>OX243826.1:19032478-19714978 GCA_945859605.1 Lumbricus rubellus | reverse complement strand
TATCTCAGTTCATCAGTTGAAGATTCTTCCTCAACCTGGAAAAACCATGCAGTCATGAGGAACTGGATGGATGTACACCAATCGTCTCAACAGGAAAGCCTCGGTTCGATTGAACTGGCGCTAAATAAATAAAAATCAGTTGACTGGGGGTCAAAGTAACATGTGGTTGAGCTTCGACTTCAGCCGACAAAGTCTCTTGCGTCTCTTTCCACCTGGTATAGTTACAGCGTTGATGCTCAGCTTGGCTTCTAATGAAAGACCACTTGGACGATCTACGCCGTTCGACTGTAATTAACTTCAACAGATGCGACAAATCCGATGGATGGATGGATGGATGGCTGCTGATGCTGAGATGATGCTTGAGAAATCGAAAAGAATCTGCAGCACGACGACGCATCCTTCAGATGCACTGGTCAGTCTTGTGTGCTGCAACTGCAGGAAGGGATATGGAAGAGATCTTGCGCGCTGTGTATGTGCATAATGCTGTAGGGATGGATGGATAAAGTGGATGGATGGGTGGATGAATGGATGGGTGGATGGATGGGTTGGTGGATGAATGGGTGGATGAATGGGTGGATGGGTGGAGGGATGAATGGATGGGTGGATAGATGGATGGATGGATGGACGGGTGGATAAAGTGGATGAATTGATGGAGGGGCTGAGGGATGAATGGATGGATGGATTGATGGATGGATGGGTGGATGGATGGATGGATCAATTGATGGATGGGGTGCATTGGTGCCTGGATTCATAATTATCTGGCATACAGGACATTCGTAGTATAAGCAAAATGATTGCTTTTAAATTGGTTTACAGTTGTAGTCATTCTCCACGAACTTGCACCGACAAACTTGACGAATGATCACGGCATGGTTCCAAGTTCAGCATGAAATATGATCAATGGCATGGCCAAGGAAAGAAGGATGATTGAAAGAAACATAAATAATAAAATAATTAGCATCATTTTGGCTCATGAATGCACTTCACAATTGACAGGAGGACAGCGGAAATGATGATTACTGCTACTATACTGCTACTGCTGCTACTACTGCTATTGCTACTGCTACTGTTACTGTTACTGCTATTGCTATTGCTACTGCTACTGCTACTGCTGCTACTACTACAAGCGCCGGTGAATAAGCTGGTCTCCCTGACGTGGCTTTGTGGGCGTTAAGAAATTCTCGAAGATTTACATTACATTACATTAAGACTACCACTACCATTACCATTACCGCTACCATTACCACTACCACTACCGCTACTACTACTACTACTACTACTACTACTACTACTACTACTACTACTATTGCTACGACGACGACCACGACTACTGCTGCTGCTACTACTATTGCAACATGACAACTCTAACACAGATGCAAACATCTAATAATAATCATGTGTGAACTTTTTCCAAAATCTACGTTATATCTGCATAAGCTTACTTGTTCATCCCGTCTAATTTTTACAGATACATAAACATCGTGATTATCGTACATGTGTTTTGTGTTGGGAGTCTGCTATTCGCCAAATGCAATTATCCAGATAACAATAAACACGAGCGGTTAACGATTTTGCATTTAACGTGCGGATTACAGCGATTCTACGGATACTGCAGTGCGCATGCGTGCGTTTCCACGTGACTGTACAAATCAGCTGTTTCATAACTGCGCATGTCCATAAATGGCATGACGATGCAACACTCTCAGAGTCATTTGTGTCTTTTGACCAATCTCCTCCCACGCAATAAACCTACTCTACTTTCTCCTTCTCTCCCTGTTCCTTCTTCTTCTTCTCTTCCCCATTCTCCGTCTTCTCCTCCTTCCATCTCCTCCTCTTCTTCTTCTTCCGCCACTAATGGAACTCTTAGATGCCGACTTTCGCCTATTAAGCCAATCTTCAATCTTCGAAGTAGACCGAAAATATGACGCTCTCGGCAAAATTAATTTCCATTCGGGAAAATATTGACATAACAGCACCTGCAGCTAGGGAGGAAAGTCAGGGAACGCGTTTGCACGGAAAAGGATCATGCTGTGAGGGCGAATAGCAGGATAGAAAGAGCCAGAAGTTACGAGTTATAGGGTTTAAAGTAAACGAATAATATATACACACCAAAGTTATCCCTGCGATTTTGCGTTTTAGCCTCTGCTTATGCTAATGTTTTTTCAGCTAATTTCGATGCAGCCGAAGTTCGATTTGATTTGGTGGAGCTTCTGATCTCCGCTAGAAAAGAAGAATAGGCCTATTTCAATGAGAGCTTGAGAACAGTATAACTAAAACCAGAAGACTGTACTCAATCCTAATATGAAAATGAGAATTGAGGGTCTGCGATTAACATGGCTCTAGCCCAAATAAAGATTAAAGCAGACAGAGTTCATTCACATCCGATGTCAGTAGGCCTATTCATTTTTTAACGGACTATGTAGTCTGGAGACCTTTTTAATGTGCAGTTGCACACAAAATGTGCAGTTCTAAATGGATTTGTGCTATAGAAGCACTTTCTGAGTAGTTAAAACTAATAAAAGTCACTGTTTTTCGATTAAGAGTAGGCTAATTTACTACGGAGGATGTGAAGAAAAAGAATGGTTGTGCAGTTCTAAAAATTCCTCTCGTCTGCATTGTTCAGCATCGCTTTTAATATCCGAAGCGTGGCTAAAAATGGTTCAGTGTTATCAAACGATTGCGGTGCGAGGACCACCACGATGAAGACAAATGAAAAGTAGAAAAGGAACAAAATTAAAATGTTCCACGCAACGAGTTAACAGTATAATGTTATATATATATATAATAGTAATAGAGAGAGAGAGAGAGAGAGAGAGAGAGAGAGAGAGAGAGAGAGAGAGAAAGAGAAAGAGAGAGAGAGAGAGAGAGAGAGAGAGAGAGAGAGAGAGAGAGAGAGAGAGAGAGAAAGAGAAAGAGAGAGAGAAAACGTTTTTGCTACTTCGGCTGACGAGGAGTTGAATATTCGGAGCAGATGAAAAAGAAAAGAAACCGAGTTCCTTAAAAATTTAATCTCGACAGAAGACAGCAATGAGTGTGAAGTGCTGCTTCATTCTCTTAGTCTCGTAATATGAAGGCGGGTGGCCGATCCTCTCCCTCGCCGTCTTATCTTTCCACCTGTAATACAGGTCACGTTACTCATTATAATTATGGCTGAGTTCGTTATCAGGAGCAGTGAAGCAAAAATCTTGAAATAAATGTCTGATATGAACCACAGCCTCTGAGCCTTGCACTATCGCGCACTCTAAATTGTGTCTGGAAACTTTATCAGTGACTAATAGGCTTTAAAGACTAAGCAAATTCAAATGATGGACAAAGAAGACAAAGGCATTACTTGTCTTAACGGATTTAGAACTTCTCTCTTAGAAAAATTCAAAATTTCATAATTTGAACATTGAATACTGGCACGCGTAGCAAAAAATAATACCTATTCTAGCGAAAGAGCATTGCCCTTAGGTTTTGGTACTTTTTCCATTTATTGTTATGAACTATTCTTCCAGCCACTAAATTTTAATTCCCTAGCATCTTTTAGGAATAATTTTGCACCTAGTGCCCTGCCTAGCCGAAATCTTCCTTTGATAAATAAGCCTACCTATAGGCCTAGGCTATTCAATCCAAACATTGTATTTATTTTCGTTTAACTTCGTCTCTTATCGTGTTTTTTTTTACGAACGGCTTATTATGTATACGCATGCACAGTTTTCTTGGAATCAATACTTCTTCTCCTTCTCTAAGTTCTCTGCTCTGAGAAGATTTCAACTTCCAATGACGCCATTCTTCTCTTCGCTGTGCTTTTCTCCTCAGTTCGCTGTATACAGGAGAAAAATACATAAATCCTAAATAAAAAATCTATAACGAATAAGACGTCTATATTTATCAAAACAGAGCGACTGGCAAGGAACCACGCAACAAAGGAACTGCATCTGCATATCGATGTCTGAGACAATAGACCAGCAGCAAATCATGACGTATATCCTATTGTCTGGAGGAGGAACAAATGGAATAGGAACGACGACGACGACGCTCGACAAGTGAGTCATTATATAGCGACACATCTATTGAAATAAGTCTGCATCTTACTCGATAGCAATTAGTAAAACGCCACCTAGTCATACAAAGAGAGAATGTGCATTACTAGAAAAGGGTAGAATAATAGAAAGTGGTGGAATAATAGAAAAGGTGGAATAATAGAAAAAGTCATACAAAGAGAAAAAGTGGAATAATAGGAAAAGTCATACAAAGAGAAAAGTGGAATAATAGGAAAAGTCATACAAAGAGAAAAAGTGGAATAATAGGAAAAGTCATACAAAGAGAAAAAGTGGAATAATAAAAAAGTCATACAAAGAGAAAAAGTGGAATAATAGAAAAAGTCATACAAAGAGAAAAAGTGGAATAATAGGAAAAGGTAGAGTATCAGAAAGAGGCGGAATAATCAAAGACTATGAAACCATAAAAAGGTGGAACAATGGTAAAAGCTAATATTAATAGAAAAAGGTGGAACAACAGAAAAGGGTGGAACAATAGAAAAAGCGGAATAACAATGAGAGATGGAATAATATAAAGATATGGAATAATAGAAACGGTGGAATCATAGAAAAAGATGGAATTAGGCCTAACAATATAAAAGGTGGAATAATAATAATGTTAAAAGATGGAAAAAAGGAAAAGGGTAGAATAATAAACACCATCGGGCCAATCAAGCAGAAGGTCGACCACTCTAATGTCAGTCAGTCTGACATCCGGGATAACCGAAAACGAAGAATAAGAAACCGGATGTAGACTAGACTACTTCCGGTTGCCATAGAAGAAGATGCCAGTCGACGCTGGATGGTTTCTGAGAACGGCCAAGAGAAAGACTGAATGCAGAGCTTTTTTAAACGTGCAGTTGTACACAAAATGTGCAGTTTTAAATGGATTTGTGCAGTTGTAGAAGCACTTCTGTATGGTTAAAACTAGCAACAAATGGTCATTGTCCTGCGATTGGAAGTAATTTACCATGGAGAATGGAAGGAAAAAGAAGGAGTTGTGCAGTTCTAAAAATTCCTTAAAACAGCCCTGACTGAAAGAGGAAGGGGCAGATCAATATCATAGCTTCTCTTCTACACCGTGAGGTATAAAAAAAGAAGCCCCTAGAAAAGTCGTTATTATTTTAACAATTTTCAACCAATATTAATGAAATTCAGGAAAATTATAGCCAAGTAGCAAGCAATGTAAAAAAATTAAAGTTTTTACAATTTACTGTCCGCCTTTAGCTTCTACGCATGCGCGAAGTCGCTTGCGCCATTCACAGCACCGCCGAGTCAATAATTCGCTGATCACGGTGTAGTTAGAAACGAAATACTGAGAATTAATTTAAACGGTGATGATGCAAAAACGGTTGAAAATTCGGCGAATTTCTTCCAAGAATTCTGTAAATGCATAATAATTGGATTCTCGGTATTCGCAATCTTTGTCGTCACGCAAGTCCTCATCATATTTCATGTATAGTTTACCTCACCACTTACTTGCTTCACCACCTGCGTGTTTACACTCTCTCGTCATTCCTTCCTTCCCCGTTTTTCGTCTTTCCACGGCTAAATGCATCCTGCGTCCATTTCTCGTAATTCTCAGCTTTCCTCTTAATCTAATCTCTACTTAATCTAATCTCTACTTAATCTAATCTCGTCGTCATCGTTCGCTTTTTGCTATCTTCTCACATTGCGTTCGCCGTTAAAATTAATATCAGCATACTATTGCACTCACATTGCATCCAGGGCCGTAAATCACGGGGAGGGCAAGGAGGTAATTCCCATCCCACCTTTTGGAAACGGGAGGGAACGTGAAGGAATTCCCACCCCACATTTTCTTCTCAGATGTCTCACAAATGAGAGTCGTCAAGCTCTAGGCGACTGCACATTGCACGGACCCGAACCGTGGATACTTGAAAACCTGCTCTGTGTAATTAAAAGCTGTAAGTTCTTATACAAAGCTTCAATTAAGAGGTACTAAAGGAGAAGGCCAGCGGAGGGAAGAGTGGCGACATAGGACAATGGACAGCCGAACCTGCATGGGGCAGAGAACCAGAAGAAGAATTAAGAGGTGTAAATGTATAAATTGAACGATAAAATCTCTTCTTCATTAATACAAAGCGGGAGAAATTTATGAGGTGATGTGATATATATACATATATAGCATATAGCATATAGCATAGGCCTACATATATAATTATAAGCTCGAAATGGACAGGCAGTGAAATAGGCTACCTTTGTGGCTTAATGCACCAACCCTTCTCCGCAGTCTCTTCCGCTCCGGTCTGCTGATCGACTTGATCTTCTAGTCCCTCGGGCAAGGACTATATACCATGGCATAACACCCAGCCTCTTTCATTGTGGACCCTTCTATGCGCTTCTAAGTAATGACCTCGGCCTTCCCTCATCCTTAGTAAGATCTCATTCGGGGGGTATATAGGGGGTGACGGCTTCGAGAACTTCGGCTGCTTTAAGTCTTTCTTATTTCCTCGGGCTGAGAGGGCATTTGAATAGCTAGTATTGTAAGAGGTGTTTTATAAATCCTCATATATAATACAACATAAGGCATTAATGATTACATAACATGTATATAGTACAGAGGGCAATCCTATTGGGAGTGTGGGCTCTCAGATTTGAAAGAAGAAATAGGCCTCATATCAGTTCATCTCGAGACCACATTATACCGCATATTCGACTAGGCCATAGGCCAAAAGAGGATTACAAATAATGTTAAACAAAATTCGCGAATGAAGTGCTGTGCGTTAAATAATTAAAACAGTCTATGCCTAATCTTTTTCGTTTTCGAAATCACTTCAAGCAGGGTTGTGTTCTGGTAAGTGCCACGAACTCTTATATGTATACATGTTTTAACCCCTTGTCAACGCATGTTAGAGGAATCATGACCGACTTCCCTAAGTACTGTTGACGATCAAACATAATTATGACACTGAAGAATATAGAAAAGCGGGTAACATCTCAATTTAGAGTAGACCTTGCAGATGAGTTGCTATGGTGGATGTCTATTGTCTAAGCCTAATAGCCTAGAGTACTAGGCCTAACCATTTCAGATGCAGCGTCAAATTGAAGAAGCAATTAAGCGACTAAATAGGCCTAAATATTTTAACCCGTGGCCTGTGGGCCAAAAGTGGCCCGCCAGGCCTAAAAAACTGGCCCTTATCTATCAAAGAATTTAAAATATATGAAAAAATTGACAATTTGGACAGGATAGAACACATAATTATTTTCTATGACAAATTATTTTGTTATAACATTTATAAATAACAGCAAACATTCTATTTTGAATCAATTAGGCCTATAACAATTATATATACCATACTTTTAGTTAATTACATTTTAGCCTTGTGGCCACTAATGTCCTACAACTAAGAAAAAGTGGCCCTCGTGTCCTCCAGCTTAGAAAAAAGTGACTGTAAAGTCAAAAAAGGTTGGGAGCTACTACTTTAAACTGTTTTGATTTGGCAAGAGAACCTTAGTCTTGTTGTTTAACTGTAGTCCGAACATAAAAGGCTGTGTCCAGTGATGCGAACCAACAATTTTTTAACACTATCCTAGGATGTCACTGAACTCAGTGGTGGGCTCCTTGAGGGAGATATACTTCGCACAAATCCGAAGAGGAATTTTCCCTCCCCACATTTAGAAACAGATTTACGGCCCTGATTGCATCCGACTCCCACATTGCATCCGACTCTCACATTGCATCCTACTCTCACATTGCATCCTACACTCACAGTCTCAAATCTCATCCATTGCGCTGCGTGCAAGCCCAATGCCAATCGAGCAAGAAATCAGATTTAAAACATTTCTTATATTTCACAAAGCATCACATTTAATTCGCATGTGTATCTGTTTGTGTTGGCCTGATCTTAATGTCTGTGTATACTGCACTCATCAATCAGCAGACAATATGACTCTCGCTGCGTCTCGTACCAGAACAGTGTTGGTTGTCTACTCGTGCAATCTCCGAGGCTGGCCCAGAACAACGGAGCGTTTCACCTATAGCTTTGTGCTTTCAATCAGTTCCTTCCTTCTTTCACAGTAGCCTGACTTATTGCTTCCGTAAACTATTCCGTGCAAAACCAATCAATCATTTATATAGCGCATCTTTAAGGTTTTTAATAAGACGATAGCATACAATATGGGGCGCGGTGGTGTAGTGGTGGGTTTGGTGCTTTGAAGCCGGAGGGTTCCAGGTTCGAATCCACCTCAAAAACAGTATCATGTCGTTACAGTCTAAGATAGCCCTTTTGATAGATCGAGTTACATTAGTAGAATTCGCCGTAGAAATGTTCAGCATTACATTATTTTGTAACAGGTTGCTGATATCTCCCCTCCTCTCCGCTCTACCAGTGGCTTCAAATGTCCTCTTTTGCCTGATCTGGGTAGCGGGCGCTGTTGGTAACCTAAAGCTACTGAATGAGCGCTACATAAATTCACATTGATTTATTGATTGAAGGCAAACAGCATAGGCCTACAGCTGCGCATTGTTTGGTGGACATAGACCTACTGGCGACGATGCCTCGATTGCATCAATGAACAATGCAACAATACAACAATACGACAATGTAACAATGTGACAATGACAATGTAATAATGTAACGATGTGACAATTTAACAATGTAACAATGTAACAATGTGACAATGACAATGTAACAATGTGACAATGACAATGTAACAATGTAACAATGTGACAATGTTATAGCAAGAAGATCATAATTCCGTTGTACATTATATTCACGATCCGTGAGTATATCGCATCAAAGAACATTATAAAAAAGCGACAATGCAACATCCCAATTTCCGACACATTTTAAACTCTATCATTTAACTTTTACCACCTGGTCTGACATTGTATGGAACTTTACAAGTGATCGTATAAATTACATTTTCACAAGTATAAACTACAGTCAGGTACATTTCGAGACAGTTGACTACATCTTAGACCATTAGTCTGAGCGTGAGGCGCGGTGGTGTAGTGGGTATGTTCGTTGACTTGCAGCCAAAGAATTGCCGGTTCAAATCCACCTCAAGCAATACGCATAGCCTACATTAGTCTTCCTGTCAAGATCTGGAACTTCAAGACCAAACCGAAGACACTGAACCTCAAGACCAAACCCTTTGTCTCAAGGCAAGGACCATAATTATAGCCAATTGACCATGACCTTTGGTCCCAAGACAAAACCAAGCCCAAGACTTTAAACTTCAGGACCAAGACTATGACAGTGAAAAAATCACAATCATACCCGAACTTCTACAATTCTTTACAAGACAAATAACTGTCAAGACGGACAACTCGCTGTTACGCTAAAACACGATTCTGTCAGTACAATTAGGCTATTCACAAAAACAACTTTAAATGCACCTGCAGATAATTCCGAATCTCCTGCTTACAGAAATCCTTTACGCGAAATGTCATTGCAAGTGCATTTTGCGTATACTATAAAAAAAACAATTTGCTCAGATATTTTTTTAACAAGACGTGCCCTATTACAGGGCATATAAAAATTTCGCCATGTGTAAAAATACGTTCTACACTAATCTACAGGTGCAGACATTACTGGCACAAACACACACACACTAACCCACAGCATCAGCTTTACAAACACTGGATGTAAATGTAGATAAAAAAGTTTCACTTCATTTAACGCAAATAGCACGTGAGACATCTAGAATGAAAATCTTTAAATTGCATGCATTGTTCAGTAACGCGTACATTATCAATCAATCAATCAATCTATCTATCTATCAATCTTCATGTATCAATCAATCAATCATTAACTTGATCTATAGACATAGCCAAAGACAGCATTGCATGCATGGAAAATGGTGCAGTTTCCGGGATACAAAGCCTTAACCGAAAGGAAACGTGTAGGCCTATCATAATGGTGGAGCTACAAAGCAACTATTATTATAGGTACAATGGTACATGTATCCTTTCCGCACAGGTGAAATAGCTTGTCAGCGCACCGTTCCTTCCACGCAAGACGCCGTCACGATTTGAACTCCGAACGTATCGACAGACGTCAGAAGCAGGCGCTCCAGTAACCCGTCTCCGCGTTACTAAGCCGCAGTCAACATGTAAGCTCAGGTGAAACTAGTCAACCAGGTAGGAAAACAAGGTCAACCAGGTGTGCGGATAGAGACAGCACTGATCAACCCGATCACTCTGTGGCTTACCACCAGACATTCAGCTGCTGCAGAGAAACAAAAGCCGGCGATGATCGCTTAGAAATTAATTTCGAACGGAAACACAGACGTATAATATACAGAAGATATAGAAATGCGCAAACACTTGGATGATGTGATCTGTTGACCTTTAAAGCCGCAGTCGTCGCTTGGCGGCGCTCGATACACAAGACGCAGTTCAGTAAATGGCATTGTATAATGTATGTATGTATGTATGTATGTATGTGTGTGTGTGTATGTATGTATGTATGTATGTATGTATGTATGTATGTATGTATGTAAGTATGTATGTATGTATGTATGTATGTATGTATGTATGTATGCATGTATGTATGTATGTATGTACGTACGTACGTACGTATGTATGTATGTATGTATGTATGTATGTATGTATGTATGTATGTATGTATGTATGTGTGTATGAATGTATGTATGCATGTATGTATGTATGTATGTATGTATGTATGTATGTATGTATGTATGTATGTATGTATGTATGTATGTATGTATGTATGTATGTATGTATGTATGGTATGTAATATGTATGTAATATGTATGTATGTATGTATGTATGTATGTATGTATGTATGTATGTATGTATGTATGTATGTATGTATGTGTGTGTGTGTATGTATGTATGTGTGTATGTATGTATGTATGTATGACATTGTATGTATGTATGTATGTATGTATGTATGTATGTATGTATGTATGTACGTATGTACTTATGTATGTTGGTTTGTATGTATGTATGTATGTATGTATGTATGTATGTATGTATGTGTATGTATGTATGTATGTATGTATGTATGTATGTATGTATGAATGTAAGTGTATGTATGTATGTATGTATGTATGTATGTATGTATGTATGTAAGTGTATGTATGTATGTATGCGCTCAAGCACGCAGATCAGTTAAATGCGGATTCCCAAAGAACTGTGCAGACGAAGAAGAAGAGCACGAGAAGAGAGAGAGACAGACAGACAGGGACAGAGAGAGAGAGAGACAGAGACAGAGACAGAGACAGACAGAGAGAGAGGCAACGGATGAGACTAGGCACGAAGAACGACGTGGAAAAAAGACATGGAACTATTTGGCTGGAAGATGGTACGGATGATTATCTTCCATGGCGCGTTGATAAATGGGTTGCGCTCACGGAAGATGTCGGAGGAGTGGAGCAAGAATGAGGAACTGCGGGCAGAGTAAGAA
Source organism: Lumbricus rubellus (assembly GCA_945859605.1). Lineage (NCBI taxonomy): Eukaryota > Metazoa > Annelida > Clitellata > Crassiclitellata > Lumbricidae > Lumbricus > Lumbricus rubellus. The sequence continues at coordinate 19,703,559 of OX243826.1, read as the reverse complement.
CAACGAGATCATGAGGGCATGAGTGTGATCACGAGGGCATGAGTGAGTGATTCTTTGATGAATTCCTGTTGGTTATCTTTACGTCTTTGACATGTCTTTCCGTGACCGAGCGTTTGCTGTTGTGCTTTGGGCAGAGAAAAATTGCGGCCGTACGGGTTTTGTGGTTCAACCCCTTTTTTTATTTCCTTAGGACAACACAGTAAAAACTCGACATAAATCAACGTCTATTTTTCTACCATTCTCATGCTGACTATCTTTATGACTGATCTACCTGCTGACTGTACAGTGCTAAGGACATCTCTGACGAGTTAGAAGTTATTGTCGGCCTGTCACTCACTTAAAACGACTTCAGGGTCGTGATAATTATTAGTTGCTTGTAGTTGAATGCATTCGGAATTTGAAACCATTTATGCAGGATAAGTGGAAAATTACTGTTTTAAGGACATTAGTTAGAATATACAGCACTTAAGAAATTTAGAGCTTACGGTTACTATAACCTAACTAATATATCCTTAAAGGCTTAAAACAGTATAAAGCGAAACACAAGAGCATTCGCTAGCCGCTGTGTATCAGAGGATTTGTCCAGAGGAGAACCGGTGGCCAGAGAAACTAGAGACAGACATAGACAGAGAGAGACAGACAGAGACAGAGAGAGACAGACAGACATACATACAGACAGACAGAGATAGAGACAGAGAGAGAGACAGAGAGAGAGAGACATGTAGCGACAGAGACAAAGAGCTAGAGAGACAGAGACAAAAAGAAAGACAGAGACAGAGACAGACAGAGACAGAGACAGACAGAGAAAGACAGCGACAGAGACAGAGAGATAGAGAGACAAAGACAGAGACAGAGACATTTAGCGACAGAGACAAAGAGATACAAAGACAGAGACAAAAAGAAAGACAGAGACAGAGCCAGAGAGAGGGAGAGATAAAGAGAGAGGAGTACCCACTAGAGTGGGTTTCGCTAAGAATGAGAAAGCTTTGGAAGCGATGATTGGATGATTGGATGAATTATGGTTGGAATTCTTGATTATGAGAGGCTGCAATGTGAAGTGGAAAGTCTGGGTGATAATATTATTAGTAGAGAAGCCTTGGGCAGATCGGCAGTTGGTCAGCGGCAGCATTAACGTAGGAACTAAGAATTTGTGGAATGCAGAGGCGGCTAGTTGGTTCGATTCATGCAGAGTCAATGTATACTGCACCGTCGGATAAGTATCGGTGGGAGAAATTGCGTCGGATATAATAGTAGTTATGGTGGATGGAAGACAGAGTAAGCAACCTTAGTACAGGCCTGTAGGCCTATTTTGTTTGCAGTAACAGTTTTGTTAAGTTTTCTGCTTTAAGAAAAGGAATCATGCAGACCAAGAAAACCGCAGTTAGAAGCTTATGCCGTTAATCTAAGAACCTCAGAGAGTTTGTAGCCTGACCCGCACTGGTGACCCACTGGTGACCCACTATTGACCCATTGGCGACCTAAAGTGTCTCACTGGTGACCCACTGGTGTCCATTGGTGATCCACTTGTGACCCACTGGTGACCACTAGTGACCCACGGGTGACCCACGGGTGACCCACGGGTGACCCACGGGTGACCCACTGGGGACCCACTGGTAACCCACTGGTAACCCACTGGTGACCCTATAGCGCCTGGCAATGAATGGCAGCACTCGACTTGATATCTTTATTTTAGCCTTTGTTGAATGTCCTTAGAAAGGATTCATCGATCGTTTTATAATAGTACGACAATGACGTAGGTATAGGGAAGTGTATACCAATCATCTAGCCTTTAAGCGTCATCGCTACCACTTCTATGGATAGAAAAAATTATTTTGGCGCCAGGTATTTCTCATTTCCCCTTGTTTTCTCCGACTGAACGATTTCTGCCCGTAGCTATGATTCTATGAATGACGCACACTTACGCTGCGCCGGAGGCAGACCTACATGTACATTGTATACGACGAAAACAGTCGATTAATAAACTCCACTGATTGTAGTTTATCTCACAAAGACGCGGACGCCATGTTATGTAGGCTACGACTGTCTCTGCTATATAAGAGGAGGGGAGATCCATTAATATAATACAATCATTGTCATGGCAACGGTCGCAACGGAATTCCCCGTACACATCACGTGGCCCTATAATTATCATACGCTGCCAGGTGAGGTGATAAAATTATCGTAAGCCAATCGAGCATAGGCGGAGACCTGAGCGGAGATTGGGGGGGGGGGGGAGGGGGACGAACGAGAAGGAAAGACGCGAGATATTTTTGCGGACGAAAATTCCTGACGACCTTCCAAGAAAAATTAATTACTTTTCCCGCCCCAAAAAGTTGATGACCATTTTTTTAGTCATCTGGCAAAAAAGTTTATAATTTCGCCGTCAAAAAGTTGTTGATGACCTCTTCTTTTCGACCGCAAACAAATTTTGGCGCGTTTTTTTACTCTTGACGCTGAATTATTGGGAGGGACCAACGCATGGGGCGTCCCTCCCAACACTTTTATTGGGGGGACCGTCCCCCCTGTCCCCCTAGGTCTCCGCCCATGCAAGCGAGACATTCTTAAAACAAGGACTCTGTCTTCTGACACATGCAAGAATCCAATGCGATATTCTATAAGAAAACGAATGCGACGGAATGCATGCGGTGTACTGTTCTATTCAAAAATGGCGTCATAATTATGTGGTTCGAAAATTTATTCGCTTGGTATTCTGAAAACCATTCATACTAAAAAAGCTCATTCAGTTTTGGGACAGAAAAATATTTAAGCTAGGCCTACATCATTTCGTAAACAAATTTTAATGCAGATAACTTGATTTGTGCACGACGTACGCTAATTGATAAAGATTTGTATAATATATAATTTAATTTTTTTATGTTTATGTAGGCCTATATGGTCTAATTGACTTTTTTGGCGAAGGAAGAGGCTTCGTGAATTAGTATATACGACGTTATACGTGTGATTTACAAGGCATCAAAATATTATGATTGGATCTGATAAATTGTGGAACCAGGACAGTATAATTGGTTCTAAGCTACATGTATACACTATACAGCATTAGGCTGATATGTCGGGTTATTTCATTTCGCTTAATTAGATCTAAGCTAATTTTAGTTTCGTTGATTTTAACTTGGACTAGCCATATTAATAACTGTGTTTTGTGGTAGGCATATAGACTTGAACTTGAACTTGTTTATTGATCCCAAGAATATCAAACAGACAATTATGCATTCATAATATTACACAAAGTGATTAATTACAGTTAACAATTACGATGTTAAAGCTTAGTGTACAATCATTTCTGTGAAATGTAGAGAGCAATAGGCTACCCGAAGGGAGTGATCCCGCTACTGGGGCCTATTTACCAGGAAAAAATTCTTTAATATAATATGATAAATGATAATAGATCAGGAAACAGATGGAAATGGGAGTATTTTGGAATCAATTAAATAGTAGCAGTGGGATACCTTCCCTCTGCTCAACTTAAAAAAAGGGGGAAAATATAGAAAAGTGGGTAGTTCATTTTACATTTTTTAATGTGTGTGCACGGATTTGGGATTTAAATCGAGTGAGACTTCTGGATGCACGAATATTTTCCGGTATATTATTCCATAAGAGAGGACCCTGATACTTAAGAGAAAACTTTCTGGTGTTCGTTTTTGCAAAGACCCTTATGTAGATTCTGTTATTTCTAATGCCTTTAGTATCAAGCACTTGCTACATAAAGATAAAACTGGTTGCCTCTGATTCGATTCAAGTTCGATTCGACTGAAAACGTGTGATTCGCGGGTCAAAATAGATCCAATAAAATTACCGAAATCAAACCTTATAAAATTTGTCGATTTCGCGTGTAATCTAGGCTGTTTCAGGTTATTATTGTCATGTTAGCATTTATCCTATTACGTAATATCATGTCAGCGCTCCTCTTTCCATTAACGTTATATATGCAACGTCATGTCATTTGTTGACCTATGTCATGATGAGTAATGACATGTCATTTGTGGACCTATGTCATGATGAGTAATGACATGTCATTTGCCAACCTAAGTCATGATGTGCGATGACATGTCATTAATATTTGTTGACCATATATCATGACGTGCAATGTCAAATCGTTTGCTGACCATAGCGCTGTCCATTCCTCTTATATGACCAGGTGAACGCTGCGGAATAGATGGCACACTCCATGAGACGGGGATAGATAACGAATACAAACAAGTCGTCGATGCAATTTAGCCTCTCCTTCCTCTTTCTCCTCCTCCTCTTCCTCCCTCTTTCTCCTCTTCCTCCTCTTCCTCCTCCTCTTCTCCTCTTCATCTTCTTCCTTCTCTTCTCTTCCCTTCTTCCTTTTCCTCTTCCTCCTCTTCCTCCTCCTCTTCCTCCTATTCCTTCTTCTCCTCGTCCTCCTCGTCCTCCTCTTCCCTCTTCTTCCTCCTCTTCCCCCTCTTCTTTTCCTCTTTCTCCTCTTCCTCCTCCTCTTCCTCCTCTTCCTTCTTCTCCTCTTCCTCCTCTTCCTCCTCTTCCCTTCTTCCTCTTCCTCCTCCTCCTCCTCTTCCTCCTCTTCCCTTCTTCCTCTTCCTCCTCCTCCTCCTCTTCCCATTTTTGCCTCTTCTTCCTCCTCTTCCCCATCTTCCTTTTCCTCCTCCTCCTCCTACTCCTCCTCTTCCCCTCTTCCATCTTCTTTCTCCTCTTCCCTCTCTTCCTTTTCCTCCTCCTTTTCTTTCTCCTCTTCCCCCTCTTCCTCCTTTTCCTCATTTGGCTGCTGACGTCACCAGCCGACGGGAAAACAGAACATTAATCATCGTCGTTCCAACCAATTAAAATTAATCTACGCAAAACATTCGGTAACGATTGGCTGCCATACGCAATCATGCATGAATATTCATGAATATTGGTCGTCTGCAGCAGCAGCAGCAGCTATCCTATTTCCATTTAAGATACGAACAGATGCAGAATTGCATCCGCACATGCATACACGTGTACAGAATCACTATAAAGAGGCGCTTTAGCGTAGAAACCGCGGGAAAAATAAATGTCTTCAAAGAATTAATGATTGGTGAGGAAAACCAGATATTAGTCTATTCCTTAGTGAAAGACTAAGAAGTTAGTTGTGAGGTACAAAAACTGTTTTATTTCTAAACGCTTAATGCTCTAAATGAGTCTTAAGCCTCACAAATGCTCTAAATGAGTCTTAAGCCTCACAATTGCTCTAAAAGAGTCTTAAGCCCCACAAATGCTCTAAATGAGTCTTAAGCCTCACAAATGCTCTAAATGAGTCTTAAGCCTCACAAATGCTCTAAATGAGTCTTAAGCCTCACAAATGCTCTAAATGAGTCTTAAGCCTCACAAATGCTCTAAATGAGTCTTAAGCCTCACAAATGCTCTAAATGAGTCTTAAGCATCACAAATGCTCTAAAAGAGTCTTAAGCCCCACAAATGCTCTAAATGAGTCTTAAACCTCACAACTGCTCTAAATGAGTCTTAAACCTCACAAAATTAATGCTCTAAATGAGTCTTAAGCCTCCCATAAAAACTACCAATAACTTGTGAGATTATCGAATAGATGACGTAACCAAAGTGTCCTGTACTTGACCAAGCAATAATACCTCTTCGTTTTTAATGTGTTGTCAACAGTGTTGAAGGTCTGAAACTATGAGGGAAAGCGATTTGTCCTGTGTAGCCTACCCACTTCTTGATATTTAGTTCTATCCGTGTGTGCTCAGTGCATAGGCGTACGGGAGATTTCAGCAGTGGGGGGGGGCAAAAATTGAACTTCTGTCCGAAAAATACATCCGTGAAAAAGTTGACGACCTTTTTTTAGTCGTTCGGGTCTGTGGTTTGCCCGAAAAACCTGACTTACCCGAAAGTTGACGACCTTTTTTGTAGTCGTTCGGGTCTGTGTTTGCCCGAAAAACCTGACTTGCCCGAAAGTTGACGACCTTTTTTTAAGTCGTTCGGGTCTGTGTTTGCCCGAAAAACCTGACTTGCCAGAATTTGGGGGGGCATTTGCCCCCCCTGCACCCCCGCCTCGTACGCCTATGGCTCAGTGCAACGGAGAGAATACAGTCCATTAACCCTAATAAGCGTTCACTTTGTAAATGACTCATTGCTCCATTCATGCATGGAACTCGGCTCTTCCACAAGAAGCACCGGTTACCTGCATCAGGCTGCATGTGACAGAATTAACAGCCAACTGGTCCGGCAAAAACCTCAGAGTGTCTGGGTTCGAAGCCCACCACAGAGTTTAGTCATCGTGCTACAGTAACAAAGATCATTAGCGTCGCCCTCCTATATTATCCAGGCTCGGGACTGGCGCTGTAAGAGCGCGAACAGTGCATGGTGGAGTGTAAATACCTCGCTTGCATTATAGACGTCAAGGATATACACAGATGGATGGATAGATTAATAAACCAAAGACACTGCACTCGCACTGATAATTATTATCAGATAGACTTATATCCATGGATGGAAGGTTCGATTTTTAAAAAACACTGAACCATTTCTCATAATCGGATGGCCAGATGGGTGGATAAAATAACAAAGCATTACACTAATCAGATAACGTTACAATTGATCGATTATTATTCTTTTTGAAGTATACGTAGTGACGTTTTAGGTAATAAAAAAAATGATTTGAGCATAGTGAACTCCAGACTGTCCAGAGGAAAGCATCGACTATTAATTATATAGGCCTAGCGTATACAGAATCAACCATGCACGAATCGAATGCAATGCAACCAAATCATCACCCAATTGTGCACGGCATACCTGAAGTTTACCCTATCGTGGACTGGCCTATAATATAGTATCTTTGGGCATATTTATTGACGACACTAATCCTAAACCTAACCGTCCCTCACGACGATAATATTTTGGTTCCAGCGTAGAGCTGGGACGTAAACATTTCCGGCCACTATATGGCACTATGTGTTCATTATAGAAAACCAATAATTATAGGTTGAATCTAAAACGATGAATAATTAGATCATAAGAGATTGATTATTATATTTATTGCAAGATCAAAGAAACTGCATGGCGCGATAAACACGGGGGCGTTATATATTATATATTATATATAGATCTATATACATATTATTTATATATATATAGTGTATATGTAATGCATATAATATATAGATCTATATATAATTATGATGGTGCTGATGATCAGCTCTTCTCTGCCCGATAAATGTGAGTTCATTGGCTTTTATACTCTGACAATAACCAATCCTTACGAAGCCGAACCTGCATGACTAATAACCGACACTCACAACGCCTAATCCAACCATATAATAGACACACACACACACGATGCCTAACCTGACCTTAACCGACCCTCGCGACGTCTTACCTGACCCTAACTTACTCTCAAGGCGTCTAACCTAACCATAATCGACCATCACAACGCCTAGCCTGATTCCAATCGACACTCACGACGCCTAACCTGACCCTAAACGACACTTGAGTTCCCGGTATACTATACAGTTACACCCCAACCATGTGTATAGACTTACGAGCTGGTAGATGCTGAGAGGGACGACGACGAGACCAAGCAGTAGATCGGTGAAAGCAAGACTCGCAATGACACGATTTGAAAGATTCTGGAGATTCCTCTGGTAGAGCACCGCCAAGAGGACGAGCAGGTTCCCTCCCAGCATCCAGACAGGTATGACGATCAGAGATAGAAAAACCCATTGCGGCCGCGGATCCAGGCTGGCCTCGTTGCTGCCCCGTGTCGACGAATTTCCAAAGAAGTCGTCGAACGGGGATAGGATGCCCGTGTCGTTGATGAGACCCCCGCCACTGCTGCTGCAACAGTCATAATCCAAGAAAACGGTCTCGTTCTGCAGCAGGTCCATAGTCTTCTTCAGGCTGAGGCTGACATGCCGCGGCGGAAGGTCGAAGTACAGGTAAAAGATGCTACAGCTGCTGCTGCTGCTTCGCCAACCACATCACACGCATTCTGTTGTCCACCAGAACGTTTCAGACCCTCCGGGGTTGACCACGAACAGAACCGAGCGCTATGACCGCAATCGAGATTCTACGATTCCTATATATACAGCCCTCAAGTAGACTAAATTACTGGAACAAGCTTACTCACAGTAGGCCTACGTCTATTCGAACCACGATACAACACTCCGTAATCGAGATCCTACGATTCCTATAGTCCTCAAGTAGACTAAGTTACTGGAGCAAGCTTACTCACAGTATACGCCTATTCGAACAACGATACAACACTCAGCAATCTGCAGATAATAGAAGAGCTTTTCGCGATAAAACATCATAAACTTACGCCGACATGGTTTTCAATTTACCACCACAGCGACCTCCCGTCTTCCACGCGCGCGACCAAATTCAGCGTTGTGTATAATATCGCATCATAAGTCGCGGTGTAAGCTGTGTAATACGCTGCGATGAACCCGTCGTGACTGTATCGATAGTAAATACGCTTTGCTTCCGATTCAATGAAGTTGTTTAGAAGACTGACGATGACCACACACAGGAGATTGTTGTCGGTCGGTTCAGTGACCGTAAGAAATACCTTCCGTCACTGTCTTCCCCGTGCCGGCCGGTCGCCGTCGTCGCCTGTTACAGTACACACTACAACAAGCCGTGCGCGCTTATATTAGTTAATAGGATTGGAGAGCGGTAAAACGTCGTCAATGGTAGCATGATCGATTGTAGTCATTGCTGCTGCTGTTGGGTCTGCGATGTGCCACACTCGAGAATGAGGCTGCTGCCAGCCACTGTTGTGGTGGTGGTGTGGTGGTGGTTGTGGTTGCGACGGCGGGCGTATACTAAGACGCGTATGTACCGCCCGTCAGCAGCCAGCTATTAGGGCTCACCATGCACTACTCTCGGCCGTTGCTCGAGTTGTAGTGGATGCGTGTTGTAGTTACGCGAAGGCATGCAGAACCGAATCAGCAGCAGCAGCAGCAGCAGCAGCAGAAGCGGGTGTAGTTACTAGAGAGCGATGTTATAAGGAACTGATTGGTCTGACCTCGAACTCTCATATTATACATCGCCGTTTCATATAGACTATGTATTGTGTAGAATGCTGTCCCGTTTCCAGGACTCCCGTGTCAATGATGCTCCCAATACCTGAATCGATGTATCTCTTTGTGAATTCCGATTGGATAGAAGTCATCCGTATTGCCTTAGAATTTGAGGATAGAATTGCAGCGTGAAAACCTCTGATATAGCGCTGCAATTTATTGTGTACCTGAACATTCCAAAACCTGTTCTTAAAGACTTGAAAATAATTATAGTTTAATTCCCGCTCTATTGAGCGTGCAATGCTTGTTACAGGTCAGAAAGAGCCTTGTCTTGCCAAGCAGAAGCGTATGCAAGTCTACACATATGCAATTGACTCTGTGTGTAAGACACGTAAATATACAGTGACGAATAGCTGAGCAAGTTAAGCACCTGTCGTGTTTACCTATCGAACCACGCCCATCAACACTAAATTATACACATCTGCGTCTCATATATAGCCACCTTTCATCGCAAGTGTTCCCGTGAGTATATGCCCCCCCTCTGTGTACATGTAGCTCCAGGATAGAACATAACCTTAACATGAACTTAAGACCCTCTGCAACGTATGGTGGTCATTGTGGAGGCGATTCTTTATCCAAGACAGACCGTGGTCAAGCTCTTATAGGTCATAGATGAGAGTTTTGAATCTGGTTAATTAGGCTAGCCTATATATAGTTTTGAATCAACCGTGCTGGACAAACAGAGATCCTGCGTGGCCGAGTGGGTTGTAGCCTGCTTGCCGCGCCGGCGGCCCGGGTTCGATTCCCGGTCAGAGATTAATTTCTCGGATCTTTACTGCGGGTGGCTCGGTCGCAATATAAACGTGTCGTTAAACCCGAATACAACAACAACGTGCTGGACAAACTAGCAGAGGAACAGCGGCAGAAAAGTGAGAGCATTGCGCTTCGGCGTCAAACTCCGACGCAGTGTCCGAGCTGTAATCGGAGCGCCTCTGAGTAGTAGCTTGAAGGGACGCTATTGCAAATACGAGAAATAAATACAGGTAAATAAATCAACAAAATAATTAATGGTTGAGTATTTTCAAGCCGGAAAATGTCAGTTCTGCATAGCGATGGGTGGCACAATGGTCCCTCCAAATATATCGCTAGTCATTCAGCACAATACGCGATCATAATGACGGCGCAGAAAGGCGCTGCCTTACCTACCGCCTAGCACATTTCATCTAGCCTATACATTATCCATTCAACAACCAGAGCTGCAGAATCATCTTTCAGTCGGCCTCCACATTGCAATTGCTGGCTCCGTTCCTAGAAAAACCAGACTCACAAGCTTCGTGTCTTTTCGCACAACATGCCGTGAAATTTGCCAGCTCCGTTTTTCCTCAGTTTTTCTCAGTTTTTATGCTGACTGTAACTGTTGATAGGTAACCTAACCACATCGTCATAATTATGTCCTGTCGACTTTGATTCGACTGAGCTGTTGGGTTTTAGCTGGTTCCAATAGCTTAGCTGTTTCGGACGCCCTGTATGCTACTAGAGAAATTCTGAATCATATGCTATAGGGCTAGCTTATAGTGATCTAACTGAAAGCACGTGTTTCGTTGGCAGTATAAAGTCTGTCCTTGGTGCCACGTATTCTGCAAGGAGTAGCTTAAACTACCGAGTGAAGTGCTTTGGAAGCGATAAAAAGAATATTCTATTCCATTAACGTCTTTTTTTCGACCCAATGCATATAAAACCCAACCTAAAATCATTGCCCAATGAGCGTCGTCGGATGGGCGCAACCAATTAGATAAGGCGAAATTAGGTCAGGTCATGTCCGATTCGTCGGCGAAGGATAAAATCTTCACCCGTGCAATAAAGAAGAGTATGTTTACTATAATTGGATATTTTATTTATATATCGCCTCTATAATAATTGTGTCGTGACTGGGATCAATATAAAGCGGAATTGACTTGCCAGACGCCAAGTATTTTCAATTCAATAACTGTCATCTGGCACGTTAATCCCAGATAATTAGGGTAAAGACCCCAAGGGTGAGCAGCCTCCAAATGTGAGCATCCCCCTTTATTTCACAAAATCATCATATTTGGTGGCGTCACACTGCGAATATCCATGGTAGTAACCATAAGCACACCAGAAAACGTTTAAATATACTTGTTGACACTCTTTTCGAAAGATGTAAATTATTTGAAACAAAATGATGCAAATGATCTTATTTTTCATTTTTCGTAAATAATCGATAACTTAGTCGTGTATTTGGCCATGGTATAGCTACTAGTATTGTTCGAATTTGTTTAATGTCCACTTTAACAGTGAGCGATAATAAGAGATTTTTCTAGTGCCGTTAATTTACAAAAAAAATTTCTCATACTGACTGCCTGTACCATAATGTGAGCACCAAAGGAGTTCCGCATTGTGAGCATATGGTGCTCACATTATGGCCATCAATTTTAATACACTAGAAGCACTAAAACAGTACCGCAATGTGAGCATCGTGCTCACATTAAGGACATATTTTTTTGCTATATTAGAAGTGACAGGAGGTTTAAACTGAGAAATTGCATGGCGGGGCATGGCAGGGTATGGCATGGCAAAGAATGGTATGGCACGGCATGTTATGGCATGGCATGTTATGGCATGGCGAGGCATGGCGAAGCATGGCATGGCTTGCATGGCGAGGCATGGCATGGAATGGCGTGGCAAGGCATGGTATGGCATGGCAAGGCATGGCTAGGCTTGGCATGGCATGGCAAGGTATGGTATGGCATGGCATGGCATGGTAAGGCATGGCATGGCAAGGCAAGGCATGGCAAGGCATGGCATGGAATGGCAAGCATGGAATGGCAAGCATGGTATGGCAGGGTCATGCCATGCCTTGCCTTGCCATGGCATGGCTTGCACGGCGAGACATGGCATGGTATGGCATGGCGTGGCACTGCCCTGCCATGCCATTACATGCCATGCCATGCCTTGCCTTGCCTCGCCATGCAAGCCATGCCATGCCTTGCCATACCATACCTTGCCATGCCATGCCTTGCCAAGCCTTGCCATGCCTTGCCATCCCATACCATGCCATACCATGCCTTGCCATTCCATGCCTTGCCATGCCATACCTTGCCATGCCATGCCTCGCCATGCCATACCATGACATGCCATGCTATGCCATACCATGCCTTGCTATGCCATACCATGCCATGCCTTGCCATGCCATGCCTTGCCATGCCATATGATGTTCTCAGTCCTTTGATTTCATAAAATAAGTGCAAAATTTGAAAATAACTGTTTTTTAGCCTTGTCCACAATAATATGAACATTACTGTAATTATAATGCAAGATAGTGCAATATTTGTTTGTGCTCACATTAAGTTATGGCACCCTAATGTGAGCACTTTTTTCAAAATTTTATTTTTATTATAAAAAATATAATGTCAATTATTTCAATTTATAATGGTTATATGTTGTATAGACATATATTGTACCTACCTATTGCAACTATCAGAAGTCTGCTATATTCTATCAGTTTCCTACAATTTCAAAATTTTGTTAAGGTGCTCACCTTTGGGGTCTTTACCCTATGTCGTTTTTATTGTTATTAATACATTAATTAAACAGCATGAACTCGGAGCACTGGTCTGTTTAACAAATGGTAATCTGTGTGTCAAGACCTTTTGTCTGGACACAGCCATTCGCATTTACAAAACATCTGCTTCTTTGTCGCCTCTTCTGGAAATTTCATGCCTGGCCTACATAAGAGCCAATCGAAAACAGTAGGCCTAGACTTTTGAGAATTGTAGAACAAATACCTTGCGGGTCAGAATATATGTATGATCCATGCACGTGTACAAGTAGTTGGGAAGTGCAAAAAGACCGAAAGATGTGCTTATGACCCTCTGTACGTGGCATGGGCGGAGACCTAGAGGGGGACAGAGGGGACGGTCCCCCAATAAAAGTGTTGGGGGGGACGGCCCATGCATTGCCCCCCCCCCCCCAATCGTTGAGCGTCATGACAAAAAAAGTAATTGACATTTTTTGGTCCGTGAAAATAGAAATTTTTCTAGACTTTTTGGTGGGAAGATTTAAACTTTCAACTTGATTGGCGAAGATCTATACAGCAGCGTTCACTGTATCAAATTCTTTACAGAATGTGTGTGTCACTGTGTGTATTTGTTTTTGTGTGTTTGAGCGTGTTTTGATGTTTGTGTGTGCGTGTTTGTGTGTGTATATGTGTATATGTGTACTTGTGTGTGTGTGTGTGTGTGTGTGTGTTTGTGTATGTGTGTTGCTTGGCTTATTGAAGAAGTGGTAGCACGCCTGATTGCGTACACCCTGCAGGTTCGACAACGTAGGCTACATGTAACGATTCGTGGTTCTTCATGTTGTTTACGCACACGTGTCTCTCTGTCTCACCAAGTAGAATATAATTTTGGTACCAGCGTAAAACTGGAACGTAAACAATTCCGACCGCTGCTACGTGTTCACATAATTATATAGAAAATCTATAATTATATAGGATTAAATCGAATGCGATGAATTAGAGATGGTTGCAGGATCAAAGAATTTGGCGCAATAAACATTGGGGCTCCATGTATAAATATATGGACTATAATATTATATATAGTTATATGTACCAATTATACATATTATACATGTAGACTATATAATATTATGCGTTATGTATATATATAGACTATATATAAGATAGCCTATTATATATATATAATATTATGATGATCATGATCAGCTCTTCCCTGCCCGATTAATATCACGATTCAAGTTCATTGGCTTTTACGCCACCGGAAATTAGATGAGTCAGGAGAGTTCGTTTCTTGTAGCCTTCCTGACAGACACTTACGGGTGAGCAGCTTGCCCGGTAGGGTCGCTACGCAGTGGCCTGAGGTATAATATTATGTAGATTCGAACCTGTTGCTTATTGGTTGAAGAACACACAATGCATGTACATCGTGGGGCGCGGTGGTCTAGTGGTGGCGTCGTTGCCTTGAAGCCGGAAGCTTCGGGGTTCGAATCCACCCTCAAACCGCCGCGTAAGGACCTTGGGTAAGTCCTTCACTCACATTTGCTCAGCGCTTCGGCGTGAAACTCCGATGCAGTGTCCGCTCTGCATCGGGAGCGCCTCTGAGTAGAGAGAGCTTGAAGGGGCGCTATAACAAGTGCACATACAAACAAAATCTATATCATTAAAATAGTATATGTTAGGCCTATAATAGTCCATACCGCACCTCCACTGGACACTGGACATCGATCCCATAACAGCCCATTTCTGATAGAACGCAGCGCTCGTGAATCGCCCGGTGCCCTATTAATATGCTAAGAAAGGTTGTACATGTAGTTTACGACTGCGCCCACGACCATAAATGCATATTATAATTATATTATTATATACGAGCATGCATACACACGTTGACGAAAAATAATTATACACACACGGAGTCTAATTAAATATCTGATCAAAGATCAAAGATCAGCGTACGCATGTAACGAGCGGAAGCTGACACAGCAGGCGTCCAATAAATATAATAATTATTATGCGCAAGTATAATTATTAGTATTCGTCTTTTTAAGTTAGAGTCGCCATCACGTTCGACCAATCGTGAGGATCAAAGGAATTGACGTCGATACCGGATTTGGTGTTGGCTGTAGGCATAACCTTTCGTGGGTGCTTCGTTTAGTATAATAGGCCTAACCCTTTGTTGATATTAGATTTGGTTGGCCCAACCTTTCGTTGATAATAGATTTGGTTGGCCCAACCTTTTGTTGATAATAGATTTGGTTGGCCCAACCTTTTGTTGGTAATAGATTTGGTTGAATTAACCTTTTGTTGATAATAAATTTGGTTAGCCCAACCTTTTGTTGATAATAGATTTGGTTAGCCCAACATTTTGTTGATAATAGATTTGGTTAGCCCAACCTTTTGTTGATAATAGATTTGGTTGGCCCAACCTTTTGTTGATAATAGATTTGGTTGGCCCAACCTTTTGTTGGTAATAGATTTGGTTGAATTAACCTTTTGTTGATAAAAAATTTGGTTGGCCCAACTTTTTGTTGATAATAGATTTGGTTGGCCCAACCTTTTGTTGATAATAGATTTGGTTGGCCCAACCTTTCGTTGATAATAGATTTGGTTGGCCCAACCTTTCGTTGATAATGGATTTGGTTGGCCTAACCTTTTGTTGATGCCTAATTTGGTAGACCAAGGCAGCCCTTGATCTCAGTATGGTAGGCCAAAGCAGCCCTTGATCTCAATATGGTAGGCCAAAGCCGTCCTAGATCTCAATATGGTAGGCCAAAGCAGCCTTTTATCTCAATATGGTAGGCCAAAGCAGCCCTTGATCTCAATATGGTAGGCCAGAGCAGCCCTTGATCTCAATATGGTAGGCCAGCGCAGCCCTTGATCTCAATATGGTAGGCCAGAGCAGCCCTTGATCTCAATATGGTAGGTCAAAACAGCCCTTGATCTCAATATGGTAGCCCAAAGCAGCCCTTGATCTCAATATGGTAGGCCAAAGCAGCCATTGATCTCAGTAGGGTATAGCCAAAACATCCGTTGATGCCAAATTGGTAGGCCTGCAAGAGTTCCGTTAATGCTTATTTTGTCAATTGTATGATATTCGTTTTTAAAATTAAATCTTCTGCTGACAAACCGCAGTTGGTTGCAATCGTAACGAATACACAATCTCAGACTCAAGTAAACAATACCGACCTTTTAAACATGCTTTCCAAATTCTCATTAGGTGGTATAATTGTAGACCAGGGTTGTCCAAACTTCCGCTGTTGCTTTGATAATTAATTGGTAGGCTTATAATCATGACGTTGGCATTCGAGGGCATGCAGAGGAGATAACAATTGGCAACTGACGAAGATTTCGTGTGGTTTCGAAACGTCTTCCTATAAAGCAAGAGGGCAAAACAGTCATCGGACACTTTTGCCTTAAGTAGCCTAAGGGACCTAAAATTAATGCGCACCGTAGTATAATTTTATTAATAATTTCAGTTTAACGACACCTGTGCGATAAAAAATCATTCGCGTCGCCCTCCTCCTTTATCCAGGCTTGGGACTGGCACTGTCAGAGTGCAAACCGTGGCGGAGTTAAGCGTGCGCATAAGAATAGCAGTCTCTTATAAAGTAATCCGGATGGACAGCCGTGTGTATAACTATGACCTCTTAACGACTTCATTTTTATAGCGCATTTCATGCGACTGGGTGGCCAGTCGCGGTCATCACAGCTTGATTTCTACCGACAGTGTATAGTGTATATATAGGCTACACATACTATACAGCTGACGACTCAGGGCTGTTTTTAAGGAATTTTTAGAACTGCACAACTCCTTTTTTTCCCTTTCCCATGCATCCTCCATGGTAAATTACTTCCAATCGGAGGACAATGACCTTTTTCTAATTTTAGATGTACAGAAGTGCTTTTACAAGTGCACAAATCCATTTAGAACTGTACATTTTGTGTACAACTGCACGTTAAAAAAGCCCTGGCTAACGTTTTTCAAAGACTATATAGTGCGAAGGGTGTGGCTGATATGCACGTGGAACAGAAATTAATTTATAGGCAAAATTCTGTCCCCGTGGGGATTTAAAATCCGGCCTCTCGGCTTAATTACACTCGAGCCGATTGTTTACGAAGACTGCTATCGCTCAAGCGCATGCCTAGCGGAGCCCCATTTTTGTTGCGCCATTTCGAGGACTGTTCAACTTTATCGTTTGTTTTTAATTTCATTACACTGTCGCATTGGTTTGCATTAATTATCTCGCTTCATTACCATTTTAAATTAATCAAACGTGGTCAGTAAAATAGGCTGCATATCCGCCGCCGGAATCGAATACTCATTAAAAGTCCAGTTGAAAACATTGCAGCAAAAGCCTCGTGCAGAAATCATGCACTGGGTTATAAGGTTAATGACAAAGTAAACAGCATAGTCAAGTTCTAAGGTTCAGTTAAAATTTTAAAAAATCAGTTAGGCCTACATTTGGCAGAGATGGCATATTTGCACTGAGTGTGCATAGTAGGCCGATGTCATGGTGCAGTGCATAACATATTTCATATTGCACAGTCACTTAGTGCGTCGCTTGTTACAGAGTGCGAAGTAGGATATATTATAAAAGGTGGTCATTAACAGAACATATTTATTTTGGATTTAGGATTATGTGTGCTATTTTGACTTTTGATTGGCTCTGTACAGATAGAGAGATCTCGGTTATAAGTGAACCAAGATATGGAAATGTATAAGTTCTTACACGAGCTCTGTTGATAACATTTATTTAACGACACCGTCGTTTAGACGATGATTGGCGACATTCTGAACATGTATACAACTATACATACAATAATTATGCTGTTTTCAAGAACGTTTTTAAATTGGTCTCCTGTAATAATTATAGTGTTCTATTATAATAATACACGAGCACTTAAAATACCTTTTTTAACGACGCCCCAACGCTTTATAGGTTTGCTAATCTTGACTAAATGTACAGTATTTTGTGTAAGTCGACTGTAGTTTAAGGACCACACCAATGACTAGGTAATTAATTGGTATCCATTGATAT
This sequence comes from Lumbricus rubellus, assembly GCA_945859605.1. Taxonomy (NCBI): domain Eukaryota; kingdom Metazoa; phylum Annelida; class Clitellata; order Crassiclitellata; family Lumbricidae; genus Lumbricus; species Lumbricus rubellus. The sequence goes on along the minus strand of OX243826.1, from coordinate 19,685,989 downwards.
TATGGGTCTAAAGCTGGAAATTTTGTTCCGAACACAGTTTGAAATAAATGCTGAACAAAGCCAAGTGAAACAGTAGGCCTATACATTAATAATTTAACAAGTGCACATAAAAATATTCCATAGGCTACACAATGGTCAATTGTTCTGAAAAGGATATCCGCTGCATAGGCCTAATGTTAAATTTACATTTAGGCCTACATTAGCATAGCTGGCTCCCTAAATAAGGCGACTATTATTGGCGCGTTGTAAAGACTTCAAGTTACATCCTCCAACAGTTCAAGTCTTCCCCTGCCCAGTTCAAGTCACCCCCTCCGGTAATCTGCGTCCTGCATGCAAAAATGTATAAAAGTTCTTAGGCATAGGCCTACACCCAGGTATGAAAGATCTATGCCGTACAATGCAGAACATAGGCCTATACTACTAAATGCGTCCAGCAACTTTTCAGCTGGTGATTTTCATATTTATATAGCGCATTTAGCGCTTGGATCAAATGACTCATGGTGAGAATTGCCAAGGGTCGTGGTGTTCAAACCCCCAGAGTTTCGTAAGATCCCATAGTAAATTCCTCATTGCACACCCCAAGCCCACATAAATCAACGTCTGACTCCCAGTTATTTTTTCACAATTCTCGCACTGAAGTGACTTCTATCCCCACTAAATAGCCGGGCTCAATAATCTTTACCTTCCCCTTTTTTCGGGTCGGCCTACCCCTCCTCCCAGGCCCATTCTACTGCAGTTTTAGCTCATTTCTGACGCCCTGTTTTTCACTGTGCTCAAGTTACTCCCACCCGGAATATGGATCGAAGCATAGGCGTACGAGGCGGGGGTCCTAAGGGGCAAATACCCCCCAACTTTCGGGCAAGTCTGGTTTTTCGGGCAAACACAACCCCGAACGACTAAAAAAGGTAGTCAACTTTCAGGCAAGTCCGGTTTTTCGGGCAAACACAGCCCCCGAACGACTAATAAAAAGGTCGTAAACTTTTTTGCCGAATATATTTTTCGGTCTGAAGTTCAATCTTTGCCCCCCCCCCCCCTCCACTGCTGAAATCTCCCTTACGCCTATGGATCGAAGCCTCCTCTGTCTGGACCTGTGCTAGTCGAGGCTCAACGACCAGAGGAGATACCTTCGTCTTCTTCGTCCTGTAAAGAGTAGACGGTGTAACATTCCTCTGATGCCTACTATATAACCTATGCAGGCCGCCCATATACCATTTCATTTGCCTTCAGCAGCTCTGCATACTGTTTGCTCAGTCTGTATAAACAATATGGCGAACTACGGTCTACGCTTTCATACACGAGTTTTCAAGTCTGGCTCAAGTTAACAGACGTATAGGGGTAGCCTGCATACATCTTATGTCTCTACAATGTGCTGTCAAATATACAATGTAATGTATACAAATGCCTGGTTTGTATATCGCATACAAGGTTCTCCGCATAACTGAGCAGGCCTATATTCCCAGCAAGCAACTCCGAGGCAGAAATCAATCTGAATGGGAAAATTGTGAACAACCTTTGATGCGCTGACGGTAAGAAGCAAGGATTTTCCTGGAAGTGGAACAGAATACTGGTTGATGTTACGACATAGATAGGCTACATGAAGACGGAGTAGAGGAATGGGCTTGCAACTTTGCATGTAGGTCAACGCAAAGGGCAGTGACCCGATAAGTGTTGAGAAGTTGTGCTATCCGAAGAGAAGTACAGACCTAAAGTGAACCCATCATTATTATTACTTCTAATAGCCTATCGATGTTTTCAAAAAATCCTTGTGTGAGCAATATGCGTCATATACGGGAGCAGAGCAAGAAGTTGTGTGTGTAAGAGAGAATAGAGACTCTACAAAGAAAACAACTTAGCGGACAGCAATAAGTTTGAGCATCCGTGGAGAAGCTAATAAACAAGCAGATCAACACGTCCATCTGGAATTTAATAACCACCAATGGCAACAACGTAAACGAAAATAGCCTACATAGGCCCAAGAGAATTTTGAAGAACACCACACTATCAATAATTATTGGAACGAATCAACAGGGTGTGGAGCAGCAAGGCAATAGCAACGGAAATCAAAACCAGAATAATTCGAATCAATTTGCCTATAATATTATTATCATAGATTAGAAAAACCTACTTTTGAACATTGCGAAAGATGAGATAGCTACGGAAATGAGTCGGCCAAGGAACATTGAATTGATGAGAAAAACAGGCGAAAATTGGAAACAATGACCTAGTTATTGAAAGAACCCGGATGACGATGACCTTTCTGAAGGTTTGACCTATACTCATTGTCATTGTGTCAACAGCCCGTTCTCGCGTCTTTTATTGCCGGGCTTTCTGACGTCATTCGCGCTTCACAGCCTCACGACCGACATATGTAGGCCATGGTGTGCCACCCACGCAGCACCCGAAAAGACCAATCGCACTGAGGGTTGCCAGGTCGTCGCGAAAAGTGAGAGTTGGGCTACATTTTAATTCACCGCGTCGTATGAGACGATCGGCAGATGTGAAGACTTGGGTTATGCATGCAGTGACATCTGGAGGCGTCTCATAAACCGGAGAAACAATCACAACTGATTAGAAACGACACCAGCCAGAGAATCCTAATCGAATGGGATTACCGGGATACATTATATAATATAATTGTGGGGTGCGGTGGTGTATTGGTGTATTGGTGGCGTCGTTGCTTTGGAGCCGGAAGGTTCTAAGTTCGAATCCACCTCGCCGCGTAAGGACTTTGGGCAAGTCCTTCACTAACAATTGCTCAGCGCTTCGGCGTGAAACTCCGATGCAGTGTCCGCTCTGCATTCGGGAGCGCCTCTGAGTAGTTCAAGCTTGAAGGGGCGCTATAACAAGTGCACATACAAAGAAATACATAATATGCTGCGCCCATGCCTGTATCCCAGATATATAGAAAAGATGTAGTTACAGTCTTTACAGAGCTATACGAGGAGCGCTTGAGTCATCCGTAGGCCTAATAGTAACGGAAGCGATCTGCATGGATGGTGTGCAGAGGTCTTCAAGGATGACGAGGAGGAGGACCTGGTCATGGGATAAACGGTGCCTCCACCAACGCAGCCTACGCTTCCACCTCCGCCTTCGTTTCCGCCTTCGTTTCCGCCGCCACCGCCTGATATTTGGTCCGGAGTCCTGCTCCGATTAAATTCCGGTCGAGAGTGTGGTGATCGATTGACGGAATTCCTATTATATAATGGAGTCATCGCTGATTCCGAGCGACGATCCATCTTCCCAAATCCCTTCCGACCAACCGAACCGGAGGTTAGAAGGTGCGCGAAGGTGCCAACGCCGCGTGCTCGCGAGTACGCACGAAGCATGACCGCGAACGGCTAATGAACATGCGCGAGTAGTGCGAGTTATGGTGACAGGTTTGTAACGTTTGTTTAACGGCGACTTCATGGCGACGATATCTGCGTCATATTAAAAAATGAACATACAAGCATACTGTCTCTGTAGGCCTAATAGTGTTTTTTATTACATAAATTATATAATATTCAATTGGTGTCGAATATTCAAAACTTCTTGGGCATAAAATGTTTTGTCATTGTCATTGTCAATTGGTGTGGAATAAACAAAGTATACATTATTCATTCATTCATTCGGTTACGTATATAGCGCTTCCTAAGGAGACTACTCAGCGGCGCTCCCGACTCCAGCGTAACGAAAAAGAACAGTTTAAAGTTTAGTGAGGAAGAATCTGGTAGAGTTCCAGAGTGTATTATAATATTATTAATTTATATTCATAGATGTAGCTCTAAAGAAATAACTGCAGTGTGATATCGCATCTGTCTGGGTGACCCTTTCTTAGTGATCTTTTACCAGATAGATGACATTAATTGGTTAGCTTCTTATTTCACTGCACACTCTTATTTTGTATATTTTTTGCTGTTTTGATTTGTTGAACACTATGAATAAACAAGATTTGATTTGATTTGATTTACATATAATTAATTATTGAGTGATTTTTAACTTGCTTCGTTTATACAGGAGAACTCGAAAGGGATACGCTCAGAGTCTACTCGGAGCGCGCCCGGATCAGACTCGACGAGCAGCGTCCCTATCCTGGCTTCAAGCTTCGAGCTTCAAGAGAAGGCGCGTTATGCTGACTCTTCCCACTTCTCCCAACCCTTCCTCCTCCCCATAATGAGAGGCGACGCATCTGGGTCAGCGAGCGATCAGCACGATTTCCATTCTCAGACTCTCTCCATCCTCCCTCCATCCCTCCCTCCATCCATCCATCCATTTCCATATTCAGTTTCAACGAAAGACAAACAAGAATCCCACAGATTCGATTCTTTGTCACGTGGTCATGCTTCCACTACACATGACCATGTTTAGCACTTCAGCATTTGTTATGCATGGCTCAACTGTTTTCTTTGCTATGCTTGGCTTAACTATTTGCTTATTATGCATTCCAGCGCTAATAAAATGGTTGGGTCATCGGGTTCAGTAGGAGTTTCGACGTCGAATGGAGGATTTTCTGTGTTCGGTGATTGTACTTGTTTGTCCGATGTCCGACGAATCTAGAAGAAAAACAATAACGGATCAATAGGACTGCAACCCTAAGGAACTTAGGTTCCGCTAGCCTAATGCATGTGCATTGTGCAACCTGTGGCGACGAAATAAATTTTCAACAGTCTTTTCACGCTTTACGTAGCGTAGGCCTATGTCAAATTACTTGAAATTCGTCAATTAATCGCGGTTAAATTTAAATTACTCGCGATAAAATTTAGGAGATTAATAGCGATTAGATTTAGATTAATCGCAAGGAAACTTGTCTTTAAAGTACCAGCCCGAAAAAAATATATGATATGTATATCAACATTTAATCTTTGTAAGTTTGTTTGGATTCTGTATGTGTGTGTGTATGTGTGTGTGTGTACTTGCAGGGGCGGATCCAGGAGGGGGGCAATCCGGCCATGGCCCCCCCCATCGAAAACTGCCATGGGACGTGGCCCCCCCCCCCCATTTGGTCTGAAATATGCATTGCGGATATGGGTGTAATGGATATTGGCCCCCCTTTTCTGAAAATTGCATGGAACGTGGCCCCCCCATTCGGTTTTCAAGTTGAGGACTAAAAAAAAAAAAAAAAAAGGTCATCAACTTTTTTGGCGGATGAAATGGTATGATTTTCCCGAAAAATTTGGCGGATGACTAAAAAAAGTCATCAACTTTTTTGGCGGATGAAATGGTATGATTTTCCCAAAAAATTTGGCGGATGATTAAAAAAAAAAAAAAAAAAAAAGGTCATCAACTTTTTGGGCCGATGAAAAAGTACTTTTCCGTCAACGGCCGATCATTTTTTTCGAACTGTCGAAAAATTCTTCATTTTTCCCGTCCAAGATCTAAGATTTTGGCCCCCCCCTTGAAACAGTTCTGGATCCGCCACTGTGTACTTGTGTGGCATGTGTTTGTACTTTTTTTGTAGGCCCTTCCCTATGCTTAGGGTTCTCTCTGTCTGATTGAGCCGTACGCGTATACATGCCTTCGTATGCATAGGCTACGTATAGGCCTAGCCTACATGTATTTCTAGACAACCTTGTGTGCAATTCAAAGCGTGGAATGTGTGTGATGGTTTTTCTGAGTTGATATTTTCCTTTATTTCTTTGAATTCTTAATTATTTGTTAAATGTATGCATAAGTAATTGTTACAGAGTCCTTCAAGAAACCTACTCAGGTGCGTCCACGACTAGAGCGCGGACCCTGATTCAGAGTTTCACGCCGAAGCGCACGAGCAATTGCGAGTGAAGGACTTGACCATGCAGGATCCTGACGCTGCGGCTTCAGGTGGATTCGAACCTACAACCCTTCGGCTGCAAGGCACCGAACCCACCACTACACTACTGTTTATAGCGGACTGGACGCGGTTTGTTTTGCGACCTTCCTGTGAAAGTGAATTCTTATCTCGGAAATCGGCCATAATCGACGTTCATTGGATCCCGTCTTCCCTCTGAGGTTTCCGGTCGTTCCATAGATCAACGCAGAATCAATCAATTGATGGTCGAAAAATCAATTGGATGGAAACGGGGGGAGAGGCAGAGACAGAGACAGACAGAGACAGGTACGGGGACAGAGAGAGAGAGAGGAGAGAGAAACAGAGAAACAGACAGAGAAAGATAGGCAGAGGCAGACAGAAAGAGACAGAGAGAGATGCAGACAGAGACAGAGATAGATAGAAACTGATACAGAGAGAGAGAGGAGAGAGAAACAGAGAGACAGAGACAGAGACAGAGACAGAGGCAGAGGCAGAGACAGAGACAGAGAGACAAAGACAGAGACACTGCCAGACAGACAGGCAGACAGGCAGATATAGAGACAGAGACAGAAAAAGAAAAAGAGACAAACAAACAGACAGACAGAGACTTGGTTTCATCTGGAGATGGAGATCACTAAGGGTTATCAGCGTCGTGGGATCCGAACCATCGACCCGTAACAGCAGCAGCAGCACCAGCTGCATCCGAAACAGAAGCCTTTCGCAATAAAGAAGAATAACAATTGAAGGCGCTGCACTTAATTGCATTGTTTACATGTGCCATCCATCTGTGTATAACACGCCACGCACAACGGCTTCTATACATGTATAAATTGTATATCATGAGCGTACGCTGATACAATCTTTACTATGGCCATTCAGAGGTTTTGTTGGAAGATATCGGGGTATAGTCCATCTAAAGTACGTATTTATAGGAACTTTACAAAGTGTTTGATGGGTGTTTAAGAATGTAATAGCAAAGATAAGGCTCCACTAAATCACAGACGACGTAAAGATCAAAGATACTCTAGTGGAAATTTATTGCGCGGATCTGAAGATCTATGGCTACGTTTGCATCTGTTTTATTCTATGGTGTTTTGTACGTATACATGTATTATCGTTCACAAAGGCGAAGTTCATTGTAGTGTTACGCAACCATCTCTCATCTGGTTTAACAAAATAAGCTGAAGAAAACTCATGCGGATTGTAATATTAAGATAATTATGGGGAGTTTCATGCTATGTGTACGAACAGTTACTTCGATGAAGGCTAAAGTCTGTTGATATGTCTAAGAGCCTAGGCCTACTTGAGCGACAAGTAGGCAGTATAAGAATTGTCGAAAAATAACTGGGGGTTGGACCATTATCCACTTGGAATCAGGGTGTGAAAAACAGACTTTAACATGGGGCCCTAAGAAAGAATGGGGGGTTGAAACCACCAACCCCCGGCAATTCTTACCCTGCAAGTAGGCCTATCTGTGTGCTTTACTAACCCTTTCAAATGATAACCTAATACATAATTATGCGATGTAAAGCAAGTCTAAACACCCATCCATAAGGCTGCTGCATTTGTGATTAGGCTACATGTGCAGCAACCCGAACACTTCGCAAATTATACTAAACTCATAATATTTATAAACTTGATCTCATAAGTTCAGACATGCCAGAACGCAGGCGCAACGCCAAAGTCTTATTGCTTCGTAACAGACGTGTGGACCAAAATTCGATAGGCCTATGCTTTGCAGAAGACCGACCTGCTCGCTGTGCGCTGATCCCTATAGTAAATGGCCTTGCGCGTACAATACCGTGCATTAGTTTTATTGGCCAACATCTCTAATGAATTATATTGGTCGCTGTCCTTGATCGCTTGACCAGCATGACCTTCTTGTTACTTGATCTCGAACCACTCCAGTAAGTGTCAGTAACTGACCAGCAGTGCTTTTGCTTCTGTTGATTCTTCGGTCTGGTCTCACTCTGCCACTCGCAACATCTTCCCTCGTTGTATGACGACGATGGTTCTCTGCCCGAAGGCAGGTTCATTGGCTTTTACACCCCTGGGGATGAGATGAGTGAGGTGGTGTCCCGTTGCCTTCCCCACAGACAATGATGGGTAAGCAACTTGCCCAAGGCCGCTCCGCAGCAGCTTGCGCCCCTGCGTCCCACGCGTGCTAGCCCGAGATAATCTAAATCTCTGAATGTCGACTCCCAGCCCGGGGCTTGAACAGCAGTCCGTTGCAACCAACAGACGAATGCCGCTCTCGCTTACCGGTGTAGCTAACGAGGCCAATGTTAGCACGGTCTAATTTGTAGGGGAATGGGCACAATTACCTGTCCATTGATTGTATGCGCTTTCTCACATAATTTGATTGCACTATCATGCCAAATTCTTCTGCCAGCATTCGACGCTTCGTACCCAATAATATCTTACATGTAATTCCCGGATTCTAGTGTCAGTTTATTGTTGCTGTTTAACGACACTGCCATATCAAAGATGATTTGTGTCGCCCTCCTCCTTTACCCAGACTTGGGACTGGCACTGGCAGAGTACAACCAGTGGCGGAGTTACATGTAGTAGGCTATCAGCTTCAACCTGATTTTTTAGGGCGTCGTGCTGTTGCATGCTGCGTCTCCTGACTCCCTCTAGCGAATAATAATGAAAGGTTTACACAGACTCGGTAGGTTGCTTTTATTTGGGAGAAGGCACACGGAGGATGGAGTGGCGACATTGAACATTCGAACCTGCCTAGTGGCAGAGTACCTGAGATAGATCGGTTGAAGAAGGTTCGAAGCCCAATCGACCGAAGACATCGTAACCCCAACAGTATACCTCAGAAAAGTTCAGAAGTAGTCTCCAAATTTCTAAAGCACCATGACAACTAGTGTTTTTAGGGGTTTCTTCGTCCCTTACAAACCCCAGCAGTATAGCCTACCTCAAAAAGTTCAGAAGTACGTTGAGGATCAGGTAACAAAACGTCTCATAATTATAATCGGGCCATGTGTAAGACCTAGGCCTTGGAGTATTTGAAGTAATTCGAACACAAAAAGTGCAATACCCTCCAAAAATCGAGCGAACGACATTTGTTGGTACTTTGACCCTTTAATGCCGGAGAGTATAGGCTTTCCCGTACCATTTACTACCATCTCGGCATTAAAGGGTTAACATGCAGATTTAGACTTGACAGAATCAAGGGGCTCTGTACCATAATAATTATTCAGTGCGATACATTATATTGCTATAATAAAATTATCACCTTAATAAATAAACATGAAAACTGTAGGAGGTGATAATTATGAACAAAGGTGGACACGCATCAGAGTTGCATAAGCGCTGGTGAATAAGCTGATGCCCTGCATTTGGCTTTCAAGTGGCAGGAAATCTTGGAGTTCACGGTTACGTTTACGGTTACGCGTTGCTTTTCAAAGTAAATCGAGACCTATATGTAAAGAAAACGAGAGATAGGCCTAACACAAGGAGATTTATTTGCTTGATCGAACTGCAGGTGTCTTATGATTGACTCACCTTATCAGTTATCACCTTTTTACCTTGTCAAACAACACAGATCGATTTAAGTACTAAATAATTATTCATTTAGAATCTCCTTTCGAAAGAACTGTAATCGAGTGTTTAGTCTGAAAATCGGTCAACGTTTCAATTATGAAGTCGTGTTAATAGTCTTTATTGAAAGGAGGCAAGGTCTTTGTGATTAATCGGCCGCGGTAGACCCTCGCATCGGATCCCTATTATATCTTGAGATATTATACACGTCACTAATACGTGCACCATCCGCTCATGCACTCGCGATGCTTGGGATATGGCGCCTGGAACACCCGCACCTCGTTCTCTGGAGCCACCGTGATTGGCTGATTTCTTCTGGCATCCTTTGTCCTGCTGGGCAGCTTCCTCTCTGGTATTTCCTGTCCCTTGAAGGGAGTGGCGATGGCAACCGGACGGTTGTCGTCGATGAAGACCCCTCTGCAGTCTTTAACCTCATCGCAGATCCGCGAACGGTCCGCGAGATGGTAAGCGTCTAGCACCTGCCTCGATTGGTTCGGATTGGCGCTTTCGATCTTCCACGGAATCGCCGATCCCGTCTCCTGTTCCCCGCAGACCTCCGGACTGTCCTCAACACCCTCAATGTTGCTGATGACCCCGCGGTGTGGATTCGCCTCCATGTTCCTGCCGCACCACTCCTTCGCGTGGAAAGGACCGAGCGCCTCCGACGCGAGGGACTGCTCGTCCGTCGACTTGCACGCCAGGTCCCTCACCCTCGGTGGGCGGCGCATCGCCCTCTGACCCAGAGTGGGCTTCTTCCCGAACCGGGCCGGGGCTTCGAGTCTCTGGTTGCGAAGGTCTGCCACGTGTCTTCGCAGGATCACCTCGGCCTCCTTGCTGATCATGTCGGGACTTCTGGCGTCCAAGATCTCCGACAGCTTTATGTTGTTCCTGACCGCCATCGTGGCCGTCGCCTTGGCGTGCATCGGCAGCTGGACCTGGTAGGCGTGGTCGGTGAAATCGATGTCGTGATTCGGGGGCATGACCCTCGCCTTCCGACTGGTGAAATGCTCGAAGAGAAAGCGTAGCAGCAGGACGGCCGCCCCGTCCTTGCAGTGAATCGTACCATAGATGATCTCCTCGTCAACGTTGAGTTCCTTCTTGCGAAAGATCCCTCGCAGGTACGTCCAGTTGAGACGCTTATGGTCGAGTGAATTTCCACGCTTGAAGACGCACAGCAGAAGGTCGTTCGGGTAGAACCAGGTGAGAATCTCGGCCACGAGAAAGCCGTTTGACAAATCCCATTTCGGGTGTTTGACCGTGAACGTCAGATTAAAACCCTGCAGCCATTTGTTAAGTTCTCGGGGCAGACCTGACATCTTGTGAATAATAATCCAACTTCTACTTACTTCTCGACACGTTTAAGGCTAAACAGTTCGATTGTATTATGTAAAAGATTCGCAATAACAATTAACTTCACTGAATTGTTCTACACGCATGATGACGTCGTTAAACCTATGTCGTCATATGTATGTAGTGACGTATGATAATTATTATAAATATTATTGTGGAGGCTTAAGTCTTTTTGTAGTGAATAATGAATTATATGAGACCTTATTGAGTAAAAAGCCGTTTATAGTTGACTAGCTATAGACCCATATCTTCAGCTACAGAGGATGTCAGATGATACATTAAAACATAGACTGCACATGACATAAATATAGTTTAAACTCTAAACTGGACGATCTATGTTCTACCTTGAATGTCCGTGGTTCCCTTTCTTCATCCGTCCAGGCTATAAGCGTATTGCCCTTCGCTCGCGGGCCTCCACATGAGTCCACAAGGTAACGCCGTGCGCACTCGATCGCTGGAATGCGCTTTCTGTGGCACTTCGCATGGTGCCAATGGATCATTCCATCATGTATGTTCTTCTCTAGTCTTCAGATTGTCCAATTTAACCGAAGTTGAATCAAGAGCGCCTCTGAGTAGATGGTTTTTAATGGGCGCCAAATAAATGCTCATAACAAATAAACAAACTGTAGGCCTACAGGTAGACTAATTAATGTTAAACACGCCTATCTTCCCAATTTTGCTGTGTCTTTGCTGAGCTTATAAATCTTGATTTAAGTAAACTGCGATTACTTTTAAGGCTTGTATAGCCTAGTAGCTAAAGTTTCGCATGGAAAGTAACGAGGAGACAGATTTAAAGTACCGGATTTTACAGTATAGTAGAGTCTACATGTTCCGACGTAGCCTATAGGCCTACATGTAGCCTATAGGTATCAAACGTTAACTTGAAATTATAGGCGTAAAAGCCCAACATTCGTGGACTTCGTCTGAGTAATGCTTAAAGAACGAGGCTTGTGTTAGCCTAAAGGAGCATGGACCAAATAAATAAATCAAAGAACATGGACCATAAATAAAGGAACATGAACCATAAATAAAGGAACATGGACCATAAATAAAGGAACATGGACCATAAATAATGGAACGTGGACCATAAATAAAGGAACATGGACCACAAATAAAGGAACATGGACCTTAGATAAAGGAATATAAGACCATAAATAAAGGAACATGGACCATAAATAAAGGAGCATGGATCATAAATAAAGGAACATGGACCATAAATAAAGGAACGTGGACCATAAATAAAGGAACATGGACCACAAATAAAGGAACATGGACCTTAGATAAAGGAATATAAGACCATAAATAAAGGAACATGGACCATAAATAAAGGAACATGGACCATAAATAAAGGAGCATGGATCATAAATAAAGGAACATGGACCATAAATAAAGGAACATGGACCTTAGATAAAAGTTCGATAACTGTTGGCATTAACAGGCTTCGACGCGTTGAAGCCTATAAAGACCAACCCCTGGTCATTCACCATCTCGGTTTAACACCTCAGAAGAACATCCTCTTCAAAAATGCAATTCTCTTAAGTGGTATTTAATTCAAGTGCATTGAAAAGGTCGTTTAGATCTATAGAAAGAGGTGCTCCTGTGATTATTTATATATCCTACGGCAGATACTGTAGGCTACATGTATAATTGTAGGCTATATAGTCTATGCCAATCAGATTTAATTACGGAGTCTATCAATATCTCAAAGCACAATATAGGCCTAGAATACCCATAAAATGTGTCCTTTCTTCTACGTTGGATTTAATTCATGTGCATTGATCGCTTATGCAAAATGTAATTCTAAGAACCCGTGTCGGAAGATTGGATTTTTATTGAGCGCGGATAATATTTTATGTAGGCGGCCCTATATATTAAATTTAATTGTTATAGCTCCTTTAACCTCTGCATGCAGGATAAAATATGGACCAGATAAATTGTTTAGCTAGTCGGTGCACTTTAAGATCATTTCATGATTTATCAGAACCAAGTCAACTTAAGTAGAGGAGGGTGGGGCAAGTACGGCAATGCTTTACGATAACCCTCCGTCTATTCTTGCCCCGTATACCGCTCTTGCCCCACCCTCCTCTACACGTACATGTAAATGATGTAAATGCAAAAAGCTCTCATTGAGACCTATCTGCATCGACCTCGTGTGACCTCGAACTTGCTCCTTTTAAACGAATTGATCGAGTGAGATATTTTACCATCGCCCCCCCCCCGCTTCAAATGGGCGCCACCGTCTTTAAATGCTACACATACGGGCCAATCTAGTCTTGTATAATCTAATTCAATCTAGTCTAATCTAATCTCTAGCCAACGTCTAAGTTTGGCTAACTAATAGGCGCAGCATATTCCACTGTATTGTATTGTAATGCAATGTTTTGTATTGTTGTGTATAATTGTTTCTATAAAGTTATACATCGCCTCGCGAAGTGCACCCCAATCATAGACTTAAAAAGTCGTGTTTTTTACGGAGAAAATGATTGATTTCTTTTCTTGAGATTTAGACGACATGACTAGAAAAGGTCATCAGAAATTTTAGCGAATGTCTATGCCCATGGGTTATGGACGGATTTTATCAGGGGCTAGGGGAGGGGAGCTAAGCTCCCCCAAGAAGGCCCAGATTGAACTTTTTACCATGAAAATGGTATCCTTTTTCGGGGTTAGCCCCCCTAGGAAGGCCCAGACTCGGGGTCAGCCTCCCAAGAACGGAAACCAAACTCCGCCCATGGCATGGGCTTCAGCCCCCCCCCCCAACACTGAAATTCTGGCACCGCCACTGGACAGCGGACAAAGATACGCACCGCATGCACCAACTAACATGCATGATTACTGCAGGGACAGCATATTTATGGTGACCATGGATATCCACATTATCAACATTGTGTTCTGTCAAATGTATCCGTTTATTATGAATCGCATGATAGATTTGTTGTTGGTTGTTCAGTGTTAGGCCTACTTCTTCGTTCAAACGTAAACAATTCTACGCCTGATTTCAACGTTTCATGTGGGTTTTTGCAGAGATTCTGAGTGGCGGATGGTTGTTAAAATCTGCACTAAAAAGCTTAGATCCATAATACATGGGCGGGGACTTGGGCGGAGACTGGGGGGGGGGGGGAGACGAACGAGTGGTGCCGAAGGAAGGACGCGAGATTTTGGGCTGACGAATGGCTGAGTCGCCGACGAAATTTTCCACTTTTGGCGACCAAAATTTCTGACTACCTTTTTTAGTCATTCGACCGAAATTTCCAGGAGAAAATACCCATTTTGCCGACAAAAGAGTTGACCTTTTTTTAGTCATCCGGCCGAAATGTTCAGAAAAAATACCCTTTTTGTTGTAACACTCAACGATTGTGGGAGACAAATACGTGGGCCGTCCCCGCAACACATTCATTGAGGGAGGGACCGTCCACCCTGCCCCCCTAAGTCTCCGCCCATGGATCTAAACTTACATTGCATAGCCTTGCCTAAGAGCAGTGGAGTTCTCAACGGTTTAGACAAATATAGGCGTAGAACATTAAAGTTTCTGACCATTGTTTGGAGTCATTCAGCGTAAAAATGAAGAATAACACAATTGAAAACTTTGTTTGTCATTTATTATCATAATTTTATCACTTATTTTTACGTTCGTCATTATCTACGGTGTATTTATCATGATATCCTATTTACTTTTATGTTCTTTTATCTTTATATAATGGCCGAAGTGCAGTTGCATAAATGTCTGCATAAAATATCTTGCTTTGGCATCATGTGGCAATTGTGGCATGTTAAAAAACAATTTACGAAAGAGGTCAAAATAGAAATTCAATATTCTATCAAATGTGACACACAATAGTCTACGAAAGAGTTCACAATAGCCATTCAATTATACTTCATAAAATGTACGTATTCAGGACACTGTGTCTTAACCTAACCCATTTTTAGCAGCGCGCATAAAATAAACGTCTATCATCATTGATCAATCGTTGTATCGTATTGTTCGCTGCATCATGCACTAGTATCAGATCAATTGTATCGATAATTGTGTTCTTGTTGTGCATGAAAGGCGAACCAATCAATCAATCGATCGGTCGATCGATCGATCGATCTGTCGGTTGATGGGGTTTGCGTGTGCTATCTGGCGAAGGCCACCTCCGACCCTTGGCATTCACCGCGTGCCTTAATCGTTTCATCATATCGTCACATCAAGGCAAGTCCGGTGAACGCGCAGAGGCAGAGGGGCAAAGGGGCAGAGGGAGAGGCAGAGGGAGAGGCAGAGACAGAGGGGCAGAGGGGCATGGGGCAGGGCAGAAGCAGCTCTAGGTCCGCATCCGATCCATCCAATCATTCCATCTCGATTGGATATCGATCGTCCACCTCCTCTTCCTCCTCATCCTCTCTTCCTCCATCGATCCTCCTCATCCTCCGCCCTCATCCTCCTTCTCCCCTTCCTTCTACTCCTCGTTCTCCTCCTCCTTCATCTCCTCTTCCACTTTCTTCTTCTTTTTCTCCTCCTTCTCTTACTCCTCCTCCTCTTCATTCTCCTCGTTCTCAACCTCCTCCTCCTACTCTTCCTCCTTCTCCTCCTCCTTTATCTCCTACTCCTCGTACTCCTCCTCGTTCTCCTCCTCCTCTCCTCCTCTTCTTTCTCCTCCTCCTTCTATACTCCTCCTCGTCGTCCTCTTCCTCTTCCTCCTCTTCCTCCTCCTCCTCCTCCTCCTCCTCCTCCTTCTCCTCATCTCATCCATAAATCCAGACATAGACATAGGGGCAATAAAAATTATTATCAACTCAACCGACTTCTATTATTTGTCTTTCATGTTTGATATGATTGCAGAGATTCGGATCGCACGGCATTGTAGTAGAAACGTAGTAGATGGATATAATATGCAAATACGTATGTACAGAAGGATGAGCGCATTTCACACATGTTTTATGTATGTATGTATGTATGTATGTGTGTGCATGAATTTGTGTATGCACTATGCATGCATGTATTAGTGATATGATTTTATATAGTATTAGTACTAATATTATTAAAATCATTAGTATTTTTTAATAATAATAATATTATTATTTTTATTATTATATTATTATAATAATGGATATTATATTTTTTAAATTATTATTATCATTATTATTATTATTATTATTATTATTATTATTATTATTATTATTATTATTGCTGTTGTTGTTTTTGATGTTGTTATTGGTGGTGTTGGAGTTGGCGATGGTGGTGTAGATGGTGATGATGGTGATGGTGATGATTGGTGGTGGTGGTATTAAGGGTACTGGTAGAGGTAGTTCTGGTGGTAGTGGTGGTGATGGAGGTAGTGACTTTGCTAGTAGTATTAAGAGTAGGTCATAATAATATTAAGCAAGCAGCAGTGCAACTTCCGCTTAAGCAGCCACAGCGCGTCATAATTATGGCACTGCGTTGACAACTGAAGATACCACGTCAATCAGGTTGAACCTGCAAACTATAACGCTGATCGATTGCAATCTGTAGTAAAGGATTCATTACATGTATGATTGCTATGAAGTAGGTATAGACAGCCATTCACACTCAGCCATGGAGAAGCCTGCATGTGTGGAATCCATAGCTGCGTCTGTCGGTTGATCGAGAGCCTCCGCAATGAATACATCTCGTGAAGGGTATTTCCAGACTCTATCCCGCCGCTGACACCACCGCAGCCGCCGCTGGCATCGATCTGCTGCAACCATAACTCCCTGTCAACATCTACACACACAGAAAAGCCAAACATTATACAAACATCTAGTAACCAAGGCAACGTTTAATATGGACTAATTACATAATGGAGAAAACTGTCACTAGAAACGTGATTTAATTAGGGTAGAACACAGGCTACAAATTTTCCTGTAATTAAAACTGCGGCTTTCGAACAAAGGTTGATGACAGCGCATGCGTGCAAAAAACCTTTGGGCCTAGTCTCGATATAATGTAGTCTACTGTATAGCACGAACAGCGCCTCTTTGAACCGTCAAAAACAGCTTCAAATTTATTCGTAAACGTAATCGTAAGCGTAATGTCCAAATTTCTAAAGCGCCGCTCGATAGCCAGGCGCAGGGCACCAGCTTATTCACGAGCTATACCTGCAGCACCTGTCGAATCTTACTGTAACCACCGCAGAATGAACAAAGAATATCTTACACGTATTATGCCCAGTAATCGACTGGCAGTTCCACCCCACCCCTCATTCCCACCCCCATATACAGGCTAGGCAATGCATGTTACTAGGACAGCGTTGTTTAGTGTTGAATATAAAGAAGCAGAAAATGATTGACGGGCTACAATCTGCGTGAGGCTGGTGTTAACATGCTAGCTGTAGTCGGTACGAACGAACACGTGAGTTGTGTCAGCGTACGACAAGGACTATTGATTTTTCCATTTCTTTTACTGTTTTGAATTATTATGAGAGCGCAGTGTATTGATTGATTACACCGTGCACCATTGTACGTGCATATCGGTCAATACGAACCATTGCAACCAATCGATAACAACGCGACATAGGCTAGTATAGCATGCGCAACATGAGGAAATTAGGTTAGTCGTCAAATAAATGTTTATTAACCAATATAAATCATGATAAATCACTCAAATTTAATGTCTCTCTAGACTCTCCATACTCTGAAGTGAGCGCAGGGCTTGAAGGCATCTGAAATTAAGCAATTTGTTTTGCAATAATTATAATAATGTTTTAAATATTTATAACACCGAATTATAAGAAAGCAATGCTAAAAACTCCCATTATTTTGACTTCTGTTACAGTAGCGTTGTTTATTAGCCTATACGATGC
The DNA here is from genome assembly GCA_945859605.1 of Lumbricus rubellus. Classification (NCBI taxonomy): domain Eukaryota; kingdom Metazoa; phylum Annelida; class Clitellata; order Crassiclitellata; family Lumbricidae; genus Lumbricus; species Lumbricus rubellus. The sequence continues at coordinate 19,668,526 of OX243826.1, read as the reverse complement.
ACACGACATCGCTTAGATTTGCTCGTTTCGACGCAGACCATGGTCACACTTTCCAAAACAAGTCATTTCTATTTTTCCAAAATTGATACGACTCCAAAAAATGTCGATTCAAGTAAATTAAGAGACTTAACTTAAGTGTAGCCGTCAGAAAAATCCTCTGCCTTGGATAATGGATAGGCCTAATAATTAGCCTACATCGGTTACCAAGGTAACGCCTATCATGAGCCTAACACAGTTTCATAAATCTCCTTTTTTCTGCAGGAGTTTCCAATTACACTTTTCGTCGCTCTTAATAATAGTATACTGTTCACTCTCGTCATGGGCGTAGTTTATCAGGGGCTAGGGGGCTAAGCCCCTCCAAGAAGGCCCAGATTCAACTTTTTTACCATGAAAATGGTATCCTTTTTCGGGGTTAGCCCCCCTAATAAGGCCCAGACTCGGGGTTAGCCCTCCCAAGAACGGAAACCGAACTCCGCCCATGACTCTCGTTTGTATCTATTCACCCAGGTGCGTGTGTGTCTGGTGTCCGTTGCTTCAGGCCTCGTCTTCCATTATGACTGCTTATCCACATGTATGTCTCGTGACCGTGTCTCTGTATTTTTTGTCTGTGCCCATGCCTGCGTCTTTCTGCATGTGCGGAAGAGTTTTTCCCCACCTGTCTAAATTATACGTTGGCCGTGCAACTTGTTTGTCTGTCCTCAGTCGTCAGTCAATTTGTCTTTCTGTTTGTCTGTATGTCTAATAATTTTATCTGTCAATCTGTCTCGCGCTCAGTCAGTCAGTCAGTCAGTCAGTAAGTAAGTAAGTAAGTAAGTCAGTAAGTAAGTCAGTCAATCAGTAAGTCAGTCAGTCAATCAGTCAGTCAGTCATTCAGTCATTCACTCAGTCAGTCAGTCAGTCAGTCAGTCAGTCAGAAAATCAATCAGTCAGTCAGACTGTCCAATTTGTCTCCCTGTGTGTCTGTTTATTTGTCACTCGGTCTGCGTCTGTCTTCCTATCAGTGTCTCTCTCTCTCTTTGTTTGTTTGTCTTTCTGTCCGTGTGTTTCTCTTACTGTCTGTCTTTCTGCTCACCTAAAGTGTGCATTTTTTAGCAAAGGATCAGGTTTCTTATGCAGGTGCAAGAATAGAAGAGACAGAGAAAAGGCGTGAAGAGGAAGAGGAGGAGGAGAGAAAGAGAAGAGAGGATAAGGATTAGAAAAAGACGATTTATAAGAAGTAGCTGGAGGCGGTTTAGACGACAGAGAAGAAGACGAAGGAGGACGAGGAGAAAGAGGAGAAAGAGGAAGACGAGGATAAAGAGGAGGACGAGTAGAAAGAGAAGAAGAGGAAAAAGAAGGGGAAGGGGAAGAAGAAAGAGGAGAAGGAGAAGGGAAAATGAAAGAGGAGGATGGAAAGGAGGAAGAGGAGGAGGAGGAGAAGGAGGAGGAAGAGCGAGAATTATTGCTGCGCATAAGAATGCGACGTTCGCTTTGTGTGTGTGAGAGTGCGCGGGCACGCATCCGGATTCAGTCATTATGCTAATTAGGTTCGACCGACCGACCGACCGCCAGGCGGCGCTGCCAGCGATCGGTGCCATCGGCTGCTGCTGCTGCTGCAGAGATGGAGGATGGAGAGGAGGAGGGGAGGAAGAGGATGGAAGCTGCTGCTGCTGCATTGCGATCAGTAACTGCGTGCCCCGTCTTTGATGTTCCAGCGCTTGCTGCTGCTGCTGCGACTGGTGCGGATGGTTCAGCCTCCGCTTCCGGTGATCTCTGGAATGATGGGGACCCTACTGCTGCTGCTGCTGCTGCCTTAATGGTATGCTGCGTGCATCCGTCAAAGGAAAGTCCGTCATAAGGATCGAGGACAACGAAGTGCAAGCCCCGGATGCAAGTACCATCATCATCATCATCAGCAGCAGCAGCAGCAGCGGCGGCGGTAACCAACGACTAATAAGATTAGATCGGTGTGAATGGAGCGAATGAAACGGTGAATTTGTGTAGCGCCTTGCCCATGCAGAGAGAGAGAAAGCGTTATACAGATGCGAGAGCAAGAGGCATAGTGCAGTTAGGATATCTAGAACAATGATAATTGTTTTTAAATAATAATATTATTGTTGATGCAAACCCTGGGTCATTTTTTATCATTTTGTCCAAATAGGCAGCAAGAGACCATTCTAAAAATGTATCCTATTTTTAAGAGCTCTAGAAATAGTGCTGATCCCGAATTTTTCTAAGAAGTCGGCAACACAGACAGAGAGGCAGACCGACAGACAGACATACAGACATACAGACAGTCAGAGACAGAGAGACGGTGTGAGATAGAGAGAGAAAGAGAGAGATGAGATGAGATGAAATAATCAATCAATCAATCAATCAATCAATCAAAATAATATAATCTGAATTTCAAGTATAAGAGCGTTATTTATGAATTGCTATCATTAAAGTCAAACGTTACAGATTTGAATCCATTTAGCCCATAAATACTTTTTTTAAGTCAAAGACAAAATGCGCAGATACAAATCGATTGAAGCAGAATCATTTCCTTGGCCTTGAAAAGACATTTCCAGTTACCTTATCAGTCGACTGGTTCCGTTGTCCCACAGCCGGACTCTTCCGCTTCCAATGACCTTGAACTGGACAGCAAGGAGACAGTCTTCGCTCGCTGGAACCGCCATCCATCGACCACCACCACCTCGTGGCTGACGACGACTCATGGTGGTAGATCAGGGCTTCCATCCTGCTTCCACCTCAGCGACCTCTCTTTCTCTCCCATCGTGGAGGTCATCCTCAAGTCGCCTTTCGAAGAACCACCGAACGATGATTTCCAGCTTTTGCTTCTTATTCTCCGCCACTTCGAAGACGATTCGCCATGGAAGCCATCTCTCGCCGGCACATTGCCACCACCATCTCCACCACCAGTCGCACCAGCAGCAGCAGCCGAAGCTTTGTCTGTCTCCGGCGCCGCCGCCTCAGCCGCACTGCGCCTTGCTGACGTCGATTCTTCTGGTGCCACCGTCGGTCCAGCCTCTGGTGCCAACGGCTGCTGCTGCTGCTGCTGCGTGGACCGGCACCGTACTGCGTCACTTCCCAGTGACGCAGTTTGCACCCATCGTTGCCCACGACCGCAGGCCAGGCCCCGGTCCGCCCGCTGTCTGCTCGGCCAAGGGGCAGGGAGCGAGGGAGGCTAGCGGCCAGTCGGCGACGACGACGACGACGACATCGTCAGCCACGCTGCTGCTTAGCAAGGGACAAAGGAAGCAGCGTTGCTGGTACTGATGCTGCTGATGCTGCTGATGCAGCTGCAGAGAGAGAGCGATCAATACGAATGAACGCCGTGAAACTGCCTTCCGCCATCCTACTCTTCCTCCTTCTCCTTCCCTTTCTCCTCCTCCTCTCCTTCTCCTCCTCTTCCTCCTCCCCTCCTCCTCTTCTCCTCCTCCTCCTCTTCTCCTCCTCTTCCTCCTCCTCCTCTCTCATTCCCCTCCTCCTCTTTCTCCTCCCCCTCATCTCCTCCTCCTCCTCCTCTTCTCCTCCTTCTCCTCCTCCTCCTTCTCCTCCTCCTTCTCTTCCTACTAATCCTCTTCCTCCTTCCCCTCCTTCTCTTCCTCCTCCTCCTCCTACTCCTCCTTCTCCTTCTCCTTCTCCACCTCCTTCCCCTCCTCTTACTCTTTCTCCTTTTCCTCCTCCTTCTCCTCTTCTCCTTCTCCTCCTCCATTCCTCCATTCCTCCATCCCTCCGTCCACCCATCCGCCCCTCCTTCCAGCTCCACTGCATCGTCAACCTTGCACGGTTATTGCAGACCATGTACGGCCTAAGCCCTTGCAACCGATGCGAAGCAACGCAGTCCGTCCGTCCGTCCGTCCGTCGTTCAATCTCTACAGTCGAATAACTAGAAGAGCCGCTGTCGATTGATCACCCCTCCGCCACTCGGTCGTTCGGCCGTGCATAGCTAATGCCACCCTACACAATACACATATTATATAACTATATAATTATATAATCTATGTTATAGTAGGCCTATATTTATTAGGTGGACTATAATATAGTGTGGCTTTAGTCATACATAATAATGTGTAAAACCTATAGTCCTATATATGTATTGTATACATATAATATAATTTATATAGGGCCTAGTGTAATATACTATGATACATATAGGCCTAATATAAAATTATATATAATTATGTTATATATACTTGCATTATATAGAATATAATATAGGTTGGCCTTAGTTACACTAACACATAAAATCGTACGTGTATAAATATGTATATATAATTATTAATCATATACCTAATAAATAATATATAGGCCTATTAAGCTTATATTATATATTATATACTTGCATATGTATAGGCTATTAAGCAGACTATATATAATATATAGGGCGGCTTTAGTCAAACATAATAATGTATATATATATAATATTCAATTATATATATAGCATATATATATGCGCAGAATAATGTCACGCACGTCTGCGGCTATATCCAGCCCGCTCTCGTCCGCCATACTTTCAGAACGAACAGCGATTTAATTGCCGTGTGGATTATTAGCTTGGCAATTAGATATTGCCATGCCGCACGTCCATGGCAATTGCCTGCTGCAGTCTGCGGCGAGAAGTCTAGAACGAGGCAAGCTGCGACTTTGCTTTCGTCCTACTTCGAAGTCGACTATCGTTCACGACTTGCAGACAAAGCCATTATAAAAACAGACTCATACAGACTTAGGCACACGTAGACAGTAGACACATATAGACACACATAGGCACACATAGGCACACATACGCACACATACGCACACATAGGCGCACATATGCACACATACGCACACATAGGCGCACATATGCACACATAGGCACACATAGGCACACATAGGCACACATAGGCACACGTACAGAGTACAGACGTGCATACAATACGAGTAGACAGATCACGCGAATGCATTGCGTGGGTAGTTCTGTCTGTCTATTTGCCGTCTGTCTGTCTGTCTGTGTGTGTCTGTCTGTCTGTCTGTCTGTCTGTCTGTCTTTGTGTCCGTCGGTCAGTCTATGTGTCTGTCTGTCTCTGTGTGTATGTCTGGCTGGCTGTCTGCCTGTCTGTCTGTGTGTTTATGTGTCAATTTATGTGCCTGTCTTTCTTTCTTTCTGTCTGCATGTCTGTCTGTTTGTGTGTCTGTCTGTCTGTATGTCTCATCATAATATAATTACAGAGATATGGCTATATAGGATAAATGATGGCTATATTCGATGCCCCATAAGTGCTATTTATGGGAGCACGTATGCGTATACGCGTCCTACAATATTATGATGATTTAGAATCATTAAGCATCGACCACTCAGCGATGCTGTGTTTGCGCTAAGCTATTGTCGGCTCTGCTATATCCATACATAGAGCCAATGCATTGCTCACAGCAGGTTGGAGATCATCATGACGTATGATTTCCATTCCCACCATTGCCACCAATACATTATATCCTATGTAAAGCCAGCTGCAATCTGGTATAGCCTACGTGCTTAGTTCTTACACGTTAAGTAGGCTATACGACAAATTTGCGGCTAAGCATCATGAGGCCCGAATGTAGCCTAATCCTATACTCAGCGCCATGAGCGATAGCAACGTCATGACCATAGACGGAGACTTCGACCTGAATGGGGGCGAGGGGCGAGGGGCAAAGGAGCATCTCCCGCCCCCCCCCCACCACAAACTTGTCTCCATAGCCTATACAGTAGGCTATACATGGCCATGAACCATGCAATATAGCTGTTCTTTTTAAAACGTAAACCAAAATTAAACCATGACCTGGGCGGAGTTTATCAGGGGCTAGGGGCACAAGCCCCCCCCCCCCCCAAGAAGGCCAAGATTCAGGTTTTTTACCATGAAAATGGTAACTTGTTCCGGGGTTAACCCCCAAGAAGGCGCAGACTCGAAATTTTATTCGGGGAAATTGGATTTTTTCAGGAATCAGGAACGAAACTTCAAACTTCAATCAAATGACTGTGGAGAACGGGGGCTGGGCGAAGACCCAGGATGACCAGTACCAACCCCTGTCGTCAGGTACCCTTGCAGTCCGCGGAGTCCACTTTAGCGGTAGACTAAAGATTAGCCGACTAGGCTTGAACCGTTTTATTGAAGAATCACAGTTTATTGAAGAATCACAGTTTATTGAAGAATCACAGTTTTCACAGCACGATTTATGTAGCGCCACGATCAGAGAACAGTAATTGATATAGCGCCCAGATTCGGAAAGTCAGTTGCAGCAGAAAGTGAAATGTCAGACAGCAACAACAGATCGGAATGTCAGTAGCAGCGACTACTGCAGCGCAAGAGTCCGAGCGTCGTAGCAGCTTTGTCCGTCAGCTAGGTTACGGTAGTCAGGCACCGAACCCCAGTCCTGTAGAGGGATACCTGAAGAGGCCGATGTTCTTCTCGAGGCACAGATCAGGATTTACCCCCTCTACAACAGTATCACTCAACGAACGTTTTACCGTCCGTCAAGCCAGATCATTTAGCCTGACTACTACGCGGTTTAGGCGTTCTTCACCAGGCCATTCGTCTGCCCCGAGCAAGCGTACGAGCGGACTTATATACCCTGTATGTGTGCTGAAGATGTAGATGTGCTGAAGATGTAGATGTGCTGAAGATGTAGATGTGCTGAAGATGTAGATGTGCTGAAGATGTAGATGTGCTGAAGATGTAGATGTGGGCTGTAGGCGGCGTAGGCTAGATGCGCTGAAGATGTAGAAGTAGGCTATAGGCTAGGTATGCTGAGCAAGTAGATGTGCTGAAGATGTAGACGTGCTGAAGATGTAGATGTGCTGAAGATGTAGATGTGCTGAAGATGTAGATGTGCTGAAGATGTAGATGTGCTGAAGATGTAGATGTGCTGAAGATGTAGATGTGCTGAAGATGTAGATGTGCTGAAGATGTAGATAGGCTGAAGGTATAGGTACAGGCAGAGATACAGAGCAGGGCAGACACACATACAGACACCCATACAGTGCAAAATCTCTACACGGCTCCCCCACAAACAGTCCCCAATTCCACTTTGGGGAGAAAGGAGCAAGGCACTGTCCCCAAAATTCGACTAAGCATCGGTCTACTGCAATGTCAATAATGCGCGGTCAAAGTTCAATGCACGAAATATTGTTCAGTTCAATACGAATGTTCAAATAACGTGCTATAATCCGATTCATGTATACAATTAAACTACTGTTCATTTTTCATTGTTCCTGGATAACAATCGCACAAAATAAATTCTTCCGCAAGGAATTAAGTTTACACACCGAAAGTCATTCGCAAAACTAATGTTATATAGCGGCATTGTACGTGCACAGTTTAAAGTAAGCGTCAACACATGCTAAAATGTTAAGGCAGATCGCTCATAGACTCACATAACTTCGGTACGCCGAATATCACATAAAACAGAATCGCACCCACTGGGTTCTGATCACATAACAATTGGTTATTCGTAAAGAATTAGATCTACATCATAAAGGCGCTAAATAAGCATCGGCATGTTAAAATGCTAGAGCGCGTCGCTCATAAAAAGAAAATCGCACCCAATAGGGTTTCTGATAACCTAGTCCGTTAAATTCAATCAATAATGTTCGCATTATTCGTAGGATTCACACATATAGGGTATCACATAAAACTAAATCGTTCCAGAGCAAATTAGCAGTTGGCTATTCACGAAGGATTATAAGAACGGTGCTAATTAAGCATCGGCGCATTGTTTACAAGTCTCACATGCGGGATATCCCGTAAAGGCCGACTGTCCGGTGCGATTTGCCCTTCTATCAGCTACAATTAAAACGTTACTGTTCGTTATCGGTGGATTTTAAACACAACAATAATCATACCCGCAAGACTAAAACAATGTGGGACGAACAGTCCCTCATCACAATTAACGGTCCCACAGTAACCCCGTAGACCACAACCATCTAACAGAACTTTTAAAGTCACCTTAGCAAGGTCCCCTTTCTTTCGTTAGAATTCCGTTGTCCACTGTCCCTGGTCCAGCGAAGAAGGTTCAGGTCGGTTCATCTGTAGGTCAGTTCATTTATCGGTCGGTTCATCTTTGATTGGTCCATCGTGGTTCGGTTCGTCGTTGATTGGTCCATCGTCGTTCGGTTCGTCGTCGATCCAGATTACGTCGGATGGCAGCAACGCTGAGGGTAAGGCAGGGGGAAGGCACCCCTGGTAGACGCCGAGGAGAAGGTCGGGGGTCCAGTGTGGGAATTCCATGGAGAGTAGCTCGACGAAACATTCCGCCGACACGATGGTCGCTAGTTCACATCCGCGACGAACGATGCTGGCCATCTCTGCCTGCGTCATCGTAGGGCCCAAGACTTTGTCCAGCACGGGATCCGGAACGTTCAGAAGTGAACAGATATCAAACCCACACGCGTCATCGTCCGAACTGTCAAACGTTCCCAACAGTTTCGTAGGAACCAGGTCGCTGCTGCTGGTGGGTTCCACCGTCGCGGAGACAGCCGCCGAGGGCGAAGCGGCGCTGACCGAACCCGCCGCGGCGGGTGCAGAAGAAACGCCCTTGACGCGTCTCACCCGGTACGGTCGGCAATTCTTTTCGTGCCTCCATCTCGATCGAGCGGCATACGGACCGGAGAAGACTTGTCCACAGACCGAGCATCGAACCACGCTCTTAGCTTCCATTTCCACGGCTGACTGCTGACGAGTTTCCGAGGACGGCCCGATGCGAGAAACCGTGGACGTGCGCACTTCCAGGAACTAGCTGCGAATGAGGGCAGCACTGACTGCGCCGAGGATGCAGCGTCCTAGTAGGCGGGGCTATGGTCGTAGGCCGTAGGCGGGGTAGACTAGATGCGCTGAAGATGTAGATGTGCTGAAGATGTAGATGTGCTGAAGATGTAGATGTGCTGAAGATGTAGATGTGCTGAAGATGTAGATGTGCTGAAGATGTAGATGTGCTGAAGATGTAGATGTGCTGAAGATGTAGATGTGCTGAAGATGTAGATGTGCGCAGGCCAGAAGTGCTCACGGGGGACCCAAACGCGCTGACTTGCGCGCCCGTAGAAGAACCTTGCGCGCTGACTTGCGCGCCCGTGGAGGACCTTGCGCGCTGACGAAGAACTTGCGCGCAGACGAAGAAGAACGCCTGCGGACGCAGACGACGCAGCATGCGCGCTGACTTGCGCGCACGTAGAAGAGCCTTGCGCGCTGACTTGCGCGCACGAAGAAGGAACGGCGCCGACGATGCAGAGGAACGTGCGCTGACGAGGAGGAAGCTTGCGCGCAGACGACGAAGAGGAACGCCTGCGGACGCAGACTCGTGCGCCGACAAGGATTCTTGTGCGCACCGACGACGAGACTTGCGCCGTTCGCCTCAAACTCCTTACTGAAAACGGACTGGTCGGCGAGGGTTGCGACGAGGTCGGCTTGAACCGGTCGCAGTTCCGTCCAGGTCTCCCTCGTAGACATCTCTTCCTCGCGCCTTCTTATCCAGCGTCCTGTCTCGTGGCCGATCGACGGCAAAAGCTGTCGTGCCGCCGTTAGCTTCGGCGGGTGTGGCAGGCGATTCCGTTGTAGGTGAACGCTTCCAACGGTGACGTGGCCGACGGCTTGGAGGAGCTGTGGCTTCGTCTGACACCTCGATAGCTGGTTCATCGGTCATCCTGGTAGCTGGCTCACTCCACTGCCCCTTTGTCCGCCCATAGCAGTGGCGAAGTTTGTCGACATGGGACACGAAGGGCTTAGCCTTCGGCGACCTTTGGAGGAGATAGTTGACCGGACCGCACGCCTTCTGTATCATGTAGGGACCCGTGAAATTACGCTGGAATTTTGGGCTACGACCCACAAACTTCCGTGGGCTGAAGTAGTAGACCCAGTCGCCTTCTTCGAATCTTGCCGGCCGTACTCGCAAGTCGTAGCTGTGTTTGCGCCTCTCAGCGTTCTTCTTAAGGCTTTGGCGAGCCACGCCGTAGGCCTTCGCGAATCTTTCGGACAGCTCCGCAACGTAGGCCGTATACGTGTGTCCGTTCTCGTCGGCTGTTTCCGGAGATCCGTAGACGAGGTCCAGCGGCATCCTGTTCTCCCTGGCAAAGATGAGGTAATTGGGCGAGAAACCAGTTACGTCGTGAATCGAGGCGCGGTAGGCTGCCACCACGTACGGGAGGTGTTCGTCCCAGTCCCGCTGGTTTTCACTCACCACCTTCCCCAACATCGAATTGAGGGTGCGATGGAAACGCTCGATCATTCCGTTGCTTTGCGGTCGATAGCTGGACGTCCGTACTTTGTCCACTTCCAGTAGCCGACACATCTCCTTGAACACACATCCCTCGAAGTTCCTTCCTTGATCCGTTAAAATCTGAAGTGGCGCTCCGTAACGTACGACGATCGTCTCCACCAGGGCCTTAGCCACCGTGACCGCCTCCTGGTTGGCCATCGGAGCGACTTCAACGAACTTCGAGAAGTTGTCCATCATGGTCAAGATGTAGATGTTGCCTTTCTTGCTCCTAGGATGTGGACCCGTGACGTCCACACTCACCCGCTCCCATGGTTCTCCACAAGGCATGGGCTGCAGAGGACCTTGCCTTTGCAGTGCACCTCGCCGGTACCGGCAACATCCGTCGCAGTGTCGACAAAACCTCTTCACATCTCTGGACCATCCGACCCAATAGGCTCGTCTGCGAACCTGCCATCGGGTTCGCCGGACACCCAGGTGTCCGCCAGTCACTCCAGTGTGTGCGAGTCTCATATAGTCTTCTTGAAGATTTTTCGGCACAAGTACTTGTTCCAGTTCGTCCGGCGTCCGTCGATAAATCACATCATCTTTCACGTACAACGCGTCCCGCTGGTGCCAATAGACCTTCACGGCCTCTTCCTCCTGCAGAATTTCCTGCAGACTCGGCATCCCTTCGCTCAGCCATGTTCTGACCAAACGCAACACGGAATCATCCGTCTGTGATTTCACCATGTCTCTCGCATCATCACTTTCGTTGGAAATCTCGGTCACTTCCCGTACAAAGTGGCTCATCGTATCCGACTCCTCGTAGTGACACTGTCGGCACGGCTTCCTTGATAGAGCGTCAGCGTTTCCATGCTTCCTTCCCGGTCGGTGCAGTATTTCGAAGTCGAACTCTGCTAACTTCTCCAACCATCGACCTTGTTGACCAATCGGTTCAGGAGTGTGCTGTAGCCATCGCAGCGCGGCATGGTCCGTCCTAAGAGTAAACCGCCTACCCAGTAGGTACTGTCGAAAAACCTGGGTAAAGTTCACCACGGCCAGCAATTCCTTTCTTGTAACGCAATAATTGCGTTCCGCGGCAGAGAACAAACGACTACCGTAGGCGATCACCCGCTCTTCCCCATCAATACTTTGAGAGAGTACGCCGCCAATCCCAACATCCGAAGCATCACAGTCCAGAGTATAAGCAGCGTCATCCATCGGTAGACTAAGTACTGGAGCCATGGTCAAAGCTACCTTTAACCGATCGAAAGCATCCTGACATTCCTCCCCCCAAAGGAACGGCTGGTCCTTTCTCGTCAGAGCGAACAAGGGCGAGGCGACCATCGAAAACCCTCGAATGAACTTGCGATAGTAGGAACATAACCCTAAAAATGCCCGTACTTCCCTGAGATTCCTAGGGGTAGGCCACTCGGTTACAGCCTGCACCTTGGATGGATCAACCGAAATCCCGTCCGCAGTCACTATGTGTCCAAGAAAGGATACCGTGCGTCTAAACAGATGGCACTTACTGGGCTTCAACTTCAAGTTGGCCTCCTTAAGTCTCTGGAAGACTCGACCCAACCGGTCCAGGTGCTGTTCTGCAGTACTGCTGAAAATGATGACATCATCCAAGTACACCAAGCACAATTCGAAGTTCAATCCTGACAGAACGATATCCATAAGACGCTGAAAGGTGGCCGGCGCATTACACAAGCCGAATGGCATGACCCTCCAACGAAAAGTTCCGCGACGAGTTATGAAAGCCGTCTTGTCTGCGTCGCCCGGATCCATTACAACCTGATGATACCCGCTACGTAAGTCCAGGGTGCTGAACCACCCGGCGCCCGACAAGGCATCCAAACAGGCGTCAATCCTAGGAAGAGGATACGAGTCCTTCCGAGTCAGGTCATTCAGTTTGCGGTAGTCGATACAAAACCTCAAGGACCCATCTTTCTTTTTGGCCAGGACCACATTCGCCGCCCATTCACTTACAGCAGGTTCCACGACGCCAGTCGTCAACATCTGATCCAGTTCTGCATCAATGGCGGCCTGATACGGAAGCGGCTGCCTCCTCAAGGGTTGTCTCACAGGACGAGAGTCTCCGGTGTCAATCCTGTGCTGAGAGATCGTGGTCCTCCCTAGGTCATGGTCCGTGGTCGAGAAAATCTCTTCGTACTTGACCAACAACTCCTTCAGTCTCTCCTTTGTTTCTACCGGAACATCCTCAGAAATCTCCTCCATCAACTTTCCCACTAAGTGTGTTTCACCGGAAGGATCCGTCTGTTCTTCCTTTTCCTTCCTTACCTCGACCTCCACGGGGTGTAAGTCACCCAACATTTGATCGACAGTCAACATAGCAGGATATTCATTCAAGTTTACAACCCTAATACACGCCCTATTAGCATCGTCATTCATCACAACTCGGGCCACATGCAAACCGGGTTGGATTTCCTTCGATTCGGTCATCCACGCCTGGGCAGAAGTTGTCAAATCCCGATATTGCGTCTTACAAGAAACATCGCTCTGGGATCGAGGAAGAATTGTAGTCTCCTCCGCAACCATCACCCTGCGACACCAAAGCGAGCCATTACCCTTAACCAGAGGAATGCGGCGCCGACCAATGAAGAGTGCGCCCTGACCAAAACCCAAGCGACAACGATGCTGCCTCAACCAGTCCATCCCAAGCATTGGTTCGCCTATCTGGTCAGAGACAAGAAAGCCCGTATCAATAGAGAACCCTCTGGAAATCTTAATCGGAACATCAATCTGACCCAAGACTCTAATCTGTGTTCCATTAGCAGCCAAAAGAATGCGGTTACTAGGCTGAAGCGGCAGACCATCAACATCAGCAGAGGGAACCAGGCTTACCTCCGACCCAGTGTCCACTAGGCATGTTCTTTGCTGTCCGTTGATCGTTCCACGGATGTAGATCGCGTTGTTCGTTACGCCCGTTGCTCTGTCTCTCGTCGTGTGGTTGGTGACGGTCGTCCCATTCTGCTCCGACGTCGGTGGGTCCGAGGTGGCTGCGTCGTCACGGCGGTTGAAGAACTGCTGGCGCTGGCGGCACCGGCGAGCCACGTGACCGACCCGTCCACAGTTGAAGCAGGTTATCCCGCGCCCGGGACTACCTGGTGCGTTCCCTTGCGAAGGAGGAGGAGGAGTAGGAACGGTAGATGGAACCGTCCGTGGAACAGCCGGTTCGGCGTTGAAACTCGTGCGATACGAGCCTCGAATCTCGTCCAGCTGTCGGCAGATTCTTCCTTCCATGTCCTGTTGCCACTTACGCTGCGCCGCGAAGAAGCTGTCCAATTGAGACTGGAGCTGTCCACCGGCGTCGACTTCCTGAGACCCTCGCACTCGATTGGCAGGTCTCCGACGATCGTCCAAGTCCGCCGTTTGCTGATACGCGGCGAGGCGTAGAGCCGTTCGATACGCCTCGTCGATGGCCTTAGGTTCACGTTCTCTCACCTTTAGAGACAATTCCCGGTCGCGGATCGCTTCGAGGAAGGCGTCCTTCGCAAGGATTTCGGTCGTTTCGCTGGACGGCACCGGGTAAGCAAGGACGACGAGTCTCCGGATGTCGTGAAGCAGATCACCAAGAGTCTCATCGGCTCTCTGTCGGCGATAATAGAGTTGCGCTCGGAAAGTCTCGGCTTGACCCTCCGACCCGTAGCGTTGACGCAGTCTCTCGACGAGTTGTTCGTACGTGACGTCCGTCCGGGCCCCGAAATCCCATAACAGCTGCGTTGCTGCCTTCTCCAAGGAACAACGGAGGAAGTCGACTTTGTCGGCTGCAGTCCATCGGTTGTGTCTTGCGCACACGTCGAATTGTGCCAAGAACGATTCGAGGGATCCGGTTCCATCGAATTTTCCGGGCTTCACAGGATTCCTCTTTTCACCGACCATGCGACTGACATTCTCCATGACTTTCGACTCCAACCCGCTAACGTCTCTTTCCGCAATCAGCATAGCTTTGCGATCCTTCTTCGGCGCATCGTCGAAGTCGATTTTCTCGAGGAAACGGCTGGACTCGACTTCGTAGTCGACCAAAACGTCCCTTCCTCGTCCAGCGGCGGGTGAAGAAGTCGTTGGGAAGTCAGCAGCATTTCCGTCCGTTCCACCAAACACTGAGTTCCACATTGCTGCTGTTCTGTCGAAATTTCACCGGCGTCGTAGAAGTGCTGCGAATTCTGGAAGCAATTTGAAGCAGTCCAACGAATTTTTCAGATCACCCCACTTCCGGGGACCAGTTTGTGGAGAACGGGGGCTGGGCGAAGACCCAGGATGACCAGTACCAACCCCTGTCGTCAGGTACCCTTGCAGTCCGCGGAGTCCACTTTAGCGGTAGACTAAAGATTAGCCGACTAGGCTTGAACCGTTTTATTGAAGAATCACAGTTTATTGAAGAATCACAGTTTATTGAAGAATCACAGTTTTCACAGCACGATTTATGTAGCGCCACGATCAGAGAACAGTAATTGATATAGCGCCCAGATTCGGAAAGTCAGTTGCAGCAGAAAGTGAAATGTCAGACAGCAACAACAGATCGGAATGTCAGTAGCAGCGACTACTGCAGCGCAAGAGTCCGAGCGTCGTAGCAGCTTTGTCCGTCAGCTAGGTTACGGTAGTCAGGCACCGAACCCCAGTCCTGTAGAGGGATACCTGAAGAGGCCGATGTTCTTCTCGAGGCACAGATCAGGATTTACCCCCTCTACAACAGTATCACTCAACGAACGTTTTACCGTCCGTCAAGCCAGATCATTTAGCCTGACTACTACGCGGTTTAGGCGTTCTTCACCAGGCCATTCGTCTGCCCCGAGCAAGCGTACGAGCGGACTTATATACCCTGTATGTGTGCTGAAGATGTAGATGTGCTGAAGATGTAGATGTGCTGAAGATGTAGATGTGCTGAAGATGTAGATGTGCTGAAGATGTAGATGTGCTGAAGATGTAGATGTGGGCTGTAGGCGGCGTAGGCTAGATGCGCTGAAGATGTAGAAGTAGGCTATAGGCTAGGTATGCTGAGCAAGTAGATGTGCTGAAGATGTAGACGTGCTGAAGATGTAGATGTGCTGAAGATGTAGATGTGCTGAAGATGTAGATGTGCTGAAGATGTAGATGTGCTGAAGATGTAGATGTGCTGAAGATGTAGATGTGCTGAAGATGTAGATAGGCTGAAGGTATAGGTACAGGCAGAGATACAGAGCAGGGCAGACACACATACAGACACCCATACAGTGCAAAATCTCTACACGACTAAAAAAGGTCATCAACTTTTTTGGCCGAGGAAAAAATCTGGACTAAGTCTCAGCCCCAACTAAAGTCCACCAAGTTCTTTAACCCAACCCCCCTCCCCCCCCCAGATCGTCAACCAATATCCGCCCATGAGCCATGATATTCGGACATGCGACCAGCGAACCCATTGTAAAAGAAGAAGACGTCGAAATAGAAAACGTAGGAAAATTCGTCTACCTAGGCAGCAACTTCACATTTGATTTGGATGGCGAAACAAAAGTCATGACCCGCCTAGCAAGGGCATAGGCCTACACGGCTATCAAATCACATAACACATAGGCTAATTATATTTATAGCCTGCAATAATAAATGCAATGCCATGGTGCATTGGTGCTGCCATGATTCAGTCTCCTGATATTGCTTTTACTGAAATTTTTAAGATTTAGATTTTAGTCCACATAATAATGATGGCATTGGTGTGTATTTTTAACGAAATAATTAATTAGGCCTAGTAATATTATTTTGCGTTTACGATGCGAGATCAAAGATGGCGCACAGTAACGGCTTTCTTTATAATTATGACGTCACAAGACTTAAAAGGTTCAAAATGCATCATCTTTAAACCGGAAGTTGTCGTTTGACCTGTTATCAAACGAGCAAAACGTGTTTGGTGTTTTTAGTTGAAAAATACAGTTTTCTGTGAAATGGCTGGGGTTTATGACAAAGAAAAAGTCAGATCTGTGTGTCTGATTCTCGAGGATCAAAGCCGTCCGCTGACCGAACGTTTCAGGGCGCTTTTTACGCTGAGAAATATTGGCGGCCATGAGGCCATCGAGTCGATCGCGCGTTGTTTTGCCGACCCATCAGCCCTCATCAAACACGAACTAGCCTTCTGCCTGGGGCAAATGCAGGACGACTATGCCAATCCATATCTGATCGAGGTGCTTAAAGACAGGAGCCAGGAGGCTATGGTTAGACATGAAGCAGGTATTGTGTATACCGGTATTGTCGCCGCTTAGACTGACCTGTGTAATCTCAAGGGTCAACCCGAATCACCGAAAACGCTGAAAATGTTCTAAAGCCCGAAAATAGTTTTTTTAGAAAGCGGCCAACGGTTAAACCGTAGTTTAGGTTGCTAAATTATTTGGCCAAATGTGAGGTTGCTAAATTATTTGCATGTGTATAAATGATATACAAGTAATTTCTGGATCGCCAGGTTCAATCCAGCTTCCATTTAAACTATAAATATGCCTTTATCCAGCTTCCATTTCAGGTGTAAAATGCCTTTATCCAGGTTCTACTTCTCAAGCGTTTTTCGTCAATCCAGCTTCATTTTCAGCAGAATGACTACACTAACCCTAAAATTAACCCTAACCGACCCTCACGACGCCTAACCTGAGCCCTAACCGACCCTCATGCGTAAAATCCCGCTTCTATTTCGTCAGGAAATATTTGTCATCGAATTTAAAAATTGGTTGTCCGATAAAAAGTACCGTTTTTTCGTCAATCCAGCTTCCATATAATTATATACTATCATTTTTCTTCTCGCGTTTTCCGTTTATATTGCTACTTCCGGTTGCGAATGTTCAGAAATTGGAATAGCACGTTTTATGGCGCGTTATATTCATGATTGGGGTGTTTCTTAATTTAGCAACCTAAACTACGGGATATCGAAAATGAAAATAATTTAGCAACCTAAACTACGGTTTAACCCGGCCAACTCCCGAAAAACTATTCGGAATTGAATTAAATATATGACATGATGGTCTGTTAGTGTTGTTGAAGCAATTCAGTATCCACATATTCGAGTTGAATGAGCTGCATTGTTTTCCCAGTAGCTTTGGTACACTCTTGACTACACATCACGCAGTTCTAGGAAACATGCTGCTGTGTTGTGTAGTGTAAACGTGGCAGTAGTACATCTGCTTAACCTCAAGTTAGTAAGTAAAATGTAGTTAGCCTATAATAGCTATGGACGGATGCACCTGAATTAGGATTTGTGTTGATGTGTATTTTTTTCGTTAGGTGAAGCTCTTGGTGCGATTGGATCTCCTCAAGTTTTAGACATTCTGAAACAGTACGTTGATGATCCTGTACAAGAGGTAATATTTGGATTTACTGCCATTTCTTTCTTCATTTAATTTGTTTTAAAACAGCCAACTTTATCATCAATCATCATCAACAACCATGGGCTCAATGCCCATAGGTGTCCTTGGCCATCTTAACAATGTTTCTCCACTCAAGTCTGTCCTGGTCCACATGCCCCAGGTGCTGTTGGTAATTTCCGCACCAATCCACAACATCATCCGTCCACTCTCGATGCGGCCTTCCTCTTTTGTTGTTGCCCTCCATTATTCCAAACATCAGAATCTTAATCTTTCTATCATCTTTCATTCTGCAGATACGTCCGAACAATTTCAGTTTTCAACTTTAGAGAGCCCGCAACTAAGACTGAATTGAATTTTGTAATTGGATGTTTCGAGTTTGTTGTTCTGCAATCTTAGAAATGTTTTCCTGCACCGATTCAGGAAGCTAAACTTTCGTGAACGTTAGAAAACATTTAAGGTGTTCTTATTGTGTAGCTCTTTTGCAAATTTTGCATTAACACAGTCTGACAGGTTACAGTGTAATTAAAGCATTATAGAAGTACTGGTAGCATTGCTTTGATGTTGCTATATAAATTTGTCCTGATCAATACTGCAAAAAAAATTTACTTTCATTACCATGCATTAAAATTGAAATACACTTTTTTGTTCACCAATTTTCAACCAGTAATCAAGGCTTACACAATTTTCAAACCATCATCTTGATATTTAACCCATTCATCTGTGCAGTTCATAATACTACTAGAGTACCACATATCAGCAGTAAAGATAAATTTTCATCTTTAGAACTTTGCTAACGATGTTAAAATTAGGAAACTTGTCTTATTTCAAATTAGGAGTTTCTGCTTTTAACCCTTTACACGTTCATTTTTCCCGTTAAGCCCGTGTTTTCAGCGGATATTCTCGGGGCAAACGGGTAAATGGTTAACTCTCTATTTTTATCATTGCCGTTGTTTGAATTACCTAAAGTTTAAATATCTATAAAACAGTTAAAACTCTTTATATTTAATTATGTATTCAGGTTGCTGAAACATGCCAACTGGCAATCGGTAGACTTAACTGGCTGCAAAACAAGACGACATCGGAGGACTTGAGTACCAATCCGTATTGCTCGGTGGACCCAGCACCACCAAGTGCTGAAAAGGACGTAGCAGCACTGAGAGCATCACTGCTCAACGAGGACGCTTCCATGTTCGACCGTTATCGAGCGATGTTTGCCTTGCGAAACCACGGCAGCAAAGAATCCGTGGAGGCACTCGCCGAAGGTAAACAATTTTTTTGCTATAATATTTATTGTATTGTATTGTATATTTATAAAGCGCCTCTACTAGGGTGAACCGTTCGGAGGCGCTCCCAGTGTGCAAGGCCACGAGAGAATAAGTTTTGAGGAAAGAAAATGAGGGGGAGGGATTACGAGTTAGAAGTTGAGACCGAGTAGATGGAGACAGAGTATTCCAAAGAGAGGGGCCAATTGATGTAAAGGATCTGGACTGAGCCATACTATAGCCATTCTAGTAGGAGGAACTAAAAGCCGTTTTGTACTTTCCTTCAAATTTTTCTTGGGGATGAATGTGCAGTTTCAGTTTGAGGTGCACTGCTTCGTTATGTAATGTGACATCTGGTGCCACACAGTCGAAGAAGCGCTTCAGCAACTGCACAATTCCATTTAGAACTGCACATAATTTTGTTAAGAAATTTACACACACTAAAAAGCCCTGGTACTGACTGATGTCATTTTGTAATATGATAACAAAACTATTGAGTCAACTCTTTATTCAGATACGATGCCATCTAACCCAAAATTTTGTTCTGTAGCACCACATACCCTAGTGTGGGGGGTGAATTTACTTGACATGAAAAGGTAAAGTCCTATCTCGTTCCATGAGGAACACAGGGAGGCGCTCATCTCCTTTTCCATGGCCCTGAGCCAGCAATGGATGAATCCCAAGGTCCTGGACACGAGGCCAGCGTATCGCAGGACTTGCTGTTTACTTCCCAGCTTACGACGGTACCAAATTATACTGCTTGGTGACAGAGGCACGTGTGCGCAAACAACTTGCCCAAGGTCGTTACCCGGAGTCGAACCCGCAACCGCCCTCTCAGTTAGCAGACATGTTACTTGACATAAATTTTATAAATGATATGACGTTGTTTCTTGTTTTGAAGGTCTCAAATGTTCCAGCGCGCTCTTCCGTCACGAAACCGCCTACGTCCTCGGCCAGATGCAGCATCCAGCCGCCATTCCACAGCTGACCGTCAACCTGCGCGACGCAAACGAAAACCCGATGGTACGTCACGAGTGTGCCGAAGCGCTTGGTGCCATAGCCAACGACGAGTGCAAGGAGGTGCTCAAGGAGTACGTCCGTGACAAAGAAACGGTCGTCAGGCAGAGTTGTGAGGTGGCGTTAGACATGGTTGAGTACGAGCACGGTGATCAGTTCGAGTATGCAGATGGACTCGTCAAGCTTAAGTCCGACCTTACGGTTCCCGATGTTCTGGCTTCGTGACAGGGTGCTTGCTTTCTTAGGTTTTTCTTGCTGAACATTGTCGTTATGGGGTTAAAATATTAAAGATGTGATGTTGCGTTGAACATTCTGCCTTATCAGAGCACCGTTAGTCTTCTGTTTACAGTTCTGGTTTGTTTTTTGTTGTTCGTGTTGGTCTGCAATTTTATAAATTGTGGATTTGTAAATAGCATCGTTAAATTCAATACAGTCATTAATCACATTCTCGGAAATGTTTTTAATTGTGAATTTCTTCTGCACACAGTAGATATGCTGAAACAAGAATGTATTTAACACGTTGGCCGCGAGGGACGTGTTAACATGTCCCAAATTGAGTCATTTAACACAGCAAATCAGCAGCCAACGTGTTAAGGTTCTTATATTAGAATCCTATACAGACAGAAATAAAGCTAGCAAAAGTTAAGTCCTTTAAAATCTGTACAGCAGTAAAGAGGAAAACCAAAACTCTGAATGGTATGAACAAAGTCATGAATGTGGAGCAAAAGTGCATATTACCTTTATGTACTCGTATTTTGCATTCAAAATCGAAATAACCGCTTTGGAATTTTCTTTCCAGTCATCTTTACTGGGAAAAAAGCTAGAATGCTCCCTTTACTGAATTGACAGAAGTTGATGCACGATTGTTTAACACATTGACCGCCACGGCTTTTATTACCGCTACGCCAAGCCAAACATGAAAAATTATCAACATAAGGAAATCATGGATAAAATAATGTTTCACTTTGTTTCACTCAGGCCCCACACGTGGAATGGGGCCGGGGTGGTGCCTCGGTCATATCCCACCAAACTCCACCCCATTCCATTCCCCACCACACCCCATTCCCCACCACACCCCACACAGCCCCACCCCACACCATCCCACCTCTATTCAGCCTCCACACTCTGGAGTAAATTTTGGTTGTTCGCGATATAACCTCTATCCCAATTCACTTCACCTGGCGTAGCCTAACCCCACACATGCCCTATTCGACCCCTGGCCCCAACCAAACATGCCAACCCCATATCCCACCAATCCGTCTCACCCTCCTCACTCCTCAAAATTCTCAACATATGAAATTCATGGAAATAATGTTTTGCATTACTTTCTTCTCTCCTCCACCGCATTCCCACTCTGCCTACAACCCATCCTATCTAACCATTTCCAGCCCCAGTCCCGCCCCATCGCACCCTACCACACACCACCATGCCATGCTTACACGCACCTTACCCAACCCCATCAAGCCCCACCCAACCTCAACCCTCTGAGGCAAATTTATGTTGTCACCCTACACCGCCCCACCCCGGTTTCGGCCCCGTATCCGGCCCACCCTTGGCCCCGCCCCACTCGGCCCCACCCCGGCCCACACCTTCTCACACCACACTATCCTTACTCCGTCCCATTCACCTGACATAAAATAATTGACACTTATAAAATTCATTGAAAAACAATGTATCACTGTTTTCATCCCCCAAGCACCCCGGTCTCCTCCCCTATATAAACCCAACCCCATCCTCTCCCATACCTTACCCGCCTCACCCTTACCCCACCACACCTCGCCCGTACCCTGCCACACTTCACCCTTACCTCGCCCCAACCTTATTTTACCCAGGTAATTATTGGGTGTGCGTCAGTGTTTGCGTATAGCGCTATGTATTTTAACTACGAGATATCTCGTAGGTGGCGGCCAATGTGTTAAGGACAAGACATGGCAATCCATTGTAAATGGTGAAACCAGATTTGGCTGAAATAATTATTAATGTTGTTTTGAAGTGGATATAATCTGTGATGCCTTGACAAGTGCTAAAAAAAAGAGCAATTCAAAGCAAATTGTCTAAACAGGATATTTTATCAATTTATAGATTTTTTGGCATCACAATTGATTCCTCTTTGGAATAACGTCCATCAGTTTTAGAGAAAAGCAAAAAATGTCTTTAAGCAACGATTTAACGTCCAGAACATTAACTTCTACTGAGATTGTCGTCCGGCTCTCCACCATAATCAGCAGACGCAAAAATAAATCCACGGCAACACCCTGATCAGTATCCATAACAACAGCGCACGCATCGTCTTCAATCTCCATCCATTCCATATGATGACTCTGATTAATATATACTTCGTAACTAAAATTATCAAAAGTGTGTCCGCCGAGTCTCGTGTTAACTGTTTCCCCCGTCTGAATTCACGCAGACTTTTCGAATACATCACACAAAGCCAGGGCCTTCGTCGTTGTACGCATCGAAGCTGCGCTGCCAGCTCTTGCCCGTCATCGCTGGCTTCTCGACGACGCTTGGTTTCTCGATGCTGGGTTTTTCCGATCGGGAATCCTTCTCGTAGCTCGGATGGCTGCTGAAACTGGACGGCATATCATACGTTGGCTGAGTGTACGCAGGTCCCGATTGCGCGTACGTTGGCTGCTCATATGCAGCTGCTGGTGGCCCATAATCAGCTGCTGGTTGCCCATATTCAACTGCTGGTTGCCTATACTCGGCAGCTGATTTCCCATATGCGGGTTGCGCATAGCTGGGCGCCTCAAAATGGTCTGGCTCGTCTTCGTAGGTGGCCGGGCCGTATTCTGCGCCGGAATCGTATCCCGGTGGATACGAAGCTTCCAGTGGATAGGTCGACACTTCGAGAGCGGCCTTGGTGTATTCATCTTCCTTTTCCAGGAGGGCGTTGTACGTTTTCTGGGCCTCCATGAAAAGACAAACGCCAGCAACGAGTGTCATTATCGCCGAAATTATGAGAAAACCGAAGCCCCACGACAAATAATTCTGATCGGGTCGTGGTAACCAATAGCGATCGTTGCTCTGGACACCGAAGACGATGGCAACAACGAAAGATATCATTGCTAGAAAAAACAACAGAAAAACAACATAAGATACTAATAATTTAGTTGAGGAATTTTGTGATTGAATTATTGAAATGGTCGTATTGAATCACCATCACCATGCAACAGACAAATCAAATTATGGCAGTTCTGCCTATGCTGGTGTCTAAAAGCAATATAAGAGGGTAAAAAGTTCTGATAATGTAATGTAAATCTTCAAGAATTTCTCAGCGCTCACAAAAGCTACGTCAGGAAGACCAGCTTATTCACCGGCGCTGATATACACAGTCTGGTTTACTCTCATAAATTGGCAGCCTGTATATATATCTTCTCGATTATTTCAAAAATAATTTTAAATCATATGAAAAAATCTAGAGTTCAATTACCATACAGCGTTGTAGAATATTATCGTAGATCGTAGTCAAGCACTCAATTATTAAAAATCCGGTGGGGGTTATGCTAAAGACATTAATTTATCATCTGTAAATCACAAATCAAACTTAATTGCATGAAAAGGAGCTGAATCAAGTCAATTGAATGAATAAACTGAAATTTAAAAAAAAATTAACTGTGTCCACTACTCACATTCAAATTATTTATGTTGCATTTTGTTTTAACTACCAAACTAATGTCAAATTTATCTTATGCTGACTTAGATTTAGAGTCGACAATGCATCGTATACTGCTTTTGCTCAATGCATGTACAGTATGTATTAATATGGTAAATTTCTTACATTGAATATCAAAGTATAAGTATAAGAATCAATAAGTTACGTTAGCTACATATTCAATGCAATCACAATTAAACTAGATATCAGAATATGCACACATACACTGAACATTTTCTAATATTTATTTGATAAATTCATAGCCTAAATAGAGCTCATGATAAACAGACTAAAATTTGTTCATTCCTTCTTTATTTTGAGAATTTGTACAAAGTTTCTTCAAGAAAAATATTCAGAGGTGTTTACTACCACAACTAAAAAGTGTGATTCAAGGGATTAATAAAAAGGCAAACAATTTTAACCAAGGCATCAATCGCAAGTCTAGTGGAAGACCATTCTAGATTGATGGACTCGCAATCGAAAGGATTGATGCAATCTAATAGAAGTGTGAGCCGACACTGACAGGACCACAAGCTAACTCTTGCCAAAGAGCTAAGAATTCAATGGGCTGCAACGCCAAAGCAAGTTGACAAAGATCAGACAAGTTGAATGGGGTGCAACCAAGAAGTCTCTGCCAAACAAGTGCTGCAACTTGGTCGAAGAAGCGCTGCGAAGCAGGGAGCCAGTGAAGGAGAGACAGGAGAATACTACGGAAGTGAGGTGAATGACATTTTCAATCATGCCTAAAACCCCATCAAACTTTACTTCATCAAGTGAAATCTTACATTAAGAAACTCAACCTAGTACAACATGATACATCACGATCAACATGCAAAATTATATACCAGATTAACTCATCTTTAAATATATGTTTAACAGGAAATAACTTAATTTGTTGAGAAAATCACTTTTAGTTGCACTTACTAACTAAGAACATCATGGATGCTGCGGCAAATACTCCATACGTCTGAAGATATTCATGATTTATCATCGGACAGCAGTGGAGGAAAATCATCGCCGTAACGACTGCCGTAGATATTTCGACAATCAAGCAACCAACCACCAGCACTTGGCAAGATATGAACCATGCTGAAAAACAGATTTAACAAAATAAAGCAGCAGAAAACAGTTCAGTTACACTTTATTCATTCATTTATTCCGAAATTTTTTATATTAATGCCACTCAAGACACCTAATCAGATGTGCTCCCAGTTCAACCATGGCTAAACTTCAACTGGTCTTGAGCAACTGGCAGAAAGTAGGCAAATTATTATGAGGTTGTTAGCACAACACAAGCGAGAGCCAATTCCAAGCGGAGGGGACAACAACTGAGAAAGCTCGAAGCTGCCTGAGTGAAGAGCGGGACCGAGAGACCACTTTGCGATTAAAATCTGTTGACTTGAATCTTGTATACACTACAGAAACGTGTAAGGATTTCAATTTTGAAATCATTCACGCAGGCAAACAACTTCTACCCACTGATAATTAGCCCCTCTACAATTCAAAAGCATTTCAGCTAACAGCTAACTGAGCCTCTGATCTATGGCATCCCAAAAAGCCATCAATAGGCGGTGTGAAATCGATCCCAGTTAACGATCAAAAGTGGTCCAGCAAAGAGCTGAGAACCTAAGGTGAATGGTGTTAAGAATTGAGGCAGTGAGGGAAGCAAGAAGAAGAGCAGGAATCAGATTTGGTGAAAGAGCAGCATTTTCAGTTTGGATCGAAAGACCAGTGGAGAGATCTAATACATTCATCAGTGGTACTGCTTCCCATTCAGATTTTGGCGAAAGTCTAAAACCTAAGCATTCTCTGTTAGCTCCCAGTTTATCTGTAGAACTTTAAAGGTATTTTTGGTGGTGTATCTTCCTCTTTAAGTGACAGTCTCCTTTTAGGTGGCGGATCTGACAGGTGTCAAGTCTCAACTGAGAAGTCCCGAATATTAAACTCAAGCGCATTAAAACGCATTCTTGTATTTCCCGATGCGTGTTAAACAAGCCGAAATGGAGGCAACACGACCACATGTATCCGCGTTGCTACCTACAGCAGGTGTCATTGTTGTTGAGACCAAATGACGGCCGCCATCTTGAAAATTATGTAAACACGTCCAGAAACTTTACTTTAAAAGACAAAATCAAGTGGTAAAGTTTGACCAAACTCACGCGGAATGAGCCACTGTCTGAGCTTGTAGTATTTCGTGGCCGGGTCGAAAAGCCACCAGCACCCGTTGTAGATCTCCTGGCTGTCGTCTCGAAACTGCATGTAGTCCTTGAAGCAGACGTGCCACAGTCCGATGTTACGGAACGCATTTTCCGAATTCGGCCACGTCTCGAGCCAGTACGGGCTGGCAAAGGAGATGGAGAGGCATGCGAGGGCGAAAACGCAGCACCCGAACCCGACCCAGGCCATCATCCCGGTCGGGGAGGGCTGCTCCTCCGTTAAACGGTTCTTCTGCATCGTGGAAAATCCAACTGACTTCGACTCACCTGTCACAGGTGCGCTGCTTCTACCTGTACGAGTGCCATTGTACGCGCTGTGAATCATGGGTGTTGTAGGCTCGTTTTCCGTGTCGTACGAGTCGGGAAGTTCGTCGTCGGTAGTTGCTCCTCCATTGGGATGCTTGCGGTGACTCCGACCGTTGCTGGAAGCCCCCTTTTCCCCTGAGAAATCCGAATCCATGTATAGTCGTCTTTAGAGTTCACTAGTCTTGGCAAAATGGCCCGAGGCAAGATGAATTACGCTAATTGGTCGTTAGAACACTTGAAATTTGGATCCACTTGAAGTCAGGGCCCATGCAAGCTTCCTGAGACTATAAATTATGTATCTAAGTTAGGCTACTTTAAATTCATCTGTTGTTCAGAATTTCTAATTGAAAGGTCTTGTCGGATATCATGCGGGGTATGACAGTTAGTAGGCAATATATTATATAGGGGCCTATAGGCCTATAGACTAGCGTGTGATGCAGTTAGGCCTATAGGCCTAAGATTAATTAGTCGATCGTCGTGTGATCACCAATTTCTTTCGTATAGGCCTAACCTAATAATATTATTAGGCCTAAGAATGCAATCTGCCTCTAGTAAAAACAATTGCCTCGAATCCTAATATGCCAAGACGAAGGAATAAAGGATGGAAGTTTTAGGTCGAATGGCGGCATTTAAATTCAACTATTAGGCCTAGTCTGATTAAGCGAATTAGGTTTACTTAGTTGGCGAGCAAAATGCTTCCAAGATGGCTAGAGCTCGTTAGGTCTAACCCAGACAGCCAGAAATCGCAGTGCCCGTACCATGCCAACCTACTTAGCCCACAGCGGCAAACTCGGGGCTCACGGCATCTTCGCCCATCTGGCAACGCCCATCGTACCTCATTCGGCCCAATAGAGTAGCCCAATAGGGGGGCGGATGATCTTTCCCAAACAGGCCCAACGTATATTCTTCGCCTCATTGAGCACCGCGCGGTGCATAGGTTGCGCCTATGAATTTATCTGCCGGCCCAGCGGTGTATAAGTGCGGGCTTCTATTCATTGTTATGGCGTCGGCGTCTAGGGGCCCACTGGTGTAAATTCATCGCTATCTGTCGGCGCGGCATTGGTGTTTGTAAGGGGCCACCTATTGCTCCCCAGGCTACCATCACACTTCTCTAATGGCCTTTATAGGGCCGCTATTGGAAAATGATCGGCCGCTGTCGGCGCTATGAGGTTGGCTGTACTTGGGACTATGGGTTGCCATCCATTCTGCCTACAGTCAGCCCTCACAATGCCTCTAATGGCAATATGAAGACCAGGTGTAGACCTATAAATGTGGTTGTAACCGATTCTCAGGTGAATTTCTGCAATTTCCAATCACAAAATTAATCCCACAAGAACCCTGACATCTGAGATTCGATTTAGGAGCCCAAATATACTTCTTACATGCAATAGAAAAACGCAAGTTTCCATGAAAATAATTTTTAACAAAGTTCACACCATTCATTGTATTAAAAATAAAAACAATATTTATGACAGTAACACATGCAATACATTTTCAAAATCATTAATTCCATTCAATTGGCAAGAGGAATATTATCCAGCTAAATTTATAATGCAAGATTAATTATTTAAACATAAGACTTCTGAAATGTCAAAATCATTCATTTATCTAGAGACTTGAATCAACATTTCACTCAGAGAAAATTGAGATTGTCGGAAACAAAAGCTTATCCAACAGACTGAGTTCAGCTAAATTAGGGCAATATAAATCATATTAAAAAGAGAAAATGCAACCAAAAAACAGTCATACAACCAATATTCAATTGTTAAAATGCATGATACAACAGTCTTTATAATTATCACACATTAGATAAAAATGATTTGTGTAAAAATTGAATTTATTTACTTGAAAAACTTAATTAATAAATCTATTTAAAAATGAGAATGTTAAATATTAAATTTTAAATGTTTTAGAGAAATGACTACATACACACAAACAGAACAAATGCATTCCACAAAAAGTTTACTAGCCTTCTGTTTATAACCACACAAATTAGATAATGAAGGTAAAAAAAGTATCCTCAGAGCTAATTAAATTAGGGCGATATTTAAAAAACTTTATTACAGTTTTGAGTGCTAATTATAAGCGAAAACAATGTTTTAGCGAACCACTCATAAATACACATTTGTTCATAACAAGATATCAAATTGATTATTATTTCTAGTTACAACAACACCCTGATTTAAACACACTAGCATATTAAGAATAATAATAAAAATCAAAGCAACATCATTCTGATTGCATGAAAAATACAATTTTCCTCTTAAATACATTTTCAACAATTCTTCAGCACACCGCCCCCTTGACAATCATTGCATACATTAACAATCATGTTTACTGAAACGCAAACCATGTGTCAATAGAACCGCAGGTCGCACAATTCAAAAATAGATCATTGGAAATAGCTCAAATAATCATATAGTTGCTGTTTTTACACTAAAACAATATCATCTCTGCACATATAAAACAAAACATGCATTGGCAGCAAAAAAATAAACAAAAAGTTGACAAATTTGGAGTTAGTGCTTTTGCGCTCAAAGAAGATGGCATTCATTCATTCATTCAATTTATATAGCGCCTCTTCAAGATATCTACTCATAGGCACTCTCGGCGCTAACTAGCCCAAATGATATTAATTAATAGTCATAGCGAGCGAAAAATAACACGTTGCAAAACAAAACAGTTAGCTGAGAGTCACCTGTGGCGAGCCCTCACAAACACGTAGAGTTGACCATCGGATCCCCGTAGACAGCTGGTAGATGGCAGGGCATATATATATATACATATATATGGCATATATAGTCTTATATAACAACACAAACATCAGCAATAACACTTAACAGAATAAATACATGTCCCCCATCTAAAATGAAATGAGTAATCACAGAAACATAAAAGTAAATGGATAAAATAGAGAAATATCAACCATAACAATAATAATCCTGTGAAAACGTATTCATAATTTTATGTAACCGCAGCGTAAATATTTCCACGTTCAGAAACTTTCACACCAATCTCATAAACACTGAAAAACCTGGCTCTTAATTAAATATTAAACCTCTAAATAACACTTTAAGAGGGGTTTTAGAGTATATAACGGCAACACTGTGGTATATAAAGGGTGGGTTAAAAAAAGAACACCCCTAAGGTTTTTTGCCAATATCTTGGCCAGAAGTAAGAATTTCAAAATGAAATTTTACAGGCTTAAAGACATTTCATATTTACACACGATGGCCAGATTTCATCACAATATTTCAAACAGAACAAAAGTTATATCACTTTTAGTGACGCCACCCACCATTTTTTTTGAAGATTTAAAAGCGTATCACAAAAAAGTAGCAAAAACGCAGTTTTATTAAGTCTCGTCTCAAATAATTGTTATCAAATAGCTTTGATTTTGCCAGGTGATCATTATAATTACTTTTTTTTAAACAGGGTACAAGTGTAGCTGCACATCACTGAGAAGTCACTTAGCAAGATTACAATCAAGTTGGTAAATAAGGAATCTGTCAGATTATTAATTTTGCTATTAATGCTGCACATCACTGAGAAGTCACTTAGCAAGATTACAATCAAGTTGGTAAATAAGGAATCTGTCAGATTATTAATTTTGCTATTAAAGCAGTAAAATTCAAATTTCTTTTTAAAAATGGCTAACGTGTCAATGACAGACAAAATATGTATTCAGACAACTCTTGAACAAGATCCTGGAGATGTAAGGCTATGAGCAACGTTTACTCTGATAAACAGTGAGAGTCTAAACATTAAGAGTTAAGCTGAGATTTGCCGTGAATGAAAGGAGATCGGCTCAATGTCGATTGGTCTGGTTTCATTGAGAAAGCCAACGGCCCCAAATCTCCGGATTTGAACCCGATGGATTGATAATTAATTGCGGAGAAATATCACAATCTGCAACCAAAACCAAGAGCGGTAAGAGAATTGATGAGCGCATTGGAGTTGATATGGGAAGATTTGCCTAAAGTTGTAATGCATCAACAGGTCCATCAAGAACTTTGCAGAGACTCAAAATAAGTTTTGGCATTGGTAGTGCTTCACAAGTTGTGAAGCACTATCAAGTTCATTTCACAATAGTTATTTGAGATGACACTTAATAAAATCGTGTTTTTATTACCTTTTCTTGTGTTACGTTTTTGAATCATCAAAAAAGGTGGGTGGCTTCACAAAAAGCGATATAGCTTTGGTTTTTTTAAAATAGTTTGATGAAATCTGGCCATCATGTGTAAATATGATTTGTCTTTAAGCCTGTAAAATTTCAATTTCGAAATTCTTACTTCTGGCCAAGATATTCGCAAAAAACTAGGGGGTGTTTTGTTTTGGCCCACCGTGCAGACAGTGTAAAGTGCACGAACACAGCATAAGTTCCCACAACCCACCCAAGGGTCGGCTTAGCCAGGCATTGGGCACAGATGCACTGGTAAAATGACCAGGACGTTATCGACCCTTGCATGACTGCCAGTTAAATTTGACTCTCCTAAATTGTGATCAATAGTTCAATTGACACTATGAAGTTCAATCTGACTGTGGCATAAGTTTTAAATAATAAAATATATAATATCTTTGTGTAATTTCAAGCTGCATTGCGATTACAATTTATAGTATGAACAAATGACAAGTTATACTTCAAGAGTCAAATTTAACCGACAGCCATGCAAAGCTTTCATAATGCTTCACTGCCTTTTAATTACGCCATCTGCCAAATGGAAGGTTGAGCAGACTTTTGGGAGGGTAGAGGGAAGCAATCCCGCAACCATGCACTTTCGTCCCAGAGTGCTGCCATTATCCTAAACCTTAGCCATAGTATTAAACAAATAAATATGTATATAAATACACAATTACACACACAATCACACATACATAAATGACCGTGGTGCTGCACGGTGGTGTAGCGGTGGCGTCGTTGCCTTGGAGCTGGAAGGTTCGAATCCACCTCACCGTGTAAGGACCTTGGGCAAGTCCTTCACTCACAATTGCTCATTGCATCAGCGTGAAACTCCGATGCAGTGTCCGCTCTGCATTCGTGGATCGCCGCCTCTGAGTGAAGAGAGCTTGAAGGGGCGCTATAACAAGTGCACATACAAACAAACAAACTAGATCTATACACAATTAAAATATTTGAAAACTAAAATAAACAAGATTATATGAGGTCATAATATACAATAATACAATACATTATTGGAATGTAGCTAGATATAATTATTACTTTAGTAAACAGGGAGTAGCGTTCCATGCTGTAGCATACCCACATTTAATATAGCAAGGCAAAAGAGCATTATAGCATTAACTGCCTTGCGCAACAGTCGTTTATGCTGTCAATGGCTTGGGAATGGAAGTTAAAGTGGGTGGATTTGGTCCGAGGTTGGAAGATAATGCCACTCCATGTGGATGATAGGAATTCGACGCTCCTCTCCTGCATCTCGTTGCTCCTCGGGAGTAGAGATCCTCGCTGCTCAATGGGATTTGTTGTTCCTCTTCAAGATCACTGCCATGCTTATCGGAAGTGTGAACCATCACCAACCAATGACCGCCGTAAAACACCGACAGTTCATAGCGTCTTTTTCTTCCAACAGCTCTATGTATTGTCCTTCGAAACCATACTTTGATCTTTTCTTCAGCTGTCATGTAATCTGCAGAGGCAGTGGGTTCATTCATGTGAACAGCATCTACAGCGGTAATGACAAAAGCAATTAATTTTAAACAATTAGTCTTTCTTTGGGTGAAAATGAGCAATGCAATTGTTATTCCACAAAAAGTGTTCAGGACTATACCTCCTATACTGGCCTAACCATCACAACACTTTCGTGAGGTACTCAAAGGTGTCATAGGAGGCTGTTAGATGCATACATACACAATCAGGGTGGCCAAACATTTAATAATATTTTTCTTTATTGGATTCATACTGGAAAACGCAGTATGTTTACATGAAACAATCCTAATTAATGTCAATCTTAAATAAAGAACAGACAGCCTGCAATGACAGGAATAGCAGCCTACAAAGCACATCTATCCTATGGGGAGGCTTCGATATTCGAACTCAGCACCGCTGATCTTCACACCAATGTGCTACCCAATCTGCCACCCAAATATACACTGATACTAAATAAATATACAGTGTGGCCACAGAAATATGACATAAGAATTCCCTAAGTTTTCTAGAGGCAACTTCTAACATTTCAAGAGAGTGTTTTAATCACTGTCTTATTAATATTAAGATTTAAAATCAATTTTTTGGGCGGCCGACTTCGCCCCTTATAGCACACCTTTCCCTGCCGTAATTTTTATTTACCATCACTGCATCTTTTTCTGTGTAATACCGCACATCAAATAACTAAATATTTATTTCAGAAATTTTAAATAACATCTCCTCAAGGTAGGTTACTCACTCACAGGTGCTACAGCGCAACCATGGCACACAAAAACAAAATACTATAGAAGAGCAGATCTCGACAACCCGGAAAGGCAGCCATGGAATCTTAGTATTAACCTCAATGTGCACAAGACTGGATGATCATTTCTTACCAACTCTTGCTCCTAGTTCTGCCCATAATTTATATTTTTAAGGAGTGTCATAGTACTTACAGTCATGACCAAAAGGTTACGACCGGCATATTTTGATGAATATATATTGAATGAAAGACAAGTAACTTTTGATAAACAGATTATTTATACCGTCTGAAATACCTATTTGATATTTTATGTCATTACACACAACTGGGGGAAAAATTTAACTTACAATTGAATCTTTTATCAGCAATAATAGTTCAATTGTGTGAAAGTGTTGATTTTGGTGAGTTTCATTCATAACTCCAATCAAACACCAATTGACATCGACACACAGTGTCCAAGATCAATCATTATTTCCATTGGAAGCATGACCTGGTGGCAGTCCAGACTTGAACACTATCGAGAATGTGTGGACAGTGCCAATGAAGAAGCAGAAGCTCTCTCTCTCTCTCTCTCGTCATGATCGAACTTCTGAGGCTGACTTGTTCAACTGGATTAAGGCTGTGTGTGCGAGAATATCTTGGAAGGGAATAGGGACAAATGAGTGGGTACGCACAGAAATTTATATCGAAACGATGAATAGTTACAACAAATCGTGCCAAGAAGAAAGTTCGGTTTCTTTTATCATGTTATGCGCTCAAATGGACTGGAAAAAGATGTGATGCTGGATGCGGAGAGGGAAGTAAACAAGGGTTGCCAAGGAAAAGGTGGTTGGACAAGGTTAAAAAACAACAGGCTTGAATCTGGAAGAACTAAGGGAAGCGACATCAGAAAGAAAGAAATGGAAAAGGTTGGTCATGATGGTCGCTAGAGTTCAAGAAACTGACAGCACAAGGTGACAAGGTGTGTGTGTGTGTGTGAGATAACACCTGAGTTCTGCTGAAAATAGGAATCGATGCCGAAGTGCATTCAAACGGTTATTAAAAACACAGAATATCACAGTAAATACTGATCCTCAAGTGATATGTCTTATTGTGGTGACATTAAATGACACACACAGTCAAAACAATGGAAATGATTTATTTTGGGCACTGTCTGTGTGTCAATGTCAATAAGTGATTTAATCAACATTGGAAACTGGCCAAAATTCACATTTTCACACAAATAAACTATAAATACAGATCAAAGATTCATTTGCAAGTCTTGATTTTCACTCACAGTGGAGTTTATTTGTATGTACACCTGTTATAGCGCCCCTTCAAGCTCTCTACTCAGAGGCGCTTCCGATTGCAGCGCGAACACTGCATCGGATTTTCATGTCGAAGCACTGAGCAATTGGAAGTGCAGGACTACGCGGCGACTTGAGGTGGATTTGAACAGGTCTGAAACCCTCCGACTGCAAGGCCATAAACATACCCACTACACCACCGTGCCCACAACTGAGTGTGATGACATTATACATCAAGTAGGCAGTTTAGACAGTGACTAAACAAACACTAAGCAAAAATTGCCCAAATTTTAAAGAGAATGCATGAGAACCAAGCCTATAAATCAAATTCTGAATATCACCAGTGCCACAAGTTGAAATAATCCACAAGAAATGAACTATAAAAAACATCCATCATGGTCATGCACCAAGACTTTCTATTTGATCTTAAGTTAACGGCCCATTTTTATCTTTAAGGTTACTGATATTGATTTGAACAAGTAACAATTTACCAGATTTTTTCTTTAGGTCAGCTTCACATGAACGAGTCGGTCAGTCATGTGGCGAACAACTCTC
The DNA here is from genome assembly GCA_945859605.1 of Lumbricus rubellus. NCBI lineage: Eukaryota > Metazoa > Annelida > Clitellata > Crassiclitellata > Lumbricidae > Lumbricus > Lumbricus rubellus. Next base: position 19,634,288 of record OX243826.1, on the reverse strand, counting down.
GTACTGTCCAGTGGTAGGTCAAGGCCTTCTGGCACGGTTGGAACGTGTATTCAGGCCACCTGTCAAGCAGAAACACGGCAAAGTACACCTTTCATTGACAGTTATCCACTGTAAGCGGCCTAGTGATGACCGTCTTAACAATGATCAAAATGCAAAACAAAAAGCAAACACTCAGTCATCGAAATAACATTCACCATTATCAACCCAACAGTTTTCGAGCTGAGAATAATAATAATATCTTTTCTTTATTGAAACGCCTGCAAGACGCACCACGCTTTCCACTTACAAGTTATGCAGTAATCTTAATTAAACTTAACTACCAACTGAGCAGACAGCTTTGAAATTACATTGGCACTAATAGCAGCCTACAAATCAAAACCGCCCAATGGGGGCTCGAACCTGCTACCTGTCGTACTCTTGGCCAGTGTGTTAACCATTACTCTACTAGCCTCAGTTTGGGCAAGAACTCATTTATCTTGAAATTCCCGCTTCCAATTTACGCAGCAATTTTTTCAACAATTCAACCTTTTCATTTCATTACAAAATTGGTAATGTTCTCCTTTAGCGTCCGAAATTATTTCAATGGTTTCAATGGTAGCATCCAATAATAAATACTCTGGGTTTAAATGATCGTTTCACCTCAGCGTCCAAAAAAATTGATGTCATTCGCCTCATTCAATAGTTGCTATCCAACTTCTATTTATATAACAATTATTTTTCTTCATTCCAGCTCCAGTTAGGCAAGAACATTTTCATCAATCCAGCTTCAATTTCAGGCTTTTCAGCAGAATGCCTGCACTAACCCTAAAACTAACCCTAATTAACCGACCCTCACGACGCCTAACCCGAGCCCTAACCAACACTCATGCGCTAAATCCCGCTTCTATTTCGTCGGGAAATATTTTTCATCTAATTTATAAATTTTAACCGGCGAGACGCGTAAAACACGCAGCTGAAAACATGTAGTATATATAATAGGATGCTACATTGAAATAATTTCGGATGCTAAAGGAAAACATTACCTGTGCAAAATTATTGTTCACCCATCCAGCTTCGATTTCAGCTAGATTGTTTTAATAATTTATGCCATTTGTATTTGAATAAAAATTATTTTCACCATTCCAACTTCTACTTAGCAAGATTTCTTACATATTCTTGGCTTCAATCGGACCAGCGCTGACCCACACAATGACGAATGGTTTATGACGCCAACATAAATGCCTAACCCTCGGAATGAAAATATTCTTGCTTACATTAGTTAGATTGCAGAAAATTTATTGCTTAAATGGAATTGGATTGAGTAAACGTGTATTTTAGCACATGTGGTAAATTATTCGCCATTGCATGGGTTTCAGCATTAGTCGCCTGGCGGTCCGCTAGTCACTTCGTTCTTGAAAACGTTCATACGTAACTTCTGATCAATTGACATCATGAGTACTGTGTTAGTCAGTCTAATCTGCAAGGTTTGGCATTTTGGGGTCAACCTGAATCTCGAAACCAGACCCCCAAAACGTTAAAAATACACAAGCATCTGATTTCCGGAAACTAGCTTTTAGTAGAATCTGGGACTAATAATAATTATGATATTAGTCCAAGGTAAAATACACGGAGCCACGTGCTTCAATGCGTGTCAAAAGTGATATCTTTATGCAACAAAGCAAAGACAAACAAAATATTAACTCACCGTTTTAACGTCAGGACTATAAATTGCCAAGGCACACAAAACGCATGGAAATCTAGACAAAATGTCACATTGATCGTTTCTTTGTTAAACTTGATCGCCATTTTCTTCGCTCAATTGCGCCATTTTTCCGGAAGTGCACCATAGACATAGTACATGATATGTAAGATGCGCAACCGCTTAATTTAATTAAGTAAGTAAGGGTGCTCCATTCAAAGCAAGCGAACTCTAAGCACTTAACATGTCCATTTTTTACTAATGGCGGTAAAGAACTGTAATTACGAGAATATTATACACTGCCATTTACCCTAAGTCATGCCCCAATTATGATTCGACTCTTGCTGAAAATGCAGATAAATTTTTTTGTAAATAAGAAGTTGTGCGCTAGACCTAAAATTTAAAACCTTAGGCCCTACTAATTTAACTCTCGACCGTTTAGGACAGTGTCAGATCATCTTTTCGCATGATACTGCATACATTTTATGCAGCTCTAACAATGCTAGAAGATTGAAAATATAATTATACGACAAGGACAAAAGCATGCTAAATGTGATTTCCATTTCGAAGGGTTCGATAGGCCAAGGCCTATATCCGAAACATGTTTCCGAAATCGCAATTCTTCAGTTATTTCATTTCAATGGCATTTCATTAAAGACTTGTCTTTTCAAACCTGTTCCTACTGACAGCGCGGTAATTGATAGAATTCATGCCACCTATGTGCATGCACGCATGCATGCATGCATGGATGCATACATGATTGCATCATGCATGCATGGAATCATGGATGCATGCATGTATGTACGTACGTACGTGCGTACGTACGTGTGTATGTATGTATGTATGTATGTATGTATGTATGTATGTATGTATGTAGGCTTATGTACGTATGTATGTGTGTATGTATGCATGTGTGTATGCATGTATGTGTGTATGTATGTATGTTTGTGTGTATGCATACATGTTTGTATGTATGCATGTATGTATGTATGTATGTAGTGTGTATGTAGTATGTATGTATGTATGTATGTATGTATGTATGTATGTATGTATGTATGTATGTATGTATGTATGTGTGTATGTATGTATGTATGTATGTATGTATGTTTGTATGTGTGTATGTGTGTATGTATGTGTGTATGTATGTATGTATGTATGTATGTATGTATGTATGTATGTATATATGTATGCATGTATGCCTGTGTATATGTATGATCACTTGCTATTGCGCCTGTATGAATTACTACTCAAAGGCGCGCCCTACTATACAGCGCGGACAATGAATCGAGTTTCATGCCGAAGGGCATGAGTAATTGCGAGTGAAGGACTTGCTCACGGTCCGTGTACACGCGGCAGCGTGAGATGGATTCGAAACCTCGACCTTCTGGCTCAAAGCCACAAAACATCACCGAATCCCCAAAAGTAGGTCTATATAGGCCTACCACTTGTATAAGCTTAGGTTTAATCTACTCTTAAAATATGACAGGAGTATATAAGTCCTACGAAGAAGTGGTCTTATTTGCATCCGTCAAGTGTGTATGTATGCATCATATACTTGATCACTATCCTAAATGGCCTACAAAGCACCAGTCATAATATTATAATTTATAGGAGGTCGTTGGCGCCAAGATAAACCTTGCAGCGCACGTGTAAGGAAAGCCGTTGCTAAATAGCCTATTGAGGTTCCTTTGTTTGAAGCCAATGAATAATTTGAAACCTGGGCTGCGCTGCTACCTCCTCTCCCCACGCTTCTCCTCTTGTTTCCCTATTGAATTCACGGCAGCGTCCCACCCTTCCACACCTCCCACGCAAACTTTGTGGGCTGCGCTGCTACCTCCTTTCTCCACGCCTCCCCTCTTGTTTCCCTATTGAATTCACGGCAACGTCCCACCCTTCCACCCCTCCCACGCAAACTTTGGCTGACAGGCCAATTTCGTTAAGTCTGCGATGGCAGACTGTTGGGCCTTGGTTGTGCCCCCATCTCGCCATTCAAAATGGGTGGATCGCTATGTGTAAGATTAAGGGCCACTCAAATTACTCAATTGTTCGGCAGTCGCTGAGATCGTGGCGAATCTTGGTGGCGAAGTGGTGGAATCCCGCAATTGGCCGACGCCAGCATTTATACCACCAATTGCTCCAATGGGCCCCCATCAGGACGATGAGGCAGGCTGTCTGGGAAACTTATAGGCCTAACATATGCCTATACACGGCATATTATCCTAAGAGACTTAATTGATGTATCGATATTGATATGGCCTGGAATCGTACTACTACAATTTATACTGTGAATCCTTTACTGTGGACATCAACGATCTTATATATAATGCCTACTTATAAATAGGCCTAATATATTCTCTGATAATGAGCACACGTACCATGCTATTTAGATATGCCTATAGGGTATACCTTGTAATGAAGATCCTATTTCAACTCGAGTAACTGGTATTTTCTGACGATATATTTAATGTGATTAGAAAGATAACGAGTAAGTTTCAAAGTCTGGAATTTTTTTACTGAAATAGGCTACCTAGCTGTTGACTTGCATAGCCTACTCACCTACCCGATGCACAAAGTATGATCTGATGACTGTTAAAATCCATAAATGATTCGTAAACATTTAAAAATCATTATTGTATTACACAACGTATGGACGCAGGCTTATTTTCATAATATAATAATAATTGTAATTATTATAATAGTTGTAATTTATAGCCAAATGGAGGCGGTTTTGTTGTGGAATCTGACTCTGAACATTCTTTAATATTAATCTGTGTCTTTTCCCCAGATGTCGCCAGTGCAAGAAGGATAACAACATGTCGGAGCGATGTTGTTCGGTGTTAGGAATTATTGTGTTTTAGGAGCATTTTGGTCGTATTTTCAAAGAATTGACAGGACATCTGAAATTTCCGTGAGCTTTACGCCTTGTGTATATTGTTTAGTTAGCCTAGGCAATTTCCTGTGTAAGCATTACGTGAGATTTGATCACTTGTGAAGAATAACAGCATATTGATACCCCGTATAACGCAAGCACTTAGGATACGTACAAAATGAGCGCTGCAATGATTAGTGCTTTTGTGTGGTTTTCATTGCAGAATTTGATTGTCGAAAATGATTAATTTTGTTAATTTTAGATCACAACTCGGCTAAACAATGACCCGTTTAAGACGACTGTATAATGTGTATATCGGGGTTATCATCATCGTCGTCGTTTATTGATTACCAAAAATGTCGATAAAAGAAAAGAGAAAGTATAGTTTTTACATGAAATATTAATTAGCAGAATATGCCGGGGTGGGGAAGGGTTAAGCGATAAGCTCTAAACATAATTGAACATGTTGTAAAAGTCTTGACTAAGCTTGACAGACATGTTCTACGATTTTAAAAAATGTGCAAATTTAAAAATATGCAACAAAGCTCAATTTACTGTTGTTTGACATCATTTACCAAATTTTGCAGGGTTGTCTGCCAGATTTGAAAGTATTGGGTGAAGTAAAAGTTGAGGCAGGGAAGATGATGCTTAATGCTGCAAAATTTGTGAAAAGCGTGTTTTTTGTGCTGTGCACCAATGGGAATAAGAAACTGGTCAATGAATTGTAGCCTTTAAAAGCTATTGTGAAAATGAACTAATTCAGATCCAAGTCTTGGAAGTAAGTAAGCATATTCTGTGTTAACCCATAAATTGCTGATCACAATTTGGTGTGCAGACATGTAATAAACACGGTTAGGATTAGGAAACTGCCAGAAATCGTCTCAGACATTCGTGTTGGCCGAATATCTCGATTTTTGGGACCTTTCGTGTTAGCAAATTTTATGCCTACAAATACTTGCAAATAATTTGTTTAATTATTAAAAAATTCAGTGTTTAGCCCTTAAAACGAATAAACATCCATTGAATTCCATGCCATTTTTTGCAGATATTTAGTATCACTGAGCATCATTTTATGGTGTGGTTTTTAGTTCCCATAGAGTATACATGGATTATATATACAAATAGATATGATCAGTGTTTGTTATAGTGAGTATACATGTATTCACGAAATTCTGACTGCATTTTACTGCCAGGTGTGTATAGTTCCTCAGCGTATTCAGAATATACCAATATCAATGTTGTTCATATCGCTGTTTTTGGGCAAACTGGTTATCAGATTTAGAAATCCAATTTTAAACCGATTATCTGATTAAAAAAATTGTCCTGAATGAAAATCTGATTCTCCTGGCTGTGTAGCCAAAAAGAGCTTGTTGACGTAAACAAAGATGGTGGCCACTGGGATTTATTGCATTCGACGATGTTTTTGACATAAAAACGTGTTGAAGAGGTTCTATTACAATTAACCTGTCTCATTCACTGTTAACAAATTTTTATATTGGTTTTCATTTTCACACTGAAACCAGGAACAGCAAGCAGGTCATGAATATATTGACATAGGAGATGATGGTAGTCGAGCTGTTGTTCAACATTTTCATGGGTATTGTTAAGGGTTATATCCATGGAGAACATGTTCTACAAGTGTTGACAGGGGAGCATGCCAGAGAATCTGAGCACTTATGAAATGAGATCTTGGTCGTATCTTTTGGTGCTAATATCTATCATAGCATAGTGTGCAGTTGCAGATCTGGGTTCTCTTTCAGATATATATATATATATACAGTCTCCCAACAAGCCTGATTAGAAACTGTCTAATTTGAACAGTATTGCTGATTCAGGTTTTGCATGGCTTGCATCAATTTGCTCCAAGCAGAACGAGCGGTTAATTTTTCATGAAAGGCAATTTTCATGTCATGTTCTTGCATCGTATTTAAATCACAAATTGCGTTAAGCAGCCTATAACATAACATCACTGTGCAGTTCAATCCAGGTTTGTAGTTTTTTCACGTGTTTGTAGAAAATCTTATCTGGATATCTCTGCCTTGTAGCCATGTTCTTTTTATATCGAGTGCCTTTCATAACAACTTGGGAAGTCCCTTTTACATCTATAAAGAGGCTGTTTATCTGCTAAGCATCTTACTTTAGGTATTGGCATGCAAGTGTGCTGAATTCGCTGCTTTGATTTTAAGATGGTCCTTATAACGGGGATGCAGTGCGGCTCTTGCTTCAGTGGCTGTAAGCAACAATCTATAACGGAGAATGTTCATTTGAGGATAAATTTCAACTTGAGGTATAGTTAATTATGGTACTGTAATGGCAGATATGCAAACTGAATTTTGTAAACTCAGGTAAAGTTTCAGAATTCATGAGAGTCCCATTGGAATTCGGTCTGATGTTGCTTTAAGGTCCAGTTGTTCTAGGTATAATAGCACCTACCAGTTGTTATCAATTGAAATTTATGTATCAACCTTTTAAGGTCCCAACTCAGTGCAATGTTTCATATTTAAATTTAGACTTTAAATTTCAAGCATGTTGTATAATTAAATTAATCTGTAGTTTTAAATTTATTTACAAAGGTGTCTAATGATGATTGGATTGGTTGAGTTTAATAGGTTTTTATATCGATTAATACAGCATATTAGTTTTATCCAGGTGGCTTTATGCCTGCAGGTCTTGCCACAGCTGTTCACATTCACTATGTTTTGTCGTCATTGCTATGGATTATTGAAAAGAACTGAATGGCTTTTGATGTTTTGAGAGCATCACTGTGTCCCACCTGCATAGCCATTGTGTGTCATGTGTATCAGATAATATGGTGGCTTCTCCTTGATAAAGGACTCAGCATTTTAATAGTGAAATATGGTACTGTTATGTTTCAGAATTAATCTATTTTATGGCAGATTTAGCAGTCCAAAGTTTGTTCTTTTGTTTCTGCCCGAGAGTAATTGAGCTTTTCATGAATAAATATATATTTGTTTTCTGCTACATCATCTTGTTCAAATGACGTAACCTATCAAGTTACGAATTGCGATCTTTAATGACTTCAGTGTATAATTAATAACAGTAGCAGAAAGAAAGTGATCCTGTTTATATGGTAATATGCTCGTGGGAAAATTCCAGGACATTCCAGGTTGTGATTTATGGCACGAGGAACAGAGGTTTGCCCCAAATGAAACCCAGCCTATGTCTGAATTTTGAATGGCATTCAGTACGGCCACATTCAGTATATGGTGTACTCAGTTTCAACCAGTGTGTGGGTGCAGTTGGTGTGGTTTGTTGCCAGACATTTGGTGTTGTTGAAGATTTTAGTTCTATGATCCCTCCTTTTTTAAAACTAAATATCATTGTAACAGAGGTTTAAGGGTAAGTGGTAGCCTAATAGTTTGCCTGTATCTAGCACTTTGGCATTGTCTGCCAGACCAGAAAGACATATCCTGATCCACAAGCACACCCTAGAAAATGACTTTTAAAAAAGCAGCTCTGCAGTTTCTGACAAACCAGGGTAATAGAATAAGTTTATCATATAATAAAGAATTAGAGACTTTCATGCTATCCACATTCAGTTCTGCCCTACTTACGGTGAGACTGTTTTACAATTTTATGATGTATGCTTTTTGGCTGAATTAAATTCTGGATACTTTTCCATATCCATATTTGCATTGAGTGTTGCAAGGGTTCCAGGATGTATACATGATGAAAGCCTACTAGTAACCAAGTAATAATAATAATAATAATAATAATAATAGTAATAATAATAATAGTAGGGTCATGGTCCAGACAGGATCACTGCTTTTCGTTTCAAATTCCAAAATTCATTGGCACGTGTTTGATTGGTGGTTTGTTGCCAGTGTTTTCGTTTCTCTGACAGCATGCAGAGTAAACAGTGTTGCATTTCTGGCCTTTTGACCTCACACAAGGAGATATTAATATGCAGACCCATAAAGCAAGCCGCATGGTTATTAGGATACTCTTACACGTCAGAAACGATGTGAACAAGATTCATGAGCCTGCAAGTATTATATACGGTTTGGGATATAATTATATATATATATAACTTTATATATATAATATTGTATATATAATTCTATACATAGTTATATATATAAAATACATTATATATATATATAATTCTATATATAGTTATATATAATATATGTTATATATATATATATAATGTCTATATATAAATATGCATATTTGCATATATATATATATAAACATATAAATATAGTATATATAAATAATGTATATATAACTGCAATTATGTATATATTATATATACATATTATATATGTGTGTGTAATATATATATATATAGTTCAATGTCCATTTGTGTTGCAGTTTCGAATCTTTCGGTCAGTCCTATAAATTAGGATTGGCTCATCGTCGTTGTACAACCAGTCGGATGTAATTCTATGGGCAAGCAAGACCAGGACAGCTTTTCGATGGCTTCCGCTTCCTCCCGACCGTCCGTCGACCAGGGTCGCAAGACCGCACGGTGGTTCTCCCTGCGCCGGATGTTCCGCGACATACAGCGCCAGCACTACTCGACGTCCTCACAAAAGAAACGCTCACTGCAGATCGAGCTCGACTTCCGCTCGGCGAGCAGCCGCCACTCGTCCCCGCAGTACGATCGTGACGTCGCCGTGCACAGCATCGAGGTCACGAGCAAAGACTCGACCGGGTCGGTGCACGGGGGGAGCACGGGCAAGGGGGAGTCGTCCAACGCGGGGAGAATCGATTGCCCGCTGTGCGCGCTTCAGCAGCCGCGGGAGAACTTCCCGCACATCATTACGTGTAGTCACCGTGCCTGCAGGGATTGCCTGAAGCAGTACCTGCGTATCGAGATTACGGAGAGCCGCGTGAACATCGCGTGTCCCGAGTGCACGGAGAGGCTCCACCCGAACGACATCCAGAAGATCCTGGAGGATGATGTTCTGATTAGGAAGTACGAGGAGTTCATGCTGCGTCGTGTGCTTGTTCTTGATCCCGACGCGCGCTGGTGCCCTGCCCCGGATTGCGGGTAAGCAGCTTGAGCTTTTTGTAACAAGTGCTTTTTTTCGTTTAATTTGAAAACGTTGCTTGTATTTGTCAGGCTTCTCTTTCGTTTTTGAGATGTTTTTGTTTTGTTGAGTGACTGAGCGTAGCCCAAACGGGGATGACTTTGAACTGTGTGATTTGAATGGAATTTATTTGCGATCTATCAATGAGGATTGTAGTAGGCTGAAGCAATTTTCAGTTTCAGTATCTTCTGCTGTTGCCTCAGCTGTCCTTCTGTTTCACATTTCATCTCTGACACATGTATTTTCGGTTCATCATTAGATCATCAGTTCCTGACGCTGATCCTTTTTCAGTGATCGGTGCAAATAAATGATTTCCTCATCTACTCCTTAAATCCCATGCTCCCTTCAGAGTTAGTCCAAGTGATGTATTTTTGAGCACTTGTTATAGCACCCCTTCAAAATTTATAATTACTATGCAGATGCTCTCCTGACTACAGCACAGATACCAAATCAAGCCGAAGCGCATGAGTTGTTGCAACTGATGGACTTGCTCAGGGTCCTTACGTGGCGGCCTATGGTGGATTCAAACCTGCAACCTCCCGGCTCCAGGCACCGAACATACTTCCTACACCACTACACCCCACGACCAGTTGCGATGCTGCTATTCCTATCCTACTTGATGTAACATTCATCAATCAGTTGCCGATATATTAAGTTTTTTTGTTTTTCATTCAGATATGTCGTCATAGCAACTGGCTGTGCAAGCTGTCCGAAATTGACGTGTGAGCGTCCTGGTTGTGGGACGTTGTTCTGTTATCACTGTAAGCAGTACTGGCATCCCAATCAGACGTGTGACGCTGCTCGAGCCGAGCGCTCTTCGAACCTGCGCTCATCATCGTTCAGCTACAGCCATGACTCGAGCTCTCACAGTGAGCACTCGTTGATTTTGCGCTCTTTTAATTATGCTTTGCGATGACCCTTTCCAAAACCGCATTTGTGATTATTTTGAATTTATTTTATAATTTCAGTAGCAGTTCAATTCTGTCCCTCAGATGCATGAGAATTTATCCATAAGTTGTTTGGAAATGTTTTGAGTTCTAACTTTTTATATTGTGTTTGTCTTGGAATACTTAGTTTCACAAACCTGCTTTAAGTTTTTGGATATTATTTAAGTCCTATAATGTAATATATATATTTGTATTTATCTATGTATGTATGTATGTATGTATGTGTAAATTATGTATGCTTGTATATGAACATTTTGAACATTTGTGTTGTATTGTCTGGCTGAATTTATGTAGCACCTGTTTAAAAATTAAACTACTCATCATCAGTCAAACATACAAGTTCTTGTATATGCGCAGTAATCTTTGTTTTTTTAAAACTTGTGCCCAAGCATTGTTTATTGTCATGTAAGTGTGAAAGAAGTGTACACACGGATTATCTGATTTGCATCCATTAGCTGATACTGCCTGCAGCTGTAACAATTGCATTGTCTTGCTTGCTGTCTTCTATTAGGCCAAAAAAAAAAAATGTTGTGTTTCCGGTAACAGAGCTAAAAAAATTGGGTAGGTAGGTCGGAAATTTTTTTTATTTTGTAAAATTTTTTTATGCAGTGACTATCCGAAAAAGTATACCCCACTAGTCTTTTTTGCATGCTGAAACAAAGTACGTGTTCTAAGCAAGTATAAACTGCCTATTTCCCGACTGTCTGCACCTAAAACTGCTCTAGAAACAGTCCTATTAATTTCATTTTGTTGACGTCTCTTATGTTATGTCAATACAAATGTTTTTTTTTTTTAATTTTGAAAAAAAAAAAAAATTAAAAAAAAAAATTTTTTTTAATAAAAAATTTTTTTTAGTAAAAAATTTTTACAAAAATATTTGGGTCGCGGCCCTAAAAATGGGTCGGCCGCGTTACCGGAAACACAACAATTTTTTTTTAACGCCTTAATAGTTCCTTTGCTGCCGGCCATTGTTATGAAGTTGTTATTGATGTTCAAATCTTGTAATGTTAATGAATTGTTCTTGTTTGGTGTATGTCATGTCCAGACCTGTAGTTAGCCTACGGTGGTGATATTGACATAGTTGCTAACAGTATTCTTTATGTGTAATTTTATTTATGACTCTGATTTTGTTGAAAACATTTGTGCTGTTTGAAGGAAACAGAGTTTCCTTTTGCCCGGATAATATAAAATTGTGAGTGTGTATGTCAGAATTAGACACGCCACTGAAACTGTGTATACATATACCATGACAATATACCGTCAATTCTGACAATGTAGATTAATGCCATTGACTAGTTACCTGGGAATTCAGCATCCATTTCTGTCTGGCAGTCTCTCTTCTTCATTCATCTTCTCAAAACCTGCTTCTTCTCGCAGGGCCTTTAGCGCCTCTGAAAAGTTCACCCTACCAGAGGCACTTTATAAATGATTAAACACAACACATTTACTTGATGACAGAAGCATCAGCAAACTTTAAGTCGTTAATTCAGCGCATGGTAATTGTAGTGAAGTGACTTTTTTTTACAGAGCTGAACTACTAATGTGTATGCCAATTGGTTATAAAATGATTTAACTTGTTATTTTATGAGTGCATTTTACATGAAAGTCAGGGGATTATAAATTACTTTTTTCAGATGAAATTAAGCCGTGCCCTCGTTGTGGAGCATTTATTGTGAAGATGGACGATGGTTCGTGCAATCATATGACGTGCGCCATGTGTGGAGCGGAGTTCTGTTGGCTGTGTATGAAGGAAATTTCAGATCTACACTATCTTAGGTTGGTATTTGCGTTGTTTTCTGATTGATAGTAAAATAATTGTTATCTTTACTCTTCATTTCTTCTTGATCACTATTTTGTTGGTCTTTCATTCATTCATTCATTCATTCAGAGCATTTATATAGCGCCCCTTCAAGAAACTACTCAGAGGCGCTCCCAGCCCAACCACGAACAAAGGTGTATCAAGGTATCATTAAAATTATGATACATTTGGGATAACTGAAAATGATGTCGAAAGCTTCTGTTCACGCAAGTGCTTGTGCAACATGCTTCATCATAACCATTGCATCCATTGATGCATTTATTCATTCATCTTATAAGAATTATTATTATTCTTATTATTTTATGTAGCTGTTTAAGTGTTTATGTTTGACAGAGCATGACTAGTAAGTATACTCTATGCAGATGACTCTAAAACACGGGCAGGAGTGTTGGTATATGAAAAACTAGAGAGCCTGTTGAAAAAAATTATTTATACGAGTGGAATAGGCTTTGGGATTTGTGGTTCAAAGCATCTAGCGGCTCTAGCCTTGACCTGTTTGTTGTCTGTAGTCCATCTGGGTGTACATTTTGGGGCAAGAAGCCGTGGAGTCGAAAGAAGAAGATCCTGTGGCAGCTTGGGACTTTGGTTGGCGCTCCAGTTGGAATTAGCCTTATTGCTGGCGTCGCTGTGCCTGCCATCATCATTGGCGTTCCAATCTGGGTCGGTCGAAAGGTAACTAGGTCAAGGTCACGCTATTCGCTGTGGAATTACCTGTAGTTATAATTAGCTGAAAGTTTTGCTGTGTTTTTAAGCTGGATTTTAGTTTATCATTATATTATAATGTTTATTGTTTAATTGTAGTTGCATTTGTGCGATTTGTCAAGTTAATGCATTATCTGAACTTGATGATTTTACTGTTGCGTAGTTCTAATGACTATGAGACAGTATATGACTTTGAATGACATTAGGTAGTTAGATAGGTAGTTAGATAGGTAGTTAGATAGGTAGTTGGATAGGTTGTTGGATAGGTAGTTGGATAGGTAGTTGGATAGGTAGTTAGATAGGTAGTTATATAGGTAGTTAGATAGGTAGATAGGTAGTTGGGATAGGTAGTTAGATAGGTAGTTAGATAGGTAGTTTGATGGGTAGTTTCTTCACTGCTAAGGAACGGTTGATGTGAAGCATGTGATTATACCACTTGATAAAATAACAGCTAGAATTGAAACAGTCGACAGAAGTAAGAATGCCAAAAGAAAAACTGTTGTTAAATCATCTGAATAAAATGAAAACAATGCAAATTTATTAAACCATTTTACACTGAGGAATGTGACTATACAAAAAAGAAATTTAAAATACGTGATCGTAAGCTATCTTGTAAAATCTTATGAAAAGCATGTTTTGTTATTGTAGGTGTAACTTCTTAGCTTTGGGTTTATGTTATTTGACATTACCAAGAATAAATTAGAGGCCGAATTTAATTATCATTATAATTTATACTGGATTTTTTCAGTTGCACGCAAAATGTGGTGGTATGTCAGTACATAAGCGCAACCTCGCTGTGGCAGGAGGAGTCATTGCATCTATTCTCGTGTCTCCACTGCTGGCTGCCCTTGCTGTTGGTTAGTAATTTATAGTGTATATAAGCTTGTGTAAATTAGGTGTGACACATCTATGTGCAATTTTAACTCAATTTAAATTAAGTGCATCCATGAGTCTGGTTCATTTTATATCTCCATATTCAATCTTGTAAAGAGATCTCAGTGTCAATGCTTGCGTAATCTGGAAAGGGTGCAGCATAAATTTCAATTGATTGATTGGTTGATTAATTGATGTATTTATAAGTCATTTGCTGATCTTTCTATCTGTTTTCTGTCTCTACTGATCTTTCAATGCATCATCAAACTCCCATCATATGCGAATTTAAAATCTCTTCTTGGGGCCTTCTCACACTGGAATTTCGCCTTTTTGGGTCACTCACTGTCTCCTTGCTAAAACCAGTTCGTAATTAGATTATGTGAATTAATTGGTTGATTTTTCCTCGGTTTCATCTTGAGATTGTCGTCGTAAAGGCAGTAAATTAAATTAAATTAAATGAGCTGCTGACACTTCTGAATGTAAATAAAGTTTATCTTGACTTAGATATCACTCCAGAGAAAACTTATTTACAGAGGAAGCAATGCAATTCTGATTTCAAGTTTGTGTCCAGCTAAAATGTTATATTTTTTTTCAGGCATTGGTGTTCCAATTCTACTTGCCTATGTCTATGGTGTTGTGCCAGTGTCATTGTGTCGTAGTGGTGGTTGTGGTGTTAGCACTACTAACACCGGAGGAGTTCGAATTGATTTCGACGAGAATGAAGCGCCGGTTATTGGCAACACAGGACCATATGCAGGTTAGAAATTAACAATCATGAAATTTACGAACTATCATTGAAGTAAATAAAAATTTCTTTATCATTTCCTAACTGCTACATCAGAACTAAACAATCTTTGGGTGTCTCTGAAATTTCATTTTTCTTTCCACCTTACTTTCCTGACGTGCACGTAAAACTCAATTTGGTCCGTCAGTTTTTTGTTGTTAAAGCATTTAAAGTGCGTAACTAATATGCACCTTATCAATTTTTATATAATAATATTTATAATAAAAGTGCTATGTACAGAAAAGTTGATTCACGCATTCACTTTCCAAACTCTATGCATGTGTAAAGAAACTTCCTAAATAATAATAATTGATGAATTTCATAGCTTAACAACAACATGATTATTAATCAGCTGCTGTTCAAGGAGCTTTTACTTGGCTGAACTGCACTAGGGTTTACAACTCTTGTTTTCCTATTGCCTCACCACACACTCATTTTACTTTGCTCTCCACCATCTGACTTTTTCCTGCCTGATGTGGTTGTCCAGGCGTAGCGGGTTCACACCCTTTCTGGGCTACCAATTCTTAGGGATCCTTTCTATTACTTTAGACTAACATTTGTTACTCAATTCTTATGTGCTTTATTATATTATTTCGTTTGATCCATGTGAGTGTTTTCTTTTGCATTTGATCTCTTTGAATAAACAAGTTTTGAGTTGACTTGAACTAAATTAGGCCTACAATAGAAAGAAGATCTTCATTGTCTTTCAAGTTCTTCTATTGTTTAACAGCATTCTTTATTGTATTTCAAGTTCTTCTATTGTTTAACAACATTCTTCATTGTCTTTCAAGTTCTTCTATTGTTTAACAGCATTCTTCATTGTCTTTCAAGTTCTTCTATTGTTTAACAGCATTCTACATTGTCTTTCAAGTTCTTCTATTGTTTAACAGCATTCTTCATTGTCTTTCAAGTTCTTCTATTGTTTAACAGCGTTGGACGCACGAAGCGTTGTTGAGACAATAGACGGTCATCACCTGATCAACCCGAGCATCGGACCGAGCATCGGCGAGATGTCGGTTGGAATGACAAACAGTTTGAGCGCGAGCGGTAGTCACCTGGAGCGTGTAGGTGGAGTGATACGCGAGGATAGCTGCGATCGCGATTCGTCCAGTCACCAGGCGATGGCCGGGTCTTGTATTAACGAGAGCCTGTCGGGGAGTTTGATCGCAGGCCACACCAACCTCCAGAACAGGTTTTAATAATAATAATAATAATAATTACAATAATAATAGTAATAATAAATGAGACGATTTATATAGCGCCGTAGCTCAGCCGTGGCCGAAGGAAAGGGCGCTGTACATGGGATAACATGGGATATACAATTGTTTAAATAGGTAAGTTTTGAGACTGGATTTAAATGTCTCCAAAGATGGTGCCATCTTCACATGGTCAGGAAGACTGTTCCATGCAGTTGGTCCCAACACAGAGAACGAGCTTTCGCCAAACCTCGTTTTATATTTATATACAACATCGGCTCCCTCCCACTGTGTCAACTTCGTTCATCCAACAGACTTGACCCTTTGTTTCCTTACTCTGCAACTGCTATGGCTCAGTCTCGATAATTTGCCTCAATTGGTCCTTCTATTTGGAATGTACTTTCTTTTTCGGTTCGCTCTGGCAGTCTCTCTTTTCCTTCTTTCTTCTTAAAACCTGCTTCTTCCTGTGCACTGGGAGCGCTTCTGAACAGTTCACCCTAGTAGTGGCACTTTGTAAATGCTTAAATACTATAAACATCAACTTGTCTGTGTTGACTGTAGAAGAAACATCATAAATTTATGACAAAAATATCTTGAATTCCTGATGGATTTCTTCAACGTTCTGAAATTATTTTATGTTTTCGTGTTACTGCCTTGGTTTTAAAAATCACTTACTCTATGAGTTAAACGAGCTTTTAAGGCTCAGTGCAATTTTACAAAAGAATTTATGCAGGGCTTAAAGTGTGGTAGGACGGTCATGGACGGCGTCCTGGCACTTATTTTCAAATCTCTATGCCGTCCTGTCACTTATTTGGCCAGCACAACTGAAAATGTAAAGGGCGTCCTGGCACTTCTTAAGTATTTTACACTTTGAGCAGTGAATTTATGTACATTCTTTATGTGTGTGCTTTCATACGTATTGTTACTTAGCTTAAAAACTGGTCTTGATTTACTGTTACCAGATTGGAAGTGCAGGCTGAGGTTTCGACGAGTGTCGCTCCATTGCAGAACAAACGTGGCAGCTTAAGCAGCGAATCGGCCAATCTTAGTATCGACACAAAATCCGGCACAATTTCGTTTGGTGACAACATCAGCACAAAAGCGCTCGCCGGGTCTTTGTGTGTGAGGTTAGTCTTCTAATGCCTTCCTCACTGACTGTGTATTTATGTACGCAGCTTAAGAACTGAAGTTTTTAAAAATTTAAATGTGCTTGAACACATAGGCTGTGCAAAATTAGACTAGCCTTTGACTGTGAGCACTGTGAAAATTCTGAATAACTTAAAGTAATTTAGTAGACAGTAATCCAATAGGTTTAAAGATACATTTGTCTCAAATTTAAACTTTCTGTTATATCCCAATTACCTTTTGAATCACTTTTCAATTCAATGTTTATTCAGAAGGATGACCTTTGTTAGCAGGTTTAAGGCCCTATCAACCCTTAACCTATTTTGAGCCTACATTGTATTTATAGCCTATCTGTTTGACTGTTTTACAAAGTTTTTGCTTTCAATCAAAAGTATTAGTTAAGGTTATAGTTTGATACATTTTACCAAGTAGGTAAGAATTTTGAATGTTTGTATTGTATATTTGTATTGTATGTTTGTATTGTATGTTTGTATTGTATGTTTGTATTGTATGTTTGTATTGTATGTTTCTATTATACGTTTGTATTGTTCTTCGTTTCAGAGACAGAGACAATAACTCTGCGACCGTCTCTTTATCCGAAACACCCGTCGAGGCGTCGAACACCCACGTCGTCATAGCAACAGCCCCAATCGACGTAGCAACCAACAGCGAGTCCGGCTTCCTACCGCGCGCCTGCATCCATCGCTACGGCTCGCCTCCCGCATCGCGCAGCGTCAGCTTCGTCCGCGACCTCAAAACGAGCGACATGAGCGGCGCGAGTCACGACGCCGGGTGTCGCGCGAAGACGTACAAACGTCAGAGCATGAGCGTCGGCGACAGCATCGACGAGCGAGTCGAGACGAACTTCGACTATTTGAGCGTTCACAGTCTCGCAGAGGAGCCCGGACTCGAGTGCTGCACCGGAGGCAGCGACATCGTCGCCATGGTAGCAGCGGCGCCAAACGCACCGATCTGCTGCGCGCACAATCGCCTGCAGATGACCAGAAGTTCGGTCGACGCGCTCACCAACTCGGTGCTGTGTCCCGCGACTGGATTGACAGACGTTGAAAGCTGCCATCCGCGCAAGTGCATGCACACCGCGCTTCGCATCCATGGCAGCACGAGCAGCGAGTCGACGAGCATCGAGATAATCGGGTGCTCGAATGAGGCGCCGAGCGCCGCCGCCGTCGGTGGTGGGCAGGGCGCCACCGTCGGTGCCGCCAAGATGATGTACAGCTTGGTCGACGTGTGCTGTGTCGCAGAGAAAGGGACAGAGGGCAGCAGCAGTGGCTCGGACACGAGCAGCGGCTGCGGAAGCGTTAGCGTCCCGTTGTTTATTCATGATTCCTAAAATCGTGTCTCTTTGTGTCCGTCGTTCTGTAGTCGGTCCTGTTCGGTGTGTCTTAACGTCGCAAACATCTGCCATTAACACTGAATAAAAGTGAATATATATATATAAATATCTGAGTTTAAAAGTCAAGCTTTGTGTTGCAAGCGCTTTCTAATTTATGTTTTGCGATGTTAAGCCGTCTTTGCAGCCAGTCATTTTGTTCCTCATCCCCGGAAACGAGTAGCGACGTAACATATCTCGGTGTGATGTCAATGGCTTGCACTGCTAACGTAAGAAAAAATTCCGTTCTTTAGTTATCTGATTTTTTTATGTTCGTCTGTGAATCGACGTCGTTTTGTTCTCATTGTTGTGAGAGCATTTTTTGTTTGTTTTGATTAACGGATTGACAAAGTGAATTATTTTTTTTTGAGTTTGAGCACACAAAGACTTTATCAATTTTTTAGCCAAGCGTATGCCAAGCGCAGTCATTTAACCTAGTTAGTTGCAAGTCATGTTTCGGATGTTTGTGAGCTGATGCTGCAGTAGAAAGGAGAGCTTTGTGTTAGAAATTGTGTTGATACGATGTGAATTAATTCTTCACTGAATGGTCAAGTGTCATGTCTATTGTCCAAGTTGGACTTGGTCACATTGAGGGAATTAAATACTTAGGCAATGATCCTAACAGTTTCTTTGAATAGGAAATGATTTTATATATAAAATAAGGGTTATATCAAAGAACTAAAATGCTGAACTATCCCAACCACTGCTCTCTTAGAAATTCGATGATGTTAGGTAGGCTTGTAAACCGACATTATAGTAGAGAGCCATGCAGATAATTATCAGCTGTTGATGTTGCCTGGTGTTTATGACATATCTATGTTGAATGTCTGAAAGTAACTTTAAAATCCTAAAGATTGAATTGTTGCATAAATTATATCTATAGAGGTGTGCCTCAGTACGATTTGATACACATTGACTGACAAATGTTTTGTTTTAAATTTGAAATACAATGAAAAATTATCTTGGGCAACCATAAGTTGAGGTTTTCTTAGGTCAGGCTGACAATTTACTTGTGCGATAACGGAGACTAATATAGCTTATCCTGAAATAGTAAGATAGATTTCAATTAGCTTATGATGTTTATGTTGTCACTGCTATAGCAATGTGGCATCCCATGTCGTAATTCTTGCTACTGATTTCACAAATGATTTTAAATAACAGTCAGCCAATACCAGTGAATACCTGCAAAGCACACCTATGTATGTATGTATGTATGTATGTGTGTGTGTGTGTGTGTGTGTGTATGTATGTATGTATGTATGTATGTGTGTATGTATGTATGTATTTATGCATGTATGTATGTATGTATGTATGTACAATGTATGTATGTATGTATGTATGCATGCATGTATGTACGTATGTATGTACGTATGTACGTATGTATGTATGTACGTATGTATGTACGTACGTACGTAACGTACGTATGTGGACACTAAACTACCGAACCTTTTAAGTGCCTCACAGAAGCACTGCAGTACACTGTCTTTATTTGTACCTGTTGGGTTAAAGCATTTTCACATGAGTCAGAATTTTGTCCTAGGAGTTTTGAGTGTGGTATGTTTGTCAGTTTGGTGTATATTGATATTTCTTAACAAAAACATTGATGCTAAAGTGAAATGTGTGATTTTGCTGGGCCAACAAAAATTCTTCTCTATTCAGGATATTTGCACCACACATTGACTTCAATACACTTTTCCTCACTAAATCATTTCTGATGATGCATTGCATGTGAAGTTGGGATGTGTGATGAACACTTTACTATGGAATCCTAAGAAAGACTATGGTGGGATTGAACCCCCTTAACCCCATGACAATTCTCACCCTGATTTGGCTTATAAAATAATTTAAAGGACAGACTGCTGCTTTCAAGTGGGCAATGTCCATCCTGATTTTTTGGGGCGTTTGTATGAGTCTAAAACTGCTTCATTTATAGACATTGGTAATTTTCCTGATGTTTTGAGCTGTTTGTTCAATTTCATATGTTTAATTCGTGGCGTAGTCGTCTTGCAGGTTTTTGTTTAGGGCTTTTGTGGCATCTGATCTTTGTGTAGAGTTGATTTATTAATGTTTGTCAATTGTCCAAATTGCTTAAGGTAGTTAATTCAAAACACAATTATTTATTTATGATTATATATTTTTATATATATAATTATATATACTCTTATATACATGCATGCATATATGCAAGAATATAATGGTACCAATATGTATGCCACCATTTGATGCATGCATAATTTGCATATGTATTTTGCATTATCATACTTAAAGTCATGGAAAGTGGAAAGAGCGACAAATGAGTATCACATCAGCATTTGAAGTATTAAAATTACTACTGAAAAGAAGTTTGTGTTGTAGGATTTTGTGACGTTCAATGTGTAGTCAGTGTTTTAGTTTTGATGTGGTCCAGGTTTGTTCTGTTGCCGGAAGAAATACTTTAACGAGAAAGTTTTGTTCTTCGGCTATTTTAAAGTAATTATGTGTATCAGTCCAGTGGTTAACTTGATGGACGGTCATGTGAAGGGTTAGGTATTCAAATCCCCAGAGCCCTGCTGGACAGAGATATTGCTACGAAATTCTGCCACTTAACGAATTCGGCGATAAGGAACACTTCCAGTAGGAAGAAAAAGCTTTTGTTTCCATTGGTCTTGCAATTTGGAATCAACTCTTTCCATTGACATGTTCTTTGTTATTAACCCTTTGAACCCTAATGGCCTCTATAGTGACCCGTTATCCATAGAGTTACGGGAGCTCTATGTTCAAAGGGTTAACTGGTACCCGAATCGCATCTTTTCGCCTTCTTAAAACTGCTTTCTTTTCTCTGGATTTGTCGCACTGGGAGTGCCTCTGATGAGACTGGTACCCGAATCGCATCTTTTCGCCTTCTTAAAACTACTTTTCTCTGGATTTGTCGTACTGGGAGCGCCTCTGAGTGGTGTGCAGTGTGAGAAGCACTTGATAAATTTTTGGATAAATTTATGGATACAATACAATAGATGGCAAAGGAGAAGACTGGGGTCCAACTCTTATATGCTGAGGCTAAGAAAATGAAGTCGCTAACACTTCATATCATCTCTGAATTAACTTTAGGGACTGTGCTGTTCTTCTATGCCAAAATCTATTTCAATTATAATTTCCGAGTCATGTTATTAAAAGTAAAATTTTTTCGTGTTTCTTCTCTCATTACTGAGCAGTCCTGATTTATTCAGGCAGTTGTCATGTTTATCTGTTGGATTTTATCAAATCATTTTTAGTTTTAATATTAAATTCGCACATATTATTTGTTCTCATGTACAAGGCTATTATTATTATGTTAAGAAATGAGTTGAATCATTTGTTTCAGGTTCCTTGAAATTGAGTTAAGCAACATTTGGGCATGATGTCGTAAGAGTTTTTTTGGGTTGGTATATAGCAGTGGTTCCCAACCTTTTTTGACTGTAGGGCCACTTTTTCCAAGTTGGAGGACACGAGGGCCACTTTTTCTTAGTTAAAGGACATCTGGGCATTTAGGGGGCCAAAATGCTAAAATTTAATTAACTAAAAGCATATAAAAATTGTTATAAATGATTCAAAGTAGAATGTTTGATGTTTATAGACTTCAAAATAAAATAATTTGTAATAGAAAATAATTATGTTATGTTCTATTCTGTCTAAATTGTCAATTTTTTCATATATTTTTGTTAATTCTTTGAGAGATGAGGGCCATTATTGAGGCCTGGCGGGCCATTTTTTGAGGCCTCGCGGGCCACGGGTTGGGAACCGCTGGTATATAGAGTCTTGAGAATGGAATGTGAAACTGTGTGTATGACATTGGGAATCTTGAAACTGATTTTCTGTAACTTTAACAGTTTTGAAAATTCTTGGAAAATGTAAGTTTTCTTTGGTGGATATTATAAGATGAGTTTTTTTGGTCCATGACTCTTGTCATATATAGAAATGACTTGCGGGTATTATTGGCTTCTTCTGTTAGTGAGCTCATACTGAAACTGTAGTCAAAATAAACCATTTGAAAGTGAAAATCAGTTATTTTTTGTCAATTATATGTTAATTATTGCAAATACTCATGACTGTGAGGCACAGGATAGTTAAAGACTGCACCAGAAATGTGTATAAAATGCATATTATATCATAATGACATAATTATGTCATTATGATATATAATATGTCATTATGACATATTATGTCATGATATAACATATGTTATATCATGACATATTATGTCATGATATAACATATGTCATTATGACATATTATGTCATAAATGACAATAGCAGTGGCTTTGGTCAGTTGGCCATTTCTGTCAGAGCACTAGCGCTACTTTGTAATGTAATGTAAATCTTTGAGAATTTCTCAACGCCCACAAAAGCCACATCACAGAGATCAGCTTTGCAATATACTTTGCACTGTGGTGGTCATGTCAACACGAGACTTAAGTCATAGAATTTTACAATATATCTTTCTTGTATAAAAATAGTCTTAAAAATAGTGAGTCTCTACAGAAAAAGCAATAGTCTACAAAAAAACAACATATTAAATCATCTCTGGAACTGTTCAAAGAACTGCCATTTCACATCAAAAATCAACCCTGTAATTTTTCAAAGTAATCAGAATACACAGTTTATAACTGTTTTAGTAAATAAATATTATGATAGACAGTGTCTAGTGTCTAGTCACTCTAGTGTCTAGCTGTTTTCGTAGATTGGCTGATCGACGTCACTGCTGCTTTGGTTGGCATTGGCATAGGTCTCTTCTGTCAGCTGGCCTGCTGCAAAATCCATGGTAATGGTTTTTGTCCAGTGAAGATGTTCAATGGCCAGACGGAAGATGTACTGATATTGTGCCTGCAATACAAACATGGAAGATGTACTGATATTGTGCCTGCAATACAAACATGGAAGATGTACTGATATTGGGCCTGCAATACAAACATGGAAGATGTACTGGTATTGGGCCTGCAATACAAACATGGAAGATGTACTGATATTGGGCCTGCAATACAAACATGGAAGATGTACGGATATTGGGCCTGCAATACAAACATGCATTCAAGAGTCTTAGCCTATTGTAGAGGATTGTAGACAAACCTGGAATGGGCTTCCCGTGACTATATTATATGCGACACCTCCAACACTGTTCTCAGTTTCACTAACTGGTGAAGACTGATTTTTCGCTTGGGTTGGACTGGGAGCGCCTCTGAGTAGGAGTCTTGATTGGGCACTAAATAAATTCTGATTGATTGCTTGATTGAAAGGGCATGACTCAAAACCTAACTAAAGCTCATTTGTCATAAGAAGAACTCGGGATTCATTTATGGTACGGTGATTTCTGATGTTATTTTTATTTATTTTTAACAATAATTATATTTAAATAGGCCCATGCCATCATTTTAGTAGTAATTTTAAGGTTCGTTTAATTGCAGCCACTCACAAATACCTACACACACACACACACACAAACACACACACACACACCTACACACACACACACACACACACACACACACACACACGATCCATCTATCCCTATGGCTTAATACGCTGATATACGTTACTTGTGCTTTAGGTACTACAAAAATCTGGAGAGTTCAGTGCTCGTGAATAAGCTGGTGCCCTTCGCTTGATTTTCGAGTGGCGCTTAAGCGATTGAAGATTAGGCTACGATTACGATTACAACTGTGGTGAAAGCAAGATATCTGTAATGTAGCCCTATCTGCAATCTGCATACATTACTGCGGTTAACGATTAGTTAGGAGAACTTACGAGCGATGCAATTGCCTGAGGTCTGGCGCTGACAACGTATCTGCTGCTGAGATAAGCGTCTACTAATCGATCGTTTTTCATCTTATCGATAAGATAAGAGGCGGCGACGAACAGACCACTCTTGTTTGCTCCATCACTGCACGCATAATTATAAATACACATAAAATTTTAATTATAAACATACACAACATCCGTTAATTATTATCGGTAGGCCTAAGATTCGTAGAGAAATCCACAGCAACTTCTATAGAATTGCGAGTTTAGTCAAAGAGTTTATGCGAAAGCTGGCGATTCGATAGGCCTACTAAACAAGGCCTATAGGGACCTGGTAGCTAAGCTGAGTAAAAAAGTGCCAGATGCACGGCCAAAGGGTAGGCCTATAATGAGCAATTGGGCATCTTAATATCATATTTATAAGCTTTCGAGTTACTATTATGGCAATATATAATACTGTATATATATATATTAATATATATATAGATCTATATATATATATATATATATATATATAAACTGATGTGCTGTACGTACGGACAGATGATGACGGCTGGTTTGCGGTCTTTAGGCATGATATCAGCGACAGCATCATCATTTGTATTCATCAACTGCTGATGGCGATCGGATACGATTCCAATCAAGTCCAAGACGTCAGTGGCACTGCCAGGTAATTCATCATTTAGGTTCCAGTTTGACAATCGATACAGATGAACGATTTGAGGCGCGGATCCCTATCAAGAATTAGAAGCTTAAGATGGTTAGGCCTATGATTGGTTATTTTCACTCTTCGTAAGATAGCAGAATTAGCAGTAGGCTATAGGCGCCTATTCGTGTAATCTGAAAATAGGACAAATCCAGGTAACATACCGATTAGGCTACAGGTGATATATATAAAATAAGACACAAACGTAATAATAAAGTTTAGTAGCCTAATTATGTAATTAAATAAAACTGGCGCCGATCCGTCAGGTAACTGATGGTAGGCCTAAAATAGACAGTAGGCCTACCGGTACTGTTGATGTTGAATTAGGCCTATACTGCAATAATTAAAAGAACACAATTTATTATTTCACTCTTTGCCATAGGAACTCCAAGCTCAATAGCTCATGAATGCTTGTTCCTGGAAGTGAACGGCATTTAGGTTGCTCTTACATCAAACAGGGCTGCAGACTGCAGTACAGTGCAGTAGCCTAAGCTTAATCGAAAAACGGAGCAGCATGTTATGCTAACAACTTGCATTGGTCATGGATGGTTAAGTCAGACAGACTAGCCAGTTTTGAAGAAAATTCTTTCTACTCACACTTCGTGAAAGTTGCAGTTCCAGACCAAGAATTTCTCCAGCTGCCACTTTTGATGTCAGTGAAACGGAGATTTTGCCAAACTGGAGAGACAAACGATCTTCAGACGGCCAATAAGGAAACTGTGGAAAACGACAGCATTGTATTACAATGTGTGTGTATGTGTGTGCGCGTGTATGTTTGCATGAGTGTGTATGTTCGTGTAGGTTTTCATTTGTCTGCATGGCAGCATGTTTGCGTGTGTGTATTAACTTGTTATGGATACAGGGAAGTAGTCCTGTGAACAGGCAGTACCTGGTAGCCTAAACAGTAGCGCATTTAAAAACCATTGTTTGATCATCAGTGGCGGCGCTAGGGGGATAGGGGGATAAGCCCCCTTAAATGGCGCTCAGCCCCCCCCCCCCAATGCGGAAAGGGTGTACAACCATGGGTACATGGCATTACCTGAGGAAGAGCAAAAGCGTGAAAATTAAGTCCAAAACCATCGGACGACTAAAAAAAGGTCATCAGATTTTATGACGGGAAAATGGAATATTTTATTGGGTTTCCGACCAAACGACTAAAAAATAAAGTCGTCAGATTTTTGGGGTCGAATAAAAGACGGAAAATTTCTGGAAATTGAAGTCACTCCTCTTCAAGAAATCTTACCCTATAATTATTGTCTGATTTCCCCAACTTCTAATTCTCAACCCAGACGACACCAACCTTAGTACATGTAGGCCTAGCGATTTCGCCCACTCTGATCCTATGGCAACCGACCCGGACCTCCTTTGGACTAGGCCTACTCTTATGGACACCCCTTCTTCTTTGTCCCCCGAGTCAGGACCATCATGGCTCAATCCAGATCATTTGCCTGCATTGGTCCCTCCCTATGGAGTGGACTTCCCTCCCATCAGTTCATTCTGTCATCCTCTTTGACAGCCTTTAATTTCCTCGTCTTTCTTTTGCATAAAAACCTTCCGTAGTTGAACGCACTGGGAGCGCTTCTGAAAGGCTCTTGCTGCGAGAAGCGCCTTATAAATGGTCGGATACAATAAAAAAAGATACAATAGGCCTACCCTTTTGACTCATCGCAGCGCTCGCAAACAAGCTGGCGCCACGCGCTCGGCTTTCGAGCGGGGCTTTAGAAGATTAAAGATATAGAATACGATTAGCTTAATAATTATGTGTAAATTCAAAATTGTTTCATAAAGCGCTTCAAGTAGCAGCCTTGTGATGGTAATAGTAGGCCTAGGCCTACTGCGCTCCAAGTTTCTAGTCTATTGCTTGAGCGTATTCCACTCGGGTCGTTCGGTTTGTAACATGCAGTACGTTGCCCAAATGTAGGCCTATTATCTATTATCTAGTTCAGACACTGATTGCACAGAGAGGAATTATGGCCGGGGAATTACCTCCTAAAACCCAAACTAATACAGGTAGACTGTAACAAACAAAGCGTGAACTGTTAATCCAAGCGGACAGCGCTGCTGACGTTGACGATGTAATGCCTACTTGAACTGAGATAACTAACTGAGTAGGCCTAATAATTATACGCAGTAGTCCTATGTGCATCTACAGATATTTGCCATACCAAAGCAAGACTTTGATATTGCTGATATCTACGATGATGATAATTATCTACGCTTACTTGACTTCATAAGTTTCATTCATTAGCAAGAAATACCTATACCAGGGTACACAAGCAAACGCCTGTACATGTAGGCCTAGATATATATGACAGGTAAAAAAGTCCACATTGAACACGCACCTGCTAATCCACCATGACATGATTACCTTGATTAGGACTACTTCCTAGTTCTCTGACTAATCTAAATTTGATCTGCAAAAGCCGTCATCGATTGAACAAAATCTGCTCTCAATTCCCTTATGCTCAATTGTTCATACCTCCACCATGCAGAACCGTGCCTTTTCGGTGGTCGCACCCTTGACGGTCGCTCCGTTTCTAGAACTCCTTCTCAGGCGTTCCTCTCCGCTACTGCATGCATGGTTGCATTCTGCCAGTGCCAGACCTAAGCCTGGATAAAGGAGGAGGGCGACACTAATAATCTCTGATATGACATTGTCGCTTAACTTAATATATATATAACGACCATTCCTTTCTCATGATAGAGAACGTTTTATTTGGCCACGCTGAGGTTGGGTGTGTCTCTGGCTTATGGGGGCCTCCTCATCCCCTTGGAGAGGCGTTATACAAATTCATTTAGTGAATGAATGAATGGATGAATGCATTTAAGCTATAGCTTCATACTTCATCGCATTCATGTGGTGGTACAAGAACGACGATTGTTGGACAGTTGTGTTCGGTGACCATTCTCCAGAAGTCGACGATTGTCTCCTTGAGTGGCAGCTGAGTAAGGATATAATGACCTGGACACCGATGACCCTGCAATACACACCGACATAAAGATATACAACCAGTTAGCAGATTAATCCAGATCTACCCTTCCCTCCCAGAATGTCCACAAAACACTCGATGGGGCCAGGGCGCAGCCAGGAATTTATGACGAGTGTTAATGGGGTTATGTTTGGCGGGATGCCCTTCCTGACACTAACCCAACAGTATTACAGTAAATAAAAAGGGAATAAAGTAACAAATGGGATAAGGTAAGAAGGAAATTGTTACTACAAAAAATTCAATTGGTTTTTTATTTGAGTGGATAAATAACCTTTTGAAACTCTTTCCTAAACCAATGGTAGTTTAAACCCCCTAAATTAATATTAAACTCCTTTGTCTACGCCAATCCAATAAGGACTCATAATAGATCCAGTTGGAAATTGAGTCCACGTCGCTCTTCAAACATACTTGATCTTCTAGTTCCTCATCCTAGAACAGATGCAGGTGAATTTCCCACCAGAATCCTGCTAGTGTATAGTGTATAGGAATGAATCCATGCGGGCTTCGTCAGTGTCTCACACGAGAACATGGGTCCCATTTGGAACCCCTAAGACGGCCTAAGAGCATGCTGAAGTCATTTGAAATTGACGTGAAGCCTACGAAATATTTAATTTATTAAATTAATTGGATTTTAAAAAAGATGAAAGACGGCCTAAAAGCATACTGGAGTCATATGAAAATGATGTGAAGCGTGCGAAATATTTAATTTGTTAAATGAACTGGATTGAAAAATAGATGAGAGGCAAGATGCTCACTTGAGTTACGACAGCGTTGATGTAATCTGACTCGTGAAAAGTTGGTAGAAGATAAATGCGAATTCTGTCATCTGTGAAAGTATCAATATCAGTAATCGTTTAATTTAAATGTTAGGACGAAATACATTAAATTTTATTGATGAATAATATTATCAATCATATGACATTATACAATATACATGTACATGCCTACATGGATGGATCCAGATTTGACGACGGTCATTGACAACAGAGGCCGTTTCCCCCCAAAACAATTTGCTTGGCAAAAGACCAAGGCCTACCCGGTACATTGTTTCAGCATAAGATTTTGTCGGGATGTTTCACATAATCATGTACCTGGAATTGTCGCTGCGTATCGATTCTTGTTCAAATTTTCAGGTTGATGACCCGTTAACATTCTGTTCATCGCGACTTTCCGTCTCTTGATGTCTTCAAGCAGCTGTGAAACAAGCACAAATTTAATGGACAGTAGAAGCATGAAGTTTTAATTTGAGTCAACATTCAGAAACGAAATAGGCCTACTTTTCCTACTAAACGTTGGTGGACTAATATGATAGACAAATCACCCTGCCGCACATGGATTCGAGTTTGCGCTACTGCCCTTTCGCAAGCTGGTCCACCCACATTATCTTGAATTTAGGCCTACTAGGCTACTATACCTGCTATGGCTATGATGTCTCTTGTGTTCTTTTCTCCCAATGATCAGTGGCGCTTAGGCTACTGATCATTGGGAGAAAAGAACACAAGAGACTTCAAATCTGGTAGTAGTAAATTCATCAGGTGTGGGTGGAGCAGCTTGCGAAAGGGCATGGACCTGTCTATGGTATTGGCCTCTATGCCTAAAGTTTTAGATCAAAAGCTGGCCAAATAAACTAGACTAGCCTATGGGATTTTCATGGTCGACTTATTAGTGCATTGCATATTGTAATGTAGGACATTGTAGGTCGTGATATAAGACTAATAGAGCAATTTGATTTACAAGCATTGAAGGCTTTAAGAAACTTCTAAGAAGAACTGCTTTAACATTAACTTTGCATTGGAGGATACGCGTATGCTATTATAGCCTGACATAGGTTCAGGGTGAGAATTGCTGTGCAGTTCGGGTTTCATCCACGACTCTTTCTTATGGTTTATAGTTACATGTAAGTCCTTTTGTAGGCCTACACCCAACTAGGATCACAGTCCGACCACCCAGTTCTTTTTCTACAAATCTCATACTGCATGTGTTTCGTGTGAACTTACTTTGTATTCAAATTCCGATGATGTTTTCAATGACTCTGGAAGGTTCTGGTTAACGTCTGCAGTTGAAAGAATTCGTTTAAAGCTGCGTCTGTCGAAATCGGTGGCACCCGTTTTCTTCGCTTCTAACACGGCTTCATACAGCAGTTTGTACTGGTCCTAAAGAGAAGAACTGCGATTTCTTAACTGATGAAAAGTAATGCATTTCTTACTTCTTACAAATGCAGCATCTAGGTTAGTTTTAGGAAATGAGTCAGTGGAGTTTTTCGAATTTTAAAGAAAAGTTTTGATCTAAGCCAAATAAGTGACCATAATCTTAAACCTAATCGTAGGCCTACGCTCAGATTTCTACTGCGTCCAAAATGCAAACTGTGGAGACGCGTGAACCAGGTTATTCTCAAATATAGGCCTATCACACTTGCTTCGTGTCTTGTATCAGGGCGTTGTTGCTGGGATTGTGCAACACTATGCCTGCGCTATAGAAATTTAAAGAGTGCATATTAAATTGTATGCAGACATGTTCATATAGGCCTAATTATTATTTCAGATGCGCTTAGGTCTAATAAATTATCGAATTCATTTCGTCAATGTTACAATTATTCTGAAATGGAAATGCGAATTTCTTTGGCGCCATGCACTGCCACGTACCGCCACTTGAACCATGTTCATCCGTTGTTCGCGTAATTTCTTGACCACCCCAAAGACGGACACTTGGTCCGTCTTCTCGGCTTGCTCCAGGAGACAGTCCAAAGCAATGAAGGTTCCTGTTCTGCCAACACCAGCGCTGCAAGAGAGGACACCATTTCATTTTTTATTTATCAGTTTCTATGGCGCCACTTTAAGCTCTCGACTCAGAGGTGCTCCCGACTACAGCGCGGACACTGCATCGGAGTTTCACGCCGAAAAGCCCGAGCAATTGGGAGTGAAAGACTTGTTCAAGGTCTCTACGCGGCGGCTTGAGGTGGATTCGAACCTGCAACCCTCCGGCTGCAAAGCAACGAACATACCCCTGCACCACCGTGCCCCTCATGCTATCTAATGTTTAATCTGAGCTGCTTAAAAGCAGCTTTTTATCGATGTTTCTTTATATTTATATATATACTAGCTGTTCCCAGCCACGCGTTGCTGTGGCAAAAAATACCTCCCCTCCCCCTCCCCTTTCCCCTTCCCCTCCTCTCCCCTCCCCTCCCCTTCCCCCGCCGCCCCGCCCCCGCCCCTTCCCCTCCTCTTCCCCTCCCCTCCCCTCCCCTACCCCTCCCCCGCCGCCCCCGCCCCTCCCCATCCCCATTCCCCTCCCCTCTCCCTCCCCCTCCCCCGCCGCCGCCCCGTCCTCCTCTCCCTCCCCCTTCCCTTCCCCTCTCCTCCGCTCCTTTCCTCTCTCACACCGTCCCTTACTGACAGCGGGAAGGCCGCTTTCGCAATGGAATTATTAATGGACTCGCTTATGACGTCACGGCACGCGACCTCATTCATGTTTCGTCACTGTGTTTGGTGTGAAGACGATTCTGAAATTTTGCAAGCGTGAGGTTTGGTTGAATTTGCAAATGGCGGTCGAACGTATTGCAAAGTTCACTTTTTGTGGAAAATATAGCGTTTTTTCGGGGAAAAGAAATCTTAAGACACGGTGCTATTGGAATGGAAGGTTTTGGTAAATTTTCAAAAGAATCGGTGCGTAAGTTTCGGCGTGATTGTAACACGAACTATTGGAAAGTTTCATTTTTATTTATATAGATATAAGTATGTGTGACTTTATACTCTGCTCCTGTGATGGGCTACTGTTACATTACTGTTCGTGTCAAAATAGGCCCCATATATAGAGTCTACACTCTACACGAAACCATTGTAAATCGTGTGCGCTTGATTGACGCAAATCAAGGCTACATACTTATTTCTTTTTTTACTCACTTAATAAATACACAAAACATCTATTGTTGATTGATTGTGTCAGCTGAAGATACCAATCATATAATTATTGATCTGTTGAATGGATCTTAACAAAGGTCTGAAAGGTCACTGAACCCAGAATTTAGGCTACGATGGGTAAAATAGTTGAAACCGGTACACGCCTACTTTAGTCCAGAGTCTGGCTACGGGAAAGCAAGTTGAAACAAGTAACAGATAAGCCTATTCGTCAGCTTAGACTTGAATAGGCTTACCATTAGTTATCGGTAAAACAGACGAATTCAGCATAGAGTCCCCGGCCAACCATCTTATGATCTAAAAATTTATTAGAAACCACGTTCTCTCGAGTCGGACACAGCTGAATGGGTTTCCGTGCAGTGTTGCAGCTTAACCTCTTTGGCCATAGTTTGGCTTCAATATAAAATCACTGTGAAAACCAAGGCCGTATCTAGGGGGGTGTTTTGGGTGTTTGAACACCCCCGAAATGAAAAATGTAAAAAATAATTTAGCACATTTACTACTGCATGATGTAAAACCATGAAATAAAACCATGAAAACACCACCCGAAATGAAAAATGTAAAACATAATAGAATGCATTTTCACTAGCACATAATGGAAAAAACATAAAAAGTGGTAAGAAAGCCGTTTCTGACGACTAAAAAAAGGTCGTCAGAAATTTGGATGACTAAAAAAGGTCGTCAGAAAATCTCCCCCGAAAAAACACCCCCCGAAATCAAATCCTGGCTACGGCCCTGGTGAAAACTTTGAAAGCCTGTGGCCATTTTACCTGCAGTGTACAAGCATGGGACCAGTAGCTTTCTCGTCAAGTGATCGCACTCTCTTTCGGAAAGCCAGCAGTGGATAGACTTCCGTTGGAATGCCCTTGTCGTTCCAGATTGTGAAGTGCAGCTGAGTTACTAAACGAGTTTCTTTGTATTCCTGTAAAAATGTGCACAATGATCGTTGTAAATAAATAGATTATAATAGGCCTAATATAGGTCAACTTTTATATGAGTCTTTTCCCCTATACTGTACTTCTAAGTACACGAATACTTAAGAAAGTTAATACAGATTCAAGTTTGATTTGATATAGCGCCAGTGAATAACTTGTCTTCTTGACATGGCTTTTGTGGGCGCTGAGAAATTCTAGAAGATTTACATTACATTTCAAGTTAAGTGCGGTACTTGAGAGCCATACGCCTAGATTATGAGATATGTAAGACTTTAAGTAGGCCTATATACTTAAACTGTGTAGGCCTATGGATCCATTGATAGAACACCTACCTTGTGCTCCATACGCATCACTCTCCTCGTGTAGTCGGTGCAGATGTGACATTCGACCAAAGTCACTGTAATTTTGTTGTATTCTTTAGACCCGTTCACGCCATCTGGCCAGTATTTATCGCATTTACTCTGCAAATGAAAAAGTGGCTTAAAGTTAGGATTATTATATTAATTATCAATGCATAGTACTTAGACCTACAGGGTGGCTCAAAAAAATGTACCACCGGATAAAATGCGATAACTTCGCAACCGATTGACATTTTTCTCCGAAAATTTTCCAATTTGTAGTGGAATGAATTTCCAACAATCCCTGAAAGTTTCACTTGAAAAATTTCTTGTTTGCAAAAGATACAGCTGTTCAAACTTAAAATTTGGTTTTTTCAAAAATCCGGAGAATAAAGTTCCAATACAATGTGATTTCATTGAGATTTTTCGCAAATTACATCATAAGAAATGATGATGATGTCCTACGACCTCACTAAGAGCTGCAAAGAAGCTGTTTATGCAGCAAACTGTTGGTATTTAGTGATATTTTATAGATTATGGACTGAATTCGTGAATCCATTACTGAACGTCATGGGCAAAGTTTCTGCGGAAGATAAAATGGAAATTCGGACACTGCTTGAACAGAGACTATGACATCGCGTAATCATAGCAAAATAGCAAGTGAAAAAGTGGAGCCTGAGCATATTGAAGGCTATCTGTAAACATGTTTATGTAACGAAGATCAGATGTTGGAATCGAGGCAGGAAGTGGTCGCTTGGTCTGATGGAAAAAGTACGATTTTCAAGAAATTCGCTTGGTAATCGAAAGGGTCAAGTTTGCAAAGCACATCGTGGTTTCAGCATCAGATTTGCTGGCATGTGTCACGGGTGCCAGAAAAGACTGCATTTAATCCCATTCAGTAGGCTAAATGTCAAACTCATCGCTGAACTCTCTTACCCA
This sequence comes from Lumbricus rubellus, assembly GCA_945859605.1. Taxonomy (NCBI): domain Eukaryota; kingdom Metazoa; phylum Annelida; class Clitellata; order Crassiclitellata; family Lumbricidae; genus Lumbricus; species Lumbricus rubellus. The sequence continues at coordinate 19,600,273 of OX243826.1, read as the reverse complement.
GACTCATTGAAGACCAGGTGAGCGAGCTCTAACATCTCGTTTCATTTTCCAGCAGAACGGTGCGCCTGCTTGCTCGCACGGCAAGGTTGATTATGATGACGCTACCTTATTTTTGCAATCCACTCCTGTAATTTTATTGGCAAAGGTGACTAACAACATCGCCAGACCTTAGCCCTCTTGCTTACCACGTCTGGGAAGCTATGCTGCAAGACATTTCATCCCAAGTTGGAGAACATTGGCTAGTTGAAGAAAGTCCTGCTGCTAATGTGGGATCAGTTGCCGCAGGACTCGATCAACAAGGCCATACTAAGCTTCACAAAAAGAATTCGAGCTCGTATTAAAGCAGGGAGTGGACACTCCCATCATACCCTACAATGAACTGCAAAACGTATTTCTGAGGCCGTAGTGAAAAGTGATATCATTTGACATGGAAATCAAGAATTGACATTAATTTTTCCACGGAAATTTGAAAAAACGAAAATCAAAGTTTAAACAGCTGTAACTTTTGCAAACATAAAAAATTTTCAGTGAAACTTTCAGGGATTGTTGGAAATTCATTTCCCTTTGAATTGGAAAATTTTCGGAGAAAAATTGCAATCGGTTGCAAAGATATCGCATTTTATCCGGTGGTACATTTTTTTGAGCCACCCTGTACAGTGGTGACGCCATAGGGTGGTTTCGGGGTGGTTTTAAACCATCTCACTCTGAAAAATATGACTCGCAATATTTTAGTTAACATCCGTTGAATTTTCGCTCGTGTATGGACTTTCCATATCCAGGAGTAGCCTAGGGCCTACCAAGACCGTCATAGGAGCTATAATAAAGGATCGTTATTCATATTGCCTTTCTTGTCATGTTTCTTGTTCGTCTTTCTTACTATTAACGACTGCATTATTTGGTTAGATCTTAGTAAAGCCTTTTTGTCACTGAATCTCTAGTGACAGTCTGCAACGTGACTTCAGAAGACGGCTAAATAAAAAGGACTGTTTGCGATGATGTTGACTATTCAAGGAGTCTTCTGAGCACTTGCCTTGCCCTGTTCCGTCAAATGAGTGATCATGACGATCCTGTTCAATCCGTCATTCCAGATCATCTGCCAAAAGTCATTGAGAGTTGTCTTAAGTGGTCCTGGAAACACACAGCATGTCAATTTTAATGCCTGAATGAGTAGACCTAATTGATTGCATAAATGAATGAACAAAAAAACAGAAGCACAGAGGAAAGAATTAGCGAAATAATTAATTAGGCCTACTGGATTAACTGATCATAAATTTGTACATGGTAATTTAACTTTAAATCTAATTTTTATATTATACCCCGCTAGTTGGACTCCTTGGCGGTGATACCATAAAGATGATGGCCATTGGGTTGCGAACTTGCGGTGGTAGGCCTATATGGTCCTGGCATAATTATAAAGCATCAAAATAACTTTAAAAACCCAGCAAACACCTTAGCCAACAGTACATCTTCGCTTTCGATGATCAATTCGACAAAAGTAGAAGGCACACGTCAGAGGCTTACTGCCGGGTATTATAATTTTAGGAAAGTATCTGACGAATATCGTCGCCAATTTTATTCTAAGTAAGAAATGGGAGCCTTGGGAGGTTATTTAATTGTTCATTATTTAAATCTTTCAATAATAAGTAACAGTAATTGGCCAATAATATTGTTTGAGAACAAGATGCAGACCTGTGGTTACTTAATTTTGGTGTCAGGTAAATTTTTGTAAGCACTCGTGACTGCAATTCTATAGTGACAGTGTTGTGATAAGATGGGCCTGCACACTGCACACTTAGTCACTTTGGATAATTAGTTTAACCCTATTGGAAGTCTCGCGTGCAAGAACTCGCATTGGCTTTAGTAGGCCTATTTATATCTGACAAAAAGCCCTGCCTGTTGCCCTAAACTTGAAAGCTTAGCGTCTCAAAATTCGCTACAAATGAGTATGGGCCTAGGCTACTACACGCGAAGCATGCAAAAGTCACACAGCGTGCTTGCATGTCAATATACAAATGCTATAGATAGAGGAGAGTGGGGCAAGAGCGGCCTGCGGGGCAAGAATAGACGGAAGGATATCGTAAAGCAATACGTATGCGTAGCGATTAAATTAAGCCACGTTGAAAGACATTTTTCGGCCGCATCGAACGACATAAGATTTGTTAAATTTGTTTGCAAACTCTATGAGTAAATAATAATTTGTCGATTTTTCTAAAATAAATCGGAATAGTTAGAAATAGGTTTTTATAAAATCAAAGTTTTCGATGCTAAATGTTTCGATAATTTTATGTTGCAAAGACATCAAAAACGCATTGATTGCGCATATTAAATTGAATGAATTCGAATGATGTCACTAATAATTAGGGGAAAAATAATTGCTATGCATGGTACCGGGGCAAGAGTAGCCGTGACAGCATGGGGCAAGAGTGGCCTCAACTTTACTATAAGTTATTATTAATTGTTACTATTATTATTATTACTGTCACTAATATTAATACTAGCATCATTATTGTTTGTTATTATTATCATTAATGCCAAATTAGTCCCAGGGAAGCTATTATATATCTTCAAAAAATAGCAATCCAAAATATATGTAGTGTAAATACAAGGATTAATACTGCATGCCACTCTTACCCCACCGGTGGGGCAAGTGTGGCTTTTCAGGAGCATGCAAAAAATGTTTAATACCAAAAAATCAGATGAATTTTTCTGAAATAGTTCGTGTGCCCTGCAGAGCCAGACGGTTGGTCTATGACATGGTTTAGTTGAATGTTTCAATATTGTCATCTACTCAGAGATATTTGGATGAAATCCTTAAGGGGCCGCTCTTGCCCCACCCTCCTCTACATTTGCAGATTTACCTTGCGAAGCGATGTAGGCTTTCGGTACACCATCAAATCCCTGAAAAATTGAAGAATGGGTATCACCATATAATATAACAAATGTATAAGATCACATCGATATTTAAATATATGAGTAACGTTTACACCCACCTCGGATTTCACAAACCATGCTTCAATATTAATCATTCCTAAATGACGGAAATAAAAACTGTAGGCCTATATTTGGTTTTTCATACATAATTCTATTAAACTATTCATCTATTCACTTATTCATCTATTCATCCATCATCCATTGGTCCGTTCGACAATAAAGTGGCGGCCCTCCATAAAGACAAGACATGTCAAATTCCCTGGCATTATTTTGACATGCCTGTTGCTGTACCACAAATTCCCCAATGAGTGCAGAAAATGTCTGACCTTTGTCGTTCATCTGTCCGCCAGTCCATCCATCTGTCCAACTGTATATCCATCCAGTCATCATTTTCCATCTTTCCGTGACTCCATCCACCCATCCATCCATACATACATACAAACATTAAACTGTTCCAACTTCATATAACTTAAACTTTGCTTCGTTTGCCTGAGAAAGCTAAAACTAGAACGGTCGATATTATTCCAAGAACCGAACAATTTTTTATCTATATACTGAACCATGCGATTCAATCATAGTCGATGCTCAGACCTACATATACATGGATGGATGGATGCATGGATGGATAATAATTATCAACTTCCCTATAAAATTTCTTAGAGACCAACACGCACTCGAAGTAAAAGGCACCGCTGCAATGCTACCGCCTACCGGTAGTCTTTCATGAAGCAGCTTCTATGTCTAACTGTGCTTTTATTTTATCTCAAGAGCTGCCACTCTAAAGAGGCCGAATAACTTTTGTAGAAGCCTCTCTGTATATAAATTATATGGCTATCCAAACAGATTGTGTGTCCTGAATAATCTATATATAGATCCATATGGGATATTTTGACTATGTATTGGTCAAACCTGAATGTAGTTGGCATTGATGTAGTCCGAGGATCCGTTGCCTTGACCCAACAATTTGACTCGAGTTGCATCATCTGTTTTCATTGATGGAACACAGAAATGGTTGCATACTGGGCTTTATTTAATTATTTTATTTAATTATTTAGTTTGACTATTTTATTTTATTATTATATTCAATTATTTTATATCATTATTTTATTCATTTATTTTATTAAATTATTGATTTTATTATTTTAATTTTATTATTTTATTTAATAATTTTGTTTATTTATTCTATTTTATTATTTATTTTATTATTTTATTTAAATGAGCTTAGGCTGACAAAAATGTGTATTGCGGACCTACCCAGGGCTGTAAGCCACAGTTTGGGTAGCATTGGTATAGTGTATAATAGACAATGTATTAGACATAGGCCTAGTAGCCTAATGTAGACTTGTAGCTAACAGCTTCTTTTGTATTGTGCCAGCGTAAAATTATTTTCGTGCATGTCATTGTTAAGCTACATCCTTTTTCCCAGATATAGCAGCATTAGTCCATGTGCAACTGTGCATGCATGTTAGATTTTCGGTGTCACGATGCATTTAGAATTTGTTATTTTATTCCATCTAATCAAAACAGCTGACCAACCATAGACCTATGTATAACGATGTATCATGACACGATCCATTTCATGTAACCTCTATGATAATTATATCCTATACAGCACATGGTCTTTATACTTACACGGTAATATGTTTTTAAATCGGTTTTTCTTATTTGCATCTTCTGAGCTTTTGGCTGCGCTGCACACATCGTAGTTCGCTGAAGGCAAGCTCTGAAAATAGCATTGTAAACACGCTTTGAAGAAGGTGTAGCCATGTTGACACGTTAATGTGAGTCATAACCAGCCTTTTGGTATGAGCAATAGCCAACCTTAAAACCTTAATAAAGCTTAACCTGAAGATCACGGTTGATTGTTGCATGCGTACGCTACAACAAAAGGCAGCGGGCTTGTGTAGAGACACGCTGAACTGAATAAGTCGAGACTCTGCGTACTGAAAAGAGACACGACTAGATTCTAGATGTGTGTGAAATGTGCATGGAATGCTGTTTAGAGCTTGCGAGTTTATGGTTTTGAATTTTTTAAATAGAGTCATAAATTTTGCAAAGAAAACCTGCGCACTGTAACAGTAGCCTACCGGCACGCCTAAGACCAAATAATAATTATTATAGGCCTACGCCTCTCGTTTAACGCCGCAGTGGTAGACCAAGATGTTTTACATTGAAGCTCCCCCACACATCCTTAAATTACGATGGGAGCATTATTTATATGCAACTTCGAGAGTAGGTCTGTTGACTGAACTGAGCTTATGTAATACAATGTAGCCTATAATGTGGACTGGGTGAGAAATAAATCATTCGTTTGGAGAACTTCCTTTTTGAAGAAGCTAAGGGATTTTTCTCTCGGGCGATAGAACAGATTACACAACACAGTCTCGGAACATTGCCTTTCGCAGAAAATGGACCCAACATCAGACCAGGAACTCAATAGATGCGAATTAATTTTGACTTGATTTTACATAGAATGAATATTATTTGCAGCCGGTCATGGCTATCACAACCAATGTCAACCATAGTTAAGCATTCAATGTGTAGCGTCGATTCATTTATTAATTCATTCGTCCGTTCATTCATTTGATCATTACGAGAGTTAGCATAGCACCTCTTCACGGGAACTACTCAGAGGCGCTTCCAACCCAGCGTGGCCAAATAAAACCGTATTAAGATAAGAGGTTGGACGATCAGTATGATGATTTAAAGCATAATCAAAACCTCTGCTCACATCAAATTCCTGCTTGATGTTATCCATAAAGTTAGGACTTGAAAACTGACTGCTAAGCCTGGTGAGAGACACTGGATCGGTTGATGGCGAACCGGAACCGGAACGCATAGTAGGCAGCATCGGCTTCCGAGGAACGGCTGGCCGATTCTTCTTATCAACATTGCCATCTAAAGAAAACATTATGCTTTGTTAACAGCGAATTTAACATTAAATTTTAGGTCTACTCAATAAAATGATGTGCACTAAAAATGATCTTACTTTTTGCCACTAACCAGTAGTGGCCATGACTTTCTAACCACTGTTATCTTGACAGCACGCTCATATGGGATACTTGGAGGACAAATGTTCCATGCTGGAGAGGAGTTGCAGTTTCCATATGCATGTACGTTCCAACAAAAATTTAGGGACAGAGTAGGTCCCGAATACACTTAACTGTTATGTAAATCACAGTTCGCATAAACTAACTGTTAAATAAACGACTGATGATCGAATCTGAAAGACACATTTCTAAAAATTAAACATTCGAAGTCTAGGCTGCTTCAATGTTAGGATGAACTATATGAGCGTCCATCATTCAATTGGTAAAAAATAAACTACTTTCGCAGTAGTTTTATTTAGGCCTGTGCAAATATACAATGGCGACTATAGCCTACTATTAGGCCTACGATTATAAGTTGGCCTGCTGTATTATAAAATGGATTGCTTGGACTTTGACCTTGAAGGCTCATGTCAATATTATTGTCAGGAACTGAAATGCAGAGTAGGCTAACCTTAATTGGGCCTACCAGATGTTAATTTAAAATACTAGTTGATCGAATGAATAATTAAACGTGATGGTAATCTTTTAAATGGGATGCTTTAAGGACTTGGTTTAAACTCTTTAAAAACACTCTACACTCACCTACGAAAAAAATGTACATAGACCTATTCAGAAAACTCGGCTGTATATTTAATGGTTGTGTTTTGTGAGGCGTAAACTGACTGCAAATCTAACTGCCACATGTCGAGTAGGTATAGCATACTTTAGTCGCCTTCGTGAGGTCATTGTAAGGCGCTATATAAATATCCATATGCATACATAGATATAAAGTTCTAACAATTGAAACCTGAGATTGGGATAATAGACTAAACAACATGTAGTGAAATATTATGATACTCACCCAATGATATTGTATCGCTAGTTTCTTTCAATTTTTGGCCGTTGCGTTGACGCTTTCTAATACCACAAAAATAATTTAAAATATATAATAAATTCTAATGATCAAATACCTATTCAGAGAAGTTAATGACAGATTCGTTTCCAAAGTAAAAGGCTACACACTGAAACGAATTATTTAACTTGTGATGTTTGACGCAGTGTCAAATTTTGACATCAGCAAGCGAATAATTATTTTAATTTTCAATGATGTATGGACCTAGCCTACTTTCGGCTATCAGCCTAAGTGTTGTATTTAATTGCTAGGTCTATCTATCTGCTTGCTTAGAACAAGCCAATCGACATACCGTACTATCTTAAACTCGGAACTTCCAGAACGTCCCAAAAAGCAAAATCGCGGGAACTATATACTATATAGCTGATTTATATCGCGGGGACTAGCTGATTCATATAATAATTAGATCGATTTTGTTCCAACTTCCAAGTAAACCAGAAGCATGAAGCATCATTATTTTAAATTCAGGACAGGTTGAACCGTTAAACCGAATCGTGTATGTCACTATCCATTTGCACAACGCATTTAAAACCATCAAAACGGCGCTCGCGCTATAAACTCAGAGACTTTTATTTGTACCCATCTATGGAAAGTTTAGCCTTCATGTATATAAACATAGAATTATTCATGCAGCCGGACGTCTTATAGCCATAGATCAGCTGTTGGTCAACCAATGTGCGCTGCATTACATTTCTCATACATGCACACATACATACATACATACATAGGCCTACATACATACAAACATACATGCATACATACATGCATACATACATAAATACATACATGCATGCATGCATGCACGCATGTATACATAAGCTTACATAAACATAAGGATTAAGTACTGTAGCCTACTTCTTGGATGGTTCCGAGTAGAATCCAAACCCAAACATTATTTTGTTTGATTAATAGATCATTATAGGTTTGTGCCTACCTTGCCAACATGATGATTACGACAAGCAGGATAATGATCAGGGCCAATCCACAAACTATACCAACTACTCCGCCGATGATTGCAGCAGTATTATTGGAACCACCATCACCAGAGCCCGATGAATCCGATTGATTTGCTGCGGTTGTGGGTGGATAAGTTTCAGAAATGATCACATCGGATGTAGAAGCTTCTGATGCGAAAGTTTTCGTTATTGTTAGGCTTTCTGTTGTGCTTTTCAGTGGTTCTGTAGTTATTGCATGAGGAGTCGCAACTGTTGTTGGTATCTCTTTTATTGTCGTTGGTATCTCTTTTATTGTCGTTGGTATCTCTGCTGCTGCTGTTGACATTTCAGTTGTCACTGAAAAATTCGAATTGCTTGTGAGTAATTTGAAGAAAGTTTTATTTGAGGTATTCAAAACAATATCTCAAACTATATTGCTCTCGTTAAATTAGACAAGCGTCCCATTAAATGGTATTGATTTTTTATCCCATATAAAGGACTAAGTTTTAAGTAGCCTGAAAGATTTGTAACTGCGGAATGAGAAGGAATGATGATAGCACTAGAAGTGGAAGACTTTGATGTTAAAGTTTTCATTGTTGCTGTTTGTTTGCTGTGATGTCTAATGGTGCGGTAGTTGTTACATGAGAAGCCGTATCTGTCGTTGTCATCATTGCTGTTAATATTGCTGATGTTTCTGCTAATGATAATACTAGTTTGATTCGATCTACACTGATAAATCACGGAATGCTTGCAAAAAATATAAGCACATTAATTATAGCAAGTCAAACACAAGTCCTTTTTTATACCTATGTGACTATAGCCTAACAGGTGTGCATACGTCCCACTGCAGTTAATTTTGCCGTCGCCTCTAGGTAATAAGGCATACTCGTCGCATATCGTATGATGAGTGATGTCAGGTCTCTGTCAAAGAATAGACCGAGATCGGGAACGTGACTGTCAGTGATTAATCTAGGCGTCTATATGGGGGGATACCCCCGAGGAATGACCATTTTACCCCTCAGAAAATCTAGAACAGTTACTGTTATTAACAGGCACAGAGTGAAAGTCTCCCCAGATAAATTAGATGTAAACATTGGGAAAAAGACCGTCAGGAAAAATTTATCGGACAAAGGTTGTCGTCGGTGTCTGCTTCAGCGTCAGCCGTCCGGCGAAAACGACCGTTGTCCAGTCGCCGTCCTCCCAAAATGACCGTTTATCTCGCCTTTTACAAACCTAAATCCCCCCCACAAAAAGCAGAGGACTAGACTAAACACTGCGTGTCTACCATTGACTCTATACCATGTGCAATTCCGAAACAATGGTGCAAGGGCTGCGATCTAAGTGTTACACCCTGATCGAGCACAAGCACAAAGAAATGTTTGATTTTGAAGAATTGAGCTGAAATCGATTACATTTCATCTCCAGCGAATCACTGAAGCAGCTCGTTGAAACAGACATCAGATGCTGCACTTCGGAGAAATCAGGGTGACAGAGGCCTTTACTGTATTCTGCAACCAACCACTGGTAACGCTTCTAAATTCTAATAATCGAAAATAATATTGTTTGGTAATGGATCAATCATTCAATCAATGCTTTTCTTAGGGCTAGTTACCATCTTTACGCTAGCGTAAAGGACGTCACTCATCACGTTCCAATGCAGACGATAAATAAATTAGTCGTTATAATTAGAATTGTAGTCACAGACATAGTTGAAGTTTTTAAAGAGCTATGGCAACACATCTTGGCAGAAACAAAGTAAATAAAACTAACTCAGACAACTCGTTGGCAAATTTCTTTGGATGTCCCAATGATTCACACCAGTGTCACCGATTGGAGAATTTTCATTGTCTATCATTATAAACCAACAACGTCCGTCCCAGTCGACTCCAGTGCAATTCGTTTCGCCGCTACAGAGGAGTTTGCAGTGGTTCTCATCTGGAACACCTGGCTGAGGAATACCTCCGGACACGTGATGATTGATTTGTACCGGTCCCCAGCAATATGAAACACATTCGTCTGAAACAATGCATGCTTCTGTAATGAAATGTAGGCCTGAATCTTCGAAATTTCACAGTGCGCACGAAATTTACTTTAAGGAACCAGCTTATATACTGGCACTAGGCTATATCAAATTAAACCAGCGATCAAGGTCGTATACAGGTTTTTTGGGTGTTTGAACACCTCCTGAAATGTAAAATGCAAAAAACAATCTATTGCATTTACTTGCTCGTGGTGAAAATCCATGAAATAAAACCATGAAACCCCCCCCCCCGACGAAATGATATAATAGAATGCATTCGCTAGCACATAGCGGAAATACATGCATACATCCATACATGGCATATTATTACATGCATATTTACATACAAACGTGCATACATACGTTTGACTTGAATTTCGTGAGGAAGTCCAAAGGCTCATGCCTGAGTCCTGAGCAATGCGCTGATGTCACTAGCATCAGAGACCGATTCACTGTATTTTGTTACGTGTATGCGATTTGTCAGGAAGTTCACAATAAGTTGTGTACACAGTCTGGAATGGGCAACTCGTCTAGATGTGCGTGGCTGATCACATCAAGTGAACATAGCGGTTAACTTTGAGAAGCTTCAGAAGACCCTCAGTCAGGGATATAAATGCTGCGGTGGCAGACCCGGTGGGGTGGATCTGATCTGAAAATTGATGGTTTGAGCAAGGATCCGCGGGAAAGGATAAAAGAAACGGCACGCTATGATTTTGCTCCAGCAGTCGGCAGAGAATGGATGTGACAGAGATCGGGAGAAAGTCGACAGCTTCCACATATAATGATAGACCGTCAAAGTGCTTAACAGTCTTCTTTATTAATTTGCTTAGACTGGATAAAAGTACGCCTGTAAAAGCAGTTTCAATTACATTCTCTATTAGCCTGTGTCGAGCAGACAGTGATGGCAATCGTAATTGTCGAAAATCAGTCGGCTATAGGCTACTGCTACCTATGAACGCTAACGGCTGCTGTCAGTGGCGGCTCCAGGATTTCAGTTTTGAGGGGGCTGAACTTTCGTCGGAAAATTTCCCATTTTCACCGCCGAAATTTCTGATGACCTTTTTTTATTTTCACCGCAGAAATTTCTGATGACCTTTTTTTAGTCATCAGCTTCCAATTTTTTGGGGCTGAACGCCGAAATTTGTCATTTTTACATGGCGGAAATATGGATCGCCTATTTTGGGGGGGGGCTAAGCCCCTAGCCCCCCCCTGCCGCCGCTACTGGCTGCTGTCTGCTGTTCAGTTCGGCCTTCAGTCTGCGTTTGAATAATGATTGTTTGCATATTATCATCACTTCCTTTGGCAAGGAAGTATATGTCCAGCTATAATCCAAGAGTTAAATAAGCTCGCTCTCTATACATAATGTTATATAGCCTACCTGGTACCGGTAATCTATGCGATTGTGTATGTGTGCGCGCGCGTGCGAGCGTGTGTGACTCGTGCAACTATAATGCCATGTAGGCCTCCTCATGCAGATTAGAATATGCTATATTATGATAACATAAAATGATACATTACACGTACATGTAGATAGACGCGTGTTGTTATATGGGTGTAAAATGCATGTCCAGATATGAAGATAATGACGTAGTTAACCTGTACAATTATTAGAAAGACTCCAGTGATTGACATTCGGCTTGCTACTCGTGGACTCTTGCTTCATCTGGAACCAGCAACTGTTGTCTTGTATGTTCCAATCGACCCCGATGCACGTTCCGCCGTTGACACATAGTGCCTTACATTCCTCCTCATTGTCTACATGATCCTGTGATACTACATCAGAAACGCTGGAGTTATGTTGAACTGGATTCCAACAACGTAGAGCATCTGGGGTGCATACATCATCGACTGAAAATTAAAGACGGAAAGAGAGCATAATAATATAAAATTATCACATCATAGCATATGATCTAGGACGATTGGTCATAGGCATAGCTTCATAGGTGTAACTGTCTATTGTGACCAGTCACCACCACTTTTGGTCTTGCAAGGAAATACTTTTTATACACAAAAACATTTTGATTGTATAACATTATAGGCTAGCCTAATATGCCATTGCAATGTTAGTCACGAATGGCCTACTTGTAGGTTATTCGTGACTAACATCGCAATGGCGCCAATGCTGATAGAGCCTGGGTTCACTGTCTACAGTATGGCCTACCTAGTCCTTTGCTATTTCGAGACCAGAACCAGGCCGGGAGACAGAGAGGGAGACAGAGGGCAAGGCCAAATCAGTTCATCTTAGGACCCGATACAGCTTTCGATTCTTCGGCACTTAGGCCGTAAATCCTAAAGGGGGCACAAAGCAATTCCCTCCCACAAAACGTTGCCACTCCAAGGCAGTTTCAAGCGCACACATGCGCACACAATTAAGTTTTGGGGATCATTAATATTCATTATTACTATATCAAAATAGCATTGATGGAACATCCGTACCCTAGGCTTGCAAAAGTGGGCTCAGACTTCAGCGAAGGGTCAGCAAGCTACACGACTGTCTCTTGAATGATATAATTGCGCAAATGGATGGATACTGTGATCCTCAGGGCCCATACTCTTTTAGGCATGATTCAACTGAAGACCACAACATATTTAAAGCCGATGGCCGACAGCAAGCTTTTCGCGCAGTCCGAGCATGTGCGGTTTTAGGATGAATGTGACACGCAATAATAATAAAAAAAATCGACGAATATTTACTATTTATTTTCATATTTACAAAATGGGTCCCTTTTTTCCGGACACAGTGTAGATGGGAAAAAGAACGCTTTTAGAGAGGGAGGCAGAGGGCAAGGCCAAATCAGTTCATTTTAGGACCCGATACTCCATTCGATTCTTCAGGCGCTATAGGCCTAAGTAAATTTCAAATAAATAAAATTGGTAAATAAAGTGCTGTGTGCAGAGGAGCACCTTAGAAATTATTTGAGCAATGCCATCCGTCGTTTTCCAAGTTACGGTACCAGCTGGATTGGCGTGATGGTAGGCTAAGTACAACTAAGCAAGCAATGTAAATGCACAGTACTTTGAGAAAGAATTGGAGTGCATGACTTTTGAGGCAGACTAATAGAATAGGAGGAATATGGATAAAATTTGTGAAATAGATGTGTTTTAAACATTGATTTAATAATCCGTGAGTGAAGTGGTCGTGGAGCTCACTAGCGAGAGAGACCAAAAGGGTAAAGAGCGAGAATGGAGGAGGAAAGGAGGGAAATTCTCACAAAATTTTATACTAAATTCGTATCTGGGAAAAGGAAACCGAGGGAGTGTAGGGAAAGGAGAAGTTGTGAGCAAATTAATATTATAGTCACCACCACTTTTCAGAGAAAAGTTACGCCCATTGTCATAGGATGATTGATCATAGGCCTCTATGATTGATCATAGGATATGTCATATGGACGATTGGTCATAGAACTCATTGGTTCATAGGACGATCGGTCATATGCCATAAATAAACCACATCAATCTTATTTTTAAAAGAAATATACCGTTGATAAAACAGGCAACATAAGAGCCTTCTCAACAAGCGTTTGCGTAACCCTTAGTACTTCCCTTCCATGTAACTGAGTTGCGGTTTTGTCAACCTGTGTTATTTTTCACATTAAACGAATATATATACACCGTGATTCAAAAAAAGTAAGCCAAATTGTTTTTCAAATATCTTTAATACCTTATAGATAATATATAGCATATCACGCTAAAATTATCCAAATATATAGAGAATTGGACCATGAGATAAAGTTGAACGGTTAGAAAGATATGAATTGTTAAACTTCACATGACGAAATTGCAGTTTACAAGCATTTTTTGTCAGATTCAATCAAAAAGTAAGCTACACTATTTTTCTCATATCTCCAATGCCTGATAAATAGTCATTCTAAAATTTTCCAATTATTTCGAGAATGGAACCTAGAATAGGGTTCCAAAATATCATGTCATAAATGTGAACGGATAGAAAGATATGAAAATTTAAACTTCGTCTCCAAATTTTAGTTTTCAGCAAGTCTGTCATGGTGTTCGTTGCGGTTTTGATGCTTGACAGTTCCCAATTGTGGTCTTCAGGGATCCTGGAGTAAAATTAACGGAGTATATTATCGCAGCGTTCTGCTGTCACAACATCTTCTACCTTTTATCAGAAATCTATAGCCACAGAAGGCTGGGGGTTTTTTCAACAGAGCAGCGCCAGCCCACAGAGCCAATGAAACCATCAAAATGCTGACAAGACTTCATTTCTCCCACATTATGGCCTCCGAACAGCCCAGATTTGAATCCTGTCAACTATAAAGTGTGGAGCATGCATGATGCAAGACCGAGTCTACCAGTCAACAATTCATGATTTAAACGATCTGACGCAACGCTTGCTGGAAGTGTGGGATGGCCTGGACCAGCGGATAATCGACGATGCTGTTGCCCAATTCATGGAGCCAGAGCCACCAGACTTGCGTGCAAGCAGGAGGAGGACATTTTGAGCATGTTATTTGATTAAATAATCAAACCATACTGTTGGGGTCATATTGTTAGTTCAATTCTCTGCATATCTGAACATTTTTAGAATGATTAATCATCAGGCATTGAAGATAATAAGGAAACATTTTATTGAATCTGACAGAAAATTGCTTGTAAACTGCAATTTCGGCATAAAAAGTTTAAAAATTCATATCTTTCTATCCGTTCAACTTTATCTCATGAGATTTTGGAATCATATTCTTGGTCCAATTCTCTAAATATTTGGAAAATTTTGGCGTGATATGTTATCAGGCATTAGAGATAGGCTATATGACAAACAATTTGGCTTACTTTTTTTAATCACGGTGTATATATATAACATTATTTAAGTTATTTCTTGCAGGTATCAATTAGGAACAATTAGCGTTGCAGGGCTGTTTTAAAGGAATTTTTAGAACTGCACAACTCCTTCTTTCTTTTCCCATCCTTCATGGTAAATTACTCCCAATCGGAGGACAATGACCTTTTTGCTAGTTTTAACTGTACAGAAGTGCTTCTATAACTGCACACATTCATTTAGAACTGCACATTTTGTCTACAACTGCACATTAAAAAGCCTTTTAGCGTTGGTAGATAAATACAATTAGGGCCTACTACCAATCAAGAAACTCATGAAGATAATTACATGATGACGTGAACTGACTTCAAAGAACTTAAGATAATATTTGGAACTGATTTTATTTGTCTGAGAAAGCACTTCAAAGAATACCACAAAACAATAAACGTAGGCCTACATCTATAAATGATCAAGAAACAAAAGCAAGACACCTATTTTGCAGTGGTAGAGCGAAGAGTCGTTATAGAATAATATAGGCTATAATAGAGTCTTGTCATTTCTAACAGTTGCCCAATTTTTTATTTATGAATGTGGAAGGCGAATTCCAAATTTACAGCGAGGTAAGCCCACGCTAATTCTGAACAAGCGTCACTAAGGAAGGCGAAACAATGTGGCATGGTGGATGTGCGATCTGAGAGGATCGGTAAAATAATCTAGTAGTAGACATCTTTTAAGCTCTTCCTGGTCTGTTGTCGTTTGCAGTTTTAGAGTCCATGAGAAATAATCGCATAGGACGATTGGTTTGGTATTTATGCAGATACCATGGGCGCCCGCACATAGGGGCAAGAGGGGGCACTTGCCCCCCCCCCCTGGAAAATTTAAACCCATTTGTCTCACTACTACTTTTGGAGTTTATAACAAATTTCTTCGCATTTTAGAATTTCAAACCTACTAATACTTTTCGATTTTTTAAAGAAATTTCTTCGCAAAAAGAAACAATTCATATTAGAAATGTCAAAAGGTGAAACTGAGAAATTACATCAAGAAACCTCTATGAAAAATACCCATGTATGTTCTTAACTCCCTGCTCTGCATTTTTTACCTCTTGATGCAAATTTCTTAAACCTTGACCATCGTGTTTTGCCCCCTCCTGCAAACATTTCTGCGGGCGCCCATGGCAGATACAATCAATATGCAAGTCAAAGTTAAGCTTATCCGTCATGGTTACTCGTTGGGTGATATACGCTGTCACCTTCTCCATACCAGGTAAGATCAGAGACGGGTTGTTTGGTGCCAAGTGATGGTATTATTAGCCACACTGCTTTTAATCAACGTAGGCCATTGCTATTAGGCGGCCTAATATTTCACAGGATCTGGAATGTTTAAGTTATATTTCAAACGATTGTTTATCACTCAAAAAATTAAAAATAAAAGTCTTATCGCCCTATGCGCCCTGTAGACTATAGGAGTGCACACATTTTTTATATGTACTCCAAATTGTTTGGCTCAGAATTGTCCGACTCCGAATTGTCCGCTGCGAATTGTCCTAAAATCGTTTTACTAACCTTGTGCGTGTGAAGATGATAGACATTGAAGCACGATTGCAATATAAACAGAAATTCTCCACAGTTCAGAGTAATCCATATTAGAAAATTTTATGCTTTCTCGTTTGCTTTAGGACTAGTACTAAACAAAACGCATTGAATGCATTGAATGCGAGTGCAGTTCGAAGAAACAACTTCCTGGTTAAAACTCTTACTCGTTAGCTTATAGGCTAACCATTGCAGTGAACAGTTTCGCAATTGAGTTTCACGACAAGTGCTAAGGTTCACCTGATTTGAATACATGTGGCCTATGCGTTATCTTGCACGCTTGACTGCCTGCACATAAGGCCAATGTATTCTAATGATAACAGCCGTACAATAATTGTCAGATAATACAATTGGCGTAGGTATAAATTGCACATCTAAATATATTTATACATGTATGCCCCTATGTATAACTAATAACTATATATATATATATATATATATGTGTGTGTGTGTGTGTGTGTGTGTGTGTGTGTGTGTGATTAAGGATGAACATAATTATATCTGTCTGTATGGATATATGTACACTGTACAGGCATGCATGCTTTCCCGTATGCATGTGAGCATGCATGTGTGTCAGTGAACATTTATGCAGCGCATTCCACTACATCTAGGAGTCTAGGTAATACCTCACTAGTCCTCAGTAGTTTCTCATTAAGACAGAAAGTTCGTTTGTGTTCCTCATAACGAGCAACTAACTACACAGTTGCACTTGCCTGCTGTCACTCCATGGACAGATCTAAGAATAGCCTACGCAAAGTCCGAATAGTTCTATCGCTCACTAATCGTATCTTGCGCGTTCAGATGACCAGAAATCTTGCGTGGAAGATAGTCAGTGTTATTTCAAAGAACCTCTGCCTCCAGTGCCTCTCCTCTGCTTCGCTAAAACTGCACCTCGTCTATAGGTCCGCTCACGGTACAAGTTATAGGCTTAGACATGGATAAAATTGTTCGAACTTCATAACGTAGCCTCAGTTATTTCATTCTGTTCCAATCTGAGCTAATTTAAAGTACTCAAGCCTAAGATAGTCTAAGCCAAACTAGGCTACTTCAAATAATTTTAATTTAACTTAGATCTAGATAAGAGTGACAGGTCCTCGAATGCGTTGGACAAAATAGGCCCTAAGTCAAACCGAAGCAGATATGAAGCAGCGCAGTGAGGTATAATAGGCAGAGGACCATGATGACCAATCCCATATGGTTTTTAAACCCCAATATAGAATTATTGTAACGCTATATTTTCGC
Organism: Lumbricus rubellus; assembly: GCA_945859605.1. Classification (NCBI taxonomy): domain Eukaryota; kingdom Metazoa; phylum Annelida; class Clitellata; order Crassiclitellata; family Lumbricidae; genus Lumbricus; species Lumbricus rubellus. Next base: position 19,582,837 of record OX243826.1, on the reverse strand, counting down.
ATCCTCCGATCAGCCTGCGGGTGATTTTTTAATTTGAAACTTTATGGCCAAATATCTTGATATTAAACAATATCTAAGAGTTACTCAATCCCGTTGAAATTCGGAGCTCAAGCTGAAGAAGGTGGTTGGCAATTATCATCGTTATCGTGATCATCAAATCTCTAAAGCGCCACTCGAAAGCCAACATTTACACTTTTATTGGATCATTTTCTATTAATGATTCATGTCACACTCGCTGAATAGGCCTATACTAGACTAGAGGATCTTCTAAAACATTTGTTTTTTCATTCATTCCAAAAATTATTCATAATAAGCCCAGCACCTCTTCAAGAGACAAAGGCCTAAGAGAGGCGCTCCCAGCCCAAGCCACAGCCAAAACAGTAAGATTTGAGCGACTTAAATAGTTAATATCATTATTCTGCCCTCGATTAGAAACAACCACAAACTTCTTGAAGTCTGCCTACACTAACCACAAGTGATTTTGTGCCAAGTTGCTTCGCGTATTTAAATAAATGATGAAAACATACATTAGACTGACTGACAATATTATTGTTTATTCAGCTCTAATACATGTAGGTATTTAAAATTCAGTCATGTTTAACCCTATAGGCTATATGATTAACCGCATACGCTGTGCATGAATCATTCTGTCCAACTAGGAAGCTACCCTTAATGACACAGTAAATTTGACACGGTGTTCGGTTAAAAATAACTTCTCTTTCAAGTGTCGTCCGTGATCGAACGCGACTCAACTTACAGTAGAGAACTGTGTGAGAATGCCGAACACGATTAGATAAGGAAATGGAGCTACACCCATAATCTCTTACAAGAGTCGCTCTTATGTGCCTCATGGTTATTTCGTGCTTGCTTCTCATCTGTAATTTTGGAAGATAAGAGCTTTCAGATTTGCCCTCTGTTTGACTGGATAGCTGCATTGGCTATATCATACGTTCCGTGCGACTCTGTGTGCCTATTATGGAGAATAATGGGGATGCCCCATCATGCCCGTTTGTATACCGGTAGTGGCTTATTTTTAGAGATTTGAATAACGGACTAGAACGGTCCGTATAGCCTACGGTACACGGGGAGTTTAACTGGCGTAGCGTTCATTGAGACAAATAGCAATAATGAGGGAACTCACCATATAAATTCCTTGAAAAATTAGCAAGGTTCGGGCCATTGTAGATAGAAGTACGCCGTGATTTTAAAAAACAAGCCAAACTGTTTTTCATATATCTCTAATGCCTGATAACAAATCACGCTAAACCTTTCCAAATATTTAGAGCATTGGACCAAACATATGATTTCAAAATTTCATGTGATAAAGTTGAACGGCTAAAAAGATATGAATTTTTCAACTTCTTATGAAGAAATTTCAGTTTACAAGCAATTTTCGCATCTTTTCCAGCTGCTAGAAAGTTGGTAGCCTATGGCTATTATTATTTCTACCCGAGGTAGGCTACCTTAGATCCCTCTGGATTAAAAAAAATTATGCTCTGAGCTGTTGTTGAATATCTGGAAAATTTAGGGACCTGAATTGGCGGAATCCTTGAAAGCATGGAGACAGTTAAGGGATATCGGACGAAAATAAAATTACAGGAAATAATTACGGGCAGTAAATCAGTAAATACGGTCAAAGAAAGTAATTAAAAAACAGAGAAACGAGACGATAAATAAAAAAATAGATAAACGAAATTTTTCTGAGAAGAATAAAATCGGGAAAAGTTTTTTCCAACTACGGCGAAGAACGTAGATGTGGGTGTAGGCCTACTTAAGATTCCTGCACAGAAACAGTCAATAGGCCTCTTTCATCCTTCAGTGCGCACTCTCCGGGCCACGATAGCCTACAAGGTCATCAGTAGCCTATAAACTATCGGATATAATTGTTAACCACAAGCGATCACTGTTCAGTTTTATTTCTCGAGATAACACTCACCTTACTGTTAGATCGATAAGAATTAAGAAAGAAATACAACACCCTACAAAAGTCCTGAATCAATATCACTTTTCTCCTATGTATATTATACATAGGAGAATAATAGCCTACGCATTGTATAATAGCCTACGCATTGCATTGCGTAAGTGCTAGTAGGCCTAGCCTAATAAAAGAGCTCAGTGTTTCTTGCATCATGACACTCGATCTTTTAAATTAAGCAGGTCATGCATGATACTTTACACAAAGGCTCGTTAGACCATTTTACTGCACAGCAATGGCTCTGTTATGGCAAGAGGGATAGGCTAACAGGGCTGCAGTCAATATTTAACTTGGACGTAAATGCTTTAAATAAACTTCCACTCATTGTGTCATAAAAACTTTCACAAGAAATAGAACGACGCTTCCATGCAAGATTTGTTGCGAACATGGATAGCATTCAGCTGAAGCAAATTAGTCTGCGTTTCGCAATGACCGTATTTCTCTGTCAAGCATCTTCTGTGGCACAAGGTTAGTAAGATAGCGTAGCCTACACTTTACGATTAGTAGGCCTATTATAGACTAGGTCTGTCGTCGTTGATTGTTTCACCTTTTCAACTTAAAATGAATTAGGCCTAGATTGATTTCATAAAGCTTTCCGTGAAGAGATAAATTGTCCGAAATGTTAATTAAGGTTGCATCAATGACGTTTCAGAAAATAATAGGCCTCTAGGCTATGCTATAGCCTATTTTAAATTTTTATTTTGGCCCTTAACCAGAACGGCGCAGGTTTTCTGAATTTATCATTATCAAATTATGTTTGTTCTAATATTTTTCCATGGATATGTTATCTTGTATTCGTCTCTGGAACGTCCTGAATTCTAATTAGATCCGCTTCCTGCGAATTAAGCATTGAAGCTGTTTTGTTTGCAAAACGCTCGATTGATGACTTTCGCATCACGATGCTGCGCCATAGAAATTCTGAAATTAAGTTCTGCCATAAGATTCAACGTTACTGTAATAATTATTGCATAACTTGGCCCCACGAATGAATGTTTTTAGCCTAAAAATAATCGCTCTAGTTCAATTTGCTCACAAAAAGCAAACAAATGCGCATTAGGCTATCCCTCGTGTTACGCTGTTTCGGCGCAGTACAAAGGCCCAACCACAGACGAATGCCGCAGCGCGGCAGAGGACAAGGAACGTCGGTATGAGGTGCAGGCGCGCCCTAGAGCCAAGCAGACCGATATTCAATCTCCAAATATTATTAAGCCACTACCGGTATGCGAACGGGCATGATGAGACATCCCCATAGTAGGCACACAGTTTTGCACGGGACATAAGCTTATGATTTAGTCAATGTATCTTCCTTTATCCAGTATATCCAGTCCACCAGACGGAAAATTTACAAGCTCTTATCTTAAAAACCGAGAACCCAGCACGTCGGTAGCATCATTATGCACCTTGCAATTAGATGGTACGGGAACCCGGAACGATACCGCTATGGGTCGCTCGAGACTGGCGGAGTCAGTGAGCATTCACCAACATAGGTCGCAAGATTTCTTTTTTCTTTTGCTCGTCATTGTATAATTAAATCAATCCACAGTGGATGCTCGATTTCAAAGAGAGCAGTATGAGCAAAAGAAAGCAAAATTGACTAGAAGAGAGCACAGTGATCAGACTAGAACACAGTTATCAGAAAAGATAACAGGGCTCAGAAGAGAATAGGCCTACAGTTAGCAAGAGTATAGTGAACAGAAAGAACTCAGTCAAACAGAAAAAGTCCAGTAGTGGCGTAGCCAGGAATTTCTGATGGGTGGGTTTTATGGCCGGATGCTTGTTTTTCTTATATAATCGGACAAATACGATACAAAGAACGATACCGCTATGGGTCGCTCGAGACTGGCGGAGTCAGTGAGCATTCACCAACATAGGTCGCAAGATTTCTTTTTTCTTTTGCTCGTCATTGTATAATTAAATCAATCCACAGTGGATGCTCGATTTCAAAGAGAGCAGTATGAGCAAAAGAAAGCAAAATTGACTAGAAGAGAGCACAGTGATCAGACTAGAACACAGTTATCAGAAAAGATAACAGGGCTCAGAAGAGAATAGGCCTACAGTTAGCAAGAGTATAGTCAAACAGAAAAAGTCCAGTAGTGACGTAGCCAGGAATTTCTGATGGGTGGGTTTTATGGCCGGATGCTTGTTTTTCTTATATAATCGGACAAATAACCTTAAAAACGTTTTTTCTAAGCCAATGGGGGGTTTTAGCTTCCAACCCCCTTGTCTACCCCACTGGAGTCCAGTGAGCACAGGAGAGCAGGGTTAGCAGAAAACAGCACAGTTAAAAACAGGGAGCACAGCAGAGCAGAAAAAAATGTCAGTGGGCATAAGGTAGTAGGCCTACAGCAGTCGGCAAACATTCTTTACCGTCTCAGGACGGATAGCCAGCTATCAATAACCATATTGTGCTATATAAATTTGGTTAAATAATTTACTGAATTTGTTATGGCTTTTTCCTTATTCAGTTGAGAATGATTGTAATCCGCTTTGTTGGAATCCTGTTCAACCAAACTCTGGTTTTGATGGCGGCATAATACCAGAAGGAATTGCCAGCGAAGAGGACTGTAAAACATTCTGCCTTAACTACGAGACGTGCATCGGTATCGATTGGGACATAGACACCATCGTATGCTTTTTACAAACGACGCCACAGCCCTTGTTTGAGATACCGGAGGTCAATCATTGGAGTCTGAATAATTACTGCACAGGTCAACCTCTTATGAGCTATGTTGAACATTTAATGTGCATCTAAACTAAGAGAACTGGCATTTATCTTATTCTTTTAATTATCTAATCATCATATCATTATACCATCTTAAGTACTTTTAGATGTGCTGTATCCTATAGGGCTATAGGCTATAATTATATTGCTTTGTTACAATTAGGCTACATTATGCTATTTTATAACATGCAAATTTTTATGTTATCGCGCATATCATTTCATGGTATGCTGGCTATAGTATCATATCGAAATAATAACGCTGCGGTTCTCAACCTGCGAATCCTGAAAAAAGAGTAGGCTAATTAGACTCTCTAAAAGTAAGATAACTTTAGTTCTGTTTGAAATAGGCCTATTTTGGTGAAATTTGACCATTGTACGTAGATATAAATTATGAAATTTTCTTGTGAAGTTTACTGTAAAAATTCTTACTTCTGGTCAAGATAGACCAAACCATTGCCTTCCTCCGGTTTTGCCTGCCATGCCCGTTCGTTCGCCTAACACTAACAGTTCGCACCACGTGAAGGTGGGCACGGAGGTCTTTGGTTCAGCAACTCAGGCCGGGCCCGAGCCTTCGTCCAAGAACGCCGGTCGGGTCACCTTCCAGTTTACCATGTAGGTGGTTGGTTGAACCTTAGCAAACCAATCGTAATTTATAGACTGGGTTAAAGTAGGCCTACATGTAATAGGCCTACAGCAGATTAACCTAGAGTTCACCTGCTTTCATAATTATGCTTCGCTGATCTGTTCTGGTTATGTCAGCAACAGTCTTCTAATTGCATAAGCATAAATTTTTACAGATGATTGTGCTCCGTACTGCTGGATTCCTGTACAGAAAGAGGAGCATCTGGCCACAGGCTATTTTGAACCAGGTATCACAGATGAGAGCCACTGCAAGTTCATCTGCAGCAACTCGACAAATTGTACTGGCATCCTCTCAACGGCAGATTGTTATCTGTTTGACCCTGGACATGGTTATGCGACTTACCACGCAGGTCGTTACTGGGACATCACAAGAGGATTGTCAACCAGCTGTCAGAGTTCGTATATTGCTTAATCTTCTTCTTTCTTTCTTTCTCCTCCGTCAGGTATTCGCCGACGATGAGGCTCTAACAAAACTTCTCCATTTCGGCCGGTCTCTTGCGAGTTCTATTGCCTTTCCCAGCTCCATTCCTCTGTCTTCTATGTACATTTTGTTAGAGTTTCTAGGTCTCTTGCCAGGCGGTGACCAGTCCTCTCCGGGTAGGGTAAGAAGATTGTTGGGCCATTTTGGCCTCATCCGGTCTGAGGTGTCCTTCCAACACCTGCCTTCTGCCTTGGCCAGCACTTTCAGGGTTCCCGGTGAGCCTGTCCACCTCGCGTAACGCCCTAGGTGGTACTTCGACCGAAGTCTTCACCACTGATGGCATAGCCTCACCTGGCTATCCCCTACTTGGCTGTTCACCCTCCCACCGCGGTGAGGTGCAGGTAGGGCTTTGGGAGGGTTAAATTGCTTAATCTAGTTTTGTTTAAATTACAGCTATATTCTTATTATTTTTTGAAGAAACACTTTCGTTCTGAAACTGATTAAAACTGCAATATTGTACTGATAACATAATTGCTGGAGGCAGAGGTGTATTTGATAGAGCAATACGTATTACGTAGGGCAATTCAACACCCCGAAATAAGCTGAAGGGAGTTAAAAATCGGGTTTCACTTTTGTCAGTAGGCTAACACAGATGGAACTCTCTGCGACCGGGTCGTGCCTCCTGCTAGTCGGCCTATCCTGCCTCTCCAGTAGGCTAATACTCTGCTTGTCAATATTAACAGACATTTATCATCAAATTTTTTTGGCGTTGAGCAAAGCAGGATGTAATTGGGTTTTTCAAGCTCAAGGGGAGCTTATTTCCTTTGAACCCTTTACTTGCCTTTTCCAACTTAAAAAGGCCTAGCATTTAGTTACTGACAAGTTGTGTAGGAGAGTTATTGGATATAAACATAAGATATTATCCGCAAAAAATTAACTAGTGTAGAGGTGGTGTTAAAAAGATTATGATTAAAATTTATTCAAATATAAAACAAGTGCTTCGCAATTTTGTTCCTGTTGGCAGCTTTTGACTCTTAAATAGGCAGGGGCACTATTAATCAGTTTACAGGAAATTTATGTGCAGTAGCCATTTGGAAGTTGCGGGTTTCTTTCAACAATCGGCTGTTTAAGTTTTTGTGTCTGCTTTTGAGGTAAGAAAATTTATATTTCTAAAATGCATACGTGATTTAAGTGTAACATAATGCTGTTATTACTGTGCCAAAATAATGTAAATATAAAAATCAAATGTTTATAAATGTTTGGAAAATCTGTGATGTTCCGACATGGGAACAATGGCATAGTCTATCAGGTATCTTACACGGTAGAGAAATATGATTAGTGAAGGATATAGGCCTACTTCACACTGAGTGCACTGTAGTTGTCCACATATTATGTTCACTTATTCATTCATATATATAAAAAAAGAAAATGAGGCATATATAGGCCTACTTCACATTGAGTGCACTATAGTTGTCCACATATTATGTTCACTTATTCATTCATTGCGAAAATTTAATATAGGCGAAGATAATGAAAAATAAAGGTAAAGAAACTTATCTTTGTGCATAGGGTACAGACGCTGAAAGGCGCACTGCATGCAAGCAGCTGTTGTATTCCGAAGGTAAAGAAACTGAAGATGGGCGATGTGTGTCGCAATCGCCATATTGAACCAGGAGTACAATACTCGCAATTGAGATGTCAGTTTATATGAAGAATGCGTGACTATTTAATTAATGACTGTGAAGATGTTTAACCGTGTAAGCACTGTTTTTTGTTTGTTTTAGGCCTATATGTGTGTTATTTAGATAAGTTTACTACATTATTTTTCATTTCATTCTGTTTTTTAGCCTACTGTTCAATTCATGATATCAACCGTTTAGCCATCAGTTAAGATTGTAGCATACATGTAATTAGGTGTCCCTGTTAGCGGGATATTCATCCCTTAGAGCCTTCCTTGTTACCATCCGATCATGTGAAGCATTTTGTGCTATGACTATTGTTTATGGTTGATGGTTACAATAAATGAATTGAATTGAATTGAATATTGTCAGTGTCGTGGAAGGCTCCGTAGAAAGAAAACCTAAAATACGCTGAATTGTTTGATAATTATGCTGTACAGTTTCGGAATAATGGCAATATTAACATTTGCACTGCGTTATGACATCAGACTTACAGTAACAATGATGTGAGCTAATTTTAAATTGCATTTGTTGTTCAGATAATTTTTATGCAAAAGCGAGCGTACCGGTATAGGCCTATATAAGTCATCGTACACTCGACGCTGGTAGGTGGCAGAGAAGCGGGAAAGACAAAACTTGCTGGGCGCCCGCTCGCCTGATAGAGAGAGCGAGAGAAACAGAGAGAAAGACAGACAGACAGACAGACAGACAGACAGACAGACAGACAGACAGACAGACAGACAGACAGACACAGAGAGAGAGAGAGAGAGAGAGAGAGAGAGAGAGAGAGAGAGAGAGAGAGAGAGAGAGAGAGAGAGAGAGAGAGAGCGAAGGACTAAGAGAGAAAATGAGGCATATAGTCTGCGCAGTGAGCAGTTAGGCTACTCGTTGAAGGATTCATAGTGCAGGGAGAGGAATTTAAAATGTCGCTTATGGAAGATAGGAAATTTAACGTTGGAGTCTTTTGCGACGTGTGAAATTATAATGTTTTAAGTGTCGTCTTTTGTAATTTGTGATTTGTTTGTACATGTTAGATAATGAGTTATAAAGAAAAAAATACACTGTATCGCTGTATTCGTAGCAAGCATAGAATATCAAGTTAGAAAACTTTAGACATTTATAACGTCCAGCTATCAAAGTGGGGCGTGGTGGAACAGTGGGTATGTTCGTTGCCTTGCAGTCGTATGGTTGCAGGTTCGAATCCACCTTAAGCCGCCGCTCGGGCGCTTCGGCGTGAAACTCCGATGAGCGCCTTGGAGTAGAGAGCTTCCAGAGGCGCGATAGAAATGGAGAAATAAATAAAGTAAATTGTCGTTAGGATAAACCGATAAGCAGCGTTGAAGAAATCCCCAGGAGGGGAGGTTGGACAGACAATAATAGGCCTATTGCGTGTGAGTGAGGGGAAAAGGCTCACATTCTGGTGAAATTTCAAGATTAGGCCTACAAATAATGGAATTATCAATCCGAGAATTCTAACAAAGGGAGAAGATCCAACGAGCATCCGAACGCTAAAGCAAACATCGCAGCAATTTAGACAGGTACGTAGGCCTTTAAATAAACTTGCTTGTTTGAACATGGGTCAATAAGAATTGAAAAATAACAAATCGCAAAAATCACCGACACTCTTTCGATTTCGTCACGGAAATCACTTAAAGTATCCAGTTGTTTTGTAAAATGTTTTTTTTAATAGAGTCGTAGTTTTTTAGTTTCATTCACTTGTGCCTAGCCTCAGTTGTTCTTAGCTCTGTCGCCGCTGACAACCAAAGACGACCACAGACAACAGCAGACAACCGATCGAGTTGCAACCCGTGTTTCAGTCCAGCCTCGGTCCTTGTTTACGTTGATCTTCCAACCTGCATCAGTCTATCGACCTGGTCTGCTCGTGTTATCGTCTTCCGACCTCTCTCTATCTGCTGCTAAACAGTTAGTAGGCCTACAGTTGATTCACGATGCCTTACGTAAGTTACATTATCTACGTAGGCTAATTCATTCTTTTCTCATTCCATCTCTTCTTCATCTTTTCATTTTTTCATTTGCGTAGGTTGCATTGCTGCATAATTATGTAAGAACCGACGAAGGGTCATTAGGACATAGAGTCTACAGAGTCTACAGAGTCTGTATATTCTTCTGTGAATGAGTTGTAAACTTTTGGAATGCTTTAGAATAGATAACAATGCTTTTAAGAGGAAGCTAGGAAATTTTGATGTAATCATTGTCCCGGTTAATTTGCAGTGGTTCAAAAAATGTTTGCATGTAATAATAACTATGATAATAATTGAGACGATTTATATGGCGCCATAACACAGCTATACCGTTACATGAGCGACTTACAAAGCAGCTAACATGCGGGATAAACACCGGCGTTAAATACGCTGTAGGATTAATTAACTAACTGTGCACATCCTCTGAAACACCCGAACCTTGATATTTTCTACTGTTTTTAATCAATCAATCAGAATTTATACAGCGCCCATTTAAGGTAGGCCTACCTAGTACCTAAGGCCTACTCATCGCTCAGTGATCGCTTGATAATGCACAAGTTAAGAACTCTTATTCAATTCATTGTAAAAGTAAACAGTGACATACTAGTATAATATCTTAAGCGTTACGATGGTGACTTAACGAAAACAGCGTCTCCCTTCTCCCCAGGCTTGTGACTGGCGCGGTTCGAATCTGACGCTGGCAACATCTAGCCATGAAAGATATATTTGCGATCACCATGTAGACCTATGACCAAATGCGAATAAGGATTTTAAGCGATTACTATTTCAATAATAATCGATTTTCAGTGTTGTTATTGCAGATAACTGGCACAAACGATCGTTCTTCGGATGGGTCATACACGGATTTGGTTATAGTAGCCTAAATCCTACCTGCGGTCTGCAGACGAACAGCTATCTGGCCATAAACAAATAGCTATGAAATTATGACGATAAAAGAATAGCTATCTCACAATAAACAAATAGCTATCTGACGATAAACGAATACCTATCTGACGATAAACAAATAGATATCTGACGATAAACGAATAGCTATCAGACAATAAATAAATAGCTATCTGACGATAAACGAATAGCTATCAGACAATAAATAAATAGCTATCTGACGATAAACGAATAGCTATCTGACGATAAACGAACAGCTATCTCACGATAAACGAATAGCTATCTCACGATAAACGAATAGCTATCTGAGATAAACGAACAGCTATCTGACGACAACTGGATGACGATCGATTCTATTACTAACGTTTTACTAAATTAAAATGATAAGAAGAGTAGGCTATGGGCCTATACTTTTAGCCACTTTGAATTTTATTTTTCCAGAACTGAACTATTCTATCATGATGACTCAGAAATACACACATTCAAAATTCAAATATGGAAATAGGGATCTAACCGCGTGTAGGCTAAGCCTTCTCTATTTGTAGGATTTCGTTTGTAGGCCTACTCTAATGCGTGATTATGACTGTTATTGATTAAGTCATTAGTAGTAGGCTACAACAAAAGTGTTACAATTGTAATTTTAATAAGACGAAATGAATTTTCTATCGGTTTGGAGAAGCAACAGTTAATTAGACAACGTCTCCTTTCAAGGCTTTCAGTCTCTGAGTAAGCCTTAACATATAAGTAGAGGGAATAGGGATCTGACGCTTCAGTTAAGTATTATTACTAACTAGTAATAAATTAGTAATTAGTTAGCTATTATTAATAATTAGTTAAGGTAACTCTTTAATTAATTAGGTCATATTAATTAGCCTATTATAATAATTGGGTCATAATAATTAGTAATAATTAGTAATTATATTAATTAGTATATTAATTAACTTATATTAATTAGGTAAGTATATTAGTAATATTAATTAGTTAACCCTAACTAGCAGCGGTACAGGGCCTAACCGGGTATGCGTCATCGGTAATGCGTCATCGACGCTGTGAATGCAGAGGTCTAACCATATATTATTATGTTAATAATGCACTATACTAATCATCTATTGTGTCTCCCTCTCTCCCTCTCCCTCTCTCCCTCCATCTATCCTTCTCTCCCTCTCTCCCTCTCTCCTTCTCTCCCTCTCTCCCTCTCTCCCTCTCTCCCTCCTTCTCTCCCTCTCTCCCTCTCTCCCTCTCTCCTTCTCTCCCTCTCTCCTTCTTGCCTTCTCTCCCTCTCTCCCTCTCTCCCTCTCTCCCCCTCTCCCTGTACCCTTCTCTCCATTTCTCCCTCTCTCCATCTATCCTTCTCTCCCTCTCCCAATCTCTTCCTATCTCCCTCTCTCCTTCTTGCCTTCTCTCCGTCTCTCCATCTCTCCTTCTCCCCCTCTCTCCCTCTTTCCCTCTCTCCCGCTATCCTTCTGTCTCTGCCTGTCTCTATACCTACAAACACAGCGCGATCCCAACCGCTGAAAGGCATACGAGTCATTCAGGTCTCGCGTGAAAACAATGAAGCTCTTTAAAAAAGATGCTGACGATGCACAGCCTGGACATCTGCTCTCTACCCCTCGCACCCTCTCCTCTACCCCTCTCCACTCACCATCCCAACCGACTCTGTATTTATAAATCGCCACGGAACACTGCACACGACGCCCTATCGCCTTTATTATTCAGCGCCTTTGATAGCATTGTAAGGATGCTGAGGATGCACCTGGCGAGGCGCCCCAGGCACCATCACAGATAGTCATCACAACGTCCAAGGACAGACGCGCACGGATCCGTTAAGAGAGACAAACAAGCACACTAAGAGACGAATGGCCAAGCAAATATCTTGCACCACACACATGAAATATATGCCTCCACCCCTGGTAGCCATAACAACGGCCAAGACAAGACATGTCCATCCACACATATTATTGCACAACAGACATGAAATATATGTCTCCGGCTGTCTATAAAAATTCGGTGTCAGCCATCAAATATTCAATCCTTATCCGAGATCAGCAGATGCAGCCGTTCAACAGTCGTCAACTCACGTCTACAACCGAGTTCGAGTACAACACGGTGATTCTACAGGCGCTTCCGAGTCATTCGTTCCGCCATGTCTGCAAGTGAGTGTGCTACAGCATTTTATCTTCTAAATTTCAACCGGAGCATTAATTTCGCTGAAATGTAACTATCTGTAGAAATTAAATTTATTTTCAAGGGTAATTTTTATGTAGGCTTATAATATTGTGGTCATAGAAGCACGTATCTGTCTTTGTCAAGCCCTGGGTCTGGTAGGAAAACATGCGTAGCAATATTATTAGGCTGTTATAATTATTATATGCTGGCGCTGGTAGGAAAAGATGCGTAGCAGTATTAGGCTGGTATAATTATTATGTGTAGTATTATAGCAGCGTCAGGAGACGCTACATAGTTGACCTATTATTATACGTAGAATTATCGCAGCGTCAGGAGGCGATGCGCAGTAGGCCTATTATTATTGATCAATACTTAAGAAACTAGGACTCAAGTCTCGTGGCATAACTTATGCATGAATATTATTTCTTTCTGTAGTGTCGAAGATGCTAGACGAAATTGAGAGATCTGAGGAAATGGAGAAACATCGGCGTATTCTTGCAAGACTTCAGGAATTGAGTATGTATATTCTTAGCAGTGCAGCTTTTTAGCGTCGCCAACCTCCTTTTTACTGACTTGGGTCTGCCACTCCTGTAGAATGTAACACGTTTCCTCTAACGCGCCGCGGCGTTGTGCAGGAAATTCTTGTTTTCTAGAGAAAATAATAACATTATTAATAATAATTATACTTACACAATGCGAAGGTCCTCACTATTTTATAGCAAATAACATTTGAATATTTCCTGCGTATATTGACCGCGCGTCAAATTTCTGTTACAGAACGGGATGAAATCAATGGCAGAGTCCAAAACACTGAACCAGTAGAAATCCATTATCCCACTTCGGCGGCAGGGTCGGCGCCCCATCCTAGGCCCACAGCAGCAGAGAGTCGCCCGAGGCATATTTCGTCGGTAGCAGCAGAGGGCCGCGGCGGGCGGCCGCCAGAGAACGCCCAAACAAGTAAGTTGGCAAACTTTTCTGTCTTCCTGTGTGTTACACACACACACACATTCTCTGTATTGCATGAACCGCATCACTTCCACAGCCATATCCTTCCGCGGTCATACACACAACTATGTGGAACTACTTTCGCGGAGGAATTCGTGAAAAAGTAGTCCCATGCCTATAACTAGTAGGCGCACTCAACGATCGAAACACATCAATCATCGAATCCAACAGAGCATTTGACTAGCAATTTTGGAAAAAGTAGTGGACTTTGACGGATGCAAGAACAGCTAAGTAATTAGAACAAAAAGTAATTGGTACAAAATTTAAGTAGTGTGTATTGGCGGCTGCAAACCCAGCTAAGTAATTAGTTGTAGAAAGAGTGTTCTGGCACATAGTGAAAATTTTCGAACACACTAAGACGCCCTGTGCAACACAGCAGAAGCAAAATGGGTAAATAAATTTCTTATTCTGTTGTACATTATATTAGACGCCATATATTTTCCTAGCTCTCAAACCCCATGTATTTTTGTTTCTAGCGAGCAAGCTCGATGCAGACCTCGATCAATTGCTGAAGGAAGATATTCAACTGAAGGAGAGAATTCGACAAATGAGTAAGTTTGTACTTTGACTATTTTCAAACTTTCTTAAATATTTCAAAATAATTTTATATTTGTTTAAAATACATGGTTTGTTTAAAAATGGAGCATTTTATTCATATCAAATAATATATGTTGTAGAATTGAAGCGAAAGGCAGACGCAGACACCGGTCGTGCAGCAAAGCGCAGCAATGTGGAAGCTGGCGGCTCGGGAGAAGGGCGCCTCGGCCCGGCGGTGGCCGGCCCCAGCAGAGGCAGCCCGGTAGAGCCCGACTCGACAAGTAAGTTCCTACAGACTTGGCGCTTTTGCAAACTTTTGCATACAGCATATGCGCTCATATGAATTCTACCAACTTTCAACGGTGTACATTCAGTTTACAGCATGTGAGCTTTAACGGCCTTTACATTGTTTGTACAAGCTACAAGTTTAAATCCTATACTTTCAACACACAATCATACTGTGTACCATGTCTATATGCTTTCAGTAAGTAATTTATCACACACAAGTCTTTTAATGGGTATTTTGTTATGTATTAGGTCGATGCGAATCTTGCCGATCGTACAAGCAGAACCTAACGAACAATCTCTGCGAAGTCTGCATGCTGAGGCGAGAGTGTCCTCAATGCAAGAATCGGCGGCCTTCACGCTTCTTCAGGACCGGACAAGATCTCTGCGTCACATGCTTCAAGAAGCAAGGCAACCCAAACATCAAGACAAGCGCCCAGAACGCGTTCATAGACGTTTCGTTTCCAGCGCCGCAGACAACCGACGTACATAACATGCTGCTGACGGAATCGTCACGCATGGTTGCCACCCTCGAGGACACCTTCAGAGATGAAGGGTTTGTACAAGCCACAAATATTGACGGACTTAGAAAAAATTTAGCCTAAAATCCTACTGGACTTAGAAAATTCTACCATAAAATGTCTGGACTTGGGTAAAAATTGTATGTGTATAGCGATTGGACTTAGAAAATTTCTGCAGTTTGTTTGGACTTAGACAAATTTGGTGTATTTAGAGCCTTTGAACAATTCTGTGCTTGTACATTGTTTGGACTTGTGCATTTTGTAAAGTGTGTGTGTTATTTCTATGTCTATTTCTTTAGACCGGTGAAATGGTACGTGGCGGTCGACGTGGACTTCAAGCGAACCACACCAGACGGGGAAGCGCAGACGGTCGGCTACTTCAAGTCCGTACCAGCAACACTCACACACCCATCGCAGATCGCAGACCAACTACAAGATGCCGTGCAAAGAATCGATGAGTTGGTAGATACCTTTACCAGTCAAAGTTCCGGCTGGACGGTAAATGGGGTGGTTGACTTTAAAATTTGCAATGCCGTCTTCGACCCTGTAGGGGCCTCCAGCTACATCCCTACGCCGCAATACATTGTTAATAAGCGAGCTACTCTAAATATTCAAAACGAGGACGAGTTCTGCTTTCTGTACGCAGTTTTGGCTGTTTCCCATCACGAAAAAGATAATGCTCATAGAGTTGGCAAGTACAAGCCATACATGGGAGAGCTTTTCACTAGAGGCCTTAAATTTCCGATGACAATTGAACAAATACCGCTTTTTGAATCTCTGAATCCCGACTACAGCATCAATGTAATGTATTCAAATCCAGACGACAAAACTTTTACGCCTCTCTACGCAAGTGCTCACAGGGGTAGAAAACACATTGCCAATCTTTTACTTCTTGATGCTGGGGACAAGCGCCATTACATCACGGTGCGCAACCTTTCTGCACTTTTTAACACTAGAAATTCTCACACTGGCGGAAGGACTTTCCCTTGTCCATACTGTCTATGTTGTTTCACAACAGCGGCGGTCAAACACGCGCACATGGAGGAATGCGGCAAGCACGGGCTTCAGTCCGTGCGGTACCCAACTCCTGAAAACTCAACACTCAAATTCACAAACACTCAGCATGAAATGCCTGTGCCGTACGTCCTGTACGCCGACTTTGAAAGCTACTTGGCGCCAAACAGCTCTGCCTCCAACACCAATGCAACCAAAATACTTGACACACACACACTCCCAGCGGGTTCTGCTGTCTGACTGTGTCTTCTTTTCCACACTTGAACGACAACAAGCCATATGTCTATTCTGGACCTGACGTCATGGATCATTTCTTTTCACACATCAAATCTGAACAGACACGCATTAACAAAATTCTTTCCACCAACTTACCTATGAAGCCGCTTACTCAGCAGCAGAGACTAGAGTTTGAGTCTTGCCCTGCTTGTCCTTCTTGCTCTACACCTTTGACCGACCAAAACAAAGTTCGACACCACTGTCACATGACTGGTAACTTTGTTTCTGCTCTTTGCTCGCCCTGCAACTTGAAAATGAAATTCCGAAAACCTACAAAGTCTAAGAAACACAAAACTGCAAACTATTTTCTTCCTGTCGTGTTCCACAACCTTAAGGGTTACGACTCTCATCTCATCTTGAAACACATGACAAAGGAGTTTGCGAGCAAAGAAATTACTGTAATAGCCACTAACATGGAGAAATACCTTTCGTTCGAAGTGAATAACATCCGATTTTTAGATTCTTTGCAATTTCTAACCTGTGGTTTGGACGTGTTGGTCAAAAATTTGGCAAAAGAGGGGGATTCCAAATTCAACCATTTGCGCCGACTTTTTCCGGAACATTACAAATTGCTTTTGCGTAAGGGGGTATTTCCCTATGAATATATGACTTCGGCCTGCAGAATGACCGAAAGGACTCTGCCTCCCAAAGGCTGCTTCTATAGCAAACTGACTGAAGAAGACATTACACAAGACGACTACGACTATGCCCAACAGGTTTGGCAGACATTCGACCTGCAGACTATGCAAGACTATCATGACCTGTACTTGCAGACGGACGTTGTATTGTTGGCTGACGTTTTCGAATCTTTTCGAAAAATGTCTATGGAATTTTACGGACTTGACGCATTTCACTACTACAGCAGCCCCGGCCTTAGTTTTGACGCGTGCTTGAGAATGACAAAAGTGGAGTTGGACCTTATCACAGACCCAGACATATACCTTTTTGTGGAGCGGGGGATGAGAGGCGGGGTCTCTATGATATCCAACCGTTACGCAAAGGCAAACAACCCGTATCTCGCCCAAGGATACGACCCTGACATTCCAAACAGTTACATCATGTATTTGGACTGTAACAATCTGTACGGTTACGCAATGTCCGAACCGCTCCCGACCGGCAAATTTAGATTCTTAGAGACGGACGAAATTGAAAATTTCGACTTGAGCACTAAACAGACTGACGACGACTTGGGCTATTTGTTGGATGTGGACTTGGAGTACCCTTCACATCTCCACGACGCGCACAACGACTACCCCCTTGCTCCAGAGAGCCTGCACATACGACCGGAGATGATATCTCCTTACGCAAAGTCCGTTTCGCAGAAAATTTCGGCTAAAATTGGGGCTGGGGTCGAAAAGTTGACACCAAATCTAATGACAAAGACTCGGTACGTCGTTCACTACCGCAATTTACAATTCTATCTGAAAATGGGCTTGAAATTAGTCAAAATTCACAAAATTCTCGAGTTTCGGCAAAGTCGATGGTTGAAAAACTATATCGACTTCAACACGTCCAAACGGCAGGTGGCCAAATCTTCATTCGAAAAAGACTTTTACAAACTTATGAACAATTCAATATACGGCAAGACAATGCAAATTAACAGAAAGCACATAAACGTCAAATTAGTCATGAGTGGAAAGCGCGCGAAAAAATTTGTTGCTCGGCCAAATTTCGAATCATATACTATAATAAACGAAGATTTGACGGTCATAAAATTAACAAATTCAAACGTCTTTTTGAACAAGCCACTCTATGCAGGCATGTGCATTTTGGACATTTCAAAATTAAAAATGTATGAATTCCACTATGAGCATATAATTCCACTCTACGACTCTGCTTGCAAACTCCTTTTTACGGACACGGACAGCCTTTGCTACCACATTCACGCAAACGACGTGTACAAAGACATGTTACAGAATTTAGACGAATATGACACTTCAGACTACCCCTGTGGGCACTTTCTTCACAGCCGCACCAACGCTAAGGTAATTGGGAAGTTTAAGGACGAGTGCAACGGGGCCGCGGTGTTGGAATTTTGCGGCTTGAGGTCGAAAATGTATAGTTTGCTGTTGCCTAACGAAAAGGAGAAGAAGACGGCGAAGGGCATAAAGAAGGCGTTTGTGAAAAATAGCATTCGCCATGCAGACTATAGGGCGTGCATATTGAACGAGAAGCCAACATCCTCGAAATTTTGCGTTATTCAAAGTAAGAAACATGACCTTCACACGGTTGAAATTCGAAAAGCAGCGCTTTCTCCGTATGATGATAAGCGATACCTACTCAATTCGTCGGAGTCGTTGGCCTATGGACACGTAAAAATTGCATCTCTCGTATAATTCGTTGAACTCTGAACATTTGGTCTGTGTAAATATGTTAAGGTATTGCATAATCGCGCAACATATTGCGCAATAGTATGTTCTAGTAAAATGGAAGACTTTGCGAAAAGCGTCGAATATTATTATTGCATAAACATATCGTGTGCTCTTTGAATAAAGAAGTGTTTGTGTTGGAAGAAAAATTATCTATTGTGTTTGTTCTTTCATACTTAGAAATTCTCATATTAAAATTCTTCTAATAAGCTTCTCGCCTGCTGATTGGGTGGCATTTCCTGGGCTAATAAGATTCTCGCTCGCTGATTGGGCGCAGGTTCCTGGGTTAATGAAAATCTCGCTCGCTGATTGGCCGCTGCTTCCTGTGCTATCACGGTTCTCACACGCTGATTGGTCGCCGTTTCCTGGGATAGCGTCGCAGCTCGTGTGTGCTAGGTAATTAGCATATTAGCATAATAAATTAGGGTTCCTGGAAGCACTACAAGCCGAGAAGGTGTGCCCTAGAAGTCCTAGTAGCCAGATAGGCCGTTCCTGGAAGTGCTCTACTAGCCTGTATGCTAATTAGGTATGACGTAATAGCCTATGTGGGCGTGGCCTAGAAGCCCTAGAAGCCTAGGAGGCGTGGCCTAGAAGCCTGGAAGGCGCCGCCGGCGCGTTTCCTGGAAGTCGCCGCAGGCGACATTCCTAGAAGTGATGGTTAAAGCAAGGTTTCCCCTCTACTCATATAACTACTTTCCACTTTACAAAGTAAACACTATGTAAGTAAGCAGTCGGGTACCCTATTTATCCTAAATTGGCCACTGTTCAGTTTATTTAACACTGCAACAGTCTTGCCTTTCAAAGAAGGCAGTAGGATTTAGGCCTAATAAATTAACAGAGCGCCTTGCAAAGCGCTTCATAAATATGACTGGATTTGGTATTATCTAATAATTAATTAGATAATACCAAATCCAGTATTCAAAAGCAACATCGAATTTAATGTGATGCAATGCAAATTTTGTACTACATCTCATTCAATTCGATGTTGCTTTTTAATCGTCGAAGGAATGACGAAGCGTTTTATGCAGGTGTCACAAAATAGAGTATCCCCCGTATTAAAAGTATCCCCAAAATGAGGAAAAGTCGAATAAAACACTTCCGCGTGCTTTTATTTTTGCAAATTAATTTTCATCTGCTTTGTTTTGAACAATGACACTAACAGGTATGTTTATTCATACTAGATAATTTGTTTTGCTTTGTTTAGCACTTAAAACGTTTAAAACACTTAAAAACACTCGGAGACACTAAATAAATTCGAGTTGCCTTTCTCTTGGCATTGCTTAGGTCACTTAAAACAATTAGAGTCACTTTAAATTTTGATTAGAGTATAATTGTTTTAATTATACACATTTTTCAAAAAATGGGATAGAATGGTTTATCCGCCCGGTTAGTCTAGACCGGTTAATTCCATCTGGGGGGATAGATTAATTCATCCCCCCGGATAGCTTTTGGGGAGATAATCCTTTTCGTGTCACAGGCAGTCAAGCGTGTCTCACATTGGAATATCTTAATCGTGCAAATAAAAGTGATTAGCCTATAATATATTTCGTGCGAGGCCCTTTGCTACAAAGGAAAGCCTGAAAGGAATAACTAATTTGTTTGACAAGATGGTCGGTTTGTCAAATTCAAAGTTTTACCAGGAAGTTACTTCGACTCATCTTGCATTTAGTGTTCAACAGTTAAGTAATAGAGTCATTAGAAATATAACTTCATAATATTCATTCAAGATTGGTATGAGACCATGGATCACATTAGATTGTGGCCAATTTGTGTCTGTTTCGCGATTGTACTTCAATGTCTAGCATCTTCTTTGGCACAAGGTTAGTACGAATGTGCAACTTTTTTGAACAGATACTGTTAATATAGGCTAGTCATATCATCGTGAGCTAAACGAGCTTCCGTAGAGCTAATTTAGGCTATTAGAAACGTTCATTTAGGGTTGCATAAAAATTATATCAATTATATTTAGGTTCCAGAATATTATGAGCATCGAGTAGGAATTGGTGATTCAGTAGGCCTATAGCTAAAATGCAGGAGAAAGCTACATAAAACAACATTCCTTTAAATAGCTTTTACATCAAATGTAGGCCTATATGGGCCTATGCAATGTATGCATTTATAAAATTTTGTTTTTACCATTGTAACGTTAGAGAATCAGATAACTATAGAAGAGTTCCATTAAGAACGAACACACAAAATGCTCAATAGAAGTAGTCCTACTGGCCCAAAGACTAAAAACTTCCCTTGATTGTGAATTTGTGCGTAATTCTCCTTGCCCTCCTTGTTCAAGCGTAAGCTCCACTGTTATTATTTTTCTGACAAACTATCCCTAATTTCTACCTAACTATCACCAATACACATGCCTTGCGTGTAAGTTTAGTATTATAATTATATGCCTAATATTGATGCACTCAATGTATACACACTCGTGGTTGTTATGCTTTGAGTCTATAGGCTAACAAGTTCAGTTAAGCTTACATACATACATTCATTCATTCATTCATCCAGAGCATTTATATAGCACCCTTCAAGAAATTACTTAGAGGCGCTCCCATGGAGCCCAACCACGAACAAAGAAAAGACTTTTTAACTCTTAATAGTTCTACATTACAACTAGTTGCTATTTCGTTGTATGCCTACTTGGGTAACCATGCTAGCGAGATTTATGGTCCCTTAAGAGTCTCTATTCCTTTGTCTTTGGTTTCAATAATAAGCCTTAATAAAGAAGCAATAAAATTTGTAGTTACGGTTGTGGTTATGGTTATCTGCCTCTTTACTCTCTGTAGCCCACGGCTAGTCTAAAAATCAAAATTGCGGTTTAAGTAGGAGTTTGAGCCTAAAGCCTGCGCACGAGGCTGTAGGCTACTATAGGGTATACGCGGATAGATTATACTCCGGAAACGGCATCGTGTAGGCATACTTACATCCGGAAACGAGGGTATACGCGGGTATACTCACCTCACAAAGAACCATTTATTTAAATGTGAGAAATAAAATCGCAAGCAGAAAATAATCTAAAATCGCACTTAAAGTCGTTATTACTTCGCATTTGACTGGACAAAGTGCACATGCACCCTTCTTCGAGAACCCAACTTGTTTTAACACGCCATCTAGGACATGGCAGCCATTTTTTTCGATGTGGAACGATGAGCAGGTAGCAGCAAAGTGACTAACTGCTTCGTCATCGTTCAATCTTCCGACTGTCCTGCAGACTTCACCTTACCTCGATGACTAATCTGCATTCCTATAACCATAACCACAAATTTTATTGAATTCAAGTAACAGTAATGACATCGAAAAACAAGCAGGCCTATAGGCCTACAGTAGAAGAAAATAGACTAACAACAAGGCTCAAAAGGAGACTAGGAGAACACCCATAATTAGTGAGCCGGTGAGTGGGCCACCTATAACAAGCTGTTCATAGCGCTTACAAAGCTACAACTGGTTGGGCATAGCCGCATAAGTTATAGGCCTACTGTGAGAAGAATATCCCAACTGACTTTTAAAATTTTACTTATTTTTTGAAATTATCATTGAAAGGAACAGTCAGAAAAACACGCATGATTATAATTAGCCTATATGTTACTTCGACCTCGCGAATCTGTACGTAAACTGGCTAAATCAGAGTTTCCAGTCCCCTTGCACGGACCCAGTCTAGCTCTACAAGGTGGGCAAAAAGACACCCTAGGTTTTTGCAAATATCTTGGCCAGAAGTAAGAACCTCGAAATGAAAGTTTACAGGCTTAAAGACAATCCATATCTAAACATTATGGCCAGATTTTATCAAAATATTTCCAACAGAGCAAAAGTTGTATCCATTTTCGTGAGGTCACCCACCGTTTTTTTACGATTCAAAGACGTAACGCTGCAAAAAGTTAAGTCTCATCTCAAATAATTGTTATCAAATGGCCTTGATATTGCCAGTTGACCATTATTATTACTATTAAGAAAAGAAACAGGGTACCAGCGTAACTGAACGTCACTGTGAAGTCACTTCGCAAGATGACAATCAACTTGGTAAATAAGGAATCTGTCAGATTAATAATTTTTCTATTAAAGCAATGAAATTCAAATTTCTTTAAATAATGAAAATTTCCAAGGTGTTTATGACAGACACAATGTGTACTCAGGTACCTCTTGAGCAAGATCCTGGATATATAAGGCTTTGAGCAACGTTTTCTCTGATAAACAGTGAGAGCGCAAAAATTAAGAGCTAAGCTGAGATTTAAGAGTTTGTCGTGAATGAAAGAAGATCGGCTCAATGTCGATTGCTCTGGTTTCATTGAGAAAGCCAATGGCCCCAAATCTCCGGATTTTAACCCGATGGATTGATAATCAAATGCGTATAGCTACAATGTATGCTGGAGAAATATCACAATCTGCAACCAAAACCAAGAGCGGTAAGAGAATTGATGGGCGCATTGGAGTTAACTTGAGAAGATTTGCCTTTGGAAGACATCAACGGTTCTATCAAGAACCTTGCAAAGAGACTCAAAAGAAGTTTTGGCCCTGGTTGTGTGCACATTGAACACAAGTTGTGAAGCACTATCCAGTTAATTTCACAACAGTTGTTTGAGATGAGACTTGATAAAATCGTTTTTTTTAAACTTTTTATTGCGTTACTTTTTGATTCGTCAGAAAACGGTGGGTGGCCTCACTAAAAGTGGTGAAACTTTTGTTCTGTTCGAAATATTATGATGAAATGCCTCCATCATGTGTAAATGTGAATTGTCTTTAAGCCTGTAAACTTTCATTTCTAAATTCGTACTTCTGGCAAAGATATTGGCCAAAGCCTTGTATAGAATGATTCGCCCAAGGCTAGAAGACACACACAAGGAGATCCTTTACTCTGCAGTACAAGAAAGAAAGACCAGTTATGTGTTCATTGTTTATGGTCTAAACATTTGCATGACATCCACAAATAAGCAACAATATTACGTTTAGTAACACCCGGTAATAATAATTTATGTGCTTATAGTAAACTTAAATAATATTCAAGATAGTGTTAGCTTAAGCGCCGTAAATTAGTAATTTAGCTGATCATGCGATATCGATACCGTACAGGAATTTTAATTAGGCTATAGGGATATTCACTCTGATTCTTAAGGTTTTGCGAGGTCTTGTCCCAAATATCTAGCTGATGTTAGCCTATAGGCCTACTTCGTCCTCGGTCAGCTCCCTCCCAACGTTCACTTCGTTCATACAACAGACTTCAGTCACTTGACTTCTTGATTCTTCGCTCTAGAACTGCTATGGCTGAGTCTCGATCATTTGCTCTTTGGAATGCACTTTCTCCTTTCTCTACACTTTGGTCTGGCAGTCTCTCGGACTCTCTCTCCTCTGCTTTGTCTCTTCTCGCAACCTGCTTCTTCTCACGGGACCACTGGGAACGCCTCTGAGCAGTTCACCCTACTGGAGGCGCTTTATAACTGATTAAAAATAATACAGTACTAAGTGAGATGGGCTTATGACCCAAGAACGCCAAAACAGTCAGAGACCGGCGCACTGAGTTCTGCGTTACTACTCCGATAGCTTTTAACTCAATTTGCGAACGTGCACCATGCATGACAGTTGTGCTCGGTTACTTTAACGAATTCAGTGTAATGAATTAATTCTCAGTTATCCTATACGCGCGAACTTCGCTGTGAGATGCCAAAGTCAGTAATCCTCGGTAAAGAGGATTATTGCCAGTTCAAAACGCACTCTTCTTCCAAAACAGCCATTCGACGTATGGCTTCATAACCACAAAATTGGCGCATGTACATGTAGGACCTCAATTGGTAAATAAGATTACAGTAGATTATTAGGCTAACAATCATTTGTTACTGCGATAAAAAAAAGCTTGACATCAAACTGAGTTTCCTTTTGCGCTACAGCCCTGCCATCTAACAACTTCTCTAATTTGGCATCTCTAATCAAAATCGTGACCTGGTTTCACTGCGTAGACGTTTCAGAATGCTCACCGCGTTGTTGGAATCCAGTGCAACTAAACTCTAGCGTTATGGGTTCAACAAAGCAAGAAGGAGTGGCCGACGAAGAGGAGTGTAAAGCACTTTGCGTTAACAATGGAACTTGTATCGGAATCGATTGGAACCGGACTGACAGTGGATGCTGGTTCCAACTGACGTCATTGGTCTCATACGAAGAGGCAAATATCAATCATTGGAGTCTAGCTAGTTGCACAGGTTAATCACAATATCACCTCAGATGAAGTAGGCCTACGCTTAATATAATGGAAGAATCCGCATTATGCTTTCAGTATGCGATCATATGTACGAACGAATATTATACATTTTGTTTGTTTGTTTGTTTGTTTGTATGCGCACTTGTTATAGCGCCCCTTCAAGTTCCCTCTACTCAGAGGCGCTCCCGAATGCAGAGCGGACACTGCATCAGAGTTTCACGCCGAAGCGCTGAGCAATTGTGAGTGAAGGACTTGCCCAAGGTCCTTACGCGGCGATGTGGATTCGAACCTCGAACCTTCCGGCTCCAAGGCAACAACGCCACCACTTTTCATATCATAGGTTATGTAAAACACAGATAACTTTGAGCTCGTTTGCTTCAAATTTAACAAACACAGATTCCCAAGTAGGAGAAATGATATCTAGATGAAAGGCAGGCTAATGTCGTTTTAAAATCTTAGGCTATTTGTGCGAGCCAAACATCAATTTTACTCTGCCTTTTACAACCATTGATTTCTTATAGATGAATGTGCTTCATTTTGCTGGAAAGCGGTGAAAATTGGTTATTTGTACTTGAACGGGTTTACCCGCACACAAGTGACAGACGAAAACCATTGCAAACTCCTCTGCAGCGAAGTATCGACTTGCAGAGGAGTGGTCTGGAGCTCAAAATATATAATGTGTTGGCTGATAAACAATGCAACGAAACGGGCTACTGACACTGGAGCACATCACTGGGACATCATAAGAAATTTATCGACTCGCTGCCAAAGTTAGTGGCCATTATTAGATTATAGATCTATTTGTATAGCCTAGCTAATGTCATAGCTGTCTTTTTTAATGTATTGTCCAAGCAAATTGCAATTTTTCCTGATTTAGGCCTACGAAACCATACAGTGTAGGCCTATTAGAAGATCACCTCGTTCAATAGGCATATAGCTTTTGTAATTAACTCAATAGCTTAGATATTTCAGAATCTCGAGCGATAGGCGGTAGATATATGCATCAGCCAAATAGTCAAATCTCTTGACAGTTTCAGATTTATTAATCGATAAATTGATAAATAAGTTCAACTGTTCAGGCAACGTCGGCGTCTAGTGCACAACAAAGGCCTGCTATTATAAACAGCTGTCAGCTGTACTCTGAAATCGATTGCCTGGTTCGACGTGTGTGCGTGGCTTTTCGAGGTTACCGTACTGTACTGTGCATCGTTTTCTTGACGTAGCCTATGTGTTTTTGCATTCGAAATTACAGTTGAAATCAGTGTTAGGGCCTATATAATAGAGAGCACCTCGAACTTGGTATGCGCTTTGAGAGGTGCAAATCAATTTGCAATTACATTAAATAACAAAGCATTAGGCCTACATTGCAATTCGTTACACTACAATGACTACATCGGCGAACCAAGCTGAGCTTCAGGTTCCCCGTTCGCGGACTACTATCCGATAGCGTCGTTCATTCTTTGTCGCTGGTCCTGCAATCTGGAATGGCCTCCATGTCTCACTGCGCTTAGTTCCCAGGGGTCCCAATCCAAGCCATTGCGAGGTTAACATCCATCCCGCGGAAGCAACCAGTGATAAATAGGCAACTTGAGAAGAGAAATGTTTAATTAAGAATTAGCCTAAATTACTTGTAGGCGACCGAGCGATACGGACATAGGAAAGAATTGTTAAGTTTAAGTCCAACATGCGGAATGCTTGTTCATTTATACACAGTTCAAACTTTAGTTATGTTCAGCGAATGACGATAAAATGAACATGTGGAACGATCGATGGGACTGGGGAATTATGGTTTATTTTAGATTCCAAGGTTGACCATACAATTTTTTTTATCAGTAGACCTATTTTCTGAACAACGAGCCACAAACTTCAGTAGGTGATATCTCCAAAGTTCAAAACAGGCGTTTAACATTCTGAACATTACTAGTACTACCCATTCTTTTCACAGATATCGTGCAATTTTAGCATCTTCCATATAATTTTTTCCTTAAACTAATGCTGAAGTCCATATGTTTTGTTCCTGATGTTATGAATCAATAGCAACTTATACAGAGCGTTCTACCTACAAATCTGCAGAAGGACTTACTGGTAAAGCAAAGTCGTCAAATGATACTTCGAGCACCATGAAACCTGAAGTCCAATATTCCATGGAGAGCACAACTGGATGGGAAAAAGGTTACCTTGATTTTCGCCACACTTCGTAATATGTCACAACGTCGCCAAATGTGGCCACGCGTCACATTATCGCATGCATAACATTATGAAAAGATAGGCCCCAAGTCCACCTTTTAAGCACGGTGAAAGGCGTCTTAATCTCTCTCTCCCCACATAATATTTACTATCTCATCCAAATGCTTAGTGTTTAGTCTTCCCGTGCAGGTCTGCACTCTGCAGTGCCTGCGCATCGGGCAACGCACTTCCTCCACTCCTCCCTATTCATATGTTTTGCTTTTCGATACTCGTTCATTCGAACAACGTACGTGTGCTATCCACCCTAATCTTCTTTTTCAAATGATATTTTCCATATCTTCTTGTCACTCAATGCTTACATTAATTAAAATGTCGGGGGTGCACGTTGGTTTCGTTAATGGCTGGCAGGGGGAGTGAGGATAACCAAATTAATAATGGAGCGAGGCAATTGCATTGGTTTGGGTAGTCATCCATTGAATACCATGACTTACGGTGTCCGCGCTGCTCTCTGTACTCTGTAGTCCTTACTGACTGACAACTAAATACCAAACGAAAGATAAGACTTATATGCATGTCTATCATTTAATTGCTGTGATCACCAATGCACCTGAGCTGATTACAGGACTGCACTTCTGAATTCCAATGAGCTTCTATGCAGGCATTTAAACAATAAAGCAGTATAATTGGGGTGAGCTTACTTTTACTTTTTACCGGTTGTCGATGGAAAATGCACTAATTAATAATCCTCTCTTGTTTAATCATCGCGGGCTGAAGTTCAATGCAATCGTTTACAGTATCTGCCTATTGCTTGTATATGGATATTTATATAGCGCCCTACATTATATAGCCCATTATAATATACCTCACGAAGTCGCTTTTAACGTAGTTATCCCGGATAGTTATTCACACGCATGTAACCACGCTCGATGTTTACACGCTGAACGCCTTTCAGGCTTTCACTCTTGTACAAATATCTGAGGAGTTTAGCATTGGGCGGGTAGCCTTCCGTTGAATACCACGAACCACGACTCATCGTGTCTTCCGGATACCTCCGTAATAATTATGCGTAGGCGTAGATGGAAATTCTATTCAGTGCTCGAATGCTCGGTCTGATGAGTCGCTTATTTGCGCTTACTCATAGCAAAATCCAAGGGTTTAGGTAACTTTGAGGTTATATCACGAAGTAATAGGAAGGGAAATCGGCGCTATACAGGTGAATGTTACAAGAGAGGTTGGCCCCTTTCCACCAATCAGATAGACTCGAGGCTATTCAGACCTCAATGACAAAATTGCTTTAAAACTTGCTTAGACTTACGTAACAGAGGAAATATTGTTTATATTTTCTTTCAGGTACCATTGTCTTAGCGGCATTGCTGGGATTTTGCATGTTAATTATAATCGGGCTCGTTATAAAGATTGTCAGAGACGGAAGAATACTAAATACGAAAAGCGACAGCGAAAATACGGAAATGAGCAATAATTACGAAGGCTTACAGGTAAAACTATCTGCAAATTGCCGCCTTTAAAAAGGTTCTCTGGTATAATGTGCTAGTTGAATTTTACACAGCTTCTAAGATCATGGACCTGTTTTTTTGTAACTCACTATATTATTAGAACCTCCATTTTCTAATTGAACACTCTTGAATTGTTCTTGTCCTATGTACTTTAGGGCCTAAGTGCATTTGAAGGCGGCTCAAGAAGATACATACTTGCTTACTTGCAATACACGTGAAAGGTACTTTTATAATGGCACTGTTATAAATAAAATAACTATAGCGCATTCCGTTTCCCATATCCAGATTTTAGAGTGACACCGTCCGAATATGGCACTGGTATAATTATTAGTGATGAAAGATACATTTTACGACGAAGATATATATATATATATATATATATATATATATATATATATATATACATGAATATAGGCTATATACATGTATATTATAATTATATTATGCCTATATGTTTTTTAAAGGGCCTAGTAGCCTACAGATAACCATTTCAAGATATTCATGGAACTTTCATTGTCTTTCCCACTTTTCAGAGGACTTTTCGATCAACAGATACATTATACGCCGATTTAGCCCAAGCAAATCCCAACAACGGTCTGCAAACGAATGACAACTACATGACGGTGATTGAATGACGATCGATCCTGCTACGGTTGTCACGAGGACATATGCACTGAATCACTGATAATACTTACCAAAGGTTGCGACCTTATAACTATTATGTGAAGGTGCCAATGAACTCGATGAGTTGAGTTGCAGCAGATGCTGCTATGCGCTTATCCAAGTTTGTACCTTGGCTGCTAAATTAAGATGTAGTTCATAGGGCTGAATATGTACAACGTAGTCCTAATTATAATTACATGTATATCTTCACTTAATTTCGAACTAACACAACGCAAAAATAATTACAAATGAGTAATGAACGGATGATCACAAGTTATTATAGGAGTCGAATTTAACTGCCGGTGTCACAAAATAAAATAGGCCTATCCCCCGTAGGTCTATTAATCGTATCCCCCAAATGAAAAGAAGTAAAAAAGCCATTCTCCCGTGTAGGCCTTTTTATTTTTGCAAATTAATTTCCATCTGCTTTGTTTTGAACGACGTTTATTCCGACTAGATAGGCCTAAGTTATTTGCTTTGATTTCAGAGCCTTTAGAACATTTAAAACACTTAAAAACACTCAGAGTCACTAAATAAATTCTAGTTGCCTTTCTCTGAAAATCGCTTATAAATTAGGATAGATCTACTAATAACGATTAGAGCCACTTTAAATTTTGACTGCAGCCTAAAATTTCTTCAATTATACGCATTTTTCAATAAAGGGGATAAAATGGTTTATTCCCCCCGGGTAATCTAGACCGGTTAATTCCATCCCGAGGAGATAGATTAATTCATCCTTCCGGATAGCTTTCAGGGGGGATAGAATATCACGTGCCACCGGCAACTTTGCACATTGCACGGCTCTATAAAGTAAAACTTTACTTTATTATAGTGCTCGATTTACAAACGCCATCTGCCGAATGGAAGGTTGAGACGACGTAATCTCTGCTGTTTCCATTCTGCAATAATGGTCTTGTCAAATTTGAGAATTGTCCAATGTTCAGAATGTCTGGCATACGACAGAATTTACATGTGATGAATTTAGCTTGCTGCTCTGCACGCTTTTCTATTTTTGAGCCAGGCTCTGAAGACGTTATTATTAGGTCTATAAGAAAAGAGCATGGACAATTTGGACATAAGCTACATGGCGTCACTTACTTTAAATGTTATGAGCAAAAGGTTTGACTGTGTTACATCTATATAAATAAAAATGAAACTTTGCAATAGTGCGGTCACGATAACGCCGAAAGTAAAGCACCGATTCTTTTGAAAATTTACCAAAACCTTCCATTCCAATAGCGGCAGGTCACAACATTTTTACCCCCCACAAAAAAAAATCGTTTCCACAAAAAGTTTAAAATTATCACTTTTCATCACTTTAAATACTGCAGTCACGATCACGGCGAAAGTAACGCGCCGATTCTTTTCAAAATTTACCAAATTTAACCTTCCATTCCAATAGCACCAGGTCACAACATTTTTTTCCCCGAAAAAAAACCCAATCGTTTCCACAAAAAGTGAACTTTTCTTTGCAATCCGTTCGACCGCCATTTGCAATTTAAACCAAACCGCACGCTTGCACCGAAACACAGTGACAAAACATTAATGAGTTTGCGTCCCGCGTGACGTCATAAGCGACTCAATAAATAATTCCATTACGAAAACGGCCTTCCAACATTCTTGGGGTCTATCCGCTGTCAGTAAAGGACGATGTGAGTGAGGAAAGGAGCGGAGTGGGAGGGAGGGAGAGGGCAAGGGAGAGGGGGAGGGGGAGGAGGAGGGGGAGGGGGAAGAGGGGGAGGGGGAGGGAGGGGGAGGGGGAGAGGGAGGGGGAGGGGGAGGTCTTTTCTGCCACAGCAACGCGTGGCTGGGTACAGCTAGTATATTATATGGTTTTACTTAATTACGGTAATTAAAGAATAATTAGGTCCTTCAATTAATAAAGAATCAACTGAACATGATTTTGATTTTTATGTTTCACAATGCGTCTTATTATATATTATATAATAGGGCCTACATGTATGCCTAATTGCCTATATGTCAATTCTCTCCTGTGCTAACTTTCTCTTCAAAATCTGACGCTTGATCTGTGACCCATGTATGTACTTCAATTCGAGCACGAATTTAGTGGGCCTACTTTGAAGTTGAGTCGAATCATTCTGCCTCTTCGGAGTTTCTTTTGAAGTTGCGCTATATAAATTTAAAAACGGTGGGTGGGCTCCGATATAACTTTTGTTGTGTTCGAAATATTTGGATGAAATCTGGCCATCGTGTGTAGATATGAATTGTAGTTAAGCCTGTAAAATTTCATTTCTAAATTTTTACTTCTGGGCAAGATATTGGCACAAATCATAGGGGTCTTTTTTGGCCCACCATGTATGTTATTGTTATTGTATTGTATCTATAAATTTATTAAGCGCCTCTCGAAGTGCACACCAATCAGAGGCGCCCCCAATGCGAAAGACCCGGCGTAAAGAAAGTAGTTTTGAGATAGTTGATTAATTGTACACAAACAATTATTATGATTAGAATTATAAAGCCATCTTATCGATGAGAAAACGAATTTTCTCTGAGCTAAGAGAACCCGATATTTAGACTATAGTATACGTCTCCTTTCAAGGCTGCCCGTCTATGAGGAAGCTTCAACCTGTACTTCCCACATTAGCCTACACGGTGAGCGCTCTAAACCATCGGGCACCATACCCTAAAAACTGACCGCTGTTCGGTTCATGTCACGCTTTCGGTCTAACTCTTACCTTGCAAAGAAGTCAGTACGATCTAATAAATTGACAGTGCACATTGCAAATGCGATTCGACAATATGACTGGATTCTGCGTGCCTATATTTTTTTTCTAAATTGTTACCCTTTGCTCTTTTTTGAGCGCCTAAGCAATCGGGTACCATATCCTAAAATGGCATCTGTTCACTAACCAGTTTATCTAACGCTGCAACACCTGCCTTGTAGGGACGGCAGTGAGAATTAACAGAGCGCCATGCAAAACGTTTAATCAATATGACTGGATTTGGTAAATTCATTTTTACATTGCGTTACATTAAATTCGATGTTACTTTTGAATCGTCGAAGTAGTGAAAAAGCGTTTTATGCAGGCAAGCAAGCGTGCCTTTTACATCGGCACAATCTTAATCGTGCAAATAAAAGGGCTCACAATGTTTAGTCCGATACCCTCTAGGCTACTGCACAGGATAGCCTGCAAGCAATAACTTTCTTTGACAAGAGGGTTAGGCCCAACGACCTCATATATATTACTAGACAGAGCTTCCTATGTTGAGCCGCGCAATGACGTTGATTCCGAATAAGAAACAAGAGTATAAATATTAACATTAAATTTTATTTGTGGGTTTGAGGTCTATTTTTAGCTCCACCAATGAAACGTCATGAAAGAGCCACCAATCACAGTAGACGATTTTTGAAAGCCTAACTGCTATATTTTCTCTTCTGGGATTGGTGGTTATTTCATGAGCTGTGATTGGTTGAGCTAAAAATAGTATGTGTTATGAACGATAATACGATTACGAGAAAGTCCGCTAGGTGCCTCGGCAGAAACCACGTGATCCCACCGGCCTGGTTAGGCCTACCAGGAAGTAACTTCAACTCAATTTGCATTTAACGTTCACCAGTTAACGTAGCTTACATGATTATATTGATTCAAGGTTTATAGGCGAATATGGATCACATCAAATTGTGGCAAATTAGTGTCTGTTTCGTGACTGCACTTCAGTGCCTAGCATTTTCTTTGGCGGAAGGTTAGTACGACTGTGAAGCTTGTTTGAATAGATAAAAATATAGGCCAGCAAGACGCGCGCTTGGGAAGAGATAAATTAGAACGTCCATTTAGGGCTGTATATCAATGGCGATTAGGTTCCAGAAATTTATGAGCATTGAGTAGGAGTTGCCAGTGTTTAATCTAGTTCCATCCTCTGGGTGGGAAAATCCATTTTCTGAAGGGGGGGGGACAATAGAGCGTTCGGCGGACGGCCGCCGAGACGCGCAGCCCCGAGAGGAGAGGGATTTGGGGAAGGGAACGCGCCCTCCCCGCCCGAAACTTTTTGAATTTCCTCATTGCAATGCTAGCATTTTATTAAGCTGTCACCTTAAGAAAATAGCTGTACTTTTTCAGTGCTGATGAGTGGTCTGGGACTTTAATAAATACACTATAGCCTACAATTATACTAGACTTACAATAATAATTTTTTTTGAATTTTCATATTGTAATGCTACCCTTTTAAGATGTCATTTCCACAAAATAACTGAATTTCTTCTGTAGGCCTAAGCTTACTGATAAAAAAAGAGTGTGCGGGGTTGGGTATGTGCCCCTCCCAACCAGACACTTTTTGAATTTTCACATTGAAATGGTGTCATTTTCGTATGCGGACGTTTCGTCTACGGACGATTCGTCATGGACGGTTCGTCATGGACGATTCGTCAGCTGGACGATTCGTCCATGGACGATTCGTCAGTGGACGATTCGTCAAACGGACGATTCGTCAAGCGGACGATTCGTCTATGGACGATTCGTCCGTGGACGTTTCGTCACACGGACGATTCGTCAAGCGGACGATTCGTCTATGGACGATTCGTCTGTGGACGATTCGTCTGTGGACGATTCGTCACACGGACGATGGATTACAAATTTACAATACGACTGACGAAAATAATTCTTGTTTTATGGAAGTCGGATTGATGAAAATAAGTGTTTTTTAATATTATGATGTGAAATAAATATTAAGTATTAAAAGCATAGGCCACCCGTCCGTTTCGTGGCGGTGGTAGGCCTATGCGTGTGCCATCATTTGAATAAAGAGTCAATCCCACCTCCATTTACGCAAGAATTCTTCTCATCGTTTCAGCTTTTCTTTCAGCATCAACTATTTTTCAATCAATCCAACTTCAGTTAAAACTATTTACACATAACAATATTTAGGTTAAACGATTCTCATCAATTCGACTTCCATGTTACACGAATTATTTTCAGTCAGTTCGTATCTAATCCAACACAGGTGGACGAATCGTCCACAGAATCGTCCATAGACGAATCGTCCGCTTGACGAATCGTCCGTGTGACGAAACGTCCACGGACGAATCGTCAATAGACGAATCGTCCGCTTGACGAATCGTCCGTTTGACGAATCGTCCGTGTGACGAAACGTCCACGGACGAATCGTCAATAGACGAATCGTCCGCTTGACGAATCGTCCGTTTGACGAATCGTCCACTGACGAATCGTCCATGGACGAATCGTCCAGCTGACGAATCGTCCATGACGAACCGTCCATGACGAATCGTCCGTAGACGAAACGTCCGCAAACCGTCATTTTAAGCTGTCATCTTAACAAAATATCTGTACTTTTCAGTGCATATACACCACATCGTTTCTTTGCTCAGTCATATCTATAATGGATTTGGGGTCATGAGTCCATAACTTGGTGTGGGCAGGGGCGGATCCGGGTGGGGCCAATCCGGCCATGGCGCCCCCATTGAAAACTGCCATGGGACGTGCCCCCCATTTCGTCTGAAATTAGCAATACGAATATGGGTGTAATGGATATTGCCCCCCCCCCTATTCGGAAAATTGCATGGAACGTGGCCCCCATTGGGTTTTCAAGTTGAGGACTAAAAAAGGTCATCAACTTTTTTGGCGGATGAAATGGTATGATTTTCCCGAAAAATTTGTCAGATGACTAAAAACAGGTTATCAACTTTTTTGGCGGATGAAAAGTACTTTTTTCCTCAACGACCGATCAGTATTTTTCAAACTTTCGAAAAATTGTCCTTTTTCCCGTCCAATATCTAAGATTTTGGCCCCTCCCCTTGAAACAGTTCTGGATCCGCCACTGGGTGTGGGTGGTTATTGCAACTATGTTGTGTAGGCCAAAAAATGAAACTGAAAAGCTGACTGTGTCACCGTGGGAACCAGAAAGTATGAAGATCACTTGCACTTTAGCAATAAATCCCATCTGTTGTAACTCAGATGCATTGTGCGAATGAATGTCTGCGAAAGTTTGAGAAAAATTAAATGCCGGTTCACATAAGGAGGGTATGGCCACCAATCTACTGCACAAAACTAGTCACTAGCACTTTAGGACTTGACACAGTTTCATGCAACTATCTTAGGCCTATGCGCTTTCTGTAACAGTGAATCAATCAATCAATTTTTTTATTGAGCCAGAGAAAAGCACACAAGGTACATATCATCACATAAAAATAAAACAGGAATGCTATTGGCAACAAAAGAAAACCTAGAAGGGACTGCAGAGTCCCGCTGGTTAGGGCCACCTATGCACATTTTCTGGTTCTAGGCGTTAACAAATTCAGCACAATAAAATTATATTCTATTTTCCATCATAAAAAAATTATATGTAATAAATCAAAAATAAATCAAAACTAACTACGAAAACTAAACGTTCCAAATTTTAACATCACGATATTACATAATATGAATATCTAGCCTAAACATGATGTTAAGCAAGCACGTCTTAATTTTTAAAAAATAAATCAATACCAAACTGAAAAGAGTAAGAAAACCTTAAGTAAAAAACATAGCAATGCTTAAATGACCTAAGAATTGGGATACTGCGAAGGTTTAGAGGTATTCTATTCCACTCAATAGGACCTGCATACTTAATGGAGAATTTTCTTGAGTTTGTTCGGGCGCGCACAGTTCTATATTAGGCTAAGTTTCTCGTGTTGTATAAGTGTATATCTGAGGCTAGAGTAAAGAGATTGGCATGGGAGATAGGCAATATGTTATAGGCATATCGATGCATGAACTCACACATCTGCAGTTGCTTAATTTGTAAAACTTTTAGAATCCCGAGCTGCGTGAATAGCTTTTCTGAGTGTGAGTTGTAAGGAGAACCGGCTATTAATCTGACAATTCTTTTCTGCAAGACAATAATTCTGTGAAATTGAGAGTTGTAGTTAGATGCCCAAATCATGTTACAATAGGATATGTAGTATTTATGTACGGGTATATCATAGAGTAGTACAAAGTGAGCAAAATGTTTCTCGGCAGTAAGTAAGATATTCGGTTAAGTATACCTATGTTTTTAGCCAGTTTTAATGCAATGTGTTCAATGTGTACACTCCAAGTGAGATGTTGGTCCACATAGACTCCAAGGAATTTTACAGATTCTACTTGTGGAATATCAATATTGTCTATGTGGACTTTTCCCTTCAGTTGTGGTGTTGCTTTCCTATGAGAGCAGAAAAGAATGTAGTTGGTTTTTGTCAAGTTAAGAGATAGCTTGCTTGCTTTAAACCAGTCAGACACTAGTACAAGTTCTTCATTGAGGATTCGGAATAATTCCTCATAGGATTTGTGAGAGAGGAAAATATTAGAATCGTCAGCGAATAGTACAAAGTGTAGGATGGGGGGTACATTCGGAAGGTCGTTAATGTAAATCAGGAATAATAGAGGACCCAATATTGACACTTGGGGTACTCCAAATTTAATTGATTTCCAACTTGATGTTATGCCATTACATTTAACTTGTTGCTGTCTACCACATAGGTAATCCTTAAACCAAGAAAGAGGGATTCCTCTTATGCCGTAGCTTTCAAGTTTCTTAATTAATATCTTATGATTTACAGTATCGAAAGCTTTGGTTAGATCTAAAAATAGTCCTATAGAAAATTCATTTTTATCAATGGCTTCTGTAATCTTATCTTGAATATTTATCAGTGACATTGCCGTCGAGTGGCCCGACCTAAAACCATGTTGAAAGGGATGCAAAATATTTAGTTTAGAGATATAATCGTATAGTCGCTGATACATCACTTTTTCTAATAGTTTCGAAAAAAGGCAGTACAGAGATAGGTCTATAGTTCGCTACGTCATCTCTATTGCCTTGTTTAAATATAGGTGTAATTGAGGATTTTTTCGGTTTATCAGGTATTAGGCCTATTCCTGTTGATAATGAGCAATTAATTATGTCAGTCAGAGGGATAGCAATAAGGTCTAAGTTTGGACTAACTATACTAGGATGTTGAGGTTGCTATTGTTACAGGAGGCTGATCTGAGACATGAACAACTTTATTAGGCCTATGTATGCTGCGTGTGAGCAATCAAGTTCAAAATTTGAACAATTTTGCATATAAATGCTAGGCCTATTCAGGCATGCCATTTTTGTTGAAATTTTGATTATAAATTTCATTTTAAATGATTCCGAGTACAATATATTTATCTGTTCTGTTAACTTGTCTGTATCAACAGTCTTGAGTGATATAACCTGCACATATCACAATGTAGGCCTAAATCTTCACGTAGGCTACCCATTCGCGCGTAGCGTCCCCCAAAATAGGACGCTTAAAAACTTGCTCCTGAAACATCAAAAGCTAAAATTTTGCATAATTTGTGTTAGGTATTGTTCAAACTCATAATTTGCAACAATGTTTTTGTGTTTTGAGTTGATTTTGAAAAATTAGGCAATAATGTCCTAACATGTTAAGTCCGTTTTACATCTCCAGACGTTTCAGAATGCTCACCGCGTTGTTGGAATCCAGTTCAACGAAATGCTGGCGTTTTGGATTCAACAGAGCAAGAAGGAGTGGCGAACGAAGAGGAGTGTAAAACACTTTGTGTTAACAACGGAACTTGCATCGGAATCGACTGGGTCATTCTTGACATCAAATGCTGGTTTCAACTGACGGAAAAGGTCGTACAGAATAATTGGCCGATTCTTAATCACTGGAGTCTGGCTAATTGCACAGGTTAAATATGATAGGCCTAGAATCTTCGTTGAAGTGCATCTATATAAATAAAGAGAAGATTCTGTAACCTCTGTCTGTTTGTCCGGGATGCATTTCTACAGTTTTGCACCTTTTCACTTCAAACTCTCACTAGTCACTACTTTGTCCGTCTCGGCATGGGACACAAAGTGAAGGCTTAGGGGTTCGCGAATCGCTGTCACCATGGGGGCCAGGGTGGGGAAAAACCTGTAATTTTCGCTCATTTTTAGCCGTTTCCATTATAGTTTCACACTTAATCATCTAAAACGTCACAGCTAGACAGAGGGGTGGGTGGGGTGGGTGGGGGGATGGTTGGGGGTGGGGTGGTGGATGAGTGGGTGGGGTGTGTGGAGGTGGGTGGGGTGCGGTTGGGGGGGATGGAAGGGTGAGGTGGAAGAGGGGGTGAGAGAAATTTCTCGAAAATTCAAATTTCACGGGTTGCGTCCCGGTGGAGGTCGGAGTGTGGTCGGGTAGGGGTGGGGTGGAGCGAAGGAGGGGTGGGGTGGTGGTTGGGGTGGGGTGCGGATACCCCAGCTAGTCTAACATACGAAGGAATCCGCACTTTGCTGTGTAACCTATGTAAGCGTGTAATTATAGTAGGCCCATATACGGACATATACCGCCTATCATCACGAAGGCTAGCAACAGAGTGATCATTATGTTATGAATGAATATTGCATTTCATAACATAATATCTATATCTATAAGAAAGGATGTATATTCATTTATATATTTATTTATTTATTTCTTTGTCCAGAATGCACGCCCACAGTTTCGCAGCTATTGATCTGAAACTTTGCATCTAGACAGGGGTCCATCAAACTTAGCAAGTGCAGGGGTTGGCAAATTTCTAACACCATGGGCGCCAGGGTGGGGTGTTTTTTTAAGGGGGGGCGGAATTTTTTTTCAGCTATTGATGTGAAACTTTGCATTTAGACAGAGAACCGTCAGGTACATCCAGAAAACGAGTTGGCGAAACTCTACTACCAGAGGGAGAATGGTGAGGGGGTCAAAAACTCCATTTTCCATATTTATACCATCGCCATAGTTTCACAGTAATTCACATTAAAATTTGCAGCTAGATAGGGTGCCACCAGGACCACCTCGCCCTCAACCAACACACACCACGCCCCGTAGGGGCCGGGTGGGGCAGTGCGTTGTTTAGGGGGGATCAAAAAAATTGGGGGGGGGCAATTTTTTTGCAGTTTTCCAGATATTGATTTGAAACTGCATTTAGACAGAGGACCGTCAGGTCCAGCCAGTGGAGGAGGATGGTGAATCCCTCCCACCACGGGTCCACGGTGGGGTGCGAAAACACAAACTTTTGCTATTTCCTTTCCATCGCCATAGTTTCACAGCTATTCACCTGAAAAGTTGCAGCTAGATAGGGAGCCACCGGGTTCAACTCGCCCCAAACCAACACACACCTCGCCCCGCATGGGCCTGGTGGGGGAAGGGTGCTGTATGGGGTTGGCAAAATTTTGGGGGCCACATTTTTTGCAGTTTTGCAGATATTGATATGTTTGTGGTGGGGTTGTGGCCGTGGCGTGTTGAATCTTAATTTTCCCGGGCAACGCCGGGTACCCCAGCTAGTAGGCTATAATTGCTTTATAAGTATTATATAACGTAGTAACAATAATTTGTTTTGCTGATTCGCCATAACTATCGTCATGCAAAATACAGATGTCGTAGGCCTACTTCTAAGCTCGTTCACGTAAATTGTAACAAACACAGATTCCCAAGGAGTAGCCTATAGGTCCAAAACATGAGATCCAGTTGGAAAGAAGTCAATCTAGCTTGAGAAACCTCATCTGTACGAACAGCGCAATTCTACTATGATTTCGTTACAACAATTAATTTGTTTATAGATGATTGTGCATCATATTGCTGGAAAGTGGTGATGGCTGATTTCCACGCAGACCCGGGCACCTCCGTAAATGCTACAGACGAAAACCATTGTAAGCTCCTCTGCAGCAATACATCGACATGCAGAGGAGTGGACTGGAACCCCACTTCTTCATCTTGTTACCTGATAAACAATGACAATAAACCGAAGGCTTTAAATGGAATACGTCACTGGGACATCATAAGAAATTTACCGACACGTTGCCAATGTTAGTATCTCCAAACTTTCTTTATTGTCTTTGCGGCCCTCATTTTATTGTAGGCCTAGATTTAGGGCCTATCTCTGTAAAATTTAATAATGCCTTGGCTGTCTTCTTCGTTGTATTTTTGTAAATAGCTCGCAATTTTCTCTTAACCCACAATGGCCTACATGCATGCATGAACTCTTGTTCGGTAGGCCTATAGGCCTACTAGTCTTAATTAATTTGATAGCGCAAACATTTCAGAATCCTGACAGATTGGCGGTATTCAGCCGAATACTTAAAATCTTTACAGCTTCAGATTAGTTGATTAATTAATTAAATATTTATTGAGTTTAAGCAACGCCTGTTTCAATTGCACAAAAATTTCCTACTCTAAACATCCATCTGTCAGCTGTTGAGATAAATTCCTTGGCTGGTTCCACGTGGATGCGTGAGCCCTGCTCGAGTGACTCTTCCAGGTTGCTTTTCTTAACTTAAGGTTTATTTGCATTCAATATGACATTATTTTTTGGATCATGTGGGATATCGCAGAGGGCACCCTAAACTTGGTATACTCTTTGAGCTGCGAAAAATGAATATATATATATATATATATATATATATATATATATATATATATATATATGTAGGCCTATAATACTATAATCCAAGTACATTATACAGTATAACATAGCATCGTATAATATTATAACAAAATAATGCATCAAGCGGTCTGGATGTTAGCCTCTATACTGGCTTAGGTTTGGGCGTCATCGCTTGATACCTACGCCACTGTAGAAGTTTAAACAAACTAACTTGACACCCAGACCGCGACGGCAGCCAGTGATGAATAAATAACTTGAAAATCAGGGCCGTAGCAGCAAAGAACGTGGCCTTGAATGCGGTATTTATTTTATGAATGTTTATGCCTACAGGGTTCACGTTATAATACAATATTTTTATATACAAACAGTGAAAATGTAGGAATATTCCGTATTTACTTCACGGTTTTGTCAGTAAAACTCGCATGGATTGTGCAATGGCTTCAATAGAATAATTCAGATGTCAATAGCCTAGTTAGGCTATTGCCTACCTTTCACGTTTTGGTCACTGTAGGGCCCCTTCTTTTCTGCGGCTCCCTCCGGTCGGAGGGTACGGAGGGCGGCCTCTGTTGAAAAGAGAAGTGTTAATTATTGAGAATGAAATGACTTTAGCGACTGAACATTACGGACATATCGAAAGTAGGCCCATTGTAAAACTTAGGTCCGACAAGTGGAATGCTTGTTCATGTGACACAGTTCAAGTTTGGTTGGCCACATAGGCTATATCAATGCTTTCGAAACTACATGTTAGAGCCACAAACTACTGTAGCTACTGAGGTGCCCAACATTCGTTTCCCAGTCTGACCAATACTTCTGCACTTTTCACAGATTCCGTGCAATTATTTGCATCTTCCATTTAGGCTATACTATTACTGAAGTCAATACATTTTGTGTTAATGAATTGAATCAACAGTAAGTTCGACCGAGTATTCTACCTACACACCTGCAGTACTCGCTGGTCAAGTGACATCGTCAAATAATACTTCGAGCACCTTGAAAGCTGTGTACGAGTACTCCTATGAGAGCACAACTGGATGGAAAACAGGTGACCATTATTTATGTTTCGTCACACTTGTCACCCAATGTGTCTGTCACAGTATTGCAAATGGCCATTTTTAAAGCACGTGAAGGGTTTCTTAAAGACAGTCTCTGCCACGAATATCACTTAATGTTTATATTGATTAAAGTTTTTTTTTATCATCACTCAATATTTATATTGATTAGGCCTAAAGTTCACTGATGCTGGTGGACGTTGGTTTTGCTTTTCGCTGGCAGGGAAGCGAGGATAAATAAATTAATGGAAGTCATCCATTGAATACCGTGACTCAAGGTGTTCCCGCTGTCTGCTAGTCCTAACTGGCTTGCATGTTCATTCATTTCATTCATTAATTAATCCATTCAAGAATTTATACAGCGCTTCTGCAAGGGGACTACTCAGAAGCGCTCCCGACTCTAGCACGGCAAACAGGACAGTTTTGAGTTTAGTAAAAAATTGTTTCAGTAAGAACCCCAAAGTAGACGTAGCATATGAATGCCGATTATTATACAAGTCAATATCATAATACAATGCATGTCTATCATTTTATTGCTGTGATAATCAATGCACCTGAGCTCATTAAAGGACCACGTTTCTAATGCGCTTCTATACAGGCATTTAAACTATTATTGTGGTTGGCTTACTTTTACTCTTTAACGGTTGCAACTGGAAGCACTAATAATTAGGCTACTCACCCTTTGCCGGGTAAAGTTATAATAAGCATACGGATCAAATCAATTGCAATCGCTTACAACATCTACGCCTACCTATTGTTCAAATATTGGGTTAGGTTAGCATTGAACGGGTGACCATCTGCAGAACCTCAGTCTTTTACGCATTCATCCAAATTATGCATGCTCTAGAAATTCTAGAGTCCCCGAAAACTCGGCCTGACGAACCGGTGTAGCTCTTGAGAACAGATAATGAGATTATAATAATCAACGTTTCACAACGTTTCACGTGGTGAAACATCGTTCTGCGCTGGCTCCCTGTCTGTCAGCGTATTGAATACATGCAGTCTTTGCCTCGGCATGGCGATGCCAGCAGCTAGGTCGCGCACCAAGCAATTAGGCTACATGACTTTTAGTAGGCCTATTACATCACGTAGTGCCGAAAGGGACGTATGTATGATCATTGATCAATCGCCAGCAGCCAGATAACTCATCAATTTGATGCTATGTAAAGTTAATTTCAATCGCAAACCCGCCTAGCATTTGATTACTTAATTAAAAGCGAAAAATTGTTTTGCCATTTTCTTTCAGCAACCATTGTCTTGGCGGTATTGTTGGGAATGTGCATAGTAATCATAATCGGGTTCGTTTTAAATACTATCAAAAACGGAAGAACACTAAATACGAAAAGCGACGCCAAAAATACGGAAATGGGCAATAATTATGAAGGCCTACAGGTAAATCTATATGCAATACGCCGCCTCTAAGGAAGTTTTCGTGGAGCTCATTAGCTTGGACTATGAAAATTTCACGAGTTTTGGTTTGATTGCTGTCAATGACATAATTATCATAGCCTATTATCATTAGCATGCTATTCGACGGACTTTATTGCTAGCCATTCTTCTTACCGGTACTTTATCATCATTCTGTCTTACACAATGCCAAAAATATCTGTATATTACATCACGGTATATGATTAGACCCCAAAAGGGCCCATATTTTTTGATCGAACACTCTTAGCTTGTTCTTTTCTATGTTCTCTAAGTGCGTTTTGCAGGCGGTTCAAGAATCTACATACTTACTTACCTAAATGGTAATGAAATGTATTTTTTGTTTAACGACACTGTCATAAAGAAAATTATTAGCGCAGCTCGTTTCCCTTATCCCGGTTTGAGGGACAACGTCCGAATATGGCTCTGGTTACATTTAGTTATGA
This sequence comes from Lumbricus rubellus, assembly GCA_945859605.1. Taxonomy (NCBI): domain Eukaryota; kingdom Metazoa; phylum Annelida; class Clitellata; order Crassiclitellata; family Lumbricidae; genus Lumbricus; species Lumbricus rubellus. Next base: position 19,539,491 of record OX243826.1, on the reverse strand, counting down.
ATTATAATTATCTTTTACGATCAAGATACATGTAGGCCATATTATAGATCTACAGTCAAATATCAAATATATTATATATATTTAAATACATACTATATATCATCAAGACATAATATAATTATAAGCTACATAGACCCTATTTGTGAAAAAGGACCTTAAAGATTACCCGGTAGCTCAATAGATAACACGCTGATGTAGAGTGCGAGAGGTAGCGAGTTCGAGCCCTCGTTGGGCGGACATGCTTTGTAGGCTGCTATTAGCGCCGTGTAATTGCAAAGCTGTCTGCTCAGTTAGTTCCCGTAGTTAAGTTTAATTAAGATTACTGCATAACTTGTAAATGTCAAGCGCAGTGCGCGTTGCAGGCGCTTCATTAAGGAAAAGATTATTATTATTATTTTATTATTATTCATGGAGCTTTCTTTGTTGTGTTACAGAGGGTCGTTCGTTCACCAGATCCAGTATACACGGATTTAGTCCAAGCAAATCCTAACAACGAACTGGAAGCGAATAAGTAATTGCCGACAACTGAATGACGATGGACGCTGCCGTGGCCGGATCAAGGCATGTTTAACATGTTCGGCGAAACAGAGGCCCCACACCTATAGGGCCCATCAGCTTTATTGAACAGGGTCTCCAAATTTGATAATCCGGCTCTGGATCCTGCCACGGTTGTCCCACGAGAATATGCACTGCGTGACTGATAACACTAAAGTCCTATCAAAGGTTGCAATATAATTATTTTATCCGAGGTTACTAATGAACTTGATGAGAAGAGTTGCAACATAGTTGCAATATTTCTGCTTGTACCACGCTGAATAGCGACACAGTTCACAAGGTTGAATTACGACGTATTTTAGGTTGTTTCTATTCAACAATAATAGTAGCCTACTGTCAAAATTAGGCCTAAGAATTGTCCACCTCAAATCTGTCATGCATTTTGCTTAAAGTTCAAAATGTCTGGCATACGACAGAATGTATATGCGATGAATATAGCTTGCTGCTCTGCATGCTTTTCCCATTCTTGAGCCAGACTTCGAAGACATAATAATATTATTGGAAAAGAGTATACGGGCATACTTGACGCAACTTGTTTAAAATGTTATGAGGGTTGACGGTTTGAAGTACGCTTTTACATTATAAATGGTTACTTAGTTACGGAAATAAAAGAATAATTAGGTCCTTTGCCTAATAATGAGTCAACTGAACATGGTTTTGTTTTATATGTTTTACAATGTGTCGTATATTTGTAATTTCTCTCGCATGCTAGTTTTCTCAGCCTTTCTGACGCTTGATGGGTGACCCATGCATACTTTGAAGTTGGGAGTGTAGGACATTTCCCCCTGGACAAAACCCCCGGACAAAATCCCTCCGGACAAAACCTCCCGGACAATTCCCCCGGGGTAGGACAAAAACGGTGAAAAACCCCCTGGTAGAACATATTGTGTGAAAGTGGTCGTACTATAAAACGGCGGTCTGAAGTATGCAAGTTGGATTGATGAAAAGAATTCCCGCTAAATAGAAGCCGGATTAATACAAATAAATTTTACTTAAATGAAAACTAGATTGATGAAATTTCTTGCTGAAATGGAAGCTGGATTTATGAAAAGGCTTTTGCTTAAATGGAAGCTGGGTTGATGAAAATTTCTTGCTGAAATGGAAGCCGGATTGATGAAAATTTCTTGCTGAAATGGAAGCTTGATTGATAAAGATGTTCTTGCTTAAATGGAAGCTGGATTGATGGCAACGATTCATGCTGTCCTAAATAACCCAACAGATAATAGCTTCATATCGGAGTGAATGAATGACACTAACAAGCTCTAAGTTCACGCCTGAATGACAGCGACAGATGTTTACTCGTACGACACTAACTCGTTGACACAGCACCGCGAAATGGATATTTAGCCTAAGTTTAAGCAAATTATAAGCCTACCTACAGGAATACGCTATTTGCGGAACAAAGGGGAATTGTCCGGGGGGTTAATATTCAATATTACAAAACACAATATTTATATAAGAGCTGGTATATTCCATCCATGTACATATGTATATTGTTTAAACTACTGTTAAGATATAGCTCAACCGCATCTATTAGCCTAAGTATATTCTATAAGATATTTGCACCTCTAATTTTCATAATTAAATTATATGCTTCCAAATACAGACTTCTGTTTGAAAGTGCATTTTTTGGTAAAATCAACCTCTTCTTCTAACATTAGTCATAGATTCTAATTATAAACTTTGTGAAATAGCACGTTTTTGGTTTGGTAAAGATAGCCTATGTCTCTTCAAATTGACATTCTGAACAAAGATCTGTGTAACTTATGCCTACAGTTTTAACCACGCACTACCAAGAACACGCCCCCATTCTGAGTCTAGCAATTTGAACCTCTTGTTTCCTTGGTGTGTAATGTCGATGAAAAAAAGGTTGAAGCGCTTTATAAAATTTCCCTTTAGATTCAATATCATTTCCATTATGCCTTTTATTAATTATTAGGCCTTTAATTAAAGACTATGTCTCACTCAATTCTAAATAATTTGTAGAGTTGATATTTAATAATTTATGATTTTGTTCTACCAAAGAATCTTCCAGCCAATAGGCTATAATATAAGAATCTGCCATCTAATTTCCAGCCAATATAATATGGCTAGGAATAAAAATCCAAATAATTGTTGTTCTGCTCTTTTGTAATTTATTTGAATTATGCTAGAGTTCAAAAGAAAGGTTAGGTCTAGAATTAGATTTTTATTTTCCTTAATAGATGTGACTAGTGGCTACACTTGACGAATCTGTAATTGTTATAATGTCGTTTTAACTGCAATTTCATTTTCGTGATCAAATAGTTAATAGCCTATCCACTTAACAGATTCTGCAAAAGCTGTCTATTTTGTTGAATAAACTGAAGAGTCATCGGCAATTCTAAACTAATTTGATCAAAACCCAAGGTAGGAATATGAAAAGATGCGGAGACCTATTTTTCAAATTTTGAACCATCTGTATAAAATGTGAATATAATCATGATATAGTCTACTAATTAATTCAAGGTAATAGCCTACGATTAGTCGAAGGTAATATTCTACGATTTAAAAAATTGGCAGAGCGCCATACAAAGCGCTTCATAAATATTACTGGAGTTGGTATTATCTATTGTTACATTACATTAAATACGATGTCGCTTTTGAATCGTCGAAGAAAAACCGGTTTATACAGGCAGTCAAGCGTGCCTTAGGCCTACATCGGCATAATCTTAATAGTGCAAGTAAAAGGGATCATGAAAATTCATGCGAGACTCTCTACTGCACCGAATAACCTGCAAGGAATAACTCGGTTTGACAAGAGGGTCGATCGGTTTGTCAAATTCAAAGGCGTAGCGACCGCCCTCCGTACCCTCCGACCGAAGGGGGCCCCCGCAAGGAAGGGGCCCCTAAAAGTGCCAAAGAATGAAAGGTGTGACTATAGGTGATTGACATCTATTGAAGACATTGCACAATCCGTGTGGGTTTTACTGACAAAACCGTGAAGCAACTACAGAATACAGAATACATGCACATTGTTGGCCTATATATATATATACACATATATATATATAATATGAACCCTGCAGGTTGCATAAAATAAATGCCACACCCCGGTGTCTGCATTGTAAGAGGCTCCGCCTGCCCGGGCATTATGCTCGAAGGGGGCCATGTTCATTGTTGCTACGGCCCTGGCCAAATTCAAAGTTTTACCAGGAAGTTGCTTTGACTCATCTTGCATTTAGTGTTCATCAGTTAACTAACAGAGTCATTAGAAACAGAACCTCGAGTATGCGAATATGGATCACATCAAATTGTGGCCAATTAGTGTCTGTTTCGCGATTGCACTTCACTGTCTAGCATCTTCTGTGGCACAAGGTTAGTACGACTGTGTAGCTTTTTTGAATAGATAAATAGTTACCATAGCTACTTACAGGCCCCTCGGCAGAACTCTATGGGTTTCCTAATGGTATCCCCGGAGGAAATTATGGATATTGGCCGTGATATACGTTTAACGCATAGCAAAGGTGTTGACGATATAGACCCCTGTATTGCGGCCCCCAATCTCTCCTTGGTTGCCAGACCTTTAGCGGAGATAATAAAGTGTTCATTTAGTAGTGGGATTGTTCCACAAAGCATACAAATAGCTAAAGTGGTCCCAATACTAAAAAAGGGCGATAAGGACAATGTAATCAATTACAGACCCATTTCCGTTCTTCCTTACTTCTCCAAGTTCTATGAAAAACTTATGTATAATCGACTCTCTGGCTATATTAAAAGCTCTAACATCATTTATCCATCTCAGCATGGATTTCAACCTGGTCATTCCCCCTATATGGCCTTATTAAATATGCAGGACATGATTTCAAAGGTTATTTAAAAATAATGAATACTCAGCTCAGTGGGAATCTTCTTTGATCTAGCTAAAGCGTTTGATACGGTAGACCATAATATTTTGCTTAATAAATTAGACAACTATGGAATTAGGGGGACTCAGCTCAGATGGTTTGCCAGCTATTTGAGACCCGTACACAAAGAGTTCTCTGTAATGGTGTCCTTTCTGAGCTAGGGTTGATCAAATATGGAGTTCCTCAAGGCTCCAACCTAGTACCACTCCTTTTCCTGCTTTATATTAATGACTTGGCCAATGTCTCTTCAACAATGTTTTTTATTCTATTTGCCGATGACACCAACGTTTTTTACTCCAATGGTTCATGGCAGACGTTATTTCAAACTGTGAACGTTGAACTATCTAGCATAGCTGTTTGGTTCCATGCAAATAAACTCACCCTTAATTTAGATAAAACCAACTTTATTTTATTTAAATCCCACCGGAAAATAAAGCCAAGTGACAATCTCTGTTTGCTTATTGATGATATTTCCATCAATCAAGTTGAATCTACAAAATTCTTAGGTGTGCATAGGCCTATAGATCAACATTTGACCTGGAAAGTTCATATTAATCAAATTGAAACTAAAATTGCTAAAAATATTGGTATTATTTCCCGCGTTGCTTATATCTTGCCAAAGACAATTAGAATGAATTTGTCTACCCCTACCTCACGTATTGCAACCTTGTTTGGGCATCGACATACGAATCCAGGCTTCATAAACTTGTGATCTTACAGAAGAGGGCTGTTCGTATAATTGCGGGTATTCGTAAACTTTTAATTTTACTTTTAATGAACTTCATCTCCTGAAAATTGACCAGATAAAGGATCTCCAAATTTGCGAGTTCTTTTTTTGACTCGAACACGGTCTCCTTCCTTCGGTATTTCAAGGTTACCTCCCTCGCGCCTCTGACATCCATTCGCATTTCACTAGGAATTCATTTGCTTTTCGCCCTGTCAAAGCTCAATCTAATACTAGGCGTTTTACTATTAAATCTTATGGCACTAAAGTATGGAACACAATACCAATTGACATTCGTCAATCGAGTAGTCTGCAGGTATTTAAAAAGAAACTTCGTGTTCTTCTACTCTCCTCTACTAAAGCTACTTGAAGTGCACATGACCATGTGTAGTTAAGATTTTAGTTAAGTACTTAGTTAAGTTTGTTTCTCTACATGCTCTTGACAATATAAGCTTTTCTGCAATCTATCATCACCTAATTTGTTTTAGTCTCTTTCTTTTTAGCTATCTTGATTAATTTTTCTTGGGATTTTTTTTACTTGGGTGACCCTTCCCAGCGGGATGTCCATCCCTTTTGGGCCCCCCTTTGTAGCCAATGCATGCATGTTTTGTACTTTTATTGTTTTCTTGTTTTCTGGTTGCAATAAAGTGAATTGTATTGTATTGTATTGTATAATAGATAAATAGGCCTCTAGGATATAGTCTTATCGAAAAATCTGATGACCCTTTTTTGTCTTGTGAAAAATATACCACTTTGACAGCCAGAAAAGCTGATGACTGTTTTTAGTCATACGATACATTTCTTTTCTTTTCTTTTTCTTCCTCGTCATCTTTTCCCATTACATCGAGCTCGAACCTGTGGGGGGGGGGGGGGGGCACGTCCATTTTGCCCGCCAGAATAGCTGGTGAAAATATAAATATTTCTGAATGGAGGCATGGCCGGATTTCCCCCATGGATCCGCCTTTGCTGCTGTCTCCTCGTCTCTGTCTCTCCGTCTCTCTGTCTATGTCTGTGTTTCTGTTTCGCTGTGTGTGTGTGTCACACTAGGTTTTCCGTATCTTCCGTTTGTTGTCTTTCTCTCCATCGTTTAAATACTCCCTTCTTTCAACATAGCCTATCATCGATGCCATTCTATGATGAGAATATTCGTATGGACTTCGATCGTGACTCATATTTACTGACATTCGCTCACGAGGAGGCTATGTCAGAATAACCAGATCAATGGGATCATGTATAAACGTGTATAAATTGTTTATATATCTATATATAGGCTACTACATATTATAAATAAAGAAGAAACTATGTGTGTGTGTGTGTGTGTGTGTGTGTGTGTGTGTGTCTGTTTGACCGGAATGCATTTCCACAGTTTTCGAGCTTTTCACTCCAAACCTTCACTACTGTGTCCGTCAGGGCATGAGACGCAAAGTTGGGGTGGTTTGCGAATTTCCCCCCACCATGGGGGGGGGGGCAACGCCGGGTACCCCTTCTAGTAGTTAATATATACCGGTAATTATGTAAGTATGTATACGCAATAAATTTATTGACTTTTTATATAGCGCACTTGCAAAGGTAAACTAATCAAAAGTGCTCGCAGTCCAACAAAGAATACATAAGGCAGTTTTTAAGTGAGAACGGAGCATAATGGTGTGGCCTCTAGGCACAAGACGGAGTGCAACAGGGAGCCCATTCCAGGTTCTATGGCTAGCGCCGCTGCATTATATAAGTGTGAGAGCGAGAGCCATCTGTCAACATATAATTCTATGAACTAAAACGAATAATTATAGGCTAGTGATCTAAACTGTCAATGAGAAGCTGAAACATCGAGATTGATCAGTGACAAGCCACCCTCGTATGCAGAGGTTGAGTAAATAAATCGCTAACACCAAGGCTGTATTTCAGGATATATATAATTCAAGGGATTGGTCTTTTCCGTCTTTAGAATATATTCATAAATATTTGATTGCGCGGTCGTAGGCCTATACCCTATGCACCGAAGTCAATGCTATCTTTTGCCCAATCCATAAACCACAGACCTATTAATAACTTTATCTTCTAATATTTAAGCCTTGTATGCTTGCATATAAATACAGGGTGGCTCAAAAAAAGTCCCACCGGATAAAATGCGATAACTTCGCAACCAATTGAAATTTTTCTGCGAAAATTTCCCAATTTGTTGGAGAATGAATTTCCAACAATTCCTGAAAGTTTCACTTGAGACTTTTCATGTTTGCAAAAGTTACAGTTGTTTAAACTTTCAATTCCTTTTTTTCAAATATCCGCGAAAAAGTTAACGTCACTTGTAGATTTCCATGTCAAATAATATCACTTTCACTACGACCGCAGAAGTCCGTTTTACAGTTTATCGTAAAGAATGATGGGAGTGTCCACTCCCTGCTTTAACTAGAGATCAAATTATTTTTGTGAAGCTCAGTATGGCCTTGTTGATCGAGTCCTACGGCAACCGATGCAACATTAGCAGCAAGACTTCATTCAGCTAGCCAATGTTCTCCAACTTGGAATGAAATGTGTTGCAGCGTTCCAGCAGAGCTCTCCAGACACGATAATCAAGATGGTTAAGGTCTGGCGAGTTTGTTGGTCATTCATCTTTGCCAATAAATTTACTGCAGTTGAAGGCAATATGGTAGCGCATCATGATCAGCCTTGCCGTGATAGCAAGCAGAAAATAAAACCAGATGTTAGAACATACCAGTGTTCAATGAGTCTGGGTAACAGAGTTCAGCGGTAAGTTTGACATTTAGTCTACTGAATGGGATTAAGTGCAGTCTTTCCTTACAGCCGTAACACACGCCAGCATAGCTGATGCTGAAACCATGATGTGCTTAGCAAACTTGATGCCTTCGACTACCAAGCGAACTTCGTGAATATCGCGCTTTTTCCATCAGACCAAACGACCACTTCCTGCCTCTCTTCCGACACATGACCTTCGTTTCATAAATACGTTTGCAGATAGCCTTCATTGTGCTCAGGCTCCACTTTTCATTGGGGATTTTGCCATGATCGCGCGATGTCCCAGTCTCTGCTCACGCAACGTTTGAATTCCCATTTTATCTTCCGCAGAAACTTTGTCCATGACGTTCAGTATGGGATTCACAAATTGAGACCTTAATATATAAAATATCACCAAATACTAATAGCTTGCACCATAAACAGCTTCTTTGTAGCTCGTAGTGAGGTCATTATGACATCATCATCACTTTGTTTGCTGTAATTTGAAAAAAAATTCTTTAAGAAATCGCATGTATTGCAACGTGATTCTGCGAAAATTCAAAAAAAATGAAAAACTATTTTTGCACAGCTGTAACTTCTGAAGTAATACAGATTCATTATTGAGATTTTCAGGGATTGTTGCAAATTCTTTCCTCTATAATGCCTGCTATTTTCATAGAATAATCTCGATTGGCTGCGGAGATACTGCATTTTTCCTGGTGGGACATTTTTTTTATTGAGCCACCCTGTATACAGACGTCGGGATATATGTTTAGTTGTAAGATCATTATGTAATATAGACCTATGGAAGTAAAACTCTCAAAGTGAAATTGTAAATTGTAGCATGCACGGTATTATCTATAGTTTCATGTTTGTATTCCCTCTCCCCCCCCCCCCATGCATAGGCCCTATTTATTATCTGCATGCTCATGCATAATTTCTAGACATAAGTATGATTGATATGTGTATATATAGACTTGCTTGCATGTATGCACAAGTATATATATATATATAGACATATATACATAGAGTTATACACGATTATATATAATACATAGGCCTAGGCCCTAATGCATAGATGTGTGTGCCTACGAATGATAACAGAAGGTCTAATACAGGCACATGCTGGCGTAGGAGGATGTGGCTGACGTGTGTTTCTATTCAAGTCCTGGGCTGTCCTATAGAGACTGCAGCCTATAGAGTATAGACGTCAGTGGCGTAGCAATAGGGCGTGCAACCTGTGCAGTGCACGAGGGCCCCCGGCTGTTAAGGGCCCCCCGGGGTCAGAGTAATTTTTTACTTTAAGGATTATTCAGATTGTATTTAGGCTAAACCTAAATGTACAGCGTAGGCCTATATACTCAGTAATTTTTTGGGTTTCAGCCGGAATGTCCAAATAACTGCTTTGCGCTGTGCCATGATCACGCTACCTTATTACAAATATCTAGTTACTCTTTGTAGTTTTGGGACCGCAAGTAGTTTTTCCAACGTGTAAACATAACTGTCTCATAGTCTACGCGTCTACGCATGCAGTCGCGTTTAAAATTTATTTTCTTTGCACAAGAGAAGGCGCGCAAACGAGCATTTTAGCATTTTGGATTTAGATCCCCGTAGTAGGTTAGCCGTAGACTTGATTGAGTCATTTCACACTTGCCAAATTCGTTGATTTTTCCCGCTCTTTTAATCAACAAACCCAGCAGTTTGGAGAGTTTAAGTAGGGCCTAAGGGTGATTGATGATTAATACGTCAGGGGATAAAGCAATTTTTGTGATTACCTCTGTATGGTATTCTAGTTAAATTTTTCTCTGCTGCTAACCTATGGAGAAGTATATGTTTTATTAGATAAATTGGTTAAAATAGTAAAAATGTGGCTAGTTTATTTTCATTCAACTTTGCTGTGAAGTATGCAAAAAATTTAAAGGAATCAGGCGTTTTGCACAGCTTTGTTGTTTGAAATCGAATGGGGTTTCAAGCATTTAAGGGGCCCACCACCTAAGCTCTGCACAGGGGCCCCCAAGACCTTGCTACGCCACTGATAGACGTATAAATTGGCGATCACTTTGTGTGTATGGTCGATCTATAATAGACCTATGCAATGTATGCATGTGGTTATAACCACATGCAAACCTATGCATAGGTCTATTATAGTCAACTGCATGATTAGGTGTATTCGTGACTTAAGATTACAAAATAAAAAGCGAATTTCCCAGGTGAAAAATGTTGAATTTGAGTGCCAACTTGGCAACTTAAGATGTTCTGTCAATTCACACGTCTAAGCAAATAGAGGCATTTCAGGCTTTTGAGACGGACCCGAATGCATTTCAGGCTTTTGAGACGGAACCGAATGCATTATGCGCTAACGTAATGTTTACTTGGTAAACTGACTTGGTAAAGTCTGTTCTTACGTATTATACCCGGCAATTGCACATATTTATTATTTATCGCGTTTATAATTATATAGCGCTGATTATCAAACGACGCGCATTGTTGGTCCTGCCTGCATGCAAAGCTATATGAATAGCCTACTACACGCTGTGCTTTAGTAGGCCTAAGAGTCCGGATGTAATAATTATATGATGCTATATTATACAATTAAAAAATTGTTGCAGAATCGACCTAACGTAGCTCTTCAAAAATAGATCTAGACCTATTGGTCATATGGAGTGAATTTAAGGCTTTTAAATCGGCTCACTCTAAATTCAAAGCGGCTATATATGTGTATAATATTATTGTGTCTAAATTCTAAATTGCCAAATAATTGTAGATTCAGAGTATAGCTAATTTCTAACTTGCAAAATCTTAGTGCTTGGCCTATGCTGCTGCTCTTTTTTTTAGTAATTAGTGACGCTATTAAGGCGTTTCGGATTTTCAGTACGGTACAGATCTTGTCTGGTTAGAGTCTCCTCGACATCTTGACATTTTGCTTTGATTAAGCCCTGCCACTTCCGAATCAAGCCCTGCCACTACAACATTAGTTTTTGTACAACAACAACAACATCCATTAAAAATAGTCTGTGACTTTAAATAACTCATAGCAGTGAAATGTTTCTCTTTCTCTCCGGCCTCTCCGCTTTATGGATCGATTTGACCGCTTCGTTTCACCAACGTTATCGGTCAAAGCCGAGATTTTGCAATTTTATTGTGTGTTAGTCCTCATAGAATAACCTTCCACTGAATTTAGGCCTACGGTCGAGATATTGACTCATAGACTTTTCACTTCTGTGTGCTGCATGCAGAGGACTTTCTTGTCCTCTAAGCCTCTAAGATGCCCACACCGGCAGCGCCTCCGAAAAGTTAATAAAAAATGCAATACAATTGATGTATACATTGTATAGGGCCTAACTTGTATTAAACTAACATTGTGCTGTTCTTTTCTGTTTTAGTCCTCCCTGCGGATTCTGTTCTACCCGGTGAGTTAAAAACTTCCTGCCAACTAGATGTAATGTCGTGATGATCACAATGTATATAAATTATAGGTGAAGAGGGAGATGGTGTATTGGCGCAGGGTGATGCTTTTGTAGTGTTTAGTTTGGGGGTGACGTTGGTTAGAAACCGATGATGGTTTCGTGAGTTCCTGTGCGCGACTTGTGGTCATGTGTCTTATGATGTGTGGCGAAAATTAGCACAGCCTGCATTCGTTCTCTCGTAATTAAAACACTCTGACGGTGGTGGTGTGATGGTATGATTGTGCGATTGTGTGATCGTGTGATGGTGTGAGTGCGTGATGGCGTGAGTGTGTGATTGTGTGCTCGTGTGATGGTGTGATGGTGATTGTTTGATGGTGTGAGTGTGTGATGGTGTGAGTGTGTGATTGTGTGATTGTGTGATCGTGTGGTGGCATGATTGTGAGATGGTGTGATTGTGTGATTGTTTGATGGTGATTCTGAGATGATGGTGTAATGGTGATTGTGGGATGGTTATGGTGATGGTGATGGTCTGCCTTGAACGATTCTCCGTCGAGGTTCAATCTGCTGTCGTGGAGGGTCTAGAGCATCGTACACCATGGCGTGATCATGGTGGTGGTGGTGGTGGTGGTGGTGGTGGTGGTGGTGGTGGTGGTGGTGGTGGTGGTGGTGGTGGTGGTGGTGGTGCAATTAGCTTGTGTTGACCATGACTTGGACGATCTTTCCTCTTTGCTTTCAGTTCTTGATCAACTGGGCCTTGGTTCCATTGAAAATCAGTTGGAATCTATGGACGTTTGTGTGGAACTGCACGCTAAACAAGAGCACTGCTTTGAACTGCACTGCCAGAGAACGATCAGAGGCGGATTTGCTCAGTATTGTCCAGCAACCCAATAGCTACATGTATTTATACCCTTGGAACCAAGGCCGTATAGACAGGAGGTGTTTGGGGTGTTTGAACACCCCCCGAAATGGAAAATGCAGAAAAAATCTATTGCATTTTCTAGTTTGTGATGCAAAACACCTCCCGAAATTAAATAACAGATAAAATTTCGATCTGAAAATGGAAGCTGATGACTAAAAAATAAAAGATCATCAGAAATGTTTGCAGCGAAAATGGAATTTTCCCCCCGATATTCAGAAACACCCCCGAAATAAAATAATGGCTACGGCCTTGCTTGGAACCATGCAACGTTACGTATAGCCTACCAACACATTGTCAAGCTTTCAGATATTTTCTGCGTCCGTTCGTCCTTACAGGCTCGAACAACAGCATCGTCTTCTACAGAGCGGGCGAGAACGGTTACTATGGCAACAACGTGACGGTCCGAACGACGTCACTTCCTGACTCGGCCAACAAGGCGTGGTTCGACGAGGAGACGCTACTGCCTAATGGTACGCTGAAGAAGTTCTACTTGATGGCGCACAACTACGGTACGTTGGACGACGCCAGTACCAGGATTCGATTGCAGATCTGGAGACCTGTTGACATCATCAACTACCGATTGATGCTCGTCTGGCAGCAGGTCGTGCAAGTTGCCGCGTCGGCTCAAGCTCCATTGCTCTACACGGTTGGTAGCCATATTATGCATGCTAGTCTGTGTATTGTATTGTATTTGAGCATTTGTATAGCGCCTTTAGTAGGGTGAACCGTTCAGATGCGCTTCAGATGCGCAAGGCCACGCGGGAAGAAGCAGGTTTGAGAAACGAGAAAGAAGAAGAGAGGTTGCCAGACAGAATCAGGGCTGTTTTAAAGAAATTTTTAGAACTGCACAACTCCTTCTTTTCCCACCCATCCTCCATGGTAAATTACTTCCAATCGGAGGATAATGACCATTTTGTGCTAGTTTAAACTGTACGGAAGTGCTTTTTGCAACTGCACAAATCCATTTAGAACTGCGCATTTTGTGTACAACTGCACGTTAAAAAAGCCCTGGACAGAATTGCATGTAGAGCGAACAGAAGGAGAAAGCGCATTGGGCTTAATTACACATAATACATGTACATGTATTATGTAAATATGCGTGTATGAATTATTTCTTTCTTTCATGATTTCTGGTCATCTCTTGGCGTTGTTGTTGCACAAACTTCTTTGCCTTGCGCTGTCGAGGTCCCTGTCTTGCCACACGGACGAGGCAACGGTTACAGACGGCATAAAAATTCATGGTTTGCGCTGGTAGGCTACTCTGGAAAGCAGCCGACCGCAAAAAAGTTGACGCAGATGGTCTAAAACTTACCATGGCCCATAAAATCCGCTCTCTGTTGCCTTGAATACATTAAAAGTCAAAGACGCATGCAGCCCTATAGGCCTACAGTCATATGACACGTGCATACATTGTATATGATACAATTGAACAGTCGACAGAGTCCCGGGACTCTGAACACTTGACCTTTGAACGAAAAGGCTTCCAAATCTCGTGAGTAGAAGAGCGAGTGCCGGTTCTGGACCAATCTCTTCTCCTGTCAATTGCATCGCATTGTAGAAATTCCCGATTATTCTGTAATACGGATAAGTCACAAATGTAATTGTCTACTTACTAGGATTATTATTACAATTATATATGGCTTATTCGTTGTAGTATACGATCAACCAGACAGTGGCTTTGGTGGCCGGCGATAGAATAGGCTGGGCGTTTGAAGGCAAAGCCGGTCCAATCAGCTTCGCGTTTGTTGAGTCTCACCGAACGCGTCCGCAGAGTACGAAGTTTACTACTCTGCCACAGGTCGGACAGACGATCGATTTCGATCCAGTTTACCTTCCAAGCATCTTCTCCGTTGCAGTCTCCGTTGACGGCAGTAAGTAGGCCTAGTATAATCACGAAAGCTTTTATATTATGTGGCGGGGCGAGGTGGTGTAGTGGGTATGTTCGCTGCCTTGCAGCCGGAGAGTTGCAGGTTCGAATCCACCTCAAGCCGTCTTGTAGGGACCTTGGACAAGTCCTTCACTCGCAATTGCTCATGCGCTTCGGCGTGAAATTCTGATTCAGTGTCCGCGCGCTGTAGCCTAGTCGGGAGCGCTTATGAGTAGGAATCTTGAAGGGGCGCTATATAGTAATAAGTGCACATACTTACACAATGGGGTTTAAGATCTGTACAGATTGATGCACTTGAGAGCAGAATTTGTCGTCGTCATCATCTTCATCACCATCAGCATTTTTATAATCATTTCGTAATTATTGTCATCATCAGTATAGGTAGTCCTGATCTCTCTTGAGCATGTCTCTGTGCTAACTCCAGGTGCACCTCTGAATAATCATTACTACTGAAGGCGCTTAATTCTTTAGCAACCAGCATGTACTAAAATGCACTGAGAACATATGTGGCTGGTCGTTAAAGGGTTAATTCCAAGTAAATACAGTGCAGGCGTACTAATCTTGGTCTCGTCTCCAGGCTGTGAAATGCAGTAAAAAAGTGTCTAGACATTCTGCTGGGGTCAAATTCATGACGTATCTCTGACGCGTCTTAACTCCTAGTTGCGACTAGTGGGCAACTAACGGATAAATCGGAATTCACCACCACCTCTTAGTCATCTAAGTCACGACTAACGCTATGTGACCTGGTCTGTATATACCGCCGTATATACGGAGGTATATACGGAAATCAAGGCTCCGTGTATGTTTGGTCGGTCGGTCGTTCCTGGAAGTGGGTCTGCCAAGGTTGAATGTCGAAATTGATCTTTTAAATTGCTCTGTTGCTAAAGCTTTCAATAAATCTTTGACTGAGTTTAGTGTAATAGTCGACTGTAGTTAGACGGAACCAATTGTATGTTCCATATTATACTGAAAAGAACCTCCTGCTTAACTAGTCAGGATTATTCCTCGTTTTGATTCATTCTTACTCTTTTCTTACGCTTTAATCCTACGGCCTCGTTTCCGCTGCTTCCCGAGACCAATCACACGCTGCTCGATGCGACATTGATGGTCTAATTTGCTAAAGGGTGTGCAAGACGTCTCTTTGTCATTCTCAGAGGGAGGTCTAGGTCATTTCGTCCTATAGAACTCATTGGAAACGTGGCAATCTCCAGTGTGACAGCAGTAGACATTGCCATTTAGAACTATGTCAACGGTACTCGTTATATTAGTCATTTAAAATGTGATATTGTTTTTGGAATTTTGTAGTTCTTCCAGAATACACTGGAACCGCCGGTCCAGTTGGAATAACAGGAGCCACTGGTGGCCCCGGAGCGACTGTAGCAACAGGTATATATATAGATCTATATACAGGGTGGGCAAAAAACCTAAGATTTTTGCCCATATCTTGACCAAAAGTAAGAATTTCGAAATAAAATTTTACAGTATTGTAGACAATTCATATTTACACCAGATGGCCAAATTTCATTAAAATATTTCAAACAGAACAAACGTTATACCACTTTTAGTGAAGCCACCCACCGTTTTTTGACGATTCAAAAACGCGACGCAACAAAAAGTAACAAAAAATCAACTCAATTATTCTGGCCAATATCTTGGCCAGAAGTAAGAATATCAAAATTAAATTTTACACGCTTAAAGACAATTCATACCCACACATGATGGCCAGATTTCATAAAAATATTTGAAACAGAACAAGAGTTACATCACTTTTAGTGAGGCCGCCCCCATTTTTTGACGTTTCAAAGACGTAACGCAGCAAAAAGTAGCAAAAAAACCATTTTATTAAGTCTCATCTCAAGTAATTGTTATCAAATAGACTTCATGTTGCCAGATGATCATTATTATTACTATTTAAAAAATAAACAGGGCACCAGCGTAGCTGCACATCACTGAGAAGTCACTTAGCAAGATGACAATCGACTTGGTAAATAAGAAATCTGTCAGATTAATCAGGGGTCCATCAAGAACTTTGCAAAGAGACTCAAGTGCAGTTTTGGCACTGGTTATGGGCACATTGAACACAAGTTGTGAAGCACTACCAAGTTCATTTGACAAGTTATTTTGAGATGAGACTTAATAAAATCGTGTTTTTGCTACTTTTTTGGTGTTACGTCTTTGAAACGTCAAAAATGGGGTGGCCTCACTAAAAGTGGTATAAATTGTGTTGTGTTTGAAATATTTTGATGAAATCCGGCCTTAATGTGTAAATATGAATTGCCTTTAAGCCTGTAAAATTTCATTTGAAATTCTTAATTTTGGTAAAGATATTTGGAAAAAACCTAATTTTTTGCGTTTCGTTTTTGAATCGTCAAAAAACGGGGGGTGGCCTCACTAAAAGTGATATAACTTTTGTTCTGTGTGAAATATTTAGACGAATTCTGGCCATCATGTGTAAATATGAATTGCCTATAAGATTGCAAAATTTCATTTCAAAATTCTTACTTCTGGCCAAAATATTGGCTAAAAACCTTGGGGGTCTTTTTTCGGCCCACCCTGTACATAAACATTCAGCAGTCGATATCTGTAAGGCACATAATATTTATAAATGACAAGACACTGCAGGAAAAATTAGTCAGAACGGATGCAAGACATAGTTGAAGTGAGCTGACAGTGAACAGTTCAGTTATATCTTCTCTTTGACCAGCAGAATGACAAGGGGTCACTGGACACATATACCTCGGGATCAGCTGCAGACAGAGGGAACTGCCAGGTCGAACTGGAGCCAACGAGGCAGTAGGCGATAGAGTACAGAAGTCCTGGACAGTTTACAGATGTTGGCGATTGCCTAGCTGGCACCGGCATAGTAATGTGTATGTGCACATTGTGCAGTGATTAATGTGTCAAGTGAAAGCCCTGAACTCTACAGACTGATCATGATTTTAGAGCAAATTCAATGGCATTGGGTTGTATGCCAATACAGACAGTGATATATTATGGGAGGAGATGTGGAATAGTCACAGATTTTTTGTTAGCCCATTGCAGTTAAAATACAGAGAACATTCTTCTGTGCGCATTCTCGGAAAGTTATAAAAGTGATTTATTTATTTACAGGGCCTGTTGGGTCATCGGGTCCCATTGGGACTCCAGGAGGCGGTACTGTTGGCGCAACGGGAGAACCAGGTGGTACTGGAAGTGCTGGAGCTTCTGGGCAACCTGGAATCACATATTTGCCCCTATTTTTGCACCTGCAGGCAATATTGCTAAGCTTCTTTTTAGGTACGGTGAAAATTTGATGATTGTGTAGTTTTTGGTGTGCAAATTGCAAATCATGATGCAGAATTGAAAGATGGTTGAAATTTTCCCTGAACAAAATGCTAGAAAGTAAACTCTATGATGCCATGACATTGCTATAAGTAGGCCTACTAGTAGGCCTGCTAATAATAATTAGTGGATAAGTGGATAAGTCTGCAATGTGGTAGATTTTTAAATTCGACAGACAAATCACTGCAGTTATAACAATTTAATTTAACTGTCTCATGCGTACAACATTCATGTCTATTGTGTGCGTTTTATCGCATGTGTTAGGTATAATAGCAAATTAATGCCATTGATTAATTACTGTTGGTGATCTTGATTGCAAGAACGCAAAGATACCGACCTTACAAGGCCAACATGTAGGGGCCCACACGGAACCTCTGCACACGGGCCCAGGAAAAGCTAGCTACGCCACTGGTACGAGCAACGAATTTAGCCTAGTATTTCGAAATTAGGCCAAACCATATTGTTGAAACCATTATTGCTAAACCTTAGTAAATCATAATTATTGCTAAATCATATTGCTAAATCATATTGTCGAACCTTATTGCTAAACCATAATTATTGTTAATTCATATAGGCTAATGCTAAATCATATTGTTAAACCATAATAATTATTATTGCTAAACCATAATTGCTGTTTTTATATCAAACTGCTGAATCATAATATTGTTGAACCATATCACGTCTTGGAGTTTCTCTTGAAATGTTGCTATACCGGTATAAATGAATGCAAGATCACGATTACGATTTTGATACGTTGGAGTCTGCTCTCCACCATTTGGATTTGGGACTGTACACAGTGTACATGGTCTGTACAGTAGAAGAACTCCTATGGCAACGTGTTTTTAAAGTGACGTGGTTCTGAAAGTGGCACTATAATATGACCGATGATGATAAGTTTATTTTTGCTTGAATTCTAGTGTTGTAATACCTGAGCTATTCAGCCATGCTGACTCAGAAATGCAAACGAATGCCATATGACAATAGGGCTATAACCGTAAGTCAGTCGGTGCTTTCGTATGACTCCGATTGTATGGTTATGCGTGACTGTAGGCTAGCCTATGTCTGTTACTGATGATGTGATTTAGTAGTAGGTTACAACAATGAAGTCACCTTGTCACATTGTGCCATCAGTTCGGAGAACTCTAGCGACCGTCATGACCAGCCTTCTCCACTTTATTCTGTTCTGTGTCTTGTCCCTCAGTTCTTCCAGATTCATCATAATTTCAATCACAAGGCGTCCCATCGAAAACCTAAAACGAGTTTTCGCTGTATTAGGAGAAGACAAGGTTAATTAGGCTACGTCTCCATTCGATGCTTTGAAGAAGCTCGAACCTGCTCTACTCTGCTTAAGTCTCGGATCTTCTCCTCGTCTACTCTATGTCTGAAAGCATTTCATTTCCCCCGGGCTTCTGCGTCGAGAGTGCACCTGAATAGATCATGTTGCGAGAGGCGCTATATAAATGTATAGATATATCAAAAACGATGCTCTCTACGTGGCATAGTGAATGTTTTAAGCAATCGGATTCGTTCGTTCTTTCATTTCAAGAATTTATATAGCGCTCTTTGAAAAATCTCACTCAGAGACGCTTCTACTCCAACCACGGTGATACAACAAGATCTTAAGATTATGTAAAGCAGTGATGAATCAGTCTTAGATGACAGGCGTGGGCCTGTATGAAATGGGAGGTTATTCCAGACAGATGGACCTACAACTGAAAAAGCACGACGCTGACAGGTCGAGGTTCCAACACGAGAGATCAAAAGCTCCTTGATAGAGGCAGATCTTCGTCTTCAATCTTCTGCTGTTGAGCAGGTTTGTGACATGGACAACCTCGTGATCCCCTCCGATCTCCGCCATCCCGCCCTGTCCTCCGCATTCCTCTTGGTGGCAGAGGCAGATACCGCATTGTAAAACGACCACAGTGCTCAGTTTTATTAGACACTAACACATTTACATGTATCTTGTTAAGCGATCGAATCTAGGCTATTTCATGAATCAATATAGCGCCATAGAAATAAAACAGGATCAGTATTACGAGATAGCCTACCTTACCGTATAATTTGTCTATTTTTACGTTACCTTACATTTATTGCGATACCATTTTCCCCATGTCGTGGGATTGTCTAAGCTTTTTTAACACAGGCAGTCATGCGTGCCTCTTTATTCGTGCTAAAGATGACCGCGCAAATGAATAACATCTTAAGATGTCGTACAAAGACTCAATTGTGAGATCATTGACTGAACAGGATATAATTTATCTTGTAAGCAATAACTTTCTTGGACAATAGCATGAGTGTAGGCCTATCTGAGTCAGTTTTGTCAAGGAAGTTGCTTCAACTCAACTCTCAGACAGTGTTCGACAGTATCAGTATCAAATAACCAACAGACTCTCTAGAAAAATAGAACGCTTAGACCTCTTCAAGTTTCTTCAAGATTATCTGCGAATATGGATTACATAAAACTGTGGCAAATTTGCGTCTATTTCGCGGTCGCACTTCACTGTCCAGCGTCCTCTGTGGCACAAGGTTAGTATTAATGAAAATATTGATTAGACTGAATGTGTATCATAATCGATTGTTTCATCTATTTTATAATTAATCTAACCTAGCTGTGTCCACCAAAGACAAATTCTTCAATTTAAAAAGTAAATATTATCTAAACGTTAATTCAAGGCAACATCGATGGGATTTCAAATTCCACAAATTCCACGATGAAGTTACTAGATATATTTTAAAAACTGCGTTCGGTCGAAGGATTCAGCGCTAAATGTATTGATAATCATTTGGCGCCAAGCAAATTTTTTGAATCAAATCCAAAATTATCGTTGTGGGTTAGTTGCCTTTTCCATTCCATGTGCTCTAATCAGAATATTGTGATTAATTAATTATTATTATTATTATGCTTATTAGGTTATGTTTATCATTTTAATAACTGTGTCATACGCATTATTTTTCATTCTTCAGTCGTGGACGAATGTTCCCCAAGTTGTTGGAATCCAGTTCAGTCAGACACTAGCGTTTTAGCCTCTGCACTACAAAGTGGAGTAGCCAGCGAAGGAGAATGTAAAGAACTTTGTGTAAACACTGAAACGTGCATCGGACTCGATTGGGCAAAAGACAATGACGACAGGAGATGCTGGCTCCAAGTGGGACGGTTGCCTTCATATAACATTACGAATGTTAATCATTGGAGCGTGACTGATTGTTCAGGTGAACCACATCAACAACTTTGTTTAAAATGTGTTTAACGTATGTAATTACTCGCTTATAATATTTCTATTGTTAGTAATCAATGTAATTTATTATTTTGGCAAATTTTGAAATTTTACAAAGCTTTGTTTTTTCATATTTTATTGAATTATTTTTTAACATAATCACATCACACCATTTCTTATTAGACTAAATTATTTTTGAGCACTGCTTAAATTCGATGATGCTTTCGCTTGTCATTACCATACACAATTAATGTCAGGGCAGTGTCAAAACAATCCTACGATATTGAATCGGTTAATAAACATAGGCCTACAAACTACTGCAACTTAAGCTACCGTATTCTAATTTCCAGAATCATAACCACCATGGTATGATCTGGTTATGTCAGCATAGGCGTAGGGGGCATTCCAGCAGTGTTGGGGTGGGACAAAAATGAGACTTTGGCTGAAAAATGTTTTTGTCTTCCAGGCAAAATCTTAAGAAAAATTCCCGTTACGTTTGCCCGAAAATTCTGACGACCCTTCCGGCCAAAATCTTCTGAAATTTCACATTACTTTTTGCCCGAAAATGAAATTTGGGGGCATTTGCTCCCCGGACCCCCGTCTTCTACGCCTATGTATGTCAGCAACAGTCTTCTAAATGCAAAAGCATAAATTGTTTCAGACGAATGTGTTTCATATTGTTGGAGACCAGCAAAAGTCGATTTTCATGTGTCGGGAGGCACTCTTCAGTCAAGCGCAACAGACGAGAATCGGTGCAAACTACTCTGTGGCAACACATCAAATTGCACTGGTGTGGACTGGGACCCAACATCTTATTGTTGCTACTTGATATTCACTGAAACACCTCCCACTGCTATGGCATATGTACGTCACTGGGACATCGAAAGGCATTTGCCTTTCATCAAGTGTCAGCGTTAGTATACAGTATTTTATTTACTATGTTTAATTCCAAGTAATGTGTGTATTTGTGCTTGTACAATGTACCTAGCCTATATCTTTTGTACAGCGTTTTAAGAAGCTCAGAATAGCGCAGCAAGTATGATTGTCTGTGGGATGAGTCGTATTCTGATAGGCCCTACTCCTGAAAGCACATTCCTGTTACTAGAAGACACAATGTTACGCCGCACTTTGATGGAACATCCTTTTCTAATCAGAATTCAATACAAACAAAATGTTCGTGAACATGTTGACACTTAGATCAATAGTTAAAACGTACAGCATTCCTATGTTAACTAAATATAAATTTCAGAATTAAACAAAATGCTTTCGTTAACGCAATGTAAGGTTGTTGGCTCATTTAGGCTATAAAATTATGGTAAAATTGATAGCATGATCAATTTTTAGAGAAGCCATACTCTGACCTTTCTGTATTAGGTTAATATTAATGGTTTCAAATACAATTTCATTTGGTAAAGATAGGCCTATCAAATAACCTCAAACATTCTACTCCTTTTTAAAATTAAATAACTGTCTTACAGATTACTTTAACTAATTAACTTTTATAGGGAGGTGTTTAAAATTAAATAACTGTCTTACAGATTACTTTAACTAATTAACTTTTATAGGGAGGTGTAATGGCCTATTTGTACGTAGCCTATGCTCATAGGCACTAGACTCTATGGCTGAGGAGAGGGTTTCAGAACTGTACGAGGTGCAACAGGAATGGGTTGAAAATACTTTTTTTTATATAACGTAATCTAATGTTATGAATGGGTCCTTGTGACTCGGTGATTATATAAACGTTAAAACAATTCATATGCGGAAATTAATCCGTGGTCTTAATGTTGTGAACCTAAAGTAAATACGATATATCTCCCATAGGTGGAGGCAGGGATGAATCACCACCTAACTCAAGTTTTACATCGAACACATCTGCTACATCAGTAACTACTGATGTATTGAACACCGTGGCAGTGACGGTGACGTTGACACCTCTGCATAACTCAACGGAGTCTTTGATGGAAAGAGCAAGTTCTGTAGGTTGGGACAATTTTACAGGTAACCTCATTTTGTTGCTTGATAAACTTTCAGTCATGCGTGCACCAGTCATCACGATATTTCGTAATATACATGTAGCCTAATTCTTTTTTATTGGCTAAGTGTTTCGGCTTTTGTGCCTATACTTGCCTATGCATATAATAATAATAATTATACCCTACTGGAAGTTAACGTTCACCGTTGTCGGTGTCTTGATCATGAATGAATAGGTCGTTATGTCATGACATCTTGTGTACGATTCGTAATTATTGAATAAGGAACATCACGCCAACCGAATCGATGCCATTGCCAACTCTTGCTGTTGGGCAAGTGAGAACCAACTGTAAGATATTCGTAAGCCTATACGTTACTTGGAATGATGGCGGCTATGGGAAGGGTGTTCGTAGCCGTGGGTGCAGAAATAATCAAATGGAACAATACGGATCAGTTCTGATTACACACGAGTTCCTAGTAGCTATCATAATCACAAGCTCCAATTCACAAAGCTCTATACTACTGTAACAATTTTGGGTGACTCCAATGTCTGATCTGGTAACTTTTAATTTTTTCAGTTATCATTGCGCTGGCGGCAGTGTTGGGACTTAGCGTTTTAATAATAATCGGACTCATTATAAATACAATCAGAATTGGACGACGATCACGACCGGAAAGTGGCAACAAAAATGTTGAGTTGGATGTCAACTACGAAGACTTACAGGTGAGTAAAGTCATGATTAGTTTATACCTTATTCCCTTAGACCTTTGTCCTTCCCGTTCAGATCTGCACATCGGGCAATGCAGTTTCTAAACTTCGCTCTGTTCTTCGCCACTTCGACAGAATCGTTAGTTTATAAACACATCGTAATTTTATCGTGACGTGGGGGCGGTAGTGCATTGTATTACACACTGGCATAAAGATAAGAGGACTAGTTACCAAAATTATAATAATAGTGGCAATCTTTAATAATAGTCTCTTCTTTTGTTATCCCGTCTGACAAATGCAGTACGGTATGATTACATGAAGCAATCTTAATTAACATCAGTTTTTACTACTGCCAGAACAGACAGCCTGTAATTCACGGCGCTAATAGCAGCCTACAACGCACGTCTATTCTACGGGGGCTTCAGGAATCGAACTCAGCTAAAAAGCAAAAGAATTTCAACAGTCCTAGAGAAATTTTTAAATAAAGAAATGCGACTTACAGCATCCCAACTTTAAAATTCATGGTGGCCAGTGGTGTCGGATGGCTACGAAAGGCACATTTTATGATTATGATAGCCTACTCTGTTTAGACAAGCGTTTCAATTAGACAAAAGAAATAATTTTAATTATTTAATTATTGACCATTACAGATCTCCGAGACAAGAGCGACATCCGATGACAGAATATACACGGATATAGTTCAAGGATATCCCTGCAGCGGGTCTGCACAAAATCGACAAGCTGATAATATCTAGACGATGATTAATCCATAATTCGGCTGTGATTGCCCAGACAGTGTGTTCTGAGTTACTGGCAGTCGTCAAAGTCGTCATCCTGCACTCATCCTGAGTTAAAGAGATGTTGTTGGTCCGTTGCAAGCATAGATGTAAAAAACGATGAAAATAAAATAAAAAACGGTAAAAAACGACGTTTTTTTCAAAAAAATAAAAAACGACAAAAAAACGATAAAAAACGGAAACGGAAAATAATTTGACTTTGCTACATCTAAAACCGCATTTTACCCTTGAAAACCTTGATTAGGAACCTACTACACGCAGGCTATCTCTTAAATGATGATGTTGAACGATGAAATAATGACTTTAGTTAGCTGAATCCTTGAGAGTTGGCGGAAAACATAAGGAATATCAGAAAAAATTAAAATTCAGTGAAATAATAACAGAAAGTAAATGAATAAATAAAGATAAAGAAATAATAAAAAACGATAAAAAACGATGGGAAAAATAAAAAACGAAAAAAACGACGTTTTTTGGGAGAGGATAAAAAACGGAAAAAAACGTTTTTTACAACTATGGTTGCAAGTCTAACAGTTGGTGGTATAAGGGACATTCCGTGATTGATGAGTGGTGCAGCTCTAAAGACTCGCCAAGACATCGCTGCTCTGTATAGAAAGTTGCCCGGAACCATAGATGTAAAAAAGATGGAAACGGAATAAAAAAAAACGGAAAAAACGTGTTTTTTTTTAAACCGAAAAAACCGACAAAAAACGGAAACGGAAAATAATTTGACTTTTTGCATCTTAAACTTAAACTGCATTTTAGACATAAAACCCTTGTTTACTTTCTACATGTATCTCTTAAATAATGTCGCTAAACAATTAAATAATGACATTAGGCCTAGTTATCTGAAACCTTGAGATTAGGCTGAAAACGTAAGGAATATCAGGAAAAAATAAAATTAAGGAAAATAATAAGAGACAGAGAATAAAAAAATAGCGCTACATAAAAATAAAAAAGGAATAAAACGATGGAAAAAATAAAAAACGAAAAACCTTTTAAACAACTATGCCCGGAACATAAGATGTGAATTGCGGCGGAAGTACATACAATTAGCGTAGACTGCCAGGCTAAACTTTGCTGAATCAATTCAAAAACCTATTTATATTGCTGTTAAAAGCTACGACAAAACTCGATTTTCTCATTTCTCAATGTATTTCAGCGCGTCGTAGGCTAATTTTATTCATGCACTCACGTACACAGACACACACGCATACATTGACATTTACACAACAACATACTGACACGCAAACAGTCACACACGGCTTTCTCCCTCTATATAATCCAGCGTGTCGAGCTGTGACCACACATACCATAAACGAGCAACTAATTCCACGTTTTTAGACCAGGATATACAATTTTATATATGTAGCGTATTAAAATCAAACTTGGGATAAACACAGGGATACACGATGTCCAGGCCCGCATTATGGTAGATGATAAGGGCGCTGCAGCACCCGGGCCCTTTGTTTTGAGGGACCCTCAGTTTGAGGGACCGCATTCAGGCCAGGCCCTAGGTCTGCGAGGCCCAAGGCAGCAGCGGGTCCTCAAGCATAAATTTAAGCAGTTTATTTCCTGTCACCACGGTACTGGTGAGGAGAGCCACCTAAGATGGGACACAACGTTCGTTCCCCAAATTTCGTGTTTGAACCAAGAGACTATAATAAAACAAACCACACTAGACTGGCCTATAGCCTACATGTTTGATTTTCAAATTATTCATGTAAAAGTTATTTTCCAAGAACGCTATATTATTGTCATTAAAAACAATTGCTAATAATTATGTCGCAACTATATCCATAATATAGGACAATAATTTCCATAATGTTAGTTGGGAAAGTTTAGTAATGTAATTGGCTGCGGTGTGTCAGCGAGAATCTCAATAAACGAATATATATATAAAAACATCAAAGAACTGTGTGTACTTTGTTTTGACTTTTTCTTCTATTATTCCTATCTCTTCTTCATGAATTTGGTTAATTTATCATATGTTCCATATAGCTGCTTTTTCATTGATCTTCATGTTCACATTCCATTCTTAGGTATAATTTGTTCATAGGCCTACTCATGAGTAAACATGGTATAATTCTGTGCCTGACAGAAGGGGCTCGAAAGCTTCTCACTGCACCCGGGCCCGCACTAGCCTACATGCGGTCCTGATGATGTCAGTACTAAACCGTATTTATTCGGTCGTTTCCTTTTTCTAAATTCATGTAGCCTATACTCCATTTAGATATGTCACGTTTTCTACAGGCCTTCCTCGAGCTCTGGACTCTGACCTGCACCCTCTAAAATTGTACTATTGGCATTTCAAGACACGCATTCTGCATTAAATACGAAGCGACTGTTTCTATATCCACAAATAATTCTTCCCGGGTATTTTGCCGTTAAAGAAGAATGTGATGGCGAGTGTCGACGATCTTAGAAATTTTGCTACAGGAGGTCATGCTATGTGGGATGCTAGAAAGTAACGCCTTACAAATGCGCGTAGGCTTAGGGGCCGTCCATAAAGTACGTCACGCTATTTTTGACCATTTAAACCCCCTCCCCCTGTCACAAACTGTCACAAGTCTCGGACCCCCCTAAAGTATGTCACACTTTCTCGGACCCCCCTTAAAGTACATCACACTTTCGATTTTTTTAAAAATTATCACTTAATGTAAAAACACTTCACTATTAAACTGTAAAGTTTCCACTTAAAAGAACTATCACATTATTAAAATGACTTTAATAGTAGAATAGTTAATTGTCAACAGTAACTGTTGTCACAGTAATTCATTGAAGCAGTAACTCAATGTAGATTGAATTTGAAAACAAAAATTGCAAAAATTAGACTAGACAATTATATAATACACATCATTAAAAAATAAATGTGTGACGTCACACATGGCCTGACCCCCTCCCCCTGTCACAAACTGTCACACTTTCTTAGACCCTCTCCCCCCTGGAGCGTGACGTACTTTATGGACGGCCCCTTAGTAAATGTATCATCAGATTGCTTTTAGTTTTCTTTCGCTAGTCGTAGTTACATTTATAGGCCTATTTAATAACAATTGTTTATGCGGTCTGTTTCTTATTTGTGGCGGTTGTCAGGGGCGGATCCAGGATTTCTGGTTAGGGGGGGCGTAAATACTACCAATCCAATCCCGTAAATATGTATATATATACATATTTTTACATACATAATATGTATATTATACAGTGCTTAAAGTGTAGAAAAAGAAGTGCCAGGACGCTGTATTGTAGGCCTAATTGGTCGTCAGTGGCGGCGCCGAAGGCGGGAAGTTGCGAGTGCCGAAGGCACGAAGCCCATCCCGACTAGGGGGTCTGAGGGAGCGCCGTAAGCTCCCCCAGCGGGGTCTGGGGCGGAGCCCCAGCGACCAGCGCATTTTTTGCTGTTTCGACCTTAAATGGAGCAATTTTTAGGCTCTTGTTTGCCAGCTATTTGTGAACGACAAAGTCGCGCAATTTCTAAGAATAAGTCGTTTTTCAGTGTCGCAAGCTACCAGGATAACAATAAAAAAATGTTATTGTAAAAGAGAAAGGTTTTGTCTTTACAGTAAGCTCCCCCAGCGGGGTCTGGGGGCGGAGCCCCAGCGACCAGCGCATTTTTGGCTGTGTCGACCTCAAATAGAGCCATTTTTAGTTAGTTATGGCCGGTCGTCCGTAACTGCATGGACGCTGTCCATGCAGTCATGGACGACCGTCCTGGTAGTGCTGGCCAAATAAGTCATAGGACGGCGTCCTGCCTCGAAAATAAGTGCCAGGACGCCGTCCATGATCGTCCTTGCACACTTTAAGCCCTGTATATATATATATATATATATATATAAAATTAGATCACGCTACACTATAATGATCCTTTTTATAGAAAATGTTATGGAACTTTAAAAAATATATAGTTTCTCATATAAAACCACTGTTCTCCACTGAAGGTTAACAGTGAAACGATTATAAATCAGTTATCGGTTTTGATCATGCAACCCTTGATCCAAAAAGGAAATAATAAGTGTCACATGCCAGTGGATTAAGCAGCGTCATTCTCCTTGAAAAGCATGTTTCAAATGAAGAAGTACTAACGATGGTAGAAGAGAAAAGATCTCTGCTGGACACAATAAAGATAAGACAAAAGAATTGGGTAGGACATCTGCTAAGAGGTGACTCACTGCAGAAAGAAATAATTGAAGGAAGATTGGAGGGAAAGAGGTGCAGAGGAAGGCCTAGACAAAAACTGCTGGACGGGATGATGGAAGAGGGATACAGAGAACTGAAGGACATGGCACAACAGCGTGAAAAGTGGAAACATTGGACGTTTGGACCTGCCACTTGGCAGAGAACGTAAAGAAGAAGATTCTCCTTGGATGCTTTCTGGCGTAGGCCATGATAATGTCATCATAGTCTAACTTGATGTCCTTGTGGTCAAACAATAAAATGAGTGCATTAAATCTTTCCTCGTTCATTGTACTTCGGAAACACGACTTCACAAATCGCAGACTAGAATTTGCTCGTTCAACACTGCAAGCCGTGACAGAAGTGAGCAGCAAAATGTGAATTATTGTGGTAATATTTGGATACATAATACGGTAAGAGAGCTCCATTCTGCCGGTCCAGCTACTTCAAACATCCTATTCCCAAATTGCAATTATATTAGTTTTAGGTCAGTTTAGTTTGAGAACATTTGCTGCATAGGTGGGCGTACGCCGGCTACGACCCCTCTAAATCCGCGCTTGGTTGTAATCTGCCAGGATAAGAAATTATCGGATCTGCCAACACGACCAGCAGAATGTAGGTTATTCGAATTATTCGCAATTATAGTCAAGCACATGCAGCTGACGTTCCAACATGAGGTCGCTTCCGCGTTTTAACAGGACGTCCTAACTTTCACAATGCAATGATCTGCATTAGATCTAAATTTTTGAACTATCGGCGATAGAGTCAGCAGAGAACGACCAGTATGCAGTCGAAATTTTCACATTTGAGACTTTGTATGTCGACCTTGATTTCTCTTGTGTTCTACTCCTATGCTGCGTCAAATGGTAAGCAACTAGAAAAAAATTATGGTGCTTATGGGTTATCTACCCTGATTTATTATTTTATTTTTTCAGCGTTGTCATTCCACGTCTTTTCCGTGAGGGTCGGTTAGGGCTCAGGTTAAGCATCGTGAGGGTCGGTTAGGGTTAGTGTTAGGGTTAGTTTAGCCATTAGAAACTGGTCGATTCATGGCAAAAGACACTGTGTCAAAATAAATGAGGGTAGATAACCCATAAGTGCCAAAAGATTTTTTGCCTTCTTGTCCTAACTGTGTTGAAAAAATTAGTTAATTAACGCGTTCTAAATGAAATCAAGACAGACATCAATAAATTAGAGGATACAGCCAAAGAATAGCAGAACCATTTCTACAGGCAATTTGAATTGGAAATATCTCTTTTGTTCTTTAAGAGCTGCTCTATTAAATGAGGATTGTAGACAAATGTTTAGTGCCGTATACGTTTGTTTTACATGTTGGAAACTTAAAATTTTCTTTTTATTACCCAACTTTGAATGTACATAACTTCGGATTTTGTACATAGAATTGGATAAACTTTTCGGGAAACATTGATAATTTATGCCTCTCACATTCGCTAAAATTTTATAGAGTTTTATCTAGAATTGACAAGTATATAGACAAAACAGAAAGGGTATCAGTTCAAATGAGACACCGTGTATTTATTTATTTTATTTTGCTGTGCCTCGCACTAAGGTTGTAGGCCCTATTGTTCTCCATGAGTTTGTTATTAGCTGGTCGATAGATTTGCCGTTTGCTGCTCAGTTTGGGTCGTTAATTGAGTCCTCGTTGATACTTATTTCTTTAATATGCGTTTTTCTGTCTTCCATATTGACTATGATTTTAAATATTGTCCAAATTGAAGACAGAAACACGCATATTAGACCCATGGCATGCTAAGAGTTAGACCCTATTATTTATTTCATCTGCAAACTACAGTTCGTTGGCTGGTGGTCTATTAAAGAATATTCTTACTTACTTACTTTCTTAGATCTAATCAATTACCTGGTATTTGGGTTGTGCTCAATGCTTTATGTTTGATGTTGCACTAAATGTGTTCTACACGTTTTCCTTCTTCAGCGGAGAATGAATGTTCTCCACGGTGTTGGAATCCAGTTAAGCTAGAGGCGCACGTCCGTGGTGGAACAAAACAAGACGGAGTGGCCGATGTGGAAGACTGTAAGGCACTGTGTGTCAGCAACGGAACGTGCATCGGGGTCGATTGGAACACAGCAAGGAACAGTTGCTGGTTCCATATGAAAGAAGCACACATATATAACTATCCGGGATCGGAAACCAATCATTGGATTCTGTCTAACAGCACATCAGGTCAACCACATATCCACCTTCATTCAAAGCTGTTTCACGTCTATTTAAACGCACCGTCATTCTTGAGACCGTTGCTTTATAATGCGCCATGTTGTGTTTTATTTCCCCCCCCCACATTCTGCTGTTTTGATTTTTTTTTAATGATGTAGGCCTATTATGATTATAACGTATGTGCCATCTGATGTCATGTTGATAAGATCTGATTTTTATATTTAAGCGTAATTTATTATTTATTTATTATTTTATTTTAATGATAGAATTTGTCGGGAGATGACCCTACTCGTCGTAGGCTAATATTATACTGCAATACCGTATTTATAAGCATTAACCTACAGTCCTACACATCGCATCATAACAGGGCTGTTTTTAAGGAATGTTTAGAACTGCACAACTCCTTCTTTTCCTTCCCATCTTCCATGGTAAATTACTTCCAATCGGAGGACAACAACCATTTTTTGCTAGTTTTAACTGTACAGAAGTGCTTCTACAACTGCACCAATCCATTTAGAACTCCACATTTTGTGCATAACTGCACGTCAAAAACCCCTGCATCATAACATGTCTTTCATTAGGCATCTTCCTCGACCTAGCAAAGAATTCTACCACATCTAAATTTCTAGGCGTGCATATGGACCAACACCTAAAATGGAATATCCATATTGATGAAATCAATAAGAAAATCACCAAAAGCATTGGCATCATTAATCGAATTTCCTACTTACTACTTTCTCACATTCTGATCAGCTTGTACTATACTCTTGTTTATCCTTATCTTACCTAATGTAATATCATTTGGACTTCCACTTATGCTTCTCACTTAAGAAAATTGCAAATTGCACAAAAAAGGCTCTACGAATCATAACTAAATCTCCCTTTAACTCTCATACTCAACCATTGTTCTTATCACTTAAACTACTAACCATCACACAAATCAACTTTATCCAAACTTGTGAATTTATGTACAAGTATCATAACAAACTCCTTCCACCTGCTTTCTTATCTTATTTTTCCCCTACTGAATTTAATTATGGCCTTAGAAACAAGCCGGATTATAAATTAATACTCGCCAGAACTAACATCCGTAAACTTTCCATTAAGTTTCAGGGTCCACTGCTTTGGAACAACCTACCTATAAACATCCGTACCTCTAATAGCTTTTCGTGTTTTAAGCGTACTTTAAGAGCACACACACTGGAGCTTGTATTATAAATTGTTAGTTAAGTTAGTTAAGTTTGTTTTCAATTTTTTTGGTTTCCTACAGCATAGCTATTGCTGTTACTATATCTTGTGTTTCCTAGACCGTTCGTTCTGTAAGCTGTCATCTTAAATCTTCTTATTTCTACCTAGCTAAATAGGCCCCCTCCTAGCGGGACTTTGTCCCTTTGGTGGGCCTGTTGTTCCTAAACACTTTGTGACATCCTCTGCTATGATTGCTTTTAGCTTGATATATTTGCTGGCTGACATTTGAATTTCTTATTTAATTCCTGCACTGCATTACTGTGTAAGCCATGCTGACATGCACTTTTTCTATCATATTATGTGATCATAATATCGTGTATGTTGATGGATCAATAAAAAACTTGAACTTGAACTTCCCTTCACATCGCATCAAACTGCATGATACATCCATTATAAATGATTATATCATATTGCACTATATTTTACTGTATTATTTTATTCTAAGTAACACTGTGCTACGGTATTTATTATAAAATTATACCGTACCATTATTGTGTAATATCACAAAACATTGATCACAAAACATTATATCACATTGCATCGTGTCAGAGTATGTTAAATTATATAATGTCGTATTTTAATGATTGCCAAAGTTTCTTTAAATTC
The DNA here is from genome assembly GCA_945859605.1 of Lumbricus rubellus. Classification (NCBI taxonomy): domain Eukaryota; kingdom Metazoa; phylum Annelida; class Clitellata; order Crassiclitellata; family Lumbricidae; genus Lumbricus; species Lumbricus rubellus. The sequence continues at coordinate 19,507,177 of OX243826.1, read as the reverse complement.
TAAATTCTGCATCATACATTAAGCTTATGCATTACATACCATGCATAATTAGGCCTACATGGTAAATTATATAAACTATGTACATGTATAATGTATCATAGGCTACGTTAAATTATTATATCTTGTATTTTTATTTCGCATTAAACAACACAAGACAGCATCACAAAGTCTTATTGATGCCATGTATACCTTACTGGTATTGCATCGCTTTGTTTTATAATATATTATTGTTTTATATTATTGTTCCACGCTCACGCACTGCAGTCAGGCGCGGCGCTGCGTGATTTCTCCGTGGCTGGCCCTGCGACTTGGAAAGAGCTCCCTGTTATCCTTCGTTAAATAGCCTACCTATTGGCATTTCTGCTTCATTTCTTTCTCGTCTTAAGACTGTCTTATTCGATCGGGGTTGGACTGGGAGCGCTCCTGAGTAGTTACCGTGAAGGAGCGCTATATCAAATTATAAGTTAAAAAATATGATACCAGACGATAATGTATACCGGTACTATTACATTATAATGATTATGATTTGGTTATGTTTAGGAAATTTTTAAGTTGCATAGGGCATGAATAATTCTTGCAGATGAATGTGCTCCATATTGTTGGAGACCGGTAAGAATGGATCTTCATGTGTCCGACGGCGTTCGTCAGCAAGACATTAGAAATGAGAACCACTGCAAACTCCTCTGCAGCAAGAATCCGTGTTGCACTGGCATCAACTGGGACTCAGATTGCTATTTTTTATACGGAGTAGGATCACCCACTAATGCATCGGGTGTTCGGCACTGGAACATCAAAAGAAATGCACAGATAAAATGTCGAGGTTAGCACATTTCGTCTTTTACCAATAATTTGACAAACTACACCGTGACTCAAAAAAACTAAGCCAAATTGTTTTGCATATATCTCTAATACCTGATGACATATGAAGCTACAATTTTCCAAATATTTAGAGAAGTGGACCAAAAATATGATTCCAAAATTTCATGAAATAAAGTTGAACGGATAAAAAGATATGAATATTTAAACTTCATATACCGAAATTGCAGTTTACAAGCAATTTTCTGTCAGATTCGATAAACTGTTTCCCTATTATCTCCAATGCCTGATGATTAGTCATTCTAAAATTTTCCAGATATGTAGAGAATTGAACTACCAATATGACCCCAACAGTATGGTTTGATAATTTAATTAAACAAGATGCTCAAAATGTCCCCCTCCTGCTTGCACGCAAGCCTGAGGGCGCTGGCGCCATTGCAATGGCAACAGCAACGTCGATTATCCTCTGGTTCAGGCCATCCCGCACTTCCAACAAGCGTTGCTTCAGATCGTTTATATCATGGATTGTTGTCTGGTAGGCTCGATCTTGCATCACGCTCCTCATTTTATAGTCGACAGGATTCAAATCTGGACTGTTCGGAGGCCATAATGTGGGAGAAATGAAGTCTACACAATAACAGACTTGCTGAAAACTGAAATTTCGGGTGATGAAGTTGAAATATCCATATCCTTCTATCCCTTCACATTTATGACATGAAATTTTGGAATCCTATTCTTGGTTCAATTCCCTAAATATCTGGAAAAAGTTTTTAAGATTACTCATCAGACATCAGAGATGTAAAAAAAATGTTTGGCTTACTTTTTATTGAATCTGACAGAAAATTGCTTGTAAACTGCAATTTCGGTATATGAAGTTTAAATATTCATATCTTTTTATCCGTTCAACTTTATTTCATGAAATTTTGGAATCATATTCTTGGTCCACTTCTCTAAATATTTGGAAAATTGTAGCTTCATATGTCATCAGGTATTAGAGATATATGCAAAACAATTTGGCTTAGTTTTTTTGAGTCACGGTGTATGTTCTGATAGGACTATACCTTCACAACTAAACCGGGAAAATTATCAACGAGAACCTAATGAATGCGAATGGGTTTGCTAAAGTTATGAAACGTTTATTAGGAAGATAATTGTGGAGTCCGTTAATAAATATGGCTCGAGTTTTTAACTAACTCAAACAATTTTGCAATCTAATGTTTAAATCGTCAATTAATTATATGCAGCTAACATTTCGTCGCCTCAGAATTATCTTGTTGTATGTCCATTTTTTCAAAATCGAGTTTAGACTTGTTTTGTAGCAAAATAATAATTATTGTTTATCGTTCTTCACTGTTAACCGTTAGGAGATACGACAAGTCGTTTTAAAGATATTCAACGAAAACTACTTGTTGTATGTCCATGATACAGGATTGCCTTGTCGTATTGTTGCGCGCGTCCCCTCAGCCAAGAGACCCCCCCTTTTCACCGTCAATTCTACCTTCTTCGCACCCTTATTCTCGCCGGGGTTCCCTGGCCAAGGAGCAAGGCGGGGAGGGGCTACGGCGTTAAGTTCCAGGACCCTAGTTCTGCTCCCTAGGAAACCAGGCATCACCGAGACCCACTCAGGTAAGGAGTCGAAACCCTCTTCTCTAAAACCAGGTACCAAGGATGGCTCTAATCGGCGACACATGTCCACGGCTCTCTGTGGGAGAGCGACAGCCCCTATTTCAGACTGCTCTGGGTTCGAATCCCCTCCACTTACAGTTCGGGTTCCCTTACCTATGGGTATCTCATTTGCCCTCTGTTCTTGCAAGTTCAGGCCCCTCTCATATTGTTTTAAGTTCTTTTCTAATTCCTCCTGTTTCGCTATCAAGCTTTGTATTCGGTCCTCTTGGCGCTCCATAAATTCTTGGACAAGGTCAGGAAGTAGCTGTGGGGTTCCTGACACTTCAGCTATACTCCCATTATCCTCCTCCTCACTTCCCATCGCTTCTACTTCATCCTCTGATTTAAGGGAAGACATTTCTACTTATGGGAGGGTTTCCCAATATTTTCGGTTGAGTTCAACTAATGCAATCAGTTTATAATTACTTTCGTGATAAATATTTAATCATACGCCCAACACACTTCTCTTCCTAATCAAGTTTAATCATTCACAATTACTCGACTGATTCTCTCATCCGTCGTGACAACTTGACAAGTTCAGTATGATTCACAATAATTCCTCTGATACAATCTCTTAATAGTTAACTCCATTGGAGGAAAACTAATTAGTTATTTAATTAGTTATATAATTAGTTATCAGTGCGTTCAATTTGCGTTTCTATTAATTATCACTGCGTCCAATTAACTATCAACTTATTCACAGTAAAGATCAAATTATGTTTCTCGGTTTCAATTACAACAACCAAACTTAAAGGGTATACTTCCCTGGTCTTCCTGATATTATTATTGCAAATGTCTGATAATGAAATTCCGTCCGATCATCTGCCAGCGCGTCGGTCGTGACCGCGGATGAAATCGAAGTTCCGACAATTTGGAAAATATGCGAAATATTCTTCTTTCAGACACTACGGTCTTGACGGGAGGAAAACCCACTGCTTGGCCTCCAAAAAGATTTCTTCCAATATCTTATTTCACGGCTGTCAGTTTACAAACCTCTTAATTTCTTCAACAATTTCTGCTATACGAGTGCGGAGATGTTACACGGTCAAAATCTAGCCTCCCACTGGCCACTGACGAATTCAGTGTTCTCGGCCAATCACAGGCCACATCCGGGACTCGCTCGAATCACGTGACCGAGTTGGTCCAATCAACGGCTTACAAATTGGCAAGAATCTAAAAATAGAGTGTCGCAATGCGACACTCTCTGCTGGCAAAGAGGTACTGTACCGGAGGTCAGTTCCAAAGTGGTTAAAATCCGGAGACCGGTCGCGAATTTAGCAAGGCCGCAAAAAATATAATAAGGTAATAATTAACGATCGAAAGTACGCAATTTCGCAATCGTTACAGTTTCTCCAATTTATTAAGTAATTTTTTGTTGTATCTCCAGTACCACAATCACGGTTTAAAAGTGCATTGTCGTATGTCCAGAGAAAGCTCGTCGCTGATTGGACGATAAGGAGATACGACATTAATACACTGCCCACTTCGTTGTATCATAGTGTCGTAGGCCTATGTCCAGATAATAAAAACTTTCTTTTATTAAAAAAGAGTATTAAACTTGCGAAAATTGAAACGAACAAAGTCGCAATTGATTGTGTAGGCCTATTGCTTTCTTTTATTATTTCATATTTTTTATGAATTTTCTCACGTCAGGATGACTTGCAATTGATTTAAATCCATTTTATACAACATTTTTCAAGATTTCACAAAAAACCATTCAAAGTTTCAGTTTAATTTTTGTGTGACATTCTTTAGTTAATGTCGATGCTTTAATATGACGTCTTTGCTTGAAGTTTTATTGCACTGGATATTTTTTTGGCGTCCAAAGTTGCGAAACTTCAAACTCGTTTTTCTCGGAATTCACAAAAGTGGACATACGACAAGATAATTCTGAGGAGACGATTTCACTTTGGGTAAAAAAAATAGATAGCCCAGAGAAATCATAAGACCTACAACACAGGACTATTTTACATAGCCTATTGAAAGCAATTTTTCTGTTTGCCAATCTAAACATGCGTTCTTTAGCTTTTCGACGTTTCAAAATTGCCTTTATTCAACGGTTGTCCTGTTAATTTTCGCCCTTTTGATTGCAGACATTTGATTTTCTCTTGCGCTCTTTGCCTTTCCGACATTTCAATTAAACGCGCTCTATAATAATATTATTGTCCATGTGCTTTATTGTTTTTCGCCCTTGATTTGCCCTTTGATGATAATCCGTAATTTGGTTTAAGCGGTGTCTCAGTCCCCTTATGTAACTACAGGGTGGCCGTAAAAAGTAACCCTAAGGTTTTTGCCAAATTCTTCGTCAAACGTATGAATTTTAAAATCAAATGCTGCAGGCTTAAAGGCAGTTCATATTTACATACAATGGTCAAATGTCATCAAAAATATTTCAAACAGAACAAACGTTATAGGCCATCACTTTTAATGAGGCCACCACTTTTTGATAATTCAAAAACATAGCTCATCAAAAAGTAGCAAAACACGATTTTATTAAGTTACATCGCAAAAAATTGTTATCAAATGAACTTGATAGTGCTTCACAACTTATGCTAATTCGTCTACCACTATTGCTCACACTTGCTCTAAGTATATAATTATCTGCGTAAGGCTATTGATGGCTTTGTTGATGTGTTCCAAAGTTAAAATCTTTATCAGCTCCAATCCGACCATCAATTCCTTTATCGCCCTTGGCTTTGACCTCAGATTGTGTTACTTCTCCAGCAGTACTCTCCACACTTGACAATCCGTCGCGTTCGAATCCGGAGATTCGGGGACCATTGCCTCTTCTCAATGAAGCCAGAACAATGGGCATTGAGCCGATCTCCTTTCATCAACGGCTTATTGCAGGACCCTCAACTTAACTCTTAATTTCTGCCCTCTCACTGTTTATCGTGCAGAGTCAATGGTGATTATAGCTTATTAGCTTCAGCTTCAGGACCTTTCTCTTAATAAGGTGTCTTAGTACACATTTTTGTCTGCCATTGATACCTTGGCAATTTTAATCTATATAAATTTGAATTTCATTGTTTCAATAACAAATTCATTTTTCAGACACATTCCTTTTTCCTTACCAACTTGATAGTCTTATAGTCATCGTGTTAAGTGACTTCACAGTGATATGCAGCTACGCTGGTTCCCTGTTTCTTTTCTAAATAATAATTATAAGGATTATCTGGCAATGTAAAGTTAATTTATATATATATATATATATATATATATATATATATATATATATATATAACACGACGATTATTTTGAGATAGCCTATGTCCTAATTTAATCGCGTTGTTACGTTTTGCTTGGTTATGTCATTGAATCGTCAAAAACAGTGCGTAGTGTGCACTGAAAGTGATATAACTTTTGTTCTGTTTGAAATATTTTGGTGAAATTTGGCCATTATGTGTAAATATGAATTGTCTTTCAACCTGCAAAATGTAATTTAAAAAATTCTGACTTCTAGCCAACATGTTGGCAATAAACCTTAGGGGTACTTTTATGGCCCACACTGTATAATAGATTATTAGGGAATAGATCCGATCAGGGCTCATCAGGCCATAGATATTACGTCTGCGCGATATTTTATGCTATAGGTGTTAGACCCTACTAGCTGAAATCCCCAGTTACACCCGGAAATTTTCGATTTTTCGCCCTCTGCGACGCCTCACCCGGCTTCCACTCCGCCCTTCTCACCCCGCCCTTCTCGCCCCGCCCTCTTCCAACTCAAATTTCCAAACCCAGCCCCCGTCTCCCACCCATCCCGACCAGCCCCACTTCTCCCCACTCACCCTAGCTCCACCACGGCCTGAGCCGGTGTAAAGGTTTCAAATTACCCCCTCCTAAACATTACCCCCCGGTAACTTGAAACCGGTCTCAGATTACCCCCCGGAAACTAGATTTGCATCAATCATCGCATTTATTGCACTAATAAAATCAGAAAAATCGTCCCGCTTCTTGTTTTGGTCTGCAGAATATCATCCGTCATCCCACTTCGTGTTTTGTTATCAATATTTTGATCCGAAAAAAATAATAGCCTCGAAGACATTTTCTCCATTGTAACTTCAGCGGCGATTAGTATTTTAGTTACAGATTAAAATATTGATAACAAACCACGAAGTGGGATGACAGATGAAAATCTTCAGACCAAAACAAGAAACGGGATGATTTTTTCGATTATTTTAGTGCAATAAATGCGATGATTGGCCCAATTTACAGTTTTCAGGGGGGTAATGTTTAGGAAGGGGTAATCTGAAACCTTTACTTTACACCGGTGTCATGCGAGATACTATCTGGGCAACAGAAACTATTCGTTCAGGGCATTTACATAGCGCCTCTTCAAGAAGTTACTCAGAGGTGCTCCCGATCCAGTCACGACTGATTACTGAAGGAAAACGACTTGAGAGACTTGCAAAACCCAGCTGGATTGACCACAAGTACAGAGCGAAGAGTGACCGGTGTCATGCGAGATACTATCCCGGGAACAGAAACTATCCGGCCACGCCCACTTCGCTGATCGGACACAATTTCGCATGACTTACGTGCGAAATTGTATCCGTTGATAAATACGATCCGAATGGCTTAGTCAGCTTTATCAACAATAATAAAACCCTATTTTTTATTCACCACAATAACTTGGTGCGCAAAAACTATAGCAATTCACCTCTGTAATTGAGATTGGGTGTCACGAATGACGGTGTCACGACAACTCGTCTACCGAGTTGTCGGTAGACCAGTTGTCGTGGAACCCACCGCTTCGTCCCTGTCATGTACGGAGGATGAAGACACGTTTCGGCGACCGCGCATTCTCGGTTGCTGGTCCCAGATGCTGGAACAGTCTTCCACCGGAAATTAGAATGGCCGCCTCAGTGGACTCTTTTAAATCAAAGCTTAAAACTTATCTGTTTGCTAAGGCTTATCCCGCAGTTGGCTGTTTGTGAGGCGCCCTTGTAGCGGTATGGCCGCGTTACGGCGCCATATAAATTGTTGCTGCTATTATTATTTTTATTATTATTATTATTATTATTATTATTATTATTATTATTTTTGCAATTGTATTATTATTACAGTGCATCATGCTTTCTCGTCCCTCATTAAAAACAGAGTACTACGGCCTCGTCGAGCCCAGGCATGCGATGGCGTTGAATCGCTGTACTGTTACAGATATTTATGTTACAGTTATAAGGATTATTCGAGGAAAGTTATTATTATTATTATTATTATTATTATTATTATTATTATTATTATTATTATTATTATTATTATTATTATTATTATTATTATTATTATTATTATTATTATTATTATTATTATCATCATCATCATCAATATTTTCGGAGATGTTGCAACGCAATAAGATCACAATAACGTCTCGTTCTCGTTGATGTTCTTGCCAAATAAATAGATTAAAGATGGAGTGACTTGTAAAATGGGTTGTTTATTAACAATATAACATAATTACAACTTGTAATTAACGTATGTAATAGGCCTATTTAAAAAGAAACCGCATTTTATATTTTCCGCAAGCAAGCAGTCCGGATGATATTTTGTCAATGAAAACGAGGCTGAGGCGTCTAGCGTAAATCTCTGACGTCATTTGTCACGTGAACTAATGACAGAAGGTTTCGGATAGGGCGGTCCTCCACGGTCCGTCTGCGGTTGGTTCACCCGTCCCCCCGCATCGCTCCACCCGCCCTTGCTGGGCGTTTAGTGTGCTGGGTGGGAGCGATGCGGTTGTGGTGGCATTTCAAGGTTCTTAGCGTGATTTGCGTGTTTACGTGTTTCTGGTCTTCGGCCAGATGTAGCGTCAAGAAAATTTAATGAGGTCGAAAATTACGTCTGGAGTTTAGTGAATAAATTGCGTCTTAAATGCAACGTTACCGGTAACTATCGCATCGAAATTTTAAATGTTCGTCACTCTGGAAGGGGAAAGATTTTGGAATCGCGAATCTCATGTTTTTTCTCGGGCGCTAAAGAGTAGGCCTAATCGAGGAAAGTTTGGAAGCAATCAATCGCGTGAATCAGACGTTTTGTGGAACATACCAAGTCAGTGACATACAAACTTTCTTTTCATATACACGGTGTCATAATTGAACATAGCCATTTTGTATATAGGCCTAAAACTTGTTCACATTCCGACATTTAACGTTGGTTATCATATTATTAAAACGTTATTTTCAGGGTCTATTGACTTCAGTTGCTAATTAACTGCCAGTGATATATGTTACATAGAAAAATCAATTAGCCTACTTGCGTCGTGCTCAATGCACTATGCTTGATAGCGCACTAAATGTAGGCCTATTCTAAGCTTAGCTGACACGTTTTCCTTCTTAAGTGATGAATGAATGTTCTCCACGGTGTTGAAATCCAGTCCAGTTCAGCTGAATTCGAACGTTTATAACGGAATGAAACAAGACAGAGTTGTTAATGAGGAAGACTGTAAGACACTGTGTTTCAGCAATGGAACGTGACATGCATCGGGGTCGATTGGAACACAGAAAGGAACAGTTGCTCGTTTCAAATGGAAGAGACCACCAGAGAATCAATAATTGGTCTGGCTAGTAGCACATCAGGTCATTCACATTTTCACCTTCATTCAAAACTTTTTCACATTCCGACATTTAACGTTGGTTATCATAGTAAAACGTTATTTTCAGGGTATATTGACTTCAGTTGCTAATTATCTGCCAGTGATAAAAAGTCAAAGATAGGTTCGTCGGATCTTGAAATCCAACTTATAGGGCCTAATAGTTATAGTCAACATCAATCAATCAATCAATTAAGATATCAATAGGCCTATCACGCTAACAGGGACACCTATTTACCAGCACTACTTTAATAAGTGGCTAGACAGCTAACAGCATGAATTGAGCAGCATGAACAGCATGAAAAGACAACAACATAAAAACATTGCATAACTCTGTAGCTCAAGGTACTATGAATAAAGTCCTGCCTTTGGTTTCACGAGAACTATAAGTAATAAGATGGACTTAGGCCTATTGTTTATTTTATGATTGGTCAGGTCTGGAATGTAAGAAACACGATCTTATAGTTCAAGTTTAGGCTACTTGATCCTATGTTTTAACTTTTAACATGAACGGTAAGCGATAGAATCGTGTGTCTTCATTGTTGTGGGTATAAGTTCGCAATATTAAGATAATTATGTTCCCATAGAAAGACGGATACTTTCTAGTAATCTATTGAGGTAGGGCTGGTAGGCCTACATGCCAAGACAATTAGAACTATCCTTGACCAATAATATTGACTTGTTTCTTAATGATACAGATCCTGGAATATGGTAGAACGGTAGGATTGTATCTTCCCGAGTTTCTTTTGTCAAAACTTTAGACCATCCACATAGACCATCTTTCAAATTCATAATAGATGAAAACCATACAGATCTATGATGGTACGTTGGCATGTATAATCCTCATCATATATGAACGATAGTTTAAGAGAAACCCTTGATCAAATGCACTGTCAAATGTGAGGAAAAAGTTTAACGCCTTACGATAATTTTATCACACGACGTATTGCAAGGGTGACTTTGTGAAACAGAAACTGTGTGTAGTGACTGTAGTCAGTAAATGCAATCTGTTCCAAAAGTGTAACTAAAGGAATTTCCACCTATTTTAAGGTTATCCTTGACATAGCGTTTTGTGGAAAAATCAATCAGTTTAAGGTACATTATACATAGTAGGCTATACAACGTCAATTAGACAACTTGTCCTTTCGAATACTTCAATTATTTTGATTTGCATCTTCCTTATTATCCTTTTTATTTTGCATCATCCTTATTATCCTTCTTTTTATTTTTTTTCTTATTATTTTTCTTATTATCATGGCTATTATGAGCGTTGGCATAATTGTTATTGTCAGCGTTGGCACTATTGTTAATGCATTGTATATTACTATTTCTAAAGCGCCCATAATAGGGTGAACCGTACGGAAGACAGAAGCGCACCCAATGTGCAAGACCCCTTGAGACTAAGCAGGTTTCTGAAGGGCAGAGGAAGAACAGGGACTGTCAGAAAGACGCAGAGCGCTATTGTTAGTGCCTCAGCAGTCGATATTGTTTACATCATCGGTAATGTTATTGCTACATATTATTTTAAGCAAAACTATCCATCAATTGTTGTTTGCGTTGAGCAATGACTATATTGCGAGTCAAAGACGGGCTATTCCAGTTTCGCAGGTCTACTCTCTCAACGTAGGCCGACATAAACACGTCATCGTTGAAATGTAGGTAGGCCTAGGCCTACTCTTCACGTAACAAGGTCAGTGTCTTAACTATGGTATACAACAATCAAGGTTCATTTTAATTAATTTAATAACTAAAACAGTTTCACTACTACAATGTAAGAGATAAATACGACGCCATACAAAAGACCCAATAATCCTTTTCAGAATAGATTCCGTATATCGAAGCATAGGCTATGCACTAAATTTCAATGATCACGTGCTGAGCGTCAACAACAATAAAATAATGATGATGATGAGGATGATGATGATGATGATGATAATAATAATAATAATAATAATAATAATAATAATAATAATAATAATAAATCGACGATTAGTAGGCCTATTTAGGGCCGTTCTGGACTGGTTTTTAAACAAGTAGTCAGTAATAAAGTCCCTGAGGGTTCCTAAATACCTCGGGGCAAAAAATAATAATGAGAAGAAGAAGAAGAGGAAGAAGAAGACGAAGAAGAAGAAGAGGAAGCGTAGCCGTTCCATATGTCTCTGACTAACAGTCTCCGCACAATTTTTTGCCCCTGAGGAAAGCATCTACCTCGGGTAGAATAATCATAATGATGATAATAAAAAAATAATTGCGATGATTACTAATAATAATGAATAAGAATAATCATAATGATGATAATAAAAAAATAATTACGATGATTACTAGCGCGTATACAAATATCGCGCCATTTGCTAATGTTCGAGTCATCAACTCTGATTCAGTGTTCGCGCTGTAGTCGAGAGCGCTTCTGAGTAGTAATCTTAAAATGACACTATAACAAGTGCACATACATACATACATACATACATACATACATACATACATACATACATACATACATACATACATACATACATACATACATACATACATACATACATACATACATACATACATACATACATACATACATACATACATACATACATACATACATGCATACATGTACATAAATAAGCTACATACATGCATACATGAGTACATACATATACATACATGTTGCAAACATATAATAGCCTACATACATAGGCCTACATACTTACATTATCGTGCCTCATAATATATCAATCACATGCATTCAAACGGAACGTCACATTTAGGGTTAAGGCCAGATGCGAAACCAATTTAAAAATAAAAGGCTAAAACGACATTCAACCAGGAAGTTTATTACGCAACTCAACTTGCAGCTCGGTTTGGCCAACTTTCATTTACCGGTTGGACCATCAGAAGTGCCAGTTAATTCATGCAAGATTAAATTTGACAGCGAAAATGGATCGTAAGAAACTCTGGAGACTTAGTGTTTGCATCACGATTGCTCTGCATTGCTTTGATCCATCAACGACTCAAGGTTAGTAAAACAAATTAGATCTAAAGCCTGGCGGCGTAGACGAGTCTCTCATTATATAGTAGTCAATTAATTCATTTTTAATTATTGATCTAACTTACACAGATTCTTGAAATCGGAAAGGTTAGGCTATAATTGATCTGAACTTTAAATTTAAGGCCACTTTAAAGTGAGTTAGATTCTGAAAAAACATGAGCTATCATTCAATGCACTGATGTTCGGTGATTTTCATACGGAAGGAAACCTCATAAAAACTGATTATCTTATAGATCCATTTCCATTTTACATTGGCCAATTATAGCCAATAGGTCTCAGATCTAGGCATTATTGTCACGTACTACTTACATTGTGCATTTCTAACTGTACAGCTAAGTAGTGTTTTAAACCCTATTTCTATTCACTTTCATATAGGCCTTCTACATGATTATTGCAACACAAGCATCATGTTACTGTAATGATAAGTCTACTCCCACAATTTATTGATTATGCTACAATTGCTACATGTGTCTTAAAAGCTAATTCAGCATAATGTTTGATAGTTTTGTACTGGGAAGAATATTATTTTATTCCGTGTCTGCTTCTATCGATTGCAGTAACTGATTTATCCCTTCTTTTTCTTCTTATTTTCTGTTGTGCTTTCGCAGAGTCAAAGGCGTCTTCTACCATGTAATTGATTAGGTTCTTCTGTGCGTCGTTCGTGGACTAGCGTTGTTCCATTTTGGGGGTTCGTGTTCCAAGGATCAAAATTTCCAAAACACACATGCAGCATGAAAGCATGCACTGATGCAACCCGAGTGTTGATGCCGCAGTTCATGTTGGTTAATACAAAGCAGGCTTGGTCCAGGGTTCCAGGCCAGGGTTGATCCGGTACTCGCAGTTTGGCCAGTGCAACATTGGGCCGGTGTCATGAAAAAGTGTTCTTGATACAAAGTTCTCCCCCCCCCCAAAAAAAAAACAACAACCACGAGGATCTCCTCTGGCTAAACTCTGTATTGGAAGAAATTTTCTGAAATAAATGTACATGTATGTATACGTTCTTGTAAAATAAATTAGCAACCTAAACTAACCGCTAAACCTGCTCATCTATATAGGCCTAAGCTTTATGCGATAGTAGCCCATTTCACGCTGAACGGGGAGACTTTATTTCGTAGAGTCGTAGACGGAGGAAATATTCTCTTCCCCGGAGACTTTATTTCAGAATGTAGTAGTTGATAGTATGGTGACACTCGATCAAATTCCCCAAAACAGACTGGTGATACTATATCACCCGATATAAATAACTACTGGTGACAGCGTATTGTTTACCTGTTGACCTCTTATGACGTCATATGACCTAATTAATATTCATAGCGTACTGGCCAATGGCAGGCGAGCAATCCCATCCCACACAGACGACGTTAATCACCACCCACGGCGCGCTAATCTAATTAGCGATCGAGGGACGACCCCATGTTGCGCAATATAAACGAAGGCAACCGCATTGGGAGACCCCACGTTGTGTGTATTAGTTCATTCATTCCTTCATTCCGAAAACTTATATAGCGAAGAAGGCTACTCAGAGGCGCTCCCAGCCCAGCCACGGCTAAAAAAGATAGGTCTTAAGCAATTGGTAGAAGGCGGGCAAATTATTCCGAGGTAGTGAGCGTGTATATGGTTGTGTATATAGATGTTATGGTATCAAATATAGGCATGCAAACCTAAAAAGTGACATCAACGCCGTCACTCACACGCTTCCACACATAGCGTGATGAATTCGACGGATGCTCATATTAATTGTTGACAACCAATGGCAAGCTCGCTTCACCATTAAATTCAGCATACATTTAAATCATTCATTTCTTACGCGATAACGCTATGTACTACACACTTTAAAATTTGGAGCACATAAATTTTACTGTAACAAGTGTATTTAGAAAATCAAAAACAAAACTTTACAGCCATTGGTTCACATTTGAGATGTGCAAACACGCACACGCGAGAGGCGAATGTGTTAATTAGCAGAATTTTCAGAACTTTACAATCATAGGAACACATTTGTGATGTGCAAACACGTGAGTGCGAGAGGCGAAGGTGGCACTTAGCAGCATTTTCAGGACTTTACACCCATAGGAACACTTTTGAGATGTGCAGACACACACGCGCGATAGACGAAGGTGACACTTAGTCGAATTTTCAGAACTTTACAGTCATAGGATAACATTTGAGATACGCAAACACGCACGTGCGAGAGGGGATGGTGTCACTTAGCAGCATTTTTTCAGAACTTTGCAGTTATAGAATCACACATGAGATGCGAAAACATGCGCGTGCGAGAGGCGAATGTGACACTTAACAACATTTTTCAGAACTTTACATCCGTGTGATCACATTTAAGATGAGCAAACACGCACATGCGAGAGGCGAAGGTGAAAATTCGAGGGTTGAGAATTATAAGACTCTATGTCCATTGCATTTTATAATATTATTGTCATGAAGCCTTATAATTCCCAGCCCTCGTCTTAGCCACATTTTTCAGAACTTTACTCTATAATGTAAGTAGTTGCATAGCCTTATGTATTGACTCACCTGGATGAAAAAATTAGCAAACTTTAAAATTTTTCAACTTTTCCCCAAACATAATCTTTAACGCAAGTAGTTGTATAACCATATGTATTGGCGCACACACGTGACAAATTTAACAAACTTTAAAATTGTTCGATTTTTCCAACAAATCTGTAACGTAAGCAGTGTAAAACCTTAGGTATTGACTCACAAGGATGAAAAATTTAGCAAACTTAAAAATTTCATTTTTCTGCGAACATTGAAAGCGTTTATAGGAGCAGTGGAAGTGGTGGTAGGAGCGTTGGGAGCAGTGGGAGCGGTGGTGGGAGCTGTGTGAGCGACAATGGGAGCGGTGGTAGTAGTGGGAGCGATGTGGAGATGACTATGATGGTGGGAGCATACATACATACTCACATAATTTCTTTAGTTCAACAACTTTTCACTTGCAGAATCATACAATTATTTCTTAGTTCCCAATTTCTTCACATCTTCAACTCACAATTCTTTCATTTTTCCACTTTTGAATGACACAAGTGTACAATTCAACAGATACTTACTTACTTACTCTCATAATGTCTGCACTCCAACAACTTTGCACTTGTAAAATTCTACACATATTTCTAATTTCTTCATTCCTTCAACTCTTACTTTATGCTTATTTCAGCATCTCGATCATGCAAATTCTACGCTTCCTTGCATACTTACTTACTTACTTACACACAAAATTTACTTACTTCATCAGCTTTTAACATGTAGGCCTACAAAGCTGCACATATTTCTCATTTCTTCACACCAACAATTCTTAATATTTACATATTTCAACATATCAATCGCACATTTCTACAATTTCACGTATACATACTTGCTCACTCACATAATTTCCACAATCCAACAGCTTTCACTGGTACATTTTTGCACCTATTTCTCATTTTTTCAAGCATTCGACTCTTACTTCTTGCATTTTTTCATCAAATCAGTCGTACAATTCTTCAATTCTTATGCTACTTACTTGCTTACTCAAATAATTTCTGCACATCACAACCTTTACACCCGCGCATATTTCCCAGTTTCTCATTTCTTCAATCCTTCGTCTCTTAGGACTACTTCTTACATTTCTTTCTTCAACATCTCAGTCGCCCAATTCTACAATTCCTATGATGCTTACTCAAGTAATTGCTGCTCATAGTAAGCTTTACACAGGTGCATATTTTTCATTTTCTCATTTCTTCATTCCTTCAAATCTTACTTCTTACATCTTTCAATTCTACAACCTCTCAATTCTACTATTCCAAGTATACTTACTTACTTCATGCATAGAACTCCTCACATACAAAATCCGACAAATGGTTCTCATTTCTTAAATTCTTCAACTCTAACTCTTAATTCGCACATGCTTCAACTCCACAATTCTGCAATTGTTCAATTACTTACTTCTTGAAGTAACAAAAATTGTAAAGTAAGAAGTTGAAGAACCGAAAGAGATACAGTTTTCTATCATATCAAAGTGAAAAGTATAGACAGTGTTGAATGTTTTATTATGGTATGTGTTAGAGTGGACTAAGCATAGGCGCATAAGCAGGTGTTGGTGGTTGTGAAGGATGAGAATGAGTATGAGAAGGTGTAGGAGGAGAAGAAAGTTGAAATTTTCCCATTATCACCATTTTTTATTCACAAAGTTTCTAAATCCGAACATTTTCTGACATGAAAAGTTTATAAGATCGAAAATTTGATATGTGACTACAAATGTTTCTTCGCAAATTTTCTATGTGCACACATTTTCCATCATGAAAAGTTTCTAAGTTCAAGAATTTGATACATGTCTGTCAATTTTTCTTCGTAAATTTTCTAAGTGCACACATTTTCTGTCATGAAATGTTTCTAAGTTCGAGATTTTGATACATGACTGCAAATTTTCTAAGTGCATACATTTTCTGTCACGAAATGTTTCTAAGTTCGAAACTTATATACATTTTCACAAACTTTTCTTCACGTGAGGAGAAGTAGGAGGTGGATGAAGGAGTATGAGAAGGAGAGGAGGAGGAGGAGGAGGAGGAGGAGGAGGAGGAAGAGGTGATGGGACGCAAGTTTCTTTAAATTGCTTCAAATAGGTAGTAGAGTATAATGAATTTGAATTCTGCGTATTCGAATTCATAATATGTAAGCCGAATATTTTAGAATGTATATTGGATATATGTGCAAAGTCGGGTTTGTATGAATTTTCAACATCTAAAAATGACAATTGTTGAATGAAACAAGTGACACTTAGCGTGCTGACTTGTTTCGATTACATTACTTTACAATACTTTGTACAGAATTGCAAATTTCGGATGCATGAGATGATAAAGTATACAACTCGTGGTCATCAACTTTAAGTCTTTTAGTTTACAGACATAAATATAAGTTTAGCTGAGTCAGCAATTTGTAAAAGACTGAAAGTTTGCTATAGTAGAGTTCTCACATAGTGACACCAATATTTGAATGCTTCAAATGATGATGTTCACATTTCTTAGATATAGGACTCTTGTGCATTTTCGATGGTTAGACATATGCAATTTTTAGCTGAGTCATCAATTTAGCACAAGTATACGTTTGAAGGAATAAAATACCAAGTTTGAAAGGTTCTATATGGTGAATCACACAACATTTTTAGCTAAATGTACGTCATTGCAATTGCTGGCATTGACACTTTGATAGAATTTCACGCGAACGACGGTTGCAATTATAAGTTGCAAAATTTCTACCACGTAAAAGCATGGACATACTTAGGAATGCGAGGCTGGGTGACAAGGCGACACGGGCGTCTGTCGCTGCGGTCACATCAGCTTCGGCGGCGGCGGCGGCGGTGCTAGCGATCTCGATCCGATCAGCCTTTGATGCGAGGAAAACGGACGATCGTGTGCAATTGTAAGGTATGAATAGTGGAGAATGAGATGAAGCTGCACACGATCGTCCGTATTCCACGCATCAAAGACTGATCGGATCGAGATCGTGTGCAATTGTAAGGTATGAATAGTGGAGAATGAGATGAAGCTGCACACGATCGTCCGTATTCCACGCATCAAAGACTGATCGGATCGAGATCGCTAGCACCGCCGCCGCCGTCGAAGCTGATGTGACCGCAGCGACAGACACTCGTGTCGCCTTGTCACCCAGCCTCGCATTCCTAAGTATGTCCATGCTTTTACGTGGTAGAAATTTTGCAACTTATAATTGCAACCGTCGTTCGCGTGAAATTCTATCAAAGTGTCAATGCCAGCAATTGCAATGACGTACATTTAGCTAAAAATGTTGCGTGATTCACCATATAGAACCTTTCAAACTTGGTATTTTATTCCTTCAAACGTATACTTGTGCTAAATTGATGACTCAGCTAAAAATTGCATATGTCTAACCATCGAAAATGCACAAGAGTCCTATATCTAAGAAATGTGAACATCATCATTTGAAGCATTCAAATATTGGTGTCACTATGTGAGAACTCTACTATAGCAAACTTTCAGTCTTTTACAAATTGCTGACTCAGCTAAACTTATATTTATGTCTGTAAACTAAAAGACTTAAAGTTGATGACCACGAGTTGTATACTTTATCATCTCATGCATCCGAAATTTGCAATTCTGTACAAAGTATTGTAAAGTAATGTAATCGAAACAAGTCAGCACGCTAAGTGTCACTTGTTTCATTCAACAATTGTCATTTTTAGATGTTGAAAATTCATACAAACCCGACTTTGCACATATATCCAATATACATTCTAAAATATTCGGCTTACATATTATGAATTCGAATACGCAGAATTCAAATTCATTATACTCTACTACCTATTTGAAGCAATTTAAAGAAACTTGCGTCCCATCACCTCTTCCTCCTCCTCCTCCTCCTCCTCCTCCTCCTCCTCTCCTTCTCATACTCCTTCATCCACCTCCTACTTCTCCTCACGTGAAGAAAAGTTTGTGAAAATGTATATAAGTTTCGAACTTAGAAACATTTCGTGACAGAAAATGTATGCACTTAGAAAATTTGCAGTCATGTATCAAAATCTCGAACTTAGAAACATTTCATGACAGAAAATGTGTGCACTTAGAAAATTTACGAAGAAAAATTGACAGACATGTATCAAATTCTTGAACTTAGAAACTTTTCATGATGGAAAATGTGTGCACATAGAAAATTTGCGAAGAAACATTTGTAGTCACATATCAAATTTTCGATCTTATAAACTTTTCATGTCAGAAAATGTTCGGATTTAGAAACTTTGTGAATAAAAAATGGTGATAATGGGAAAATTTCAACTTTCTTCTCCTCCTACACCTTCTCATACTCATTCTCATCCTTCACAACCACCAACACCTGCTTATGCGCCTATGCTTAGTCCACTCTAACACATACCATAATAAAACATTCAACACTGTCTATACTTTTCACTTTGATATGATA
This sequence comes from Lumbricus rubellus, assembly GCA_945859605.1. Classification (NCBI taxonomy): domain Eukaryota; kingdom Metazoa; phylum Annelida; class Clitellata; order Crassiclitellata; family Lumbricidae; genus Lumbricus; species Lumbricus rubellus. The sequence goes on along the minus strand of OX243826.1, from coordinate 19,488,131 downwards.
GAAAACTGTATCTCTTTCGGTTCTTCAACTTCTTACTTTACAATTTTTGTTACTTCAAGAAGTAAGTAATTGAACAATTGCAGAATTGTGGAGTTGAAGCATGTGCGAATTAAGAGTTAGAGTTGAAGAATTTAAGAAATGAGAACCATTTGTCGGATTTTGTATGTGAGGAGTTCTATGCATGAAGTAAGTAAGTATACTTGGAATAGTAGAATTGAGAGGTTGTAGAATTGAAAGATGTAAGAAGTAAGATTTGAAGGAATGAAGAAATGAGAAAATGAAAAATATGCACCTGTGTAAAGCTTACTATGAGCAGCAATTACTTGAGTAAGCATCATAGGAATTGTAGAATTGGGCGACTGAGATGTTGAAGAAAGAAATGTAAGAAGTAGTCCTAAGAGACGAAGGATTGAAGAAATGAGAAACTGGGAAATATGCGCGGGTGTAAAGGTTGTGATGTGCAGAAATTATTTGAGTAAGCAAGTAAGTAGCATAAGAATTGAAGAATTGTACGACTGATTTGATGAAAAAATGCAAGAAGTAAGAGTCGAATGCTTGAAAAAATGAGAAATAGGTGCAAAAATGTACCAGTGAAAGCTGTTGGATTGTGGAAATTATGTGAGTGAGCAAGTATGTATACGTGAAATTGTAGAAATGTGCGATTGATATGTTGAAATATGTAAATATTAAGAATTGTTGGTGTGAAGAAATGAGAAATATGTGCAGCTTTGTAGGCCTACATGTTAAAAGCTGATGAAGTAAGTAAATTTTGTGTGTAAGTAAGTAAGTAAGTATGCAAGGAAGCGTAGAATTTGCATGATCGAGATGCTGAAATAAGCATAAAGTAAGAGTTGAAGGAATGAAGAAATTAGAAATATGTGTAGAATTTTACAAGTGCAAAGTTGTTGGAGTGCAGACATTATGAGAGTAAGTAAGTAAGTATCTGTTGAATTGTACACTTGTGTCATTCAAAAGTGGAAAAATGAAAGAATTGTGAGTTGAAGATGTGAAGAAATTGGGAACTAAGAAATAATTGTATGATTCTGCAAGTGAAAAGTTGTTGAACTAAAGAAATTATGTGAGTATGTATGTATGCTCCCACCATCATAGTCATCTCCACATCGCTCCCACTACTACCACCGCTCCCATTGTCGCTCACACAGCTCCCACCACCGCTCCCACTGCTCCCAACGCTCCTACCACCACTTCCACTGCTCCTATAAACGCTTTCAATGTTCGCAGAAAAATGAAATTTTTAAGTTTGCTAAATTTTTCATCCTTGTGAGTCAATACCTAAGGTTTTACACTGCTTACGTTACAGATTTGTTGGAAAAATCGAACAATTTTAAAGTTTGTTAAATTTGTCACGTGTGTGCGCCAATACATATGGTTATACAACTACTTGCGTTAAAGATTATGTTTGGGGAAAAGTTGAAAAATTTTAAAGTTTGCTAATTTTTTCATCCAGGTGAGTCAATACATAAGGCTATGCAACTACTTACATTATAGAGTAAAGTTCTGAAAAATGTGGCTAAGACGAGGGCTGGGAATTATAAGGCTTCATGACAATAATATTATAAAATGCAATGGACATAGAGTCTTATAATTCTCAACCCTCGAATTTTCACCTTCGCCTCTCGCATGTGCGTGTTTGCTCATCTTAAATGTGATCACACGGATGTAAAGTTCTGAAAAATGTTGTTAAGTGTCACATTCGCCTCTCGCACGCGCATGTTTTCGCATCTCATGTGTGATTCTATAACTGCAAAGTTCTGAAAAAATGCTGCTAAGTGACACCATCCCCTCTCGCACGTGCGTGTTTGCGTATCTCAAATGTTATCCTATGACTGTAAAGTTCTGAAAATTCGACTAAGTGTCACCTTCGTCTATCGCGCGTGTGTGTCTGCACATCTCAAAAGTGTTCCTATGGGTGTAAAGTCCTGAAAATGCTGCTAAGTGCCACCTTCGCCTCTCGCACTCACGTGTTTGCACATCACAAATGTGTTCCTATGATTGTAAAGTTCTGAAAATTCTGCTAATTAACACATTCGCCTCTCGCGTGTGCGTGTTTGCACATCTCAAATGTGAACCAATGGCTGTAAAGTTTTGTTTTTGATTTTCTAAATACACTTGTTACAGTAAAATTTATGTGCTCCAAATTTTAAAGTGTGTAGTACATAGCGTTATCGCGTAAGAAATGAATGATTTAAATGTATGCTGAATTTAATGGTGAAGCGAGCTTGCCATTGGTTGTCAACAATTAATATGAGCATCCGTCGAATTCATCACGCTATGTGTGGAAGCGTGTGAGTGACGGCGTTGATGTCACTTTTTAGGTTTGCATGCCTATATTTGATACCATAACATCTATATACACAACCATATACACGCTCACTACCTCGGAATAATTTGCCCGCCTTCTACCAATTGCTTAAGACCTATCTTTTTTAGCCGTGGCTGGGCTGGGAGCGCCTCTGAGTAGCCTTCTTCGCTATATAAGTTTTCGGAATGAAGGAATGAATGAACTAATACACACAACGTGGGGTCTCCCAATGCGGTTGCCTTCGTTTATATTGCGCAACATGGGGTCGTCCCTCGATCGCTAATTAGATTAGCGCGCCGTGGGTGGTGATTAACGTCGTCTGTGTGGGATGGGATTGCTCGCCTGCCATTGGCCAGTACGCTATGAATATTAATTAGGTCATATGACGTCATAAGAGGTCAACAGGTAAACAATACGCTGTCACCAGTAGTTATTTATATCGGGTGATATAGTATCACCAGTCTGTTTTGGGGAATTTGATCGAGTGTCACCATACTATCAACTACTATAGTCTCTAGAATGCGAATTTATTCTGGAACAGATTCGCCGGGGAGAATCTATAGGCTATCGAAATAAAGTCTCCGGGGGGGAGAGACTTAAGGGGGAGACTGTCACGGGACACCGGCGCCCAGCGGCTTGAGCAGAGTGCAAAGGATTTATGTGTGCGATGGGCGTCTCCCAGAGTCTGACAAAATGGGCAGCAGGAGCCTGCCAGACGGAGATGGGAGTGACCTTATGCACAAACTGCAATATTATGTAATTGATTTATGGAGGATAGGACCCTGTCATCAAGAGGTATGTGGATGATTCAGGAATCAAGATACCGTACTCAACTAGCCTACGTGAAACGGACCGATATGCATTTATACGCATAGGCTAAGCAAACACAGTGCGACAATGCTGCAGAAGGCGAGGGCAGCGTGAAGTATAATTATCATGTAGCACTAGGAAACAGTGGGGGTGCTCGATAGTACAGCGGTTAGCGCGCTGGACTGTCGACCGAAAGGTCGGGGGTTCAAATCCCCGCCGGAGCAGAAATTTGCAACGAGATTTCTGTTCCACAAGCACCCCCTAGCCGACTCAGCTATGATGAGCACACTGACCTCACGGTCAGTGGATGATGAGACGGCGAGGGAGAGGATTGGCCACCGCCCTCATATGCCGAGGCCTTGAAAATGAAGGCGCTAACACTTCATCCCCATTGGCTAGCCCTCCGGGCTAGCTAGACGGGATATCATCATCATCACTAGGAAACAGTCCCCAGCGGATAATACCATAGAAAAGCGCGCACACTTATCAGCAGCAGGAGGAAAGCAAGGATAGACCTTCGGACGCATGCGTGTAGAGAGGCATACAAAGAGCGTGGCAGAGTAGCTGAAGGAGGAGCAAGATGGGTTGCATCAGTGCGAGCTACCGTCATCTAAACCGTAGACGCCTGTGTTGAATCGGTTTATTATTACAAGTCCTTGATTAATTAGACAGCACTAAGCACCGCTATAACACGCAGACCCCTATCTGTAGCTAGCACGTTATGCATATTATGATCCGTAAAAATGCAGATGTTCTTTAAAATATCCACGTGCCTATTGACGGATTTGATTGCCTAGTTACAGCAGTGCATGCTGTTATAATTCAAAGTCGAAACTAGCCAGACCTCTGACCAGTGCCCATTGCCCAATGACCATACATGGACTTGGTTCCTGAATGTCACTGAAGCAATGCCACCAGATAGGCCTACACAATTTATAGCATAGCCGAATATATTTTAATTCGGTCTACCTACATATCTACCGTTCGTACAAGCAAAAATTTTACGTCGACGGTTTATCGGTCTATTGCTTCAGAAACAACTGGATCTGCTTCTAATGGTACAACAGTATCGAATAGCGTGACACATCTGCAGAAATCAACGAAATCTTTTGAAGATTTGCAGACTTCAACGAACCGTTTGGAAGAGTGCATTAATTATTGGACTTAATGGCCATTTGATAACAGGTGACATCATTGAATGATATTGTGCCACACTTAAAACTGACATTTAGTCTCGCAATGATATTGAGCAATTATTATAATCTTGTGGCTTAAATCCACAATGTGAATTTCAATAAAGGGCTATGTGTGTGGCCACAGCACTGACAGCAGTTGTAAAAAGAATACTGCATTTTCTTGTATTACAAAACGTTCACCGGTGTTGGAACTTGGAAGTTGCTTAGAATTAAACACACATTGAATGCAACTAGTAGGCTACTTAGATGTGTTGCGAACTTGCGATCCACGCCATTTTTTAATATTAGTCTGTAAGGGTCAGAATAAGGCATCAAGGTATGCGTATAAATAATGTGTGATAAATTTTATACCAAACGAATCACAAACCATATTCTGAGGTCTCTTCCAGGTTATACATAGATTGAATAATGCAGTAAAATAAGACGGCACATGTCCGACTTGGATTCATAATCCAAATATCGCGGTTATTTGAATCACTGTTCTGGCTCTAAAGTATTTTTCTTTCAGGTATCACAGTTTTGGCGGTATTGCTGGGACTTGGTATATTAATTATAATCGGACTTTCTATAAATGCCGTCAGAATTGGACGAAAGTCACATCAGAAAGGTGACATAAAAAGTGTTGAAGTAGATGCCACTTATGATCGTTTGCAGGTAGGCCTATGTTCATAAATAGGCCCACTGTATAATCTTAATCACTATAGACCTATCGTAAACTCAGCATTTTCTTCTGCATCACAAAGACAAGCCAAGGAGACCTGTGCAATGCTTTGTGCATTTATGGTGGCACAGTGGCCGACTGTTAGAGCGGTCGGCCTGTAACTCAGAGAGTACGGGTTCGATCTTCGGCGAAGAGATCTTGAGCAAGTTCTTCACTCACAATTGCTCTGCAATATTAATGCATTTGCAACATTAACCTGCTTTAAATTTTGGAAGAAGGCAATATCAAAATGAAATTGTACTGAATTGTATTGGTTTGATGTGCGCATCGTCGTCGTCGTCGTGCCCATCCTCATTGCTGCGGATCGGGGATCAGAGTCGACGACGTCATCCTCCTCCATTGCTCTCTGTTCCTCGCGGTCCTCACGCAGTCCACCATCGCCATCCCCGTCCACTCCTCCACGTCATTCATCCATCTTCTTCTCGGCCTTCCTCGGGCCCTTTTTCCATCCACATAGCCCTGACATATGAATGAATAAATAATATTAAAAATATCTGTTAAGTTATTTGGTCAATAAATTTTATGCGTACACGCCGTACAAATAATTATCTTGACAAGCTTGATTGATGTGCGCCGTGCGGTAAACATAGGCCTAAGTAAAAGAAAATTTATTATTGAACTTACAGAGAGCCAACACGGATGTGACCTCGGAAGATAGAGTATACATGAGTATAGTAAAGCCACCCGAACAAGACTGCGTATAAACAGACAAGATGACGATTAGATGTCATTGGACATCCATTCGGCTGCGATTGCGGTGAGAAGAAGGCAAGATCTGAAACCAGCATACAACATTCAGCTTAACTAAATACATGTATTTATGACTACTGATGAAACTGTTCGGAACTGCTTTGTAGGATACGCTTTTATCAGCCGCAATTGATGCAGATCTTAAGACGCCACCTGTGATTTGGCGCCAACAGTGACTATAAATCATTTCTTGATTCCAAGTGCCCCGCCAGTGTAAAAAACTTAGGTTACGCCATTAACTTTGCTGCGGTCAATTTTAAAATATCACAGCATTTCCAATATTCTATAATTTTACCTAATTCGAGAATTTCCGAAAGTAAACAGTTTTATGATGCATTTTAACAGTTTCAGACATTTTGGCACATTCTGGCATTTTCGTTGTTTTTCTAACACTTTCCAATATTTAAGCATTTCCTATATTCTGGAATTTTCAAATATTATGGCATTTTGAATATTGTAGTATTTCAATTTATTCTAGCATTTTCAAATAGTTTGCCATGTTCCAATAATGCATGAATATTTGAATGACGCCAAAACAAGACTGCGTATGAAAAATCAGATGACGATCATAGGTTTTACTGGACGACGACCGGTTCGGCAGCGATTGTCCTGAGGAGAGACAATGAATCAACAATTGAAACCAGCATCCAATACTCAGCTCAAATCAATATTTATGGTTATTGATGAATCTTGTTAACAGCAAAAAAATATATATATACAGATCGGAAGACGCCACTTGCGATCTGGCGGAAATACACACTTTTTTAAATTTTATCTACCCCAAGAGCAGCGCACTTGTCATAGTTTAGGGCGCGCCAATAATTTTAGTGCGCCAAATTTTCAAGTATCATGTCATTTCCGATATTCTTGCATTTTTCTAAATTCGAGCTTTTCCAATATGAAGCGTTTTATCTATAGGCTGTTTTATATTTTAACGTTTTTGAAATATTTAAGTGTATTCCAGTATTCTACATGTAGGGCCTACTAGCTATTTCCAATATTCTAGCATTTTCCAATATTTTAGCATTTCCATTAGTTTAGTGTTTCGAATTATTTGAGCATGTTTTCAATATTCTGGCATTTTCAAAAATTATAGCAATATCAAATATTCTATCTCAGGTTTTTAAAATATTTTGGCATTAAACCGTGTTCACTCGGTCATTTATTCGTTAGCTAAATCAGTGTGCTCCATTTAGATCCATATAGGGTCTACCACAATTAAGCTACAGTTAGAACTCGAGTTCTAGATTCTGATCTGCACCCCAGTCGCTAGCTTTGTCAAATTGTCATACATATATCAGCCACAGTTTGAGTGTCATGTGGGAGGTAGCCGGCACGTTTAACTTGTCGAATACAGGTCTCAGTTAACTGTTGAGTTTACACAGAAGGCTGATCGACAAAAATATGACTTATACACGGAAGTAGTTCAAGCATATCCTAACAAATCCTAACAACGGTCTGCAAACGAAGAGCCTGCCATTCGCCATTCTACATAACTGCTCGAAGGTAGGTTGTCCTCATGAAGATTGTAGATCTATAGTCCGATCAAGCCTGTAGTCTACCCGACTCTACCGTGTTCCTGATTTACAAAGCCAACCATGTCGGAACCATGTATAATTAACATGCAGGTCACAGTGACTTGGGTCATCTTTGTCGTGTCATTTAGGATTGGTTCCTTGAAGCCTTCTATACTCTATAGTCTATAGTTATTGAGTCAGCCTCAATAAGGTATTTGAAGAAATTCTAAAAGAAAAGAAAATGTTAGGCACACGCAAGGAAACTACTAAAATTAATGACTAAATGTAATGAACACAAGTTTAGGCTATTTGAGTAGCATACAGCCTACGCTTTGCACTATTACTATGACTACTTAATAACGGACATAAAGACATTAATTGCGGTTAAAAAAGACTTAAATGAACCTGAATGTTATTTATAATTATGATTTACAATGTACAATGCGCCACTTTTTAAAATGTTATGAGCAAAAATTTGGGCTGATTGAAGTATGGCCTAGGAAAAGGATTACACATTAGCCTACTTAATCATGGTAATAAAGCTCGAAGTAGAAAAGTTGCGTAATGATGCAGATGGATTAGGTTGAGGATTACAAGCGAATAAATACGGTGCAAAACTGCCATCGTTCTTCCTTGTATTGTATTGTACTTAAGCATTTGTAAGGGTTAATCGTTCAGAGGCGCGCCCAGTACGCAAGGCCCAGCAAGTAGAAGCAGGTTATGAGAAGAGAGAAGAAGAAGAGATATTGACAAACAGAATTGCAGAGCGAACAGAGAGAGAAAGCGCAATCTAATGAGAAGGACCAATTGAACCAGATGATCGTTAAAACTCGCGAAAGTACAGTGCACAATGTTATTCAAGTTAACTAAAACTTAAACTGAATTTGTGTTAACTGAAAGTTCCATTTGAGTTAACTGAGACTAAAACTAAAACTGAAAAGTTCTAAAAACTAAAACCAAAAACTGAAACTAAAAGTAATCTGAAAAGTTTAAAACTTAAGCTAAAAACTAAACATGAATTAATTCTCCATGTGTGTTGCACAAACCGAGTGGAGGAAATATCTGCAACAGCTAGCGCCGCACGAAATGAATGGACGACGATCACATCAGTTTACTCTCTTATTAACCGAATTTATATTTTCGGTTAATAAAAGAATAAAACTGATCCTATTTAGGCCTATAATAATAATAATTGTTATATGTTTTATCGCGCATTGCTGTCAATTCTCTCAGGTAGGCCTGCCAACCTTTTCTTCAAAATCTGACGCTTTGATCTGTGACTCTTTAACCTCTACACGAGCAAAGCATTCAATATTGTTAAAACTCGGCTGAGCCATTATTAGTTTAGCTATTGATCCGAATCGACCCCATGCCTTTGTATTCGGTACTTTAGCGCAATGATGGGCCAATAGGTACATGTATAATACCGCTTGGGAGGACGTCAGCGTATGCAAGGAGCTATGAATGATGTCCTCTCACGCGTAGCCTAATCCTCTTGAACCTCCTTTGCTCTTGAGCAAAGTCATTCGCCGTTGCAATGTTAAGTATGCGTAAATATATCCTAGACGTATAGCTCTATAGACAGTCAAATGCTTCAATGTTATAAATACATTTCGTTGCAGGACAAAAGAGGTGGTAGCTAACATGACCAATTTTGAAAGGGGTGGTTACCAGACACCGTCGTCTCCATAGAAAGTTGCGCCTATGTTTGACACTCAATCGTGCAAATAAAGCAGGTAATGATATTTTGCAAGACTCTTCACTGCACGAAGCGGCCTGCAGGTTACGGCTCTGTCCGGCATGAGAGTTGGCTTGTAACCCGATGTTATTAACCAGCAAATTGATGCTTTAACTCAAATCGCATTTAGTGTTCTCCGGGTCACTATTAAGATCACAAGAAACCGAGTGTTATTTTAAATTCATGCAAGATTTGTCTTCGAATATGGATCGTATTAAACTGTGGCAAATTATTGTGTGCTTGGCGATTGTACTTCTCTGTTCAACATCTTCCGTGGCACAAGGTTAGTAAAATAATTATGACAGCCTTTTTGATTATTATAGGCTGCTATAGATTTATCTTGATAGATTGTTTCACCTTTTCCAATTGGTCTAACGTGGATGGGCTTACGAAAGATTGATGAGAAAATATAAATTAGGCTATTCGAAACGTGATTTTAGAGCTGGTTCCAGAAAATACTATGCTCCCAGTAATTGGGTATTTTTGATTATTTTACACAGCTCAAAAATAAATTTGACCCCTTCACAATTAATTTCGTTTACACGTTAAACATTATTCCAATCTGAAATGCTGATTTTAATCTCTAGTGTTTAGAGCTCACTATAAATAGCCTACAGTTGCGAGATTAACTATCGTCCGTTGACGAAACGTCCGCGAACCGCAAAATCGAGGTGGCTCGAAACTTTCATGCGACTGATCCGAGTCAGTAGCTTCACCACAAAGAAATCACGAGCGCTGCAGAAAGGCGTAAAAAACGAAATGTAATGTGGTCGGCCAATTAAGTGGAATACCATCAGGCTAAGGAGAGTGGAGTATATCTATACGCTTTTATAAATATGTTAGCGGATTGATGCCAATCATGCCATCCAATGCAGCAACCATGGCCGATTAACCTTTTTCAGGAAAAGATACGGCCTGCAATCTACGTTATGTTCAGCTTTGTAAAATAATGCGATACTTTAATGTGTTGCACCCATTTCCATTTTTCAGTCGAGGAGGATCATTGCTCTTCACTTTGTTGGAGTTCAGTGCAACCAAACTCTGGTGTCTCTGGCGGCGCAATACAAGAAGGGGTTACCAACGAAGAGGATTGCAAGGCCATTTGCTTTAACACAGAAGGTTGCATTGGCGTCGAATGGGACAAAAACTTCAACATGTGCTGGCTTCAAATGACGTCATCGCTCTTATATAACAAGCCGAATGTTAATCATTGGAGTGTGGATAATTGCACAGGTCGTTCACATCATCAACCTTCACTTATTTAACGTATTTCATATCTAAAGAATTCGCTTTATTCTATTAGGCCTACGAATGAATTAATATATTATGCTCTCGAAATAAATAACTTTAGCCAGCGGTGCCTCCAGGATTTTTTTCCTGTACGCACAGCTTGCACAAAATTAATATGAGGCGAACGGCGACCGAAGCGAGCTTTAAAGGCCTATACTGGCATTTGTGAGGTATCGCCAACATAAGCTTTTGCTGCATTTTGGGTATACGGATGTTGTTTGAAACGATAGCCTATAATTTTATTATAAGCTTAAATAGGCTATATAGATTCGATAGAATAGGCCTAAGCATTGCACAGCTTATAATATTTTGCGCTTTAATTTGTAATTTATTATTTTATTTCTAGCCTTCAGCGTTGTACGCACTTGCGTAAGTGCGTACGTCTGCGGGCGCCGCTGACTTTAGCACGTCTTAACTCTTAAGTAAATATTCCTATACTCGCAGCGAGACAAGTAGGCTATATTCGAATTGAAGAGTTTGAGCTCCGTTCCATGCAAAGACGAAGGAGGAAAGAAACATGGTTGACGTAAATGACATTAACATAAAATCAAATACACATCAAATTTTATTGCTCCCCAAAACCAATTACACATCTTGCATTGTACAAAATGCTTACGATTATAGATGGTTGAGCAACAGACCGCGGCACCAACCGAGAGCTCCGATTTTCTTTCGGCGCCGGTGAATGAGTCATAGCTGCAGCTGCATGGTCTTGTATGTTGTTCGGCCATGAAGAAATTTACGCTATGGACGACCATTACTATAAAAACGAGATGACAGTGTCCAAATAATCATGTGATATCGAATTGGTTTATACAGTGTCAGTGCCGCAGCTTAGGCTTATCTTTCTTTTCTGAATTATATCTTCGCTTGTTCTTGATATTGGTTACGTCATCAGTCATCACTAATCTCTTAATTGCGAAAGCACTAATTATTCTTGCAGATGAATGTGTACCATACTGTTGGAGCCTTGTACCACCGAGCGGTGAATTTGGGTCCGGCGGTCATTATGAGCCAAATATTAGAGATGAGAACTTCTGCAAAATCAACTGTAGCAACACATTAGGCTGCGTTGCAATAGTGTGGACGGGAAATTGTTTTATTTTGAACCCTGCAGAATATTTCGGCGTTTATAATGGAGGACGTCACTGGGTCATCAGCAGAAACTTGCCAACCAGCTGCAATGGTTAGTAGTCTATGCTATTTTAATTAGGCTATGATGTCTTATTCACGTTTTTTTTATATTAATGACCTCTATCTAACTGTAAGTTTTTGTTTTTGATGGTCTAGAACTCTAGATATTGGCAAAAATCTCAGGGGGGTCTTTTCTTGGTTCTAAGACAAAAATAAGTTCGAGGAAGCAAGCTATAGACCAACATAATTTAAGTAAAATAGTTACAATTTTAGATAAAAGTATCATCTCCGATTCATACTGTCCCTATTTCATTACAGGTAGTACATCTCCTGCTGCTAGTTCCGTGGAACCTCCTCAGAACACAACGGTATCTTTGGGGGTGCTTTTGGACGAAAGACCAACTGGACGTTCAGACAATTTGATAGCAGGTCACTTAACTTGATATTTTTGCAACACTTCTCACTCGGGTATGAGACTCATTATACTACTGCGTGAGTTAGATATTCACAGAGTGAAAACCTTAATAACGTGTTTGTCATTTATTCTTGTTAGCATGAATTGTAAATGTTTGCTTGTAGCCTACATTGCTTAGGCTATCGTTAATCGATTTTAGCAACCTACGGGCATAGGCGTACGTGAGATTTCAGCAGTGGGGGGTCAAAGATTTTACTTCTGCCCGAAAAATAAATCTCGTGGTGAGAAATACTATTTTTCCCAGGCACAAAAGTTGAAATATGTCGTAAAAAATATAAAAAATCAAATCGTATTTTCCCGGGTCTGCTTGCCCGAAAAAAACAGACTTGCCCGAAATTTGGAGGGCATTTGCCCCCTCTGGATCCCCGCCTCGTACGCCTATGCCTACGGGTTCGCTGATGTAGGCCTAGCCTTAGCGTGATATAATTTTATGCAGTCCGTGTTTGGATGGGTAGTCCTATAAAATCGCACGCAGAACAATACTCCAGCCGATGTCAATAGTGACCTTCAGTTTTGTTGCTGGTCATAATGAAAACCAACACAAGTTAGGAGGTTTAAGGGCTACTTGCCATTAGTATCACTTCTGAATTATATTTTACGACAGATGTTGGTTGTAACTAGAACGGTGTTCAAAACCTTTATTTAGACGATTTTTAATAAATTATATGCACTGGCAACATGTGATTGTTTTAGGTATCATTGTATTGGCGGTATTTTTGGGACTTTGCATTGTGATTATATTCGGACTCGTTGTCAATACAATCAGAATTGAACGTCAAAAGAGTGACCTTAAAAGTGTCGAGATGGATGCCAATTATGAAGTCATGCAGGTTTGTAAAGTAATTGACAGTTTATGGATAACATGATCGTAGGTCTAATAATTATTGTACCGTTTCTAAGGCGGTACATAAATTAGTTGAGGAAAGTTCTCAAAGCAAGATGGATGAGGTATAATAGGACCTACATGTATATAGGCCTATGTTGCATCAGGTTTTGTTAATTTGACTCATGTATAGGCTAATGTGAAGGACAAGTAAGCGGCACGTCGTCAGTACCGTAAAGAATTAAATTAAAAAATTAAAGTTAAAAATAGATGAACGGCAACAGCCGTAGCATCACTTCGAAAAATTAAAGAAAAGCACCTTTCAGCATGTCCATTCAGTAATAATGCCAGCGTCGCCAGTGGGGTGTAATGACTCTGAACCAGAGCCGTAGCAAGAACGAACGTGGCCCCCTCCGAGCATAATGTCCGAAATTTCTGACGACCTTCTTTTAGTCATCCGGCCAAAAATGTCGGGAAAAATTCATCAATTCGCCGTCTGAGAAAGTTGATGACGTTTTTGGCCAAAATTTCGGAAAAATTTCATATTCACCGTCCAAAAATTTGATGACTTTTTTAAATTTTTAGTCATTTCATTCATTTTTGGCACTTTTAGAGGCCCCTTCCTTGCCGGGGGCCCCCTTCGGTCGGAGGGTACGGAGGGCGGTCGCTACGCCTCTGCTCTGAACGGTAAGTTTATATTCAACAATTATCAGTACATTTCTGCGCAGATAGTAATTTTAATCAGCTGACAAATCCAATATATTTAACAAATTTCAATTATTGACCTTAACAGAAGACGAGCACCAGTGACAGAATCGAAGATCGAACATACACGGATATGGTTCAAGTACACATAGACGAACCTGTATATGAAGAGACAACAAGTTGACGATAACCGACGATATTGACAATCGAATCGGCTGCGATTGTTCAAAGATTACGCGCTTTTTCACTTGCAAACATTGGGACCATTTTATCTGACACTCATCTTAACTAGCTGCGTATTTATTATATTGTCAGTAGTAAAGGAGATCATTTTCTAAACCAATCAAAACAGCAATTAAGCTAATTGAAAGTGACAGGTCTGTATGTTATGGTCCAGGAAAATGATTAATTACTTCTTTGATCTATATAGGAAACTGCCTGGTCTAGGAAACTGATTAATTACTTCTTTGATGTCACTGGTCCAGGAAAACAGCCCGGTCTAGGAAATAATGCAATAGCAAACCCATAATTATTGTTTTGATTTACGCCCTTTGATGATGACGAATAACATTTCTTTCATCTACTCTTATGGCTGCGTCTCCCTTACAGCCAAACCAACATTCCTGTCTGTCTGTCTGTCTGTCTGTCTGTCTGCCTGCCCGTCTGTCTGTCTGTCTGCCTGTCTGCCTACCTGCCCGTCTGTCTGTCTGTCTGTGTGACCTCTTTGTATATGGCAGACGTGTACAATAAATTATTATTCCTTCACAAGGCATTGAGCCCCCTAGCTCCCCATTAGGCGCCGCCTGCACTCTTGGACGCTGTGCAATAAATTATTATTATCAGAGACGGCCTTTGAGTGTATTCAACCTTTAATTGTTGACGCACACGTGAACCGATATAGGATGCGGCATGTCTCAAAGAAGCGCCACGAATGATCAAACATAGCGGTCTTACGCGGCGCGCACCGATCGAATGATCTATAGACCTTTAATGCAAAGACGCTTGTCTGATCACACGCCCTTTTATCGCATACATCTGTCTATACGCACCTCAATTCGCTTGGACATTACTACATACGCATCGCACGCATAAATGATACAACAAAGTATTGTCCATTCTTATTCATGTATTATACATTCTTACCTCTCTTCCTCCACACCCTCCTTTTCCCCTCTTCCTTCACACCCTCCTTTCGACTCTCTTCCTTCACACCCTCCTTTCGACTCTCTTCCTCCACACCCTCCTTTCCCCCTCTTCCTTCACACCCTCCTTTCCCACTCTTCCTTCACACCATCCTTTCGACTCTCTTCCTTCACACACTCCTTTCCACCTCTTCCTTCACACCCTCCTTTCCCCCTCTTCCTTCACAGCCTCCTTTCCCCACTCTCTTCTCCCACGCCTTCCAAATACTCTTATTCCCATTCTTAGCCTCGCCTTTTAAATCATTGCAGCAAATTCATTCACGCACGTTGTAAAGAACACAAGGCTTTTAAATTGAATCAACATTATTTATTAATATCATGCAAAAACCTATGAACTAAAAAATCATTTAATCCAGTGTCTCTTGTGAAATTGTTGCAAACTGCATTTATATTAAGTCCTCTACTTCGATGTAATGCATAAAAAATACAATAATGCCCACAAAATCTACTTATTAAACTCTGAATTTGATTTTTTGTGTAAATCCAACGAGTACAATGCTTGTGTAGAAATGTTCTGAATGGTGCGTCTGGTGGATTCCCCAATGAGTCGAAGAACTCTCCATAATTTGGGCTTTCGATATATAACACCACCCAGTGGATACCAGGCCGACCGTACGTGTCTGTATTGCACACGAATATAGCGGGTCTATTTGTATTAATCCACTTGGGTAGACGATTGCATGCAAAGACTCCCACGAACATGGCCGCACATCTGGCATCTCTTCGTAGAATATTTTCTATTGTAATGCCATCCATCTTTCTCTAATTGTTGTAGTCGAATATTACGTTGCGTGATCTGTCAATCTCGAGAATATTTTCAAATTCTGCAAATGCTATGACATTTATTGTAGCTTCCAACGCCTGAGAGAACTTCATATCCACCCGTACATTTCCCGATTTGACTAAATTGAAGTGGTCACCCTCTGCCAAGTCAGGAGTTAAATCGAATGCATACAGACAATATCCATTCGCATAATCTTCTCTGGAGATGTCGTTATCGTCGTTTCTCTGCCATTTACCAGTGCCCATGAAGAGCGAGGCATAGGCATTCACAAACTGGCCAGTTGCAAAGTTAGTTTCCAGAGGTTTTATACTTTGCTGCTGACCGTCCAGATATACTTTTAATTGAGACAAGTTCATGTGTTTGAAATTGTATGGGCTTTTGGTGTAGGTGCCGTTGAATGCGTCATTGTCAATGCATCCGAATACGATACGTGTAGGGAGTTGTCCAGAGAAGAGGCTTTCTTGTGTCACGTCCAAATTTCCTCTAGGAACCGTAAAAGTCTTGCAAACAACTCTGCGAATGGGAAACTTCAGATTTCCAATCTCCAATGCTTTAGCATGGGCAAGGAAGACAGAGGGACTTAGTCTAACTTTTCTTACATACAATTTGCACTCTAAAATTTTTACTTTGTATGTGGGCCCCACAGCCGAAGACATAAGACAGAATGCATCCTTATTACGCACGAAGCGAATTTTTATATTAATGTCGTTTGGCAAGAAGCGTTCCTGAAAGAAGAGATCGCTGTGAATACCGCCCAACATATCGACCACACGTCCTTCGTCGGTCAGAGCACTGCGCTTCTTGAATCCAATGTTTTCACCAGCATCGTCGTGCGGATTACCTTCCTCAAAGCGTCTGGCAGTGTCCTTGTAAAATAATGCAGAGGTGAGTTGAGAATTTTTGCTTGAACTCCCGTAACTTAGTAGAGTTTCCAAGTAGCTGCGGTACGCATACGTGTTGTTTGACGCTGTGACCAATGTATCGTTTAAAGTGATGTCTACCTCAGAAAATAGACTGTGTAGGAAAAGGTTGACAGGACCAACGTGATCGCCAGCATCTGTAGCATCATTATTCGCTCGCACGATAGAGGCTCTGACGTACAGTTGAGTGTTTGACAGATCTAGATAGTCTTGTCCGGTG
The DNA here is from genome assembly GCA_945859605.1 of Lumbricus rubellus. Classification (NCBI taxonomy): domain Eukaryota; kingdom Metazoa; phylum Annelida; class Clitellata; order Crassiclitellata; family Lumbricidae; genus Lumbricus; species Lumbricus rubellus. Next base: position 19,471,523 of record OX243826.1, on the reverse strand, counting down.
CCAGTAATACTAAATTCTATAGGTGTACCCTGTGAAATGGTTGCTATTGGATTATATTCCACGTACGAGCCGGCTTCTATGCTTGTCCGCGTAGCAGGCACGCTAAACAGGTCCAGTTCGCTCTTTGCACACTCGCAAGACTGAGGATGAACGAATGCCATTTTAAACTGTTCCAAATATGTCTTCCTTAATTCTTTTCTTATTTCTTCTCAACAATCTCTTACGTCTTTTTCGTCAGCTGCCACTCTGGGTATTGAAATCGTTTGAGCTTGTAAACGCCTTTATACCTTCTGGAACGCGACGCTTGGCTGCGTCGACGAACTGACCGCCGTCGGCAACATCGTTGGCAATCTGGAGTCCCGTTCTCAGTACCTGTTTGCCAAGCGCTTTAGCACCAGTCTGTATAAGCGGCCACGCATTTCTAAAGAGTCCACCAAGAAAACTACCCAAGCCGTGACCGCGCTGAAGACGAGCTCCTTGAAATACAGACATGCCATTGCCACTCTGTTGCATATAATAGTCTTCGTACGCCGATCGGCTAGCGTCGCAGCAATATGGTTTCTTCATTGTAAAAGGTAAGGTAGCAATGCCGGAAGTGTAGTGTGAGTATGCACTTTCCGCTTTCGAATGGCACAGGCGAGCCAGTGTCGGTCCTTATATCTATCTCGATAGAGTCGAAATTCTTCTGCTGTAGCGGTACGTAGATGGGCTTTTCGTAATTCGTGCGCACGCTGTCGCCGCTTTTTCCACTAACGTTTACGATCCTCAGCAAGGGAGCCTTCGTGTCGCCCACTGGCACTTGCTCGAGAACGTTACAATAAATATACAGAGACGAAAATCCACGATTTACATCACACGCATTAGAGCCCATGAATTCAAAAACGTAATCCTCGTCTTCATCGTAATTGAGAATTGGATTCTGACGCGCAGCAACACCCAACATTGAACAGATGACGGGCGAAAACTGTACGCTCGCACCCCTGTTCATATCACCGTTGAGTCGCTTCGTTACAGGATCGTAGCTAAACTTTGGAAATTCTGCAATGTCCAACTCGTACGCAACTTGAAATATAAATTTGTTTATAGAATCGATAAGATTTTGTGCAGTTTCGTAATATCCAGCAGGCAAACGGGTCGTTCTATGCATGGTCCCTGGCAGTATGTCGCCATTTTCCGAAAACACTTCATGTGTATACGATATCCTACTATCGTTTCTATCTAAATTGGTCCACTTATGAGGATATTGAATTTCCAATAAAGCGACTTCCCAGTCACCGCTTAGAGAAATGGAATTCTCCAATCTTGTGATAAAATTTGTTATCGTATTTTGGGGATAGAATTGCATAGAACTGTTGCTTGGTAAGGTGAGATAGAAATGGGCCATTTTTTTATGTTGCTACACTGTCTGAAATGAAGTATAACGAACGACTTCCCATGCTCGAATGGTATGGACTTGCCATTGTCACCTCTCATATATATTTCTATAGCGCCGAAAGTCTTTTGTTGAATCGGTACGTATATTGCATTTCTGTATATGACATGCACGGTGTCCCCGCTTTTGCCGTCTATATTAACTACGCGTAGCAAAGGCGCTTTCGCATCGCCAAGCGCTACAGATTCCAAAATATTACAATACACGTACACGTGTGAAAATGCTGGATTTATATTGCAGGTCTTCTCAGAAATCCATTCCTTGTCGGGCATCTCGTCCCACGCTTTGACATAATCTTCGTATCGACTTTCGTGTACATAGTGGCCGTAATCGAAATGTTCGATAACTTTCTGATTTTCTCCTATACCAAAAATATCGCACAGATGTGAAGAGAATCCAATACTTGTAGCGAGATTTATTTTACCCGTGAGTCTTTTGGTTACTTTATCGTATTTAAATTTTGGGTGACGGACGAGCGAATGCAATTTGGTTGCAGACTCTATTTTCGAGTTCACCACATGAACTATATCCTCCAGGCTTTCGTAATAGCCAGCAGGGACATGACACAATTCTTGTATAGAATACCACTCATCTTTGGGATTTGTTCTTTTAGGAATATGGTTATACATAAAGTCGCCCTGTCCACTTTGCACATTGTACCACGTGTGTGGGTATTGCAGCTCTATCAAAGCAGCTTCCCATCGACCAGAAAGGGAAATGACATTTTCCAATTTCGTTGTAAAGTGCGCAGTTGTATTGCTGGGGAAATGGTACATGGAAGAATTGCTTGGTAAAGTTAGATAGAAGTGCGCCATTGTCGTTACTACTTGCATGCGTGCTCTGACAGACTGCAAGAATGGGAAGCTAAAGGCTGAATATATCGTGTGTCCAAGAGTTGAATTTGTCGTCATATCCTTTCCACTTTACAAAATATTCAGTCTTACCACGTCGCTTACGACTTTTCAGAATTTTGTCAACCGTATAAACATCGTCCTCCTTTACAATTCTTTGCAACTCAAATTGATAGAATTTTCCCTTTATCTGTTCGCCAGCCAAATCTTCCAATTCGTACGTTACTGGATCGGTAGGTACGCGTCTTATAATTTTAAAAATTTCAGTCGACCATGTTGGTAAATATCCTTTTTGAAAAGACATCCTAGCCTTTACTATTCTGACCTTGTCGTTCACTTCATATTTCCAATCGGGCGGACGTTTCTTTTCACCATACAAACGTTTTATAATACTATTTTCATTTTCCTTAGAAACCTCAATGGGGGCCATGCCTATGCTTCTATGGTGCGTGTGGTTGTACGAATGTACGAGGTCTTGCAAAATGTCTATGTACCTATAAGTATTCTTATAAGTAAAGTATTTCCACATCTTGGACTTGAGAGTTCTATTGAAACGCTCAACTATAGAGGCCTTTATGTCGCTATTTTCAGATGTGTAAAAGCGAATGGCATTTTTGCGTAGCATATTTTGAAAGTTTTTATTAAGGAACTCTGTTCCCTTGTCAGTTTGCAGATTGGCTGGCTGTTTGTCGGTAAGAATGATGGAAAATGCCTCAGTCAGGTCCACACCGGACTTTGATTTAAGGGGTACCACCCAAGCATATTTAGAAAATACATCTATACAGGTTAAAATATTTTTATTTTTATCATTATATTTCGACAATGCTGAAAGATAGGCCAGATCGGCCTGCCAAAGATCGCAAATACCAACAGAGAAAGTCTTTCGTCGCCTAAAGTTCAATCTAACAGGTTTATGTAGCGTGTATGCATCTTGTTTGGTCAACCAATTTTTAACATCTTTTTCTTTAAATTGTCCATTAGCATGTCTCTGAAAGGATGACACGCCTGCAAAGCTGCCAGGTGTCTTTGGATCAAAGTACGACTCCATCGATATTCAAAAAATCAGTAAGTTATCCAACTCGACAGACTTTGTTGTTTTCCACGAATGTTCTTTGGAGTAAGTGTTGAGGATTCTTCGATGGGGTTATTAATATACGTCCAACGTTCTTGATTTCCTATCAACTCGCGAGGTATGTTTGAGTCTTTCAGAGCTTCTGCCAAGAGTCTCCAGCCGGTGGGTGGAGAAGCCGTCGTACGTTTTCTCATCAGATCGTTGACCAAATCAACCATGTGAGTTTTCGGAATAGTTGCATCCTTCAAAATAAGTTCACCTTTAGAAGTCCAAGACACGTCGGGATTGCTCTTCATGTGCGACAAGAGTCTAGCAGCTTGAGTTTTCCATTTCTTTGGTACCGTTTCCAAGACTTGCGTCTCTATACTGCTGCTGCTGCTGCTAGATTTGGTGGGGTCGCCCGCCACCGCCGCTTCCGCCGCTTCCACTGCACCTTCTTTGGAATCGAACTTGGTAACTACGCTGGGCTTGTCAATGTGTAAGTATCGACTCAAGCTGTTGGTGTACAGTTTGGCTTTATCATCGTCTGCAATATTCCTATGCAGAATGTGGTACATCTGTGTATCCAATTTAGATAATGTTTTGTCTAGCATAGTCTCTTTCCATTTTTCTATCTGTCTAGGTTCCACCAAAACCATCTTCTTTGTGTGTTCCATACTATATTTTATTGCTTAGGAATGTACCCAGAAAAGAAAGCACAGGAGTCAGTAATGCACCTATGAAGCCACCAGTCTGTACTATACGCTTTTTGATTTTTCGTCGAATCTTTTTCGATGCAAGTTTTCTCAACTTGTGTTTGAATCGAGCGAGTCTTTTCTTCTGACTCTCTTTCAAAGGTACCGTGCCTTTTAAAATGTTGAGTGCACACTCGCAAAGACAGCAAAGCAGAGAAGAATTACAGTCTTTCAAAATCTGTTTCCTTACTTTAGGCGAAGACTCTTTAAGCAGTCTGAGTTTCTCAAATTTCTCCTCTATGGGTGCAGACATTTTGAGTGAATGAGAGATGAGAGTCTGTGAGGACTTTATATTCATTTCCTCATATATACGTAATGCACCTCACCCGGAAAAATATTTGTTCTCAGCCGGCAACGTTCGTCAGTTTCTGGTTTCAGATCGATCAAAAGATAGCCGAAAGGTGCCATTGTCGCATCGTGGAATGCTTCTATCATAAAATTGGCTTTGCCTGGAAACATCTGTCGTGCTAATATTGCAACCTGCGTGCTGTCTCTAACATTTTTGAAAAGAACAAAGTAGTGGGCATTCAGGCTGATGGTTCTTGTATGCTTGCCACTGTAGAAAAGATTTTGCGTCAGGTAGAGTATAGAAACGTTCATGTGATGACTAATTTTGGTGAATAAGTTTGTAACCCTCTGATCAGTTTCGCTCATAAGGTCGTCTAGCACAAGTAGAGTCTTTTGCTTTCCATCGAAAATATTCAAGTCGGGCAATCCTTCGTGAAATTGAACTTGTGTGTATTTGTCGAAAATTTCTTGGTAAATGCCATAACACCATATAATTTTTTCTATACCTGGCTTGACCATGTATTCTAAATGATCTATAAAACGTAAAGTGAATTTCGTCTTTCCACAACCGCTGGGGCCGCTGATTATAGCAGAGAATGGATGTATCCAAGTTGCATCCATAATGAATAGTAAACGTCTTTTGTTGTGTTCTCTCCTTTTTATGCCATGTATATTCTAACAGTTCCAAGGATGCGCTCGCAGCAAGAGGGGCAGTGGGTTGCAATGTCTGCACAAGGCTCACACATATTTATATGTGCACATGGAAGAGATAGTATTTGTACTTGTCTTTCTTTACAGACTTTACAAATGACAGACTGTTTAGATTTTCATTGTCAAATTTCAGTTTCAAGGTATTATACTTTACAAGTTTTTCGTTCTCGCTTTCAACGCTTTCCTCATCTTCACTTTGGCACATACAGCAGTCACATTTGTAGTTTCCACACACGTCCATTTCACATTTACTAATATTCGGACACATGTCAACCGTTCTTTAGAATATAAAATTAATAATGAAATGCCATGTAATGAATAGAGACTTTTATATTGATGCAGCATGTTGCCGCCATATTTTCATTTATTACACAGCGTCCAAGAGTGCAGGCGGCGCCTAATGGGGAGCTAGGGGGCTCAATGCCTTGTGAAGGAATAATAATTTATTGTACACGTCTGCCATATACAAAGAGGTCACACAGACAGACAGACAGACGGGCAGGTAGGCAGACAGGCAGACAGACAGACAGACGGGCAGGCAGACAGGAATGTTGGTTTGGCTGTAAGGGAGACGCAGCCATAAGAGTAGATGAAAGAAATGTTATTCGTCATCATCAAAGGGCGTAAATCAAAACAATAATTATGGGTTTGCTATTGCATTATTTCCTAGACCGGGCTGTTTTCCTGGACCAGTGACATCAAAGAAGTAATTAATCAGTTTCCTAGACCATGCAGTTTCCTATATAGATCAAAGAAGTAATTAATCATTTTCCTGGACCATAACATACAGACCTGTCACTTTCAATTAGCTTAATTGCTGTTTTGATTGGTTTAGAAAATGATCTCCTTTACTAGCCTACTATTGTCTGTTATTGATTGGATTCGTTTAATTGCCATGGGTGTTGCTTAGTCTGCTGCTGCCCAGCACAGCTCATAAGGCACCAGCTGTGATTTGGCTCCAGCCGTGACACTATTCGCTTAGGCCCCCTATTATAGGCCTATATCCAATGCATGCATGTTTTGTACTTTTGTTGTCTTCTTGTTTTCTGGTTGCAATAAAGTGAATTGAATTGAATCCCATGCACCTATATAATTATCCATTTAAGAATAACCGTTGATTAGCCTAATCGTCGCCTACCGGTGTTACAACATAGAGCATCCCCTAAACCTAAAATCACATAGGCTACTCCTTTGTGAAATGAAGTAACCGACCGGATGAATCTGAACGGGAGTGACTATCCCCCATCGTGCAAAAAGTATCTCCAAAAGTCGTACGAAACCGTTCCCCTCCAAAAGGTATCATCGACAACAAACGTTGTTCGGAGATTTCAGGTTCGAATCCACCTGAAACCGCGTGTAGGATCCTTCACTCGCAAGTGCCTGGTCGCTTCGGCGTGAAACTCCGATGCAGTGTTCGCGCTGTAGTCGATAGTGCCTCTGAGTAGAGAGCTTGAAGGGGCGCTATGGAAATGGGGAAATAAAAATAATAAAAATAAACTTAATTATAAATTGAGCAATTTAAGTCAATTTAGAACAATGTAAGTCAACTAACTATATAGGGTGTCTCGATAGGTCGTGAACGATTTTGAATGCAGAAAAATATATGTTATACACAATAAGCTTATAATGTGGAAAGGTTAATACTGGCGGATAGGTTATTCAAATGAAAATGTTAATATAAAATAATTAGATCACTAGCTCACTAAATCAAATTTTAGCGCCAATATCCGTGACGTCATCAAATTTCTTAACGCCCGCGGGTCAAAAAGTGGCCCGCCGGGCCTCAAGAAATGGCCCTCGGAGCCCTCCTCTATCAAAGAATTGACAAACATAGGCCTACATGTATATGAAAATTTGACAATTTGGACAGGATAGAACACATAATTATTTTCTGTTACAAATTACTTTATTTTGACCTCTATAAATAACATCAAACATTCTATTTTGAATCAATTATAACAATTTTATATGCTTTTAATTAATTAAATTTAGCCTTGTGGCCCCTAATGTCCTTCAACTAAGAAAAAGTGGCCCATGTGTCATCCAACTTAGAAAAAGTGGTCCTAGAGACAAATAAGGTTGGGAACCACTGATCTACATATTATTATGTACGTCACATAAATAAACTGATTATAGCATGATACATTGATACATCCCTCATGCCGTTAGATGAATAGAATGCTTGTGTTGTATAAATCGTGTATCATGTAGAATATGAAAGTGCATAGAGATAGGTTTAAGAGTAGAACCTTAATTATAGAGACAGAGATTAATAGTAAGCTTAGACGGAAATGCATCTGAGTGCATCTTTTGTGCGAGGGCGAGATGCGAAACCGATTTAAAACCGGATAGATATAGGCCTTATATAATGATGCTGGGACGACCTCTGACCAGAAAGTTAATTGAACTTGATTCTTCAACTCAACTCGCAGCTCGGTTGCCCTCAGCTACTGATTGGACCATAAGCAGAAGCCGTCTTGTATTTATTCATTCAGGATGAACTTTGACAACGGATATTGATAATATGAGACTGTGGAAACTTAGTGTTTGCATCGCGATTGCTCTGCATTGCTTAGCATCATCAATGACTAAAGGTTAGTGAAAAAATTAGGGCATGCATGGCTAAGACAAGGCTTATCTACTGTATAGCGTTTCGCCATTTTCTAAGCCTAATTGATCTAATTTAGATGTGCTTTAGGAGGATTAGGCTACTGAGAGCGGATGAGTGGGATGAAACGGAAGAAAACCCCGAGAAGGCTGGAGACGGGTCTTCGTCGGTTGGTTTGTTGCTGTCATCTTCTAATGCAAATTAAATCTTTAAAACATTCGAGTTTTGTTTCTCTGGTATCCGATCGACAAGCTCGTCATTAGCCTATCAAGCCCCTATGCAAGGAAAGGTATTTGCTTTTAAAATGCCGTTTCTTCTATCGATTTCAGTAATTAATTTCTCTCGTGTTTCCGTCTGTCCACTTTGCATAGGGCCTAATAGCTCTTGCGAAATGTCAAAGGCGTCTTTTAGGCCTACTATATAATTTGTCATTTAAGTTTCGACTTTCCCGGACCAGCGTTGATCCAGTTTTGGGCTTCTGCAATGTGTGATTGTAAACAGTCAAGCACTTGATTGTCATAAAAGGAAAACATTAGGGAAGATAGCCTAAGTTATACGCGTTTCGTTTGTAGATAGGCCTAATAGTAGGCCCTATAGCGCTGAAAAGAAGAGCGACGAAAGAAACGAGACAAATCGAGCACAAAATAGGCATAGGGTCTTGGAATGTGAAAATGGAGGATGGAGTGGAGACGTTTTGCATTCGAACCTGCCTAGGGACAGAGAACCTGAAGAAAATATAGCCTATCGCTGAATGTGTGACACAGTAACATGTTTAAAGAAGGAATAGTGAGCAGACGACGTGAACTGCGTAGCTTATAACCTGATTTACGGGCACACAAGCGGATGATGAAATAGAAATCCAATGCGAACACCTACAGAATGCAGAGGATGGACGGTAGGATAAACACATGAAGGAAGGCAGATAGTATGAAAGAGAAGCCGGTGGAGGAGGTGGAAGCGGAAGAGGAGGAGGGGTTGTATGTGTGCCGGATGCATTGTGAGCTACATGTATAAGGATATCCGCGTGTTGTATCGGAGCAAACATGTATCTAACAGTCCTCGTTCAATAATTATTGGACAACCGAACTATGACGTGTAGGTTCTTATCTACTGTCAACAGATGTCAGATCGTGCAGATGATATAGGCCTACGCAGATGATATAGGCAGAAATATTCAAACGTTACGCAAAAATTACTCACGCACGTGCCTCGTGATGAATAACAGTGCTGTAATGCATTTATCTTTAATGTCAAAGCTACTCTAACCTCTGACCATGGACTTCGGTCCTTGATTGTTTAACCGTTTCAAAAACAATGCCAACTGCCAAGGAAAGTTGTATCTCTACAATCAATGACCCAAGTCCATGCCAAAGGAACGTGTTGTCAAGTATAGCATTGACACTCCAGAAAAGGGAACACCAGTGGATTACTTAGGCCTACTTTAGCCCAGCAACTCTTGGGTCCCACGTCCATGACGACATCGAGGCACACAACATCAACCATGGCCTAATTAACCCCTTCCCTGGGGAAGACGTATAATTTATATACGTCCAAAACAGGCTTAAAGCATATAACCCCCAGGGAAGGGATTAAGTGACTGTGTTCGTTATTTGAATATACAAGGCTAGCAGTCAAACACCGCATATAGGCCTACATGTATTCATAAACACGCACAGTTCAGTTGTCATGGGCGGAGTTTACCAGGGGCTAATGGGGGTCTAACCCCCAAGAAGACCCAGAGTCATTATTCCATCATGAAAATTGTAATTTTTCTGGTTAGTCACTCCCCGCAAGAAGACCCAGACTGGAAAGTAAATTGGCTTTTACGAGATTTCGAGCCGATGACTAAAAAAGATCATCAACGTTTTGGCAGAGAAAAAGGTATGTTTTTCATGAGATATCGGGCTGATGACTAAAGAAGGTCATCAACTTTTTCGGGAAAAAATTTCGGCACCGCTCCATCTGGACTAAGTCTCCGCGGCTCCGCCCCAACCAAAGCCCAAGTTTGAAGCCCCCCCCCCAAGAACGGACACCAAACTCCGCCCATGTCAGTTATGAAGCAGACAAGGGCAATTCATTAAAACACGATGTTCATAAAATTATGTTTGCTCATTTCAACTTTACCTGCCTAGACTCAGATTGCAGTTGTCCTTCAGTCTTAGGGCCTACTTGAAGACCATAGTCCATTCTTCGTAGAAACTCTGGGAAATTATTCAGATTTGACATCATATATATTTATTTATCTCATTTGCTATAAAGCCGCTTCAAGCTAACTACTCAGAGGCGCTCCCGACTACAGAACGGACACTGCATCGGAGTTTCACGCCGAAGGGCACGAGCAATTGCGTGTGAATGACTTGCTCAAGGTCTCTACGCGGCGGCTTGAGGCTGAACTAGATAAGATAAGATTGGAATAGGTGGAAATAAATCAGATGAGAACATATTAGAGTTCAATAAATATAATTGGACGTATGAAATTGGAATGTATTGGATTACAACGGATTGTCAGTTACAGAATAGACCACATCATCATCTTGTTTCACCTAATATCTTCGATATGCTATGCTAGGCGTTACTCTCAGTATATTATGCTCTGCGCACTTCGCCATGCTTAATGTTGTGCCGAACGTGTTGCACTCGTTTCCCTACTTCAGCTGAGGATGAATGTTGTCTAGGTTGTTGGAATCCAGTTCAACTAAACTCACACGTTCTTGGTGGAACAGAACAAGATGGAGCGACCAATGAGGAAGAATGCAAGGTACTTTGTATCTACAGCGGAACGTGCATCGGGGTCGACTGGAACACAGACAGGAACAGTTGCTGGATCCAAATGAGCGAATCGACCATACATGAACGACCACACATCAATCATTGGAGTCGGAACTTTGCTAATTGCGCAGGTTAATAACATTTCACCATCATTTCAAAAATAACTGCAATTACCCTACTATTATTCAGGTTTTTGTGTTATCTTATGTTATGTTGCTTGGAGTAGGCCTAGTATTAAATTTTGCGTCATGTTGTACTACAGGTATGGTAATTTATTTCCCATGCTTAATATTTAAGCACTAAATAAATTTAATTGAAAATAGGTTCTACTGCACCGGCATTCAATGTGTAAGGCATCAACTATATGGTTTTCAAAATCCCAGAAGTGCAAAGTGCACGGTGGTTCTATAACAATTGCGATCCAGAAACACAGATAGGCATACACAAAAGTTATTTCCTCAAATATAAGCAATGGCCGACTTTGATCTTTAATAACTCTGATGGCATGGACATTAAACCCAGATATAGCCTACTGTTTGTTTGTCGTTATGTTATGAATCTATAGAATTTCTGGCACGATATTCTACTTTCACATCTACCGTACGTACCAGCACAATTTTCACATCGACAGTTCATCGGTCTACTACTTCCCTTAGTACATCTCCTACTGTTCCTAGAACATCTCCTACTGTTCCTAGAACATCTCCTACTGTTCCTAGAACATCTACTGTTCCTAGAACATCTCCTACTGTTCCTAGAACATCTCCTACTGTTCCTAGAACATCTCCTACTGTTCCTAGAACATCTCCTACTGTTCCTAGAACATCTCCTACTGTTCCTAGAACATCTCCTACTGTTCCTAGAACATCTCTTACTGTTCCTAGAACATCTCCTACTGTTCCTAGAGCATATACTGTTCCTATAACATCTCCTACTGTTCCTATAACATCTCCTACTGTTCCTAGTACATCTCCTACTGTTCCTAGAACATCGCCTACTGTTCCCAGAACAGTATCGAACACCGTGGCACGTCCACAGAGCACAACGAAGGCATTTGAGGATTTGCAGAATTCAGTGACTTTCTCGGACGATTTACAGAGCTCAACGAACCATTTGGAGGATGGGATTCTTGGACCTTCTGGGAATCTGATAGCAGGTAACATCATTAAATGATATTGTGCCACACCTTACACTGAAACCGAGTCTCGCAATGATATTGCGCAGTGCTGTTTAAGTAAGCACTGTGAATTACCGGTACCGGTACCTTGATAGCTAGCTCTACGACGTTTACGTATTTTGGCTACAATAGTATTGTCAAAAATAGACCTAGTTGCATTATCTTGTATTACAAAAATTTACCGATGTTGGAAGTCGCTTAGTAGGTCTAATTATAGACAAATTGAATCCAAAAAGCATGTATGCATGTATGAGCGCATGTTATAGCGACCCTTCAAGATACTACTTAGTGGCGCTCCCGACAGCAACGCGGACACTGAATCGGAGTTTCCCGCAGAAGCGGATGAGCAATTCCGCGTGAAGGCTTTGCTCAGGGTCCTTACGTGGATTCGAACACGCAGTCTTCCGGCACCGAAAATTCAAGTACCCATTCATCACCGCGCGCCATAGTACTTGTATGGTGTGCGATCCACAGCTGCTCCACACCATTTACAATACAGAGGTATAGGGCTAAGAATAAGACATCAAGGTATGCACATAGATAACGTGATAAATTTTATAGCAAACCAGTCACAAACTATTTTATGAGGTCTGTTTCAGGTTATAGAATATAGACTGGATAAAACATTAAAACAACAGACCACACATAGAATTGTAAATTGAGATAATGTTTATATTGCTGTTGTTTCTATTACTGTTCTGGCACTATTTCGCTTTTCTCAGGTATCACCGCAGCGTCGGTATTACTTGGACTTGGCATAATATTGATTTTAATCGGATGCCTTTTGTATACCGTAAGAAAAAGACGAAACCCACATCATAGAGGTGTGGATACGGATGTCACTTATGAATGCTTAGAGGTTTGTTTCGCAAATATTTCGTAATCTTATCATCACAACTGTAAACTCCGCATTTGTTTGTGCGTCACTGAGATAAGTCAAGTAGACCTGTCTAATTAAAATTTAAGGTGGTACGTTGGCCGATTGGTTAGAGCGGTCGGCCTGTAACATGGAGAGTACGGGTTCAATCCCCGTCTGATGCGATGACTGTGTAGAGACCGTGAGCAAGTCAGTCATTCACTCACAATTATTGCTCTAAATTACATAACTGCATAATTATGTGCCATTGAGGTGTGTGTGCACTTCTAAACTTCGGAATGGCATTGTAAAACTGCAGTGTGTTGCTTTGATGAGGGTTTATTGGATAAATTATATTTAAAATATTTGCTCAGTTGGTTGAGGCAAACCAAGGAGAAACTGCCCGGAAACCATTAGGGAAGAGTTGAAATGCATGGACAATGTGGACATGACGTGGAACGAGGCGATACAACTGGCGGTGGGCATGGAGAAATGGAGGAGCTGCATTTCCCGATGAGTAGAATTGCACGAAAAGGATTTATTTAAAGTCAACATATAGGCCTATTTCAAGTCAATATATGCCTAAAAGTAATTATATTATCTTGATAAGCTTTGCTGATATGCCATGAGTTTAAGGGCATGCTATTGGAGAGAGAAGTTTTCAATCATTTCTTGAGGCGACTGAACGACGGTCCTATAGAGCTATAACATAGTTCATTGTGGGGTGTTGAAATATCTTTTATAATTGACTAAGAAACACCATAGTGATAGAGCGATGGTCAATCCCATTCATAACATCTATGTAGAGAGATAGCCCGTGTAAGTTTTTACTCACAGGTTAAATTTCAAACAACCTTTGAGCATTCAAAAATTGCAAAGAAACCTTTATTGTTGAAATTGCAGCGGGACGACACAGATGCGATTTCGGAAGATAGAATATACATGAGCATAGTAAAGACACCACAACAAGACTGCGTATAAACAGACAAGAAGTTCGGATGCAAATGTCGTGAGAAGATGCAGTGAATAACTGGCAAGAATCGAAACCAGCATCCAACTCACAACTAAGCTAGTCTAAATGTGTTTGACTAGGCCTATTAATGAAACTGTTCGAAACTACTTCGTTTACTCTTTTATCAACTAGGTACAGATCGTAATACGCCACCTGTGATTCGGTTCATTTATCCATCCCATGTGTCGAAATTGAAGCACGCCATTCATTGCTGCGGTCAATTTTAGAATAGCATAGCACTTCCAATATTTTATCATTTGACAGAATTCCCACTTTTTGGATATTGAGCAGTTTTCTATACTTTAAGATCGAGAACTGTCTAGCATGTTTTAGCATTCTAGCTGTTTTCGATATTCTACATTTTCCATAAAACCTGTCTTAGTATTTCCAATACTGCAGTATTTTCATATAATTCTATCATTTTTTTAATATTCTAGTATTTTCCAATATTTTTGTATTTTCTACTGTTTTGGCATTTCCATATTCAATCAATTTCTAATATTCTACCAATTCCCAATTATGGAATCCCTTCCCTCTACTCTGCGTGGGACTCTTCTCTCCAGATTGCTATCTACGTCTCTCTCTGTCTCTTTTTCTTTAGGTTAAGACCTATTTTCTCTCGTTGTTCTCGCACTGGGAGCGCTACAGAATGGCCACAGAAGTAACTAGGCCTAATTATATTGCACACATTGCATTACATTACTTTGCATTACATTACATCCACTTCAATCTTCTCTTTCCGATCAGTACCATTTGTCCAGTAAGATGCCAAGGTCTCGGACCGAGGTGGAGAAAATATCGCTGGGAAATTCAGTAGAGATGTCAATCAGATAAATCTTAGACAGCAGCTGCCGCATGAATGTTTTTTTTTATCAGGGTTTAGGCTGAGATGATTTGATGCCATCCATGCCTTCAGGACAATCAATGCCTGACCCATAGCCTTGACTGCAGAAGCAGCATCAGATTAAAGGCGTTCACATTTGATTATTCTCCCGACATTCGATAAAAGTTTTCAAAAGCTTCCCTAACAAATATTATTCTGTGAAATCCGGTATCCGGACGTTTCATCCCCGGACGATTGATCCCCGGACGGTTCATCCCAGAACATCTAACGCGTATAGCGACTGTCCTAGACAGGTGGCTTTGCTAATCTTTACCCTTTTTGAGACAGTTGTATAACGAGCAAATCCACTGTTAGTCATGTCCAACCTACAAGTCTCTTCGCCAATAGAGCAAAGGTCTACACAAAGATCCGAACTGAAATGATTAGATAAGTATGTATGCACATTCAATTGTAATTTGTGAATTGTAATACTAGCATTGCACAAAATTTGTGGATTTGTTATAATACTGAACTTGTGTTAAACGTCGCAAGTTCAGTCAGGATCCGGTGACCATTAAACAGAATACACAGGTACACACACTCACTCACACACACATACACACATACCCATTCTCATTACTGGATCGGATAGCAGAGATTGAAACATGCACTTTAGACGATTAGTCTGAAGTATCTAATGGTCTATTTTACTCTTGACCTTTCTTATCTCCTGTATCAATTTTGAAGGGATTTTTAGATATATTCTTTTGGCCAACATAAAGCCTTTGATTTCTCCTACCATAATCTGACACGACCTGCTGAAACCGTATAGGCCTAGCTGGCGCCGCCACTGCAGATATCCTATAGTTAGGCCCATACTGTCTTGCAAACAGAGTTCAATAAGGCACGTGAAGTGCAATGGAATTAAAACTGAATTCAAAGAGAGAGCCTATTGATTTTTAAGATCATGAATATCTTCACACTTCTTTCCCGGTAATAGCTTTCACTTTACTTCTCACGTTTCTCGTGAGAATGTCCCTTAATCGCAGCATTACGTCATCCTGGGATGAATTTTTCAACATGGCGCTACATGTTTCTCGAGAGAAATGACATTTCTTGTAATGCTGGTTCAGTGCAATCTCTGGATTAACAGACACTGTATTGACATATTTGGAGTACTTGGCGGTCAATCCCCAGCAGTAATGGTTGTGCATGTGAGTGCATGCTTGAGGATTTATTATGGACTTCACTGAATAACCGCTAGGGCTTAGCGCCACCTTTCTTCGAAACCTCAAGAAACTCAAATATGGCGATATTGTATCGTCAGGTGGTAGATTCAGAAAGAAGTAATTATTTCTGAAACAGTAATTGGCACTCCTTGTTTTCTCCTTTGCATCCTTTTTATCCAGAAGGGTTAGTAGATCTGACAGATTTTCTTGATGCCTTGGCATTATGATTTCGTCAAAATCCATGACAGCTATTCTGCGAAATTCGTACATGTGTCGATAGATACAGTCGTTAATTGCTGGTGTCAGATGAAGCCAGAACTCTTGGTCGGCGTCATTCACTGATGAGTATATATAGCTCATTTCATGCAGTTCGACAAACCCTTCGGCACCATAACGTCTAAAGACGTCTAGAACTGATTCAGATGCTGACAATACGTATATTCCAACCAGACTGACACCAAGAATTTTCTGTAATTCCATCCATTCTATCAGTCGAATTGGATCTAAATTTAGTCCATACGCGGCTTGTGGACATACGCAGAAGTCACGCTGTTTTTTCGGTTTATTTGGAAGAGTGACGGGCACGCAAGCGGAAGAGTTCGCACCCCGAGTAGACCGAGTAGAGATGGCAACTGCGCTAGGAATCATGCCTTTGATTGACGGACATGTATACACGTATTCCCTGGCTTTGCGCTTGTTTAGGTTCCATCCGTTCCCAATGGCTTTTGGTTTATCAATCATGAGTAAAGCAGCAGTATCACTACCATAGTGCAGTATGCAGTAGAGCTGTGCAACATTGGGCTTGTTTAGGTTTTCAAACGGGTCTGACACTGCGATGATCCTAATGACTGGATCCGACATTAAAGATGGCCGATCATCGTAAAAAGCGCTGTAGACGTACAGTCTGAAGATGTCGTTGCTGAAGTTCACCCACGTGACATCGTTTCGGCAGATTTGGCCGAAGCTGGTTTCATTTGGACGATTGGCTTTCAAGATGAGGTGATCTGATTGGTTATATATTGTGTAGACTGACAAAATTATGGCGACGGCAATCAATGAGAACACAAAAATCTGTAGTAAACAGAAAAATAGTCGCTTGTTGTAACGTGGAAGGGTTAGAATAAATCTAACATCAGAATGCATTTCTTTTATTAAATTGCTACTTGAACTGACTGCATGTAGGCTAAATAAAATGGTGTCGTGTTATGGAAGATCTTCATAGAAAGACATAGAATATTATTACGGTAGGTAACCATTGGAAAAGTTTCGTGCAATTTTTATATTCTGAAAATAAGATGACAGCAAAGAGCATCGGTATTAAGGGTCATTTTAATTTTGAATTAGGTCTATAATTGGCGATGAATATTTTCCCACAACCGATCAGATTTTTCTAGATTGCGTGCCGTGTGAAAACACGGCACAACGCATGGAGCCCTAGACTGCCTAGAGCGTTCTGAACTACAAAGTCTTGAGCCATTGGAATGCTCACATGCTTTTAATAATTCCATCTGAACATGTTGCAAATACTGTGGAGCGTCCTCACTATATACTATTTACGCGGTACGGTAATCACGATGCCGTCATTACAAACATGAGGGGCGCGGTGGTGAATGAGATTCGGTTCTTGGAGCCGGAGGGTTCAGGGTTCGAATGCACAACACACCGCTGGCTGCGTATACATATAGGGAGCTTAAGCAAGTCCTTCACCCGCAATTGCTCATCGCTTCGGCGTGAATCTCCGATGCAATATCCGCACTGTAGTCGGGAGCACTTCTGGGTAGATAGCTTGAAGGGCCTATGGTAAATGTGATACATAGATAAATAAAAATAAACTAATCAAATCAAAGAGCATCGGTATTAAGGGTCATTTTAATTTTGAATTAGGTCTATAAGAAGAGGTAGGCCAAGAAACACCTGGAGACACGCTTTCAGGAAGGACTTGGAGCGGATGGGACTGAACTGGGACGAGGCGGAGGTGGTGGCTGGCGACCGTGCGGAGTGGCGAGGACTTGTCGACCAGTGTTCCGATCGGAACTGGAGGAACTAAGTCTAAGTCTAAGTCTAAGAATCAAATCAAGGTTGTGTACTCAATAAAATATGATAAAATTCACAAACTTTTCTTCCAGTCACAGTCCACTTGGGAAAATTGGAAGTACACGTGCTCATCGTCAATAATTCGCTGATGTTTCCGTCCAAAAGAAGAACTGTAATCCAAAATCTCAACTATGCATCATTTATCAAATAGGCGATGCAATCATGCAAAAACGTTTTCCTGAAGAACAGTTACCGCTAAATGCGTTGCCATATTTCAGGGAAGACAAATTCAGAATTTTCTGCTGCGAAAAATTCATATAGCCTATTCAATGCGTAAGTGAATGTCATTTACACCATGAGCGTTGACGAGCGTTCAATATTCATGCAAGTCTATTGTTCATTTCAACGAGCATGGCCTATGCCCTATATTCATGCATAGACCTAGGCCTACTGCATAGGCCTACGTATAGAGCATATAAATTCTCTATACTTCTCCGTATAGTGCATAGTAGGAGACTACTTTTCTCTACGTGATGTCGATGAAAGCGCTCTAAGGTTACAATTCATTCATTCATCCATTATTAAAATTTATATAGCGCCCCTTCAAGAAACTACTCAGAGGCGCTCCCAGCCCAGCCATGACTAAAAAAGATTTAGGGGACTTAAGAAATAAGGATTGACTAGTCAGGTGGAGGAGATGGAGGTTAGGGGCTTCAACCATATTTATAACACAAAGTCCGTTGCTATTAATTTTAACGAACACGTGTGAGCGTTTTATCTATGCAATATTCAAATCAGAGTGCTTTGCATTTTGCAGCTATTCAGATTCTCGCGATGCAAGTCTATTGTTCATTTCAACGAGCATGGCCTATGCCCTATACCATAGGTATACGAAATTCCAAAATGCCCTACACAGGCTACACCTACCTTTTAAGGTCAACCATTTAGTCTCTCAGTCATACATGTAGCTCTATCGTAGGTGTAAGAATTCTGGTATACCTGGTAGATAATAATGACGAAGAAGCGGGGGATTCTTGAAATAGGCTGGGTTGCTGTACTGATCAGACACACGAACTACGAGATTGAAGACGAGTTAAATTTTGTCTTTTAATAAGCTGAACGGAACATAGAAATGAAGAAATGATAGGAAGAAAATAAGAAGAAGTTAAGAAGTGACGGAGGAAAATTATAAAATGTGACAACTTACCAAGTTACCATGAGAGAAGAAGGAGCCCTGAAACCTGCAATAAAAGCGAGTGAACTGTATCGGAAAGACGCCGAAATGGGACTCAAAACTGGAGGCTCTCGTCGGACGAAAGTGGAGTGAGGTTGATAAGAGAAGTACATGTATAGGCTTACCGAGACGAAAAAACGCAAAAACGAATCGCAATACAGAGAGGAATAACGACGTCAGACGTGTCAACGTGTATCTAACAGGAAGAGAACATGAAGAAAACTCACATTTTCTGCGCCCTATACACTGTATTACTATACATACAGTAGGCCTGCGGTCACCTTAACTCTGAGAGGTTTACCTGTGTTGGTTATATTACCACTTGGCTGGCTAACACACGGGCTATGCGGCGATTCGACTTTGATTGATCGTATTCTCGAGATATTATATAATTATTCTATGAGCCCATTATCCCCAAGTGTTTGTTTTTCTTTGAGCTCGCCTAGTTTATTCGTCGTTGTTGGCTTCTGCATGTGCAGTAGATGGCTCAACATGCAGGGTCTAACTCTGTGTGTGTGTTTATATGCGTGTATGGGAGGGTGTATATGTGTGTGTGTGTGTTGATGTGTGTAAGCGTGTGTAGGGGTGTGTGCGTGTGTGTGTTCCAACGGCTTTTGTCTGTATGACTGTATTATTATTCTGCTCTTCTCCGTGTCCCTAATTGTATGGCCTAATTAGATCATGATCCTGCATCTCGTTATAGTTTCGTCTTGCCAATCTCTGTTCATCCAGCTGACCAAAGTTTTGCTGAAACTGAATAATTGGTTCCTCTTAAAACTAAAAAATGCAGTATAAGTCTAACTCTAACCATACGTGCAACTCTGATGATCAGTTTCAACCACATTCAGCCATAACACTCTCAAGTTCTGTATTACCGTACGTCTGTAGCCTCTATAATGATATGGACTGCGTCACGGGACTTCCCCGTCACTTACTGATGGGGCCAGTTTAACGACCCAGCTATATAATCTTAACAGCTCGCGTGAGGGTCAAGGGAGCTATTCAGCAGGTCGGACAAATTTGGTGCAAAGGTTATAAAAATTCCTGAGAATTTTCGCAGGTAGTAAGGCAGGCCAAGAGTAAAATAGGCAGTATGTCAAATGACCTGCCACGACCTATGTATGGTGGCGCCCCCACTATTATATGATTCGGTTTCTCTTGTGCGTAACTGAATCCTATTAATACGCTTTTCATGGATCATGCTACACAAACGTACGATGGCAGACCCATTCAAAAAGGCGACATTTCTACATGCCTTCATCGAGCCCAGGACTCTGCTAGAAAGTAACGTCTAACATAGGCCTATGCGCGTGAATGAACTATCAGATTCAGATTGGACTCTTAGAGTCCTAATTACGGTTATAACCGTTATATTGAATAATAATTAGGCTATTGTTCATGAATCTGTTTCTTATCTGTGACGGTTGTGACCTGCCAGGATCGGTAGGCCTAATTACCGGATCAACCATTACGACCAGCAGAATGTATTCGAATTATTCGCAATTATGCTATTATAATCGACCGCAGCTGACGTTCCAACAGCCATGAGGTTGCGTTCACGTGCGAATTTTAACAGGACATCCAAACTTTCATATAATTAAGTCTTAAAGAGAAAAGACTTAGATCTTCGATCACGTCAAACCACAGACATTACATTTTATCTTTAGAGACCATAAACCTGGAAAACACAACATAAAATTTCTATTTTATAGTTAACTTACAGTATGACTCATTTTAGTTAGAACTGCAATAATGTTTACCGTATTCCGGAAAGATTACATTCTACGTGATTTTTTACAGTGGGCCTATGGTAGTTATTCGCTTTATCTGCTGGCATGCTCTTTCCCAAATCACTCAATCACTTTTACGCAGCAAATTGACTGACAGTGCTGCTGCCAGTGGCGTAGCCACACCCGAGAAATTGCGGCAATGCCTGGGTTGGCAGATAATTCTGCCCTGCAAGTTTGTGCAAGCAATGCATGCAAACTCCAAATCACGATGTAGGAATTGCATCGTGCTCCAAATCGAAATATTCAGAAATGTTGATAAGCGTATCGGCCTGCATGGTCTTTATCTGGTAGCAAAATGTTTATAATTTTTTATGACATTATAGGTCCAATAAACTGTTGCTAACTTAAATGTCACTTTCGAATTACTAAAAATGACGTCTCTCAATTTCTACTTGAAATTATAATTTAACGTTGAGTTGATATGCTGCCCGAGTTCAATGATGACACTGGTTACGCCACTGACTTGCTATGCGACGAACGCCTTGTAAATTTCACCACAGTGAAAAAAAATTATAGCCAACACCGCGGGGCCCATGAATGCGCGAGGCCCAAAGCAGCTGCCTCATTCGCCTTGCCCTAAGGCCGGGCCTAATAATAGTAATAATAACATTAATAATAGCTTTTAGTTTTGATTTTAGCCTGAGAAAAATAATAAATGATGAAATAATAATAATAATAATAATAATAATAAAAATAAAAATAATAAATGATGAAATAATAATAATAATAATAATAATAATAAAAATAAAAATAATAATATAAATAATAATAATAATAATAATAATAACAGTAATAATATATCAAGCTGTGAATAAGGATACACAGTGCTAATTTTTCATCGATTGTGCATATCGCTAGAAAGTGCGGGCATATTGTCAAGCATAGGCCTACAAACTGAGAGCATAGTTTCCCACCAGACAGTATTATGAATCATTAGACACCTTTTTAATTGCTTCCGGCAACACAAAATAATAGTGATAATAAAAATTCTTAAAATTATAAAAATGATATTAATAATAAAAACTAATACAACTAATAATAGCAAACCGTAATCAGGTCATTGTCCATCCAGAATATATCAGTCCGTTAGATTATTACTATAGCCATCATTATTATCATTCTTCATTAAACAATCACATAGTAACTCACCATTTAGACAAACATTAAAACGGAACATGACATTTTGTGCGAACGCCCGATGCAAAACCAATAAAAAAATCAGATGGTTTAGACGACATTAACCAGGAAGTTGATTCCTCAACTCAACTCGCAGCTTTCATTTACTGATTGGACTTTGTAAAGCACTCGTCTTATAGGCCTAATAGTTAGGCCCTATGCCAGATTAATGTTGTCTGCGGATAATATGAAACTGTGGAAGCTTGGTGTTTGTTTCACGATTGCTCTGCATTGTTTTGCATCTTCAATGTCTCAAGGTTAGTGAAACAAATTAAGACACTGTAAGCTGATTTTGCATTGAATTTGTATAACGCTTCTTGACTGTGCGATGATAGTTGTCGCAGACATTTGTATGCCGAGGGCACCTGCAGAATTTAGGCGGAAAAGTTGCTGCTGGGCGACTGTACGCCTGAGAGCGGGAGAGACAGAGACAGAGAGGAAGACATATAGAGGTACAGAGAGGGACGGAGCGATAGAAGGAGGAATGTACGCAGACAGCGGAGAAGTCTTGTAGGAACGGCCAGTGTGTATAAGAAGTGTAGTAAAGTGTAGAGAGAAGGGCGATGAAAGATGATACACGTGGAATAGTCCTTTACGGAGCATTTTGTTGTATGTTTGCAACTGCTGGATTTTGAAGAACAAAAATACGATAAACTTGTTGATTTCTGTTGCGAAATTAAAGAACGGTAGATACTTATGACTAGCAATTAGTTACCACAGTAAAGCTCATTTAAGATAGGCTTAGGCAGCAATGAACGTTTAATGAAAACAGAAGGGACTGGAGAGGAGAATTACGCGTGGAGGAATAACATCACAGGCTTGAGGCTAATCATTATTTAGATTTAGGTCTAATATTCCTTTCCAGTTTATCTAACTTAAACAGTTTCTTGAGAGAGGATAAGTTCTTTATTCGAACTGTAAATCTAAGGCCACATCAATGTGATTTAGATAGAAATAATAGTACATGACGAGAATGCATCTTAGAGCTCTAGAACAGCTAAGAGTTTGACCAATGATATACTGGGCAACGATAGGCCTACATTCATAGTCGTGAGTTCAAACATTGGATGTGCAGGTCAGAAGTATCATTGAGATGTGATTATTGGTTAATGCAGAATGGATCCATAAGAGAACCATTAACAAGTTTCTCGACCTCTGGTCACAAGTCGTCTCAAGTTTTCCAACCGAGCCATAACAAATAATGCACCACGTCACTGGAAGACCTGCTTTTGAATTCTTTTTCTGTTCCTCTTCCATCTTTGCTGGTCGTTCTCAGGCTCCTCTATACACATCATTACTCGGGACTTTCATTTAAAATTATAGTCTTACCTCTTTAAGAACTTCTAACCCGATTCGATTTATATTCCACCTTCAAATTCTCTACCTATACGCCACCTATATCGTAACAGCTAGTCTGCCACCTCTGATCCTTTGAGAACCGGAGAACTTCTGGGCTGCGACTCAGATCGCTCGACAAAAGCGATCTTCGTGCACGGCGCATGAGAACCCGCTTTGGTGACCGCGCTTTTTCAGTGGCTGGCCCCCAGATATATCAACAGTCTAACACCCGCTCCTCAAGCGACTGACTCAGTTGACTCCTTCAAATCAGAACTCAAGACATTTATCTTGTGTGGCCTATCCTGGTGTTAGTAGCATACGAGGCGCCCTTGTATAGCGGCATAGTTGTGTCACGGTGCCATAGAAATCGTCATTGACACTATTATCACTACTACTCTTTCTGACGACCCTTCTGACTACACACAGCGCTCGTGAATACGCTGGTGGCCTGCACTTAGCTTTCGAGTGACGCTTAAGAAATTTGGAGATGACGAGTATGCTTAATGTTGTACTAAATGTGTTGTACTGGTACAGGCGTGAATGAATGTTCTCCGAGTTGTTGGAATCCAGTTCTGCTAAATACGAATGCCATTGGTGGAGTAGATGTACGTGGGACGGCCAACGAGGAAGAATGTAAGGCACTTTGCGCCAATAACGGAACGTGCATCGGGATAGACTGGAACGCAGAATGGAACAGTTGTTTTTTCCACAAAGAAGTAAATACCATACACAACTACCACGGAGTCAATCATTGGAGTCTTGCTAATTGCACAGGTCAACCACCTTCATTGTAGAGTTACTGTAGGCCTAACGTGATTTGAACCCTATAATCATTTATATTTTGAGATTGTATTAAGCTATGTCATGCTGTGTTGTGTTATATTAAATTATGGATCATATAATACATGATTATTAATAGGCATGGTCCTACAGAATCTTAGAATACTGAATGTTCTGCCGTTCATAACCGTATTATGCAGGGGTGAAGGTACTTGGCGACTTCTTAGCTGAAGTAATTTACGGTTTCCTTATGAATGGCGGGGTAGTCTTGCAATTAAATTTATCAAATTTTAAGACCAATCGAATGCCAGGAAACAAAAAAGGAACTGTCACTATAGACCCATTTCTCTATTGACCTGTACGATATGTCTTTTCAAAGGGTTGTGTACGGTACCATATGATAGACTGTCTTATAATATTAATTTTGACAAAACAGCATCATACCATCTCCAACAAGCCTTCTAATCTAGTCATCCAATTCCATGTTTCTGCTTTATATGCAGGATAACCTATAAAATGTTATCGATATTTCCAAGAATTTTTCTTCATCTTGTAAAACCTTCGACTCGGTAATTTAGAAAAATTCTTTCAGAATCTGAACGTTTTTGGATTCGGCAATGGCACTTCATTGGTTTAAAAAGTCATTTGAATCAATTTCAACAGCAGGCCATAAGGAATGTGATATTGTCCAAATTTGAACAATAGCATTTTTGTACCTATGTATCAATTCTGGGACCATTCCTCTTCTCAGCCTACCCTACGGGAACGGACATTTCCCTCTGGACAAAACTCCCGGACAAATCTCCCGATTTAGCTTAGGACATTAACCCCGCCGGACAAAACCCCCTTCCTGTGCAAATACATGTATATCCTATTTCTGTAGTTAATTGTTAAGACGCGTTTTATAAATCCAGCTTCTACAGGGTGCGGCAAAAAAAAGACCCCCCTAAGATTTTTGCCAATATCTTGACCAAAAGTGAGAATTTTGAAATGAAATTTTACAGTCTTAAAGACAATTCATATTTACACCAGATGGCCAGATTTCATTAAAATATTTTGAACACAACAAAAGTTACACCACTTATAGTAAGGTCACCCACCGTTTTTTGACGATTCAAAAACGCGACGCAACAAAAAGTAAAAATTAAACAATCTAATTATTTTGGCCACAAGTAAGAATATCGAAATGAAATTTTACAGGCTTAAAGACAATTCATATCTGCACATGATGGTCAGATTTCATCAAAATATTTCAAAGAGAATAAAAGTTATACCTCTTTTAGGGAGGCCACCCACCGTTTTCTGACGATTCAAAGGCGAAATGCAACAAAAAGTAACAAAAAACACGATTTTTTTTCATTTCAAATAATATTGTTATCAAATAGCCTTAATGTTCCCAGATGATCAATATAATTACTATTTAAAAAAATAAACAGGGTACCAGCGTAGCTGCGCGTCACTGAGAAGTAACTTAGAAAGATGACAATCAAATTGGTAAATAAAGAATCTGTCAGATTAATCAACACGTCCATCAAGAACTTTGCAAAGAGACTCAAAAGAAGTGTTTGCACTGGTGGTGGGCACATTGCACACAAGTTGTGAAGCACTACCAATTTCATTTGACAACAGTTATTTGAGATGAGATCGTGAGACTTAATAAAATCGTGTTTTTGTTACTTTTTGTTGCGTTTCGTTTCTGAATCGTCAAAAAACGGTGGGTGGTCTTACTAAAAGTGGTATAACTTTTGTTGTGTATGACCTATTTTGATTAAATCTGGCCATCATGTGTAAATATGAATTGTCTTTAGGCCTGTAAAATTTCATTTTGAAATTCTTACTTTTCGCCAAGATATTGGCCAAAAACCTAGTTTTTGATGCGCTTCGTTTTTGAATCGTCAAAAAACGATGGGTGACCTCCCTAAAAGTGGCATAACTTTTGTTCAGTTTGAAATATTTTGATCAAATCTGCCCATCACGTGTAAATATGAATTGTCTTTAAGACTGTAAAATTTCATCTGGAAATTCTTACTTTTGGCCAAGATATTTCCAAAAAACCTAGGGGGTCTTTTTTTGCCGCACCCTGTATATAAATAGTAAAATTTCTTTTCATCAATTCAACTCCACTTAGTAAACAATTAATTTTCATCAATCCAGCTTCCATTTAGTCACTATGCAAGTAGCCTATTTATGTAGGTATTATTGACTAAATTTAGGCTAATTGTCTAGTTTGCGGTGCTGTGGCAACTACATGTAGTTAGTGTCATACGGGTAAACACCTGTGGCTATCATTCAGGCGTGAACTTATAACTTGTTAGTGTCGCTCTGTCATTCCGATATCAAGCTAATACCTGTTGGTTTATTTACGATAGCATGAAACCTTGTCATCAATCCAGCTTCCATTAAAGCAAGAATATTTTCATCAATCCAGGTTCCATTTAAGCAAGAGTAGCCTATTTTCATCAGTCCATCTTCCATTAATTTTAAGCATACAACCGGCTTCCATTTAAGATTGTTTTGTATCAATACGACTTCTATTTAGAGAGAATTCTTTTCATCAATCCAACATGCGTATTTAGAACTGCCATTCGGAGAAATACCACTTACATGTATATGCAATATGTTCGACCAGGTTTTTTGTTTTACTCTGGGGGTATGTCCGGGGGGTTTGTCCTGGTTTTTGTCCTACTTTGAGGATTTGTCCGGGGGTTTGTCCGGGGGTTTTTGTCCGGGAGAAGTTTGTCTAGGGAAAATGTCCTACGCTCCACACTGCATCGACGGATTCTCTAAGCAAAGGCCACAATACAACATCCTGCTTACTGCCGTTTCTAAAGTCTCCATCTCCCTCGCTTTCTATGAACAATTCTTCATTTTTACTAATGTCACACTAACTTCAGCCAAGGCCGTATACAGGGGGGTGTTTTGGGTGTTTGAACACCCCCGAAATGGAAAATGCAGAAAAAAATCTATTGCATTTTCAAGTTCGTCACGCAAAAAACCATGAAAAAGCGATGAAAACATTCCCGAAATGAAGTAAAAGAAATTTGACGGCGAAAATATAAAATATCTAAAAGATTTCGACCAAATGACTAAAAAAAGGTCATCAGAAATTTTGGCGGCGAAAATCGAAAATATTTAAAAGATTTCGACCAGATGACTAAAAAAAGGTCATCAGAAATTTTGGCGGCGAAAATGGAAAATATTTTTTAAGACTTGGCCGCCGCTGAAAACACCCCCCGAAATAAAATCCTGGCTACGGCCTTGACTTCAGCCCATTAATGAAGGGCTTAGAGGTGATAAACTTTGGCTGCTGGGTTCCTATTGCGCCCTATTGTATTGCTTTACTCACACTATTGTTATAAACACTATGCTTGTGAGTAGCATAGGCCTACATTCTCCTTTACATGTACGATGCACGCACATGAATATTAAACTGGATTGAAATCAACTGAACCAAATCTCTCTCTGATCTGACATCATTTTTCTTGCAAAAACTTTCAGCTATAGAGGCATGAATTCTTGCAGATGATTGTTTGTCATATTGTTGGAGACCGGTCAAAGTCGATCTTCGCGTGTTCGGGGGTGATTGGCAGCCAAATATTACACACGAGAATCGCTGCAAACTCCTCTGTAGCAAAACGCCGAACTGCACAGGCATCGACTGGAGACCAGGTTGCTATTTGTCATACAGAGCAGAACGTCTCACTTATCACTCAGGTGCACGCCACTGGGATGTCAGCAGGAATTTACCAACCAGCTGTCAGGGTTAGCACGTTATCCTACTGATAATTAACTGAATCACGCCAAGGTAGCCTACATGTACGCTCCGCTACTTTCCCCGAAGAATCACCTTATTTAAAATGTACATTTGGAACCGAAGCAAATGCTGGGAATGTACATAGGTCTACACAGTTAGAGAATATTTATAATCATTCATTTAAGTATTTCTAAAACACCTTTTCAAGGAAACTATACTTAGAGGTGTACCCGACTGCAGCATGGCCAAACAGAAGAGTTTCCAGTGCTTATTGTCATAGAGGTGACCTATGGAACATGCGCAGCTTAATTACTGCCGGGGAACCACACAGAAAAAGCACGGTCTTGCTTGATGGAGGTACGAGAAAACGGGACTGAGAGCACTCCATTTCCCACTGAACGGATGGATCCTGAAACCTGAGAATGCAATTGCCTCGAATTACTTCAGCAAATGTGAAACTGCTGAAACTTTTAAAAAGTTTAAAGCCTTGTCTTTTCTCTTGCGACTTAGGCGAACCATTTAGGCTATTGCTGAAGTCTTATCTGTTTGCCGTAATGTTATGAATCTATTGCACACCCAGGATTTTCTACTGACACATCTACCGTACGCACTAGCAAAGTTTTTACGTCGACAGTTTATCGGTCTATTGCTTCCCTCAGTGCATCTACAGTTCCTAGAACAGTATCGAACACCTCGGCACCTCTGCGAAGCCCAACGAAAGCTTTTGAAAATTTACTGATTTCAACGAACCGTTTGGAGGAAGGAACTAGTGGACTTTGTGAACCTCTGATTGCAGGTAACATTCCTAAATGATATTGCGCCACACCTGACAATGGCACTGACTCTCACCATGATATTGCGCAATAATTATGCTTTAAGTCCACGAAAGGCTATGTGTTTTGGTCACGAATGTAAAACATTTGCAACTATTTAATAGTTGCATAAATATGCTTGTATTATAAAACGCTCACCGGCGTTGGAGTTGCTTAGAATTAGAGACAAATCGAATGTAAAAAATTAATACTTTGATGTGTTGCTATCCACACCATTTAAAATACAAAGGCCAGAACGGAGCATCAAGGAAAGCGCATTATAAAGAGGACTAAACAATGTGTGATAAATGTTATGCCAAGCCAATCACAAACTATTTTTTGAGATTACTTTCAGATTAGCCTATAGATTGAAAACAAAGGCATTATAACAACGTGACGTAAGTCTTACTTGAAGTTGAAGTTAAAAATATTGCGGCAAGGGGCCGTCCATAAAGTATGTCACGCTCGAGGGGGGGGCCCCGGGGGGGGTTTGAGAAAGTGTGACAATTTGTGACAGGGGAGGTCAAGCCATGTGTGACGTCACACATTTATTTTTTATTTAATTTTTAATTCTTTTATATATTTTTTTAGTAGAATTTAGTAGCTTTAAAACTAATTTTCACAAATTTTTTAAACATTGGAATGAGTTTTATGTCAAAATGGCATGAAATGCGTATCCCTGAATGTCTTGTTCCCGATTCCTCGCTAGCAGCGCTAGTAATGTAGTTGCGAAGCCTTGTTTTAGTAAATATCAATTGAAAATTTTTCAGAAAGTGTGACGTATTTGGGGGGGGTCAGGCCATGTGTGACAGTTTGCGACAGAAGGGGGTCAAAAATGGTCAAAAATAGCGTGACGTACTTTATGGACGGCCCCCAATTTGAATTATGTTTTGACACTAGTTTGCTATTCGTTCAGGTATCACAGTATTGTCGGTATTACTGGGACTTGCCATATCAATTATAATCGGACTTTCTATAAATACCGTCAGAATTGGACGAAAGTCACATCAGAAAAGTGACATTCAAAGTGTGGAGATGGATGACACTTATGATTGCCTACAGGTGTGTTCATGAATACATTGTAAGCTTAATCGCAATAGTAAACGCCGCATTTCTTCAGCGTCACACAGAAAAGTCTACGATACATGAGTGTTAACCCGTCAAAATAGCCCCGTCAAAACAACCCCGTCATAATCGCCCACCGAAACAATAGCCCCGTCAAAATCACTCAGCGACATAATAGCCCCGTCAAATTAGCCCTCGTCGAAACAGTCCTGGGCTATTTTGTCGGGGATCGACAAAGTCGCGGAAGAACACACGATTTTCGTAAAATTGGAAATCGATTCAGACTCTCAGAGGTTCCAATGGCAACATCGATAATGATTATCTGAATCATGATAACAGGTAAGGACAACTGTTACACGCAAAGTTATACGCTTAAGTCATTTTGGAAGTCACTTGATAAAGAAGAGAGGTTAGCAAATTACGACTCTACAAACCGGCCACAAGATCTGAGAGCGACCAATTCCGCACTTTGATGAAGCCGCACCGTGCTGAAACTCAGTGGCGGATCCAGAACTCTTTGAAGGGGGGGGGGATCTTTGATCTTGGAACGGGAAAAAAGTTCGTCGTTGGTCACCCCAAAAAGTTGATGGAAAAAGTACTTTTCATCCGCCAAAAAGTTGATGACCTTTTTTTAGTCATCGGTCTTTGGCTGAAGAAAAAAGTACTTTTCATCCGCCAAAAAGTTGATGACCTTTTTTTTAGTCATCGGTTTTTTTAGTCATTGGGGCATCGGTCTTTGGCTGAGGAAAAAAGTACTTTTCATTCGCCAAAAAAGTTGATGACCTTTTTTTAGTCCTCCACCAGAAACCAAAATGGGGGGGGCCACGTCCAATGCAATTTTCTTTATGGTGGAGCCAATAATATATGCCATAACACCACTATTCCTATTACTAATTTCAAACCTGAAGGGGGCCACGTCCCATGGAAATTTTAAATGGGCGGGGCCATGGCCGGATTGGCCCCTCCTTTGGATCCGCCCCTGCCGAAACTAAGCTATAGTGGACAGGTCTATTAAATTAACATGGCATTTCTCATCGATAGCTGGGATCAAAGAAATGCCTGAATAGGCTAATGATAACAGGTAAGGACAATAAGCAAAGTTAGGTCGTCTTCTACATTTAAACCTTTCATACTAGTAGTCTCAATTTATTAAAAATCACAGTGTTCATTGCGTTACTTTTAATGACCGGACTATTTTCACGGAACTGTTTACACGGGCTGTTTTGACGGGGCTATTTCGACGGGGCTATTTTGTCGGGATCGAACTACTTTTTTCGTGGCTGTTTTGTCGGTGGGCGATTTTGACGAGGCTGTTTTGACCGGACTATTTTTGACGGGGTGCCTACATGAGTATCTACTGTGGGACGGTGACCAACTGGTTAGAGTGGTCGGCCTGTGACTAGGAGAATATATGGGTTCGATCACCTCCAAATTTATCATTTCATGACTTATTTTGAACCATGCATACAGGAAAACGCTTTTTCTTGAAGAGCATTAATATTAGGCCTATTATAGCTCTTAGTATTTGATCTTCATTGGAAGTCAATTAATTGTTTCAAGTACATGTATATGCATGATCTGTGTAATTTAATCATCGGAGTATTTATCCAAGTCCTATGAATGTCGTTACTTTGATGTGCATTAGGGTATCAAACTGTTACACGGTTACCGACTGGTTAGAGTGATCGTCCTGCAATGCTGAGTGTATGTGTTCTACCCCTGTCCAAGGGATTGTGAGCAAGTCCTTCGTGTCCAATAATTAATGCTCTGATCGTGTGCACTTCAAAACTTTTGAAGAACTGCATAAATGCACATGTATTGAATTACATTGCTTTGACGTGTATGTATTAGGGTGATTCACACTGGGGGGGATATCTGTTTATTTTTGGCTGATATAGCAGATAATTTTGTTCCTTTGGTCTTATTCAACACTATAACCAAATTTTGCTGTAACCCATTAACGTTTACTGGGTGCTCATTGCTCAAAGTCCCAGAAATATTACACGGGGCATACACGAAAAAAGCAACGCACCAGCCATTGACGAGACCTGAAAACAGCATTTTTTTTATTAAATTAAGCTACATTACAATCCTGTGAGTAGGAATTATGTATAGTCAAAGGACATACAATGGCATACATAAACAATCAAGTCTTACTTTGTTGTTTGATATAAAGAAACCTGCTGAATGTATATTATATAGCCTATGTATATATTCTGAGCTGTGACATCATTGTCATAAAGCAGGATTTGCAATAATTGTTTGAGGCGTTTGAGCGATGTCCCGTATTGGATCTTAATCAAAGATTCAATTTCTAACAACCTTAATGCATTCCAGAGTTTTAAAGAAACTTTATGGTTGAACTTACAGATGGACAACACGAATGCGATCTCGGAAGAGAGACCATACATGAGCATAGTAAAGATGCCATAACAAGTCCTAGTCCTGCGTACTATAGACAGACAAGATGACGATTGGACGGATATATATTCGGATACGATTGTCCTGAGAAGAGGCAGCGTGAACCACTGACAGGAGTTGAAATCACCATTCAACATCCAACTCAACTAAATAGTTTATGACTTTTGATCAAACTGATCGAAATCATTTGTATAGTTTTTCAACTAAAAAATAGGTACCGGCAAACCTACAGATTGTAAGACGCCGTTTGCCACTGTTCGTTTTTTCTATATCCCGAGTGCCCCGCCGGTATCAAAATTTAGTTAGCGCCATTGTATTTGCCGTAGCCAGTTTTCAAGAATCAAAGTGTATTCATTATTCTAGCGCTTCCTAAAAAATTCAAGCATTTCCGATATCGAGCAGTTTCCCATGTTTTAATCATTTTCAAGCATTCTGGCATAGGCTATTCCAGTATTGTAGCTGCTTCTCATATTCGAGCATTTTCCAATTTTTTTTAGCGATTTCAATATTCTAGTATTTTATAATATTTTAACATTTATTATTAGGGCCTATTCAAGTATTTTCTCATGTTCTAACATCTTACAATATTTTCTAATTTTCTGATGTTATGACATTTCCGCATAAGTAGGCCTACTATCATTTTTCAATATTCAAGCATTTATCTAATGTTCTAGCCGCGACAGAATTTAGCCACATTACCGTCACGCGTCAGACAATAATGTTGACTATTAAGTAGAATAAAGATTACGTAACCCGTTTGACTTCTCTTTTTGTTCAACTAACGAAGACCACAAGATCTCGGGCAGGAAAAATTGTGTAGCGGACCAGGGCTGGGCGAAAACACAAGAGCCGAATACCAACCCCAGTCGTCAAGGTACAGTCAGTCAGTCCGCGCAGTAAGGCTTTGGCTGTCGACCAAAGACTAGCCGACTAGGCTTAAACACGTTTATTTCAAGAATCACGATGATCATGTAGATTTCACAGTACAGTTGATATGCGATTTATGTAGCGCCAGAGTTCAGAATGTCAGTTCACAGCAATAGCGCCACGAGAACGGACTGTTTGTGGCAACTTCTACAGCTCTAGAGTCAATGCGTCGATGCGGCAATTTATGAAGCGCCAGAGTTCGTACGTTGATGCGGCAATTTATGAAGCGCCAGAGTTCGTACGTCGATGCGGCAATTTATGAAGCGCCAGAGTTCGCACGTCGATGCGGCAATTTTTGAAGCGCCAGAGTTCGTACGTCGATGCAGCACAGCGGTTTCTGTCAGAACCAATCGGTGATGTGTACTAAGGCAAGCCAGAGGAAAACCGTCGAGGCTACGCTAGGAGTAGAACAGCCACTTCGCGTCAGGAATCGAACCGTCGTAGCTAAGAGTAGAGACGTCGTAGCTACGCTAGGAGTCGAACTGTCGTTGCAGGTCCCAGTGACTTCCGTAGCGCCAGGAGTAGAACCGTCGTCGCTCCAGGTCACAGCGGCCGTCTTCGTCAGGAGGTTGCGGTTGTCGGAGACCGAACCCCAGTCACGTAGAGGAAAACCGAACACTCAAGGTCGATTGTTCATCGCTCGAGGCCGAGATTCAGGACTTACTCCATCTACAATCAGTATCACTCGACAGGCGTTTTACCGCTCACCGAGCCAGATCATCTGTCAGCTACTACACGTCTTACCGTGATCGAGCTAGACCATTCGTCTGCGTTTAAGCAAGGGCAGAAACTCTCTTAAATATATTCAAGGCTAGGCCAATAGACACGTAGGCCAAGTAGACACGTAGGCCAAGTATACACGTAGGCCAAGTAGACACATAGGCCAAGTAGGCACGTAGGCACAGTAGATACATAGGCCTAGTAGACACGTAGGCCAAGTAGACACGTAGGCCACGTGGATACGTAGGCCAAGTGGATACGCAGGCCAACTTTGGCCAAGTAGACATGTAGGCCAAGTAGACACGTAGGCCAAGTAGATACGTAGGCCAAGTAGACATGTAGGCCAAGTAGACACGTAGGCCAAGTAGACATGTAGGCCAAGTAGACATGTAGGCCAAGTAGACATGTAGAGCAAGCAAGCAAGCAGATAATAAGAGCAGGCAAATAACACTGGACAACAAATTTTAACTTTTTTTGCTTCCGAAAAATCTTTGACAGTTTTCTATAGAATTTGACGTGCTGAGCACGATGGTGTGCTCAGATTTGTTGTATCACGTAAGGTTTTTGAGAAAAACAGCATGCAAGATTCTAACTTAAATGCTCATTTATTGCATATAATTTACAATATACTATAACTTAATTTTTTTATTTCCAAAACATCTTTCACTGTTTTCTGTAGAATTTGATGTGCTGAACACGATGGTGTGCTCAGAATTGTTGTATCACGTAAGGTTTTTGATAAAAACAGCATGCAAAATTGTAACTTGCACGCTCACATTATATTGTAGGGCCTACACATTTACAATATAGGCTACTATAATTTAATTTGATTGAACAACAAATCTTTATAACAGTTCTTCTTCATAATATTGATGCTGATGATGACTGTATCACTTAGAAAAGTTGGAAACATGAAATTAAAGTTTTCACAGTTATTTCTTGTTTAGTTGCACATGTACAATGTACGGGATGAGCCAAAAGGGGAATATCTTGGCGAAAAGTAAGAATTTCGACATGACATTTTACAGACTTAAAGCCAATTCATTTATACACCAGATGGCCAGATTTCATCAAAATATTTCAAGCAGAACAAAAGTTATACCACTTTTAGGGAGGCCAACCATTGTTTTCTTGACGATTCCAAAAGCGTAACGAAAATTTGAAGATTTCTCAAAAACGTTACGTGATGGGACAATTTCAAGGTGATTTTCGTGATCAGCAGAAGAAACTGCATAAGAAACACATGAAAGTGTCCAGGAAGCAAAATCACTGTTGTCCAGTGTAATAAGAGCAAGCAAATAATAATAATAATAATAATAATAATAGGCTAATAATAATAATAATAATAATAATAAAAATAATAATAATAATAATAATAATAAAAGTAATTACAGTAATAGCAATAATTACAATAATTACTCTTCCAGAGACTGTCATTACTTATACAGCGCTTTAACGCTGCGGCCTTCGTGGGTTCTTTCGCTAGCCCCTATGCCTGATTGCCATAACAATATAACATTAACATTAACAATAACAATATTACTGATAACAATAATAATTATTATTATCATCATAATAAAAATGGTGTAGCCTTTAGGGGTCCATAATAGACAAAATTTTATGTGCTTTTATAATTACCGTTGAATATACAGTGATGGATCATGTTTACCTCGAGGCTTTTTTTACAGCAATAATAATAATAATAATGTTAAAAATAATAGTAATAATAAATTCAGGCCCGGCCCTAGCGTGTTCGGGGCCCAAGGCAGCAAACGATGAGTAGGTCCTCAAGTAAAAATTTACGTTGCTGACATCTTGCCAAAACGTACGGTATTGCAATACCACATGGTCCGTTCATGGCCGTCCGCATGCACAGAGGCATTTTAGCTGACGGGTTCCAGGTTTGAATCCACCTCAAGTCATCGCGTAGGGACCTTGAGCAAGTTCTTCACTTGCAATTGCTAGACTTGTCAGTCTTAAAGAGATTTAGATCCTCGGTCACGTCAAACCACAGACATTTATCTAAAATGTTGAAGAGGCAATTAACCTGGAGAACACAACAGAAAATGTTCTATTTTATAGTTAACCTACAGTATGACTCATTTTTAGTTCTGCAATAATGTTTACCGTAGGCTATTCCGGAAAGATTAAATTCTACATGATTTTTTACAGTGTGCCTATGGTAGTTATTCGCTTTAGGCCTATCTGCAGGCATGCTCTTTCTTTCTTTCTTATTTAAAAAGAAACTTCGTGTTTTTCAACTTTCCTGTACTAAAACTACTTGAAGTGCACATAACCACATGTAGTTAAGTTTTTACTTAAGTACAAAGTTAAATTTAATAATTGTTTCTCTACATGCTATTGTCAGTTTTACCTTTTCTGCAATCTGTCATCGTCTAATTTGATTTAATTTCTTTCATTTCGGCTATCTTGGTTAATTTTTCCTGGGAATTATTATTTTACTTGGGTGACCCTCCCCAGCGGGATGTCCATCCCTTTAGGGCCCCCTTTGTAGCCAATTCATGTACAGGGTGCGGCCAAAAAAAATACCCCAGTACGAAAATTGCGATTTCTCAAAAACCGCTGAATATTTTGCTACAAATATTTTCATTCTTATTCGTAACATATTTTTACATATTCGCTTAAAATTTCGTGTCAATACCCTTAAATTTGTGATCATGACATCGGGCAGAAAAAGGAACTGCATTTTTTCAATTGAACAAGGCATTCACGAAATAGAAAAACCATATTTTTACATAACATAGCCTGTTGTGTGCCATAATTACGTCAATTCCGCTTTGCCGATCGTGTTCATCACCGATGAAAAGATCTTTTACATCAATCCACCAATTAATAATCAAAACAGCCGTGTGTGTGCGTAGAAGAAAAAAGCCGATATCCATCCAAGCTTCTGTTGGTCGAGAGAGCCAAGTTCTCTCCATGATGCATGGTTTCTGCAGGTGTCAGCTATGAGGGTAAAGAACGCTTAAAATTCATTGACGAGAAGGCCGAAGTCAATGCTACATGTAAGTAGCCTACTACGTGGGTAAATCTTAAGCTTGTCGATGATTGTCACACTGTCTTGGGAAATCAGCTCACTTTTCAGCAAGATGGAGCGCCCGCTCACGTCGCTGGCCCAAGATTGGTTAACAAGCCACTGTCTTGACTTCATCGACAAGGATTCGTGGCCGCCAAATTCCCCAGATATGAGTCCACTCGACTATGCTGTCTGGGGTGTAATGCTTGAGACTTACAACAAACTTACCACAAAGCCAAAGAACATTTCTGAACTGAAAAATACGCGGCAAATCATCTGGAATGACTTTTGTCACTTGAAACCATTCAGAAGACTGTTCTGGGCTTTCGAAAACGTCTGCAAGCTTGAGTAAAGGCAAACGGTGTTCACTTCGAACATTCATTGCACAAAACTTAACAGTGTGGCCTAATCTTGTCAAGAACAATAAGTAACCTTAAACTTTGTTACATTTCTGTCTGCGCCGTTACTTTGTTACTTATTGCTGTCACTAAATGTCTGTTGAAACGAAAATTGCATTGTTTCACTTCAGGGTTGCACCATTTTGGTGTTCATGATTCGAATTTTATTAGATTTAGCTAAGTTGTAGATAAATATGTCTCAAATAGACTGGCGAAGTTTTATAACAAAATATTCAGCGGTTTTTGAGAAATCGCGATTTTTGTAATGGGGTATTTTTTTGGCCGCACCCTGTATATTTTCCACTTTTGCTGTCATCTTGTTTTCTGGTTGCAATCAAGTTAATTGAATTGAAAAATTACTTTATCACTTTCACGCGGAAAATTGACTGACAGTGCTGCTACCAGTGGCGTAGCCATACCCGAGAAATTGCGGCAATGTCTGGGTTGGCAGATAACTCTGCCCTGTTTGTGCAAGCAATGCACGCAAACTCCAAATCACGATGTAGGAATCACATCGTGCTCCAAATCGAAATATTCAGAAATGTTGATAAGCGTATCGGCCTGGTCTTTATCTGGTAACAAAATGTTTATAATTTTTATGACATTATAGGTCCAATAAACTGTTGCTAACTTACATGTAATTGTCACTTTCGAATTAGTAAAAATGACGTCTCTCAATTCCTACTTGGAATTATAATTACTGTTGACTTGATATGCTGCCCGAGTTCAATGATGACTCTGGTTACGCCACTGACTTGCTAAGCGACGAACGCGTTGTAAATTTCATCACAGTGAAAAAATTATAGCCAACACCGCGGGGCCCCTGAATGCGCGGGGCCCAAAGCGGCTGCCTCATACGCCTTGTTTTAAGGCCGGGCCTGATAATAACAATGACTTTATTAATAGCTTTTAGTTTTGCTTTTAGCCTGAGAAAAATAATAAATGATGAAAAAATAAAAATAATAAAGTACCTCAGGGCATGAAGTACCTCAGGGCCAAATAATAATAATAATAATAATAATAATAATAATAATAATTTGTTTTTATTCTGTTCTTAATTAATATTTCAGTCCCTGAGGGATCCTAAATACCTCGGGGCGCAATTATTTAAAAAAAAAAAATAATAATAATAATAATAATAATATAAAAAAATAATAATAGTGATAATAATAATAATTATTATAATAATAATAATTATAATAATATACTAAGCTGTGAATCAGGATTTATTCGCAGTGCTAGTTTTTCCTCGATTGTGCATATCGCTAGAAGGTTCGGGCATATTGCCAAGCACAGGCCTACAAACTGAGAGCATAGTTTCCCACCAGACAGTGCTATAAACAAGGCCGGATCAAGAAATGTGGAGGCCCTGTTCGGAAAGTTTTGGGGGGAATCTTCGGTCGAAAAATTTGATGACTTTTTTGTCGTTTGGTCGAAAATCGTTTACAACATACCGATTTATCTCGTCCAAAACAGCTGACGAACTTGTTTTAATTGTTTGGTAAAAATTTCGTCAAAATATACCAATTTTCTACTAAATAAAATTGTTTTTCTCGTGTGTGGGGGCCCCCTAAAGTGTGGGGGCCCCTGTTCGGCCAAACATGTTGAACATGCCTTAATCCGGCCCTGATTATAAATCATTAGACAACTTTTTAAAATTGCCTCTGCCAACACAAAATAATAGTGATAATAAAAATTATAAAAATTATAAAAGTTATAATAATAATAATAGTAATAGTAATAATAAAACTGATAATAGCAAACCGTAATCAGGTCATTGTCCATCCTGAATATATCAGTTCGTTACATTATCATTATAACCATCAGTATTATCATTTTTCATTAAACAATCATCACATGATAATTCACCATAAATTTTAGACAAGCATTAAAACGGAAGATGACATTTTGTGCGAACGCCCGATGCAAAAACCAATAAAAAGAATCAGATAGCTTAGACGACATTACCCAGGAAGTTGATTCCTCAACTCAACTCGCAGCTCAGTTTGGTCCACTTTCATTTACTGATTGGACCAGGAGAAGTACTCGTCTTATTGTATTTGTGTCAGTTTAATGTCGTCTGCGAATATGGAACGCATGAAACTGTGGAGACTTAGTGTCTGTTTCACGATTGTTCTGCATTGTTTTGCATCATCAATGTCTCAAGGTTAGTGAAACAAATTAAGGTTAGTGAAACAAATTAAGGTTAGTGAAACAAATTAAGGTTAGTGAAACAAATTAAGGTTAGTGAAACAAATTAAGGTTAGTGAAACAAATTAAGACACTGTAAGCTGATTTCGTATTGCATTTGTATAACGCTTCTTGACTGCGCGATGATATTTGTCGCAGACATTTTGTATGCCGAGGGCACCTGTAGAATTTAGGCGGAAAAGTTGCTGCTGGGCGACTGTACGCCTGATAGCGGGAGAGACAGAGACAGAGAGGAAGACAGATCGAGGCACAGAGAGGGACGGAGCGGTAGAAGGAGGAATGTATGCAGATAACGGAGAAGTCTTGTAGGAACGGCCAGCGTGTATAAGAAGTGTAGTAGAGTGTAGAGAGAAGGGTGATGAAAGATGATACACGTGGAATAGTCGTTTACGGTGCATTTGTATATGTTTGCTACTGCTCAATTTTGAAGAACAAACATACGAGAAATTTGTCGTTGATTTCTGTAACGAAATTAAAGAACTGTAGATACTTATGACTAGCAATTATTATAGCTACCACAGTAAAGTTTTATTCATTTAATTTTTTTATTTTTTTCAATTATTGACTTGCAATGTCACATCAACATTCACATAACGGTAACAGACATTAACAACAACAAAACTTCAACAAGGAATTGTTATAAACTTAATATTAGTGCAGGTCAATGAGTCAGCCGACAAAGGTCTGAAAGATCCGCTTAAACTCGGCTGGCTCAATTACAAAACTTAATTCTTGCATTGGTAAATGTGGAGAATCAAAAATTCCATCAAAATAAGGAGACACCAATAACACATAAAATACGGTTAAGTTGAATATGAAGCGGTACACAAAAATAGCAGAATAACATAGGGCCACACACTATTAATTAATGTAAATGCAAAGCCTGATAACATCATAAGCTCAAGCATATAGCCTATCTCACTCAGACGGGGAGGAGGCATTCCCATAAACTTTTTTAAAATCCCCATTGTAACCTACACATATATAAAAGTACTTTAGTTTGTTTTTTAAATGTCATTTAAGTTAGGTTTAGGTAGCGCTGAACGTTTAATGAAAACAGAAGGGACTGGAAAGGAGATTTACACGTGAGGGAATAAGATCACAGGCACATTGTCTTCAGGCCTATCATTATTTAGATATAGTTCTTTTCCAGTTTATCTAACTTAAACAGGTTCTTGAGAGAGGTTATTAAGTTCTTTATTCGAACTGTAAATTTAAGGCCACATCAATGTGATTTCGGTTCTAGAAAATAATGAGCTATCATTCAGTGCATGCATGGATGTTCTGTGAATTATATACGGAAGGAAACCATAATTATAGGCCTAGAAACTGGTTAATGGTTCTCTTATTGATCCATTTCGCATAAATCAATAATAACATCTCAATAATTAATACTTCTGACCTGCACATCCAACGTTTGAGCTCACGACTGTCGTTGCGCAGTAATCATTTTGTCAAAATCTTAGCTGTTCTATAATATCTCTCTGATGCATTCTCGTTATGTACACTGTGTCTGGTTAAAAAGTAGACCTCAAATAAAAGTGTCATAACTCGGTCAAATCTTTGAGGATTTGTCTGAAATTTTAAACACAGCAACAGTGACCATATTTACACGAGATTCCAAAGTCCTTTGCAAATATTCGTGAGTTTGTCAAATTTATGAGCGTTTGCGTTGGAGCGCCGAAAAATTGAACTTTCCAGCATGGAAAACCTGAAAGGAAGTGAAATTCAGCTATGTATGGGGCCCAAAAATGTGTTCCTTGTTCTCGGACACACCACCGTAGACGTAGTAGATCAATACCTATCCCGGGAGTCACTCGGCTTCATATCCTGCAGCTGTGGCCGTCCAGCAGTCCAGACTTTGATCCGGAGTACATGTACTGGAGGAGCGCGTTTTTCGTTCACGCGTATTCATGACATCGATAACCGTAGGGCGTAGGGCGCGTCAGTTTGAAGATTGGCAGTTGTTTAACCAGGTGATCATCGACAGGACCATCAAACAGTAGCGTCTAAGTCTACGGTCGTGTGTCCGTGAACAAGATGGACATTTTGAACACCATATTTAGCTGAATTTCACTTCCTTTCAAGTTTTTCATGTTGGAAAGTTCAATTTTTCGGTGCTCCAACTCAAACACTCATACATTTGACATACTCAAGTATATTTCTAATTGGTTTTATAGTCTCGTGTAAATATGGCCGCTGTTGCTGTGTTTAAAATTTAAGACAAATCCTAAACGTTTTGACCGAGTTATGATGCTTTTTTGTGAGGGATACTTTTTAACCGGACACAGTGTACTATTATTTCTATCTGTAGGCCTACAGCTAAGTTGTGTTTTTAACCTATTTTATGCACTTTCACATTCTATATGACGCGTGAATTTTGCGACACAAGCATCTTGTTCCTGTAATGATGCTCCTACCATTTATTTCTTATGCTGCATGTGTTTTAAGAACCAAAACATTTAGTGCATCTATTATTAGTAGTAGTAGAGAATAGCGGGTACCAGAACTCATTAAAAATACATTAAAAACTGCAATTAGCTATCAAAACACAAAGAAATATTGACGTCATACGCTGACAAAACACAAAGGAAAAATGTTTCAAAAGTGTGGAGCTGACGAAACAGAAAGGACCGATGTTTCAAAACCGCGGAGCTGACGAAACACTTAGCAGCAATGTTGTATTGTTCTAGGAACTCACATTTAGTAACCCATAATTATGTCTTTTTGATGTTCTATGTAACGTCCTTTGATGGGTAATAACATCTATTGTGTATAAGCTTCTACCCCTTTACATGCGCATTTCTGTATGTCTGCCTGTCTGGCTGGCTGTCTGTTTGTCTGTCTGGCTTCTATTGCATGCAGCAGGCTTCATTATAATTACAGACATGTGGACGTTGAGTAATAAATTATTATCCATTGACGCCCCCAAAGCGGCAGAGACGACCGTTGGGCGACCCTTCGATCGAGTGCAGCCAAGCGGATAATAATAGGCTTGTGCCAAACACAATGGTGAACCGGTATAGCACCCCCCGAGGCGTCAATAGCGGCAGTCGACGGTCGAGCGCAGTCAAGCGGATAATAACAGACATGCGCCAAACACAGCGGACCTCCGCCCAGGGCAATGAAGGAACCGTTGGTCACCCCTTCTATAGAGTCTATAATAACAGACATACGCTTCAAACGC
This sequence comes from Lumbricus rubellus, assembly GCA_945859605.1. NCBI lineage: Eukaryota > Metazoa > Annelida > Clitellata > Crassiclitellata > Lumbricidae > Lumbricus > Lumbricus rubellus. Next base: position 19,429,077 of record OX243826.1, on the reverse strand, counting down.
AATTGAACCCCAAACTATTCATTATTGCTCCTCTCTTGTGCAAAGACCATGGGTAATCTTTGAACACAAAAATCAAACATTGTTGCACATGTAGTCCTTCATCGCACACACACCAGTCTAAAGGCGCAAAGCATTATACCTTCATATTCACACCCACCTCTTCATCCAAAAATTCTTATTCGCATTCTTACCCTCCACACCCACCTCTCTTCCTCCACACCTTCCACACGCACCTCTCTTCCTCCACACCCTCCACATCCTCCTCTTTTGCTCCACACCCTCCACACACGCACCTCTCTTCCTCCACACCCTCCACATTCACCTCTCTTCCTCCACACCCTCCACATCCACCTCTCTTCCTCCACACCCTCCAAATATTCTTATTCACATTCTTATGCTCTCTCATTTTAAATCATTGTATGCATAACCATGCGCAAATTCGTTCATGCAATATATATATATATATACACCGTGATTTAAAAAAAGTAAGCCAAATTGTTTTGCATATATCTCTAATACCTGATAACATATCGGGCTAAATTTTTACTCTAATTGAACTAACAATATGTCTCCAGCGGTATGATTTGATTATTTAATTAAATAAGATGCTCAAAGTGTCATCCTGCAGCTTGCACGCAAGCCTTGAGGCGCTAGCGCCATAAGGCTACAGCATCGTCGATTATCCTCTGGTCCAGGCCATCCAACACTTCCAACAAGCGTTCCTTCAGATTGTTTATATCATGGATTGTTGTCTGGTAGACTCGGTCTTTCATCATGCGCGCTCCTCACTTTATAGTCGACAGGATTTACTCCAGGATCACTGAAGACCAAAATTGGGAACTATCAGGCATCAAAACCGCAGCGAACACCATAACAGATTTGCTGAAAACTCAAATTTTTGGAGATGAAGTTTAAATATTCATATCTTTCTAACCGTTCAAATATATGACATGATATTTTGGAATCCTATTCTTGGTTCAATTCTCTAAATATCTAAAAACTTTTAGTATGATTAATTATCAGGCATTGGAGATATAAAAAAACCGTTTAGCTTACTTTTTATTGAATCTGTCAAAAAAATTGCTTGTAAAGGGTAATTTCGGCAGATGAAGTTTAAAGATTCATATCTTTTTATCCGTTCAACTTTATGTCATGAAATTTTGGAATCATATTCTTGGTCCAATTCTCTAAATATTTGGAAACTTTTAGCGAGTTATGTTATCAGGCAATAGAGATATATGAAAAATAATTTGGCTTACTTTTTTTTTATCACGGTGTATATATATATTCACCTCGCACATACACAGTGAAAAGAACACAAGTCTTTTAAATTGACACACTTCTGTTTTTATTAATATCGTGTAAAAACCTATGAACTAAAAAATCGTTTAATCCAGTGTCTTTTGAGAAATTGTTGCAAACTGCATTTATAATGATTCCTCTACTTCTATGCAAAGCGTAAAAGATGCAAAAATGCCCGCAAAGTCTACTGATTAAGCTCTGAATTTGATTACCAGTATTTGTGTAAATCCAACGAGAGCAATGCCTATGTAGAAATGTTCTGAAGGGCGCGTCTGGCGGTTCCCCAGTGAGTGGAAAAACTCACCGTAATTTGGACTTTCGACGTACAATACGTCCAGTGTATACCAGGCTGACCGTACGTGTCTGTATTGCATACGAATAAATCAGGTACCTGGTCTATTTTGTGTTAATCCACTTAGGTAGACGATTGCATGCAAAGACTCCTACGAACATGGCTGCACATCTTGGATCTCTTCGTAGAATATTTTCTATCGTAATACCATCCATCGTTATCTAATTGTTGTAGTCGAATATGACGTTGCGCGACCTATCAATCTCGAGAATATTTTAAAATTCCGCAAAGGCTATAACATTTATTGTAGCTTCCAAGCCCTGAGAGAACTTCATATCCACCCGTACATTGCCCGATTTGACCAAATTGAAATGGTCGCCCTCTGCTAGGTCAGGTGTTAAATCGAATGCGTACAGACAATATCCGTTCGCGTAGTCTTCTCTGCAGATGTCGTTATCGTCGTTTCTCTGCCATTTACCAGTGCCCATGAAGAGTGAGGCATAGGCATTCACAAACTGACCAGTTGCAAAGTTAGTTTCCAAGGGTTTTATACTTTGCGGCTGCCCATCCAAATATACTTTTAATTGAGACAAGTTCAAGTGTTTGAAATTGTATGGGCTTTTTGTGTAGGTACCGTTGAATGCGTCGTTGTCAATGCATCCAAATACAATACGTGTAGGGAGTTGACCAGAGAAAAGGCTTTCTTGTGTCACGTCCAAATTACCTCTAGGAACTGTAAAAGTCTTGCAAACAACTCTGCGAATGGGAAACTTCAGATTTCCAATCTCCAATGCTTTAGCATGAGCAAGGAAGACAGAGGGACTTAGTCTAACTTTTCTTACAAATAATTTGCACTCTAATATTTTTACTTTGTATGCGGCACTCACCGCCGAAGACATAAGACAGAATGCGTCCTTATTACGGACGAAGCGAATTTTTTTATTAATGTCGTTTGGTAAGAAGCGTTCCTGAAAGAAGAGATCGTTGTGAATGGTGCCCAACATGTCGACCACACGCCCTTCGTTGGTCAGTGCACTGCGCTTCTTGAATCCAATGTTCGTACCAGCATCATCGTGTGGATTGGCTTCCTCAAAGCGTCTGGCAGTGTCCTTGTAAAATAATGCAGAGGTGAGTTGAGAATTTTTACTTGAAGTGCCGTAACTGAGTGGAGTTTTCAAGTAGCTGCGGTACGCATACGTGTTGTTTGAAGCTGTAACCAATGTATCGTTTAAGGTGATGTCTACCTCCGAAAATAGACTGCGGAGGAAAAGGTTGACTGGTCCAACCTGATCGCCCACATCTGTAGCATCATTATTCGCTCGCACAATAGAGGCTCTGACGTACAGTTGAGTGTTTGACAGATCTAAATAATCTTGTCCGGTACCAGTAATACTAAATTCTATAGGTGTACCCTGTGAAATGGTTGCTATTGGATTATATTCCACGTACGAACCGGCTTCTATGCTTGTCTGCGTAGCAGGCACGCTAAACAGGTCCAGTTCGCTCTTTGCACACTCGCAAGACTGAGGATGAACGAATGCCATTTTAAACTATTCCAAATATGTCTTCCTTAATTCTTTTCTTGTTTCCTCTCAACAATCTCTTACGTCTTTTTCGTCCGCTGCCACTCTGCGTATTAAAATCGTTTGAACTTGTAAACGCCTTTATACTTTCTGGGACGCGACGCTTGGCAGCGTAAACTGATCGCCGTCGGCGACATCGTTGGCAATCTGGAGTCCTGCTCTCAGGACCTGCTTGCCAAGCGCTTTAGCACCAGTCTGTATAAGTGGCCACGCATTTCTAAAGAGTCCACCAAGAAAACTACCAGTACCCAAGCTGTGACCGCGCTGAAGAGGAGCGCCTTGAAATACAGACATGCCATTGCCACTCTGTTGCATATAATAGTATTCGTATGCCGATCGGCTAGCATCACAGCAAAATGGTTTTTTCATTGTAAAAAGTAAGGTATCTAGCAATGGCGGAAGTGTAGTGTGAGTATGCACTTTCCGCTTTCGAATGGAACTGGGACGCCCGTGTCGGTCCTTATATCCACTTCGATAGATTCGAAATTCTTCTGCTGTAGCGGTACGTATATGGGCTTTTGGTAAGTCGTACGCACACTGTCGCCGCTTTTTCCACTAATGTTTACAATTCTCAGCAATGGGGCCTTCGTAACTCCCACAGACACTTGCTGAAGTACGTTACAATAAATGTACAGAGAAGAAAATCCACGATTTATGTCGCAGGCATTGTCGCCTACGAATTCAAGAATGTGGTTGTTGTCCTCGTGGTAATTGAGAATGGGGGTTTGGTGTACATCGATGCCCAGCATCGAACATATGGCTTGCGAAAATTGTATATTTGTGCTTTTATTTATAGCACCCATGACTTTTTTAGTTACAGCGTCGTATTTAAATTTTGGAAATTTCTCCAACTTCATTTTGTCGGCAGCAAGGCTTATAAAATTATTTATGGAATCGATAAAATGAAGTGGCGTTTCGTAGTAGCCGGCCGAAAACGCGTTCTTTTATGCATGGGTCCGGACGCATGACACCATTGCCGTTAAACTTGACGTGCATATACGATATTCTGCCTTTGTTTCTATCTAAATTGTTCCACGTGTGAGGGTATTGGACTTCGATTAAAGCAACTTTCCAGTCGCCGCTTAGAGAAATGGCATTCTCTAACCGGGTGGTAAAGTGTGTTACAGTATTGCTTGCGTAAAAATTCATGGAGCTGTTGCTTGGTAAAGTGAGGTAGAAGTGGGCCATTATTTACTGAAGGCTGCTGCACTGTCTGAAATGAAGTAGCCTATAACGAGCGACTTCCCAGACTCGAATGGTATAGGCTTGCCATTGTCGCCTCTCATATATATTTCTATAGAATCGAAAGGCTTCTGCTGAAGCGGTACATATACTGCATTCTCGTACATGACATGTACGTTATCACCGCTTTCACCGTCTATATTAACTATACGTAACAAAGGCGCATTCGCATCACCAAGTACGACAGATTCCAAAATATTGCAGTACAGATATATACACTAAACTGCAGGATTTATATTGCAGGAAATCTCAGAAATCCATTCCATGTCAGGCACTTCGAGCCACGCTTTAATATAATCTTCGAATCGCTCTTCGTACGCATTACAACCGTAGTTGGGGTTTTCAATAGCTTTCTGTTTTTCTCCTATACCCAAAATATCACGCAGATGCGGCGAGAATGTTTCGCTTGCAGCTCTATTTATTTTGCCTGTGAGTCTTTTGGTTATTTCGTCGTATTTAAATTTTGGATATGTGGCGAGCGAATGTAATTCGGCAGTCGACTCTATATCTGCATTTACAGCATTTACAATATCTTCAATATTTTCGTAATAGCCGGCAGGTACTCGACACAAATTATGTATAGTAATCCATTCGGTGCTGATGTCTGTTCTTTTAGGAATTTGTACTTATGTAAAGATCCGCCCTCTTCATTTTGTACATTGTACCATGTGTACGGATATTGCAGCTCTATCAAAGCAACCTCCCAGCGTCCGGAGAGGAAAATTACATTTTCCAATTTCGTTGTAAAGTGTGTGGTTGTATTGTCTGGGTAATGGGACATTGAAGAATTGCTTGGAAGAGTAAGATAGAAGTGCGATATTGTCGTTCGTGTGCTCTGTCAGACTGCAAGAATGTGAAGCTAAACTTTGAATATATCGTGTGTCCAAGAGTTGAATTTGTCGTCAGAGCCTTTCCACTTTACAAAATATTCATTCTTACCAAGTCGCTTACGAATTTTCAAAATTTTGACAACCGTGAAAGCATCGTCCTCCTTTAAAATTCTTTGCAACTCAAATTCGTAGAATTCTCCCTTTATCTGTTCGCCAGCTAAATCTTCCAATTCGTACGTTACTGGATCGGTAGGCACACGTCTTATAATTTTAAAAATTTCTGTCGACCAGCTTGGTAAATACCCCTTTTGAAAAGCTATCCTAGCCTTTACTATTCTGACCTTGTCGTTCACTCCATATTTCCAATTGGGTGGTTATTTCTTTTCACCATACAAACGTTTATAATACTATTTTCATTTTCCTTAGAAACCTCAATGGGGGCCATACCAATACTTCTATGGTACGTGTGGTTGTACGAATGTACGAGATCTTGTAAAATGTCTATGTACCTATAAGTATTCTTATAAGTAAAGTATTTCCACATCTTGGACTTGAGAGTTCTATTGAAACGCTCAACTATAGAGGCCTTTATGTCACTATTTTCAGATGTGTAAATACGAATGGCATTTTTGCGTAGCATATTTTGAAAAGGTCACAAATACCAACAGAGAAAGTCTTTCGTCGCCTAAAGTTCAATCTAACAGGTTTATGTAGCGTGTATGCATCTTGTTTGGTCAACCAATTATTAACATCTTTTTCTTTAAATTGTCCATTAACATGTCTCTGAAAGGATGACACGCCTGCGAAGCTACCAGGTGTCTTTGGATCGAAGTACGACTCCATCAATATTCAGCAATCAGTAAGTTACCCAAGTCGACAGACTCTGCTGTTTTCCACGAATGCTCTTTGGTGTAAGTGATGAGGATTCTTCAATGGGGTTATTAATATACGTCCAACGTTCTTGATTTCCTATCAACTCACGAGGTATGTTTGAGTCTTTCAAAGCTTCTGCCAGGAGTCGCCAACCGGTGGGTGGGGAGGCCGTCGTAGGTTTTCTCATAAGGTCGTTGACCAAATCGACCATGTGAGTTTTCGGAATAGTTGCATCCTTTAAAATAAGTTCGCCTTTAGAAGTCCAAGACACGTCGGGATTGCTCTTCATGTGTGACAAGAGCCTAGCAGCTTGAGTTTTCCATTTCTTTGGCACTGTTCCCAAGACTTATGTCTCTATACTGCTGCCGCTGCTGCTGCTAGATTTGGTAGGGTCGCCCGCCGCCGCCGCCGTCGCCGTCACGTCTTCTTTGGAATCGAACTTGGTAACTACGTTGGGCTTGTCAATGTATCGACTCAAACTCTTGGTATACAGTTTGGCTTTATCATCGTCTGCAATATTCCTATGCAGAATGTCATGCATCTGTGTATCCAACCTAGATGATGTTTGTCTAGCATAGTCTCCTCCCATTTCTCTATCTGTCTAGGTTCCACCAAAACCATCTTCTTCGTGTGTTCCATACTATATTTTATTACTTAGCAATGTGCCCAGAAAAGAAAGCACAGGAGTCAGTAATGCACCTATGAAGCCACCAGTCTGTACTATACGTTTTTTGATTTTTCGTCGAGTCTTTTTCGATGCAAGTTTTCTCAACTTGTGTTTGAAGCGAGCGAGTCTTTTCTTTTGACCCTCTTTCAAAGGTACCGTGCCTTTTAAAATGTTGAGCGCACACTCGCAAAGACAGCAAAGTAGAGGATAATTATAGTCCTTCAAAATCTGTTTTCATACTTTAGGCGAAGACTCTTTAAGCAGCCTGAGTTTCTCAAATTTCTCCTCTAAGGGTGCAGACATTTTGAATGAATAAGAGATGTGAGGCTGTTAGGAGTTTATATTCATTTCCTTACATATACGTAATGCGTCTCACCCGGAAAAATATTTGTTCTCAGCCGGCGACGTTCATCAGTTTCTGGTTTCAGTTCGATCAAAAGATAGCGGAAAGGCGACATAGTCGTGTCGAAGAATGCTTCTATCATAAAATTGGATTTGCCTGGAAACATCTGTCGTGCTAATATTGCCACCTGTATGCTGTCTCTAACATTTTTGAAAAGAACAAAGTAGTGGGCATTCAGGCTGATGGTTCTTGTATGCTTGCCGCTGTAGAAAAGATTTTGCGTCAGGTAGAGTATAGAAACGTTCATGTGATGACTAATTGTGGTGAATAATTTCGTAACCCTCTGGTCAGTTTCACTCATAAGATCGTCTAGCACGAGTAGAGTCTTTTGCTTGCCATCGAAAAAATTCAAGTCGGGCAAACTTTGTGAAATTGAACTTGCGTGTATTTATCGAAAATTTCTTGGTAAATACCATAACACCATACAATTTTTCTATTGCAGGTTTGACCATAAAATTATAGTCTAAATGATCTATAAAACGTAAAGTGAAGTTCGTCTTTCCACAGCCGCTGGGGCCGCTGATTATAGCAGAGAATGGGTGTAACCAAGTTGGGTCCATAATGAAAAGTAAATTTCTACTGTCGTATTCTCTTCTTTTTATGCCATGTATATTCTAACAGTTCCAAGGATGCGTTTGCAGCAAGAGGAACAGTGGGTAATGTCCGCGCAAGGTTCACACATATTTATATGTGCACATGGAAGAGATAGTATTTGTACTTGTCTTTCTTTACAGACTTTGCAAATGACAGACTTCTTTAAATTTTCATTATCAAATTTCAGATTCATAGTATTATACTTTACAAGTTTTTCATTCTCGCTTTCAATGCTTTCCTCATCTTCACTTTGACACATGCAGCAGTCACATTTGTAGTTTCCACACACATCCATTTCACATTTACTAATATTCGGACACATATCAAACGCTCTTTAGAATATAAAAATAATAATGAATTGATTTATAATGACTAGATCCTTTTATATTACTAGTTGCATAGAATAGCCTAAGGGTCAAATAAAAAGTGCTTAGTCATGCTGGGGAAGCATGTGGTTGAGGGTGTGTCAGCCATATTTACAATTAGATCAAAGAAAGTAATTAACAGCATCATAGAAATGTGCAATGAAGCATGACAACTCCTATAACAAATGCATGCACACTATAGATAAAAAAGTGCTTAGTCATCAAAAGAGAATCATTACCAGAACATACACCTGTTGACATTAAGTGTTTCAGAAATATAATTGTCTTTTAATGATCTTTTAATGAGTCATAAGTCCATTGTGTTTTGATAGTTAATTGCTTTGAGAAATTTGTGTTAAGTGTTTTAGTAACTAATGGCTTTTTAACGAGCTTTTAATGATTCGTAAGTCCATTGTGTTTTGATAGCTAATTGCTTTTGGGTCATTAGTGTGAAGTGTTTTAGTAACTAATGGCTTTTTAATGACTTTCAATGACTTTCTCTTAATGACTTTTTAATGAGTTCTGTGCGCAGCTATTCTCTACTAGGCTACTATTATTGTTGATGGTTAGGGACAGACTATTAAATAGATGATTTAATAGTATGTCCCTGATCTGATCTATTCCAAATGACCCATTGTAGTCTAGCGTAGGCCAGTTAACAATCTAATATATTTCAATCTGTTATGATCCGATATTATCGTCCAGTCTAAGCTTAATGATAATAGAAAACCCTGAGTTCTTCTACCAAGAATCAGCGGTCAATTGAAGGTCACTCCATCTAACCCTGGAGTTCAAACTTGAAAATGAGCGAACATATGAATTAGAGAACATAGCAGACGAAGGAAAGGTGACACTAAATTTTAGTGTCACCTTTCCTTCGTGTGCTATGTTCACTAGGTCTACTGTACAGTAAACGAGAAGCAACGGAAGTGGATAGGACACGGAATGAGGACAGACTCACTGCTATATAAGAACAACTCACTGCTAAGAACAGGTCAACGAAGGGAAAATGGGGGGAACCGAACAAGAGGAAGACCACGGATCGATGGATGGATGAATGAATGGATTGATGGATGGATGGATGAATGTGGGGATAGATAGAAAGATGATGCTAGATTGCTTAATAATAAATAATGGATATGGACAGCTCGAGGAAGATGCCAAAGTGCCCAATATCGAGCCTAGGACGCAGAAACTAGAGAGAAAAAGGTTGATAAACTATAACAGGCTTCAGAAATTAAGAATTAACCTATAACACTTCTTCTAACTTTATTTTCCTCTTATTTCAAGAGACCAGTCAAATTGATTAACCAAGCTGCGTAGTCTGCTTTATGATATCACTATTCAGAAGTCATACTTAGGCCTACCAAAGATAAATTTACAATAGCAATCAATTCCTACAATTTCAACCACTTCATATTACAATTGTGTAAAGCTTTGCACTAGTAGATACCTATCCTCTTCGCTGCGACAGCTTTTTAATCCCGTGTGCGGCATATTAATATACATTATATTATATATGCCAAATACTAATAATTCTACCTACGTTTATTGTTAGGCCAATAGGCTATATCCACACCTACAAACTTTTTTGGGAAGCACATGGAAATAATTAGACACGGATTGACCTTGAACCGGAACTAATCTGACCTTGAGCTTGACCTTATATGACCTCTAGGACAGACTAAGTGAAGAATTATATTTCTTACTTTTGCTGTGCGATAACGATTACATTTAGCTGTGGAACGCTACGTTGTACAGTAAATTTAGAGTTGCTTCTCGACTTTGTACCCCACCTCACTTCGCCCCTCATCTCGCCTTACCCCACAATTTGCCTTGCCTCACAACCTGCCTCACCCCACCACCATATCGCCAAAACCAGTACCAACCATCATCACCACTTCCAAGCAAATTTCGGATATTAGTCTGCGTTGTACGGTAAAGTTCGATTTTTTTTATCGAATTCCCCTCCTCATGCTCGCCCCACCCCCAAAACCTGCCTCACCCCACCACCAATCCGCGAAAAATTCACCCCAACCATCGCCGTTTCTCTAGTGCAAATTTCGATTGTTCGCTTGTGGTACCATGCATTTTACGGTAAGTGTCGAATCTTTTGTCGATTTCCCCCCCCCCCACCTGGCCCCCACTCCATTGCATTATCTGACTCCACTCCATCATCAATCCGACCCACTCCGAGCAAACCCCTCTTTGATGAATTATCCGTCTGCGGTATCCTGCATTCCATCCATGGTAAATTTTGGTTATTACTAGTCCAAGATGGGGGTTTCGCCTCCTCGCACCCACCTCCCCCATAGTTAGGAGATTTGCCAATCCAACCAATGGGTGGCTTTCTGTCCAGGGACAAGGTTTCAGATCCACACCTGCGAAATTGTTGACGTGCATTGTGGAAATAAATCCAAAGTCCCAAATACATAATCATTTATAAATATATACTGTATAGATTGTATGACGAGACATACTCGTCTTCCGCGTATGACATATGCATTTAGATGACGAGACATACTCGTCATCCGCAGCGAAGAGGTATGGGCTGATGAACTCTGTACTAAATTCAGCCAAAGTCAACAATCCTTTTCCATATTGCATATTAATTGTAGAAGCCTTCAGAACAAGGTATCTGAAGTAAATGTCCTGCTAAGTATGGTCCAGCCAACAATACTAGCATTAACTGAAACATGGTTGGATATAGACTCAGCGAGCACCATTCATAAGTCAGGCTACAAATTCGTATACCAAAGTAGGACCAATGGAAAAGAAAGAGGAGGAGTGGGTCTCTTTATCAAGAATGATACTGATTTCCAGTTGATGGATGCCGAATGGATATTACCTAAATCTGGCACTTATGAAAGTTTATTTATTAAAATTAAACAAAAACTGGGAAAGAGCCAAATAGTAGGTGTTATGTACAGACCACCGAATGAAGGTCTTGATCTCTTTAATCAAGAGCTTGAAATACTATTATCCCAGTTATCACGAGCAAATCATGAGATTTTCCTAGCAGGGGATTTTAATATTGACTTACTAAAAGTTAACACCCATTTGCCTACCCGTACGTTCTTTAACACACTAACATCACATCGCTTTCTACCGACAATTTTAAGACCAACTAGAATCACAAAGGACACCGCTACTTTGATCGATAATGTTTTCACAAATACACTCTCTGACTCTATTGATTCTGCTATTATTATAGATGACATGTCTGATCATTTGCCTGTATACATCCAAACTATAATTAAGACAACAAGTCTACCAAGGAACAAGGTTCCCACCCAAGAGAACAGATTAATTAATGAGATAACAAAAAAGTAAGTAAGTAAGTAAGTAAGTATATTCTTTAATGTACCAGCTGTAAGACGCACTCTGGTTTACAAGCACAAAAAACACAACATAAAAACCAACTACAAGACAAATATGGCAGCCATCAGCGGCGCCCACTCATATAGCTCAAGCCTATTGATGGTAATGTTACGACAGAAGTCATCCTTAGGCAAAACACCGCTCGAGAAGAACAAGCCACAACAGTCGAACTCCTACGCGTTGGCTACACGGAGAGTTCAGCCGACAGTTTCTCGTACCGATTCCCGATGATGGTAGTTTAACAGTATTTTCAGTGTCTACAGAGCCGAGAAACATTAGAGCGAAGACCAGCGACGGGTAGCACAACGCTGGAAACGTGGCACTACTGCGGCACGGTCTTCGGTTGCTGGTAGTGAAATCCTTTCTTTTCCCATTCACGTGCGTAATCGTTTGGCTATCGATACTGAAGAACCAATGATGACGAACCTGGAACCCCTTGATGTTGAGCGGAATGGAATAGTCGTTTAACAATCTGCTGCATTCTGCCGATTGGTCAGAGGTCTTAAAAGCATGTGATCGGGGAGATCCAGCGGCTGCGTATACAGTATTTATTGAAAAATACAAGTCACTGTACGAAACCACTTTTCCTAAAATAAAGTTTTGCCTAAAAAGAGACAAGAAATTAAGCAGCCCTGGATGACAAAAGCGCTGTTAAAGTTTTGTATAAAAAAATCGCGATTGTATAAAAAAATATATGAAAGCACCTACACAGGAAAATAGGACAAAATTTGTAACATATAGAAATAGGTTTTTAAAAATTCGTAAAGCTGCAGAAAGGCAATACTATGTTAATAAAATCCCGGAATGCGAAAATGACTTGAGCAAAACATGGGGAGTCATAAAAACACTCCTTCATGGAAATGACATCTCCATGATGCGTGATAGCTTCTTATTAATGGTGTAGAAACTGAGGAAAAGAACCTTAGCCTATAGCTAATAAGTTTAACGAATACTTTACTGAGATCGGACCAAAATTAGCAGAAAAAATACCAGACACAGGCGCTTCATATCGAGACTTTTTGAAAAGCCCTCCCTTTTCCTCAATTGGAATTGAGCTCACATCACCGGCAGAAATTATACAGACTGCTAAGGAACTCCGATCTACCCATAGCAGAGGACTGGATGACATTGATCCTCAGATTGCCAGATTCGCAATAGAGGCTACCTCGATTCCCCTTGCTGAAATAATTAATTGCTCGATTGCAACTGGTTCTATCTCAAATTGTTTAAAAATTGCCAAAATAATTCCTATTTACAAAGCTGGGGACAAAAAAGCAACTGAGTAATTACAGACCAATATCTATCTTACCGTACTTTTCCAAATTCTTTGAAAAAATTATGTACGGAAGATTAATGTCATATTTAACCTCAAAAGATATCTTATATAAAGGATAGTAGGCCTACGGCTTTAGAACTGCACACTCTACCTACATGTATATGGCTGTAATGGAAATGCATGACAAGATCTCAGAAGCTAGGGATAATAATTATTTTTCTATTGGTGTCTTTTTTTTATTTATCTAAGGCATTCGACACGGTGTATCACAAAATTCTATTTAAAAAACTGGAGCATTGTGGAATAAGGGGCATATGTCTCGATTGGTGTCTCATTTAATGGGCATGTTTCGCAAATATCTGACATAAAATGTGGTGTACCCCAAAGTTCTATTCTGGGGCCTCTACTGTTCCTAATCTACATGAACGATATCTCTAATGCCTCATCATTACTCCACTTTATTATGTTTAAACTGTTAGTTAGAGCTAATAATTCTGATGTATGAGAGAATTTTTGGCAAAATTTCATCAACGATGACTTAGTATTTATTAACGTTGCATTATTCTCGCTAAGAAAGTTCATCATTTCCGAAATTGCGGGCCCCAAAACCTGCGGGCCCGGGTGCTGCAGCACCCTTAGCACCTACCTTAATGCGGGCCTGATTCCACCTTCAAATTCTCTACCTATACGCCACCTATATCTTAACAGCTAGTCTGCCACCTCCGATCCTTTGAGAACCGGAGAACTTATGGGCTGCGATTCAGATCGCTCGAGAAAAGCGATCTTCGCGCACGGCAGATGAGAACTCGCTTCGGTGACCGCGCTTTTTCAGTGGCTGGCCCCAGATACTTCAACAATCTTCCACCCGCTCCTCAAGCGACTGACTCAGTTGACTTATTCAAATCAGGACTTATTTATTTTATAAGGCCTATCCTGCCGTTACTAGTATGTGAGTCACCTTTGTATAGCGGCATGGTTGTGTTAGGCTACTTCACCATGAAAATCGTCATTGTCGTTATAATTAGTACTCTTTCTGACAACCCTTCTGACTAGACATTGCGCTCGTGAATAAGTTGATTCCCTGCACTTAGCTTTCGAGTGGCACTTTAGAAATGTGAAGATTACGATTGTGCTTGATGTTGTACTAAATGTATTGTGCTGGTACACTACAGTCGTGGGTGAATGTTCTCCACGTTGTTGGAATCCAGTTCATCTAAACAAGCGCGTTTTTCGTGGATCACCACGGAGGGGAGTGGCCAACGAGGAAGAATGCAAAGCGCTTTGCGTCAATAGCGGAACGTGCATCGGAATCGACTGGAACACAGAAACGGCCGTTTGTTATTTCCACATGAGAGAAACATATAGGCCTAGACTATACGACCGCCCGGGAGTCAATCACTGGAGTCTTGCTTATTGCACAGGTCAACCATCTTTCTTCTAAACTACAGAATGGGCCATAAAAAGTGACCCCTACGGTTTTTGCCAATGTCTTGGCCAGAAGTAAGAATTTCGAAATGAAATATTACTGTCTTAAAGACAATTCATATTTATTTACATAATTATGATGGCCAGACTTCATCAAACTATTTCAAACAGAACAAAAGTTATATCACTGCTGACGGCAGACACCTGAGTCATAGGTCAAGAGTTCACTTTAGGGAATGGCGGGTGACACGCCACATTAGTATATAATTAGCATACTAAATAGCATACTAATTAGCCCATCAGTGGTCTGAATCTGCGAATTGCGGGTCGACCGCCGCCACCATGGCGATTAGCCCTCAATTTTGCGAAATGGCGCGGTCAATGACCGTCAACCCGCTATTCGCCTGCTACTGTTAAGCCGAGAGTTAATAGATTTGCCGTGAATGAAAGGAGACCGGCTCAATATCAATTGTTCTGGTTTCATTGAGAAAGCCAATGGTCCAAATCTTCGGATTTGAACCGGATGGATTGATAATCGATTGCTCAGAGCTATGCTGAAGAAATATCCCACTCTGCAACCAAAACCATAGCGGTAGGAGAATTGATGAGCGAATTGGAGTTGATTACGGGAAAATTATTGATTTGCAAGAACTTTGCAAAAGAGACTCAAAAGAAGTTTCGGCACTGGTGGTGGGCACATTGAACACAAGTTGTGGAGCACTATCGAGTTCATTTGACAACAGTTATTTGAGATTTTACTTAATAAAATCGTTTTTTGTTACTTTTTGTTGCGTTACGTTTCTGAATCGTCAAAAAAACCGTGGGTGGTCTCATTAAAAGTGATATAATTTTTGTTCTGTTTGAAATATTTTGATGAAATCTGGCGATCACATGTAAATACGGTACGTGACGTTTTGGCGCCGCCGTTTTGGCGCGACCGTTTTGGCGCCGCCGTTTTGGCGCGACCGTTTTGGCGCCGTCGTTTTGGCACCGCCGTTTTGGCGCCGCCGTTTTGGCGCCCATATAAAAATTGATGTCAGCAGCTTATTTTCGTTTCAGTGTACAAATACATCAGTACGAAGTGTAATATTTATTTTTCAAGTTTCATTCAGTG
Source organism: Lumbricus rubellus (assembly GCA_945859605.1). Taxonomy (NCBI): domain Eukaryota; kingdom Metazoa; phylum Annelida; class Clitellata; order Crassiclitellata; family Lumbricidae; genus Lumbricus; species Lumbricus rubellus. The sequence goes on along the minus strand of OX243826.1, from coordinate 19,413,730 downwards.
GTGTAATAATTAACCGTAATCGGTACCCTATACGGAACCGAATGACTATAATAACCCTATTCCTAACCCTAATTTATTCCTAACCCTAACCGACCCTCACGACGCCTAACCTGACCCTAACCGACCCTCACGACGCAGGTCTTATACATACATTCTTAGCTCTTTCGGGCATAACTTTTGAATGGCGTGGAATATCATTACAAAATTTACATCAAAATGTGCGTAAATGAACCTCCTACGAGTACCTACAATATCATAATTTTCATACTCTAGAACGAGGGTGAAAAAAATTCTGGCGCCAAATCGTCCGGCGCCAAAACGGTCGCGCCAAAACGGCGGCGCCAAAACGTCCGGTGCCAAAACGGCGGCGCCAAAACGTCCTGCTTCGTGTAAATATGAATTGCCTTTAAGTCTGTAAAATTTCATTTCGAAATTCGTACTTCTGGTCAAGATATTGGCAAAAACCTTAGGCCTATAGGTACTTTTTATGGCCCACCCTGAAGAGCAACGCCATTTAAATCCTACAGTAACTATCATTTAGTTTTTTTATAGTTTTTTTATGCTATGTTATAGGCCTACTGTGTTGTGTTATATTAAATTAATTATGGGTCATATTATACTATAAGGTATACGGAAGCCATTTCTCATGCATAATATTGGAGCGCTAAAGCCCAAGAATCTCGAAGTTCAAAGCTCACGCTATTTAATAATTTCAAACTTATTATGCCCACTTCAAGGAAACACTGATGTGAAAAGGTTCTATGTAGGGCCTGTAGGTCTATACAATAATTATGATAAAATGAACAATTTTCCAGAGTTGCATGGCTTGTGCACTAATATCTTACAGTTCACTAGAATTGATCCTTGTGCGGCCGTGCAAAAAGATGGCACTTTTATATATTCGACTATAGCTGTAGAGGTTGCCGAAGAAATTTCATTTTGCGCCCCTACACGTGTGGGATGACAGTCAAATATCGGGTTTTCGCCCTGTCTGAACCATTCCCACCCTGACCCCGGACTCCGCAATAATCTCACCCCACACCGCCTCTCCCGCGTCCACACGCCTCCACGTATAACCCTATAGGCCTACACCTCTCCTCCCTACCATGCATATACTTGGCCCAGTACCCCGTAAAAAGCGCGCTGGACAAATGCGCGCCGACATAACCGCGCAGTCAACAAAATATAGACTAACTTGCACAGACAAAAACGAAAAAAATCACGAACAAACTCATTGGTAATTGTAATTTGTCTGGCAAATATGCGAACCTCCTGGAATCTTTCGGTTTCCTTAGAAGTCTCATCAGTCGGCGTTATGCAGTCTTTTTGCTTTACATTATGTGCCGTAGTTTGCGCTGAGCAAATAGGCAACCAGTTGGTAGCGAGCCTCCTTGAATCTTTCAGTTTCCATTGAAGTTTCGTCAATCGGAAATTAAAATTGCAAGGCAGTGGTTAATTTAATTTAATTTATTTGTAGACAAACAACTTTCATCAAAATAGGTGGTTGAATCATTGCTTTGATGAAAGACTTTAAATATTGGCCACATGTACAAGGTGGCTCAAAAAATGTACCACCGGATAAAACGCGATATCTTCACAACCGATTGACCTTTTTTGCGAAAATTTTCCAATTTTATGGGGAATGATTTTCCAACAACCCCTGAAAGTGTCCGTTGAAATGTTTCATGTTTGCAAGAGTTACAGCTGTTTAAACTTTCAATTCCGTTTTCGAATTTCCGCGGAAAAATGAACGTCACTTGTTGATTTCCATGTCAAATGATATCACTTTTCACCACGACCTCAGAATTTCGTTTTGCAGTTTATTGCAAGATATAATGGGAGTGTCCACTCCCTGCTTTAACACGAGTTCGAATTCTTTTTGTGAAGTTCAGCCTTGTTGATTGGGTCCTGCGGCAACTGATCCCACATTAGCAGCAAGACTTCCACCAGCTAGCCAATGTTCTCCAACTTGGGATAAAATGTCTTGCAGCGTTCCAGCATAGCTCCCCAGACGTGATAAGCAAGAGGACTAAGGTCTGGCGAGGTTGTTAGTCACCTTTGCCAATAATTTTACTGCAGTTGATGGCAAAAATAAGGTGCGTCATCACAACCAGCCTTGCTGTGCGAGCAAGCAGGCGCACTGTCCTGATGGAAATTAAAACCAGATGTTAGAGCAAACCTGGTCTTCAATGAGTCTGGGTAAGAGAGTTCAGCGATGAGTTTGACATTTAGCCTACTGAATGGGATTAAATGCAGTCTTTTCTTTCAATCGTAGCACACGTCAGCATAGCTTCCATCAGCTAGCCAATGTATACCACGCCAGGGCACTCAAAGCTCTTATTTCTGGCCCACCAAGGGGCTGGAAGAGGCCACCCGGACGACCAAGGCATACATGGACCAGAACGGTTGAGGCAGATCTCCGTCCTCTGAACTTCGGGTTGAGCACGGCATGGAGACGAGCACAGGACAGGGTCTTGTGGCAACGGACGGTGGAAACGGCCACGCTCCAGAGAGGGGCACGCCAATGATGATGATGATGTCAGCATAGCTGATGCTGAAACCATGATGTGCTTTGCAAACTTAACCCTTTCAAATACCAAGCGAATTTCCTGAACATGGCGCTTTTTCCCCGTCAGACCAAAGAACAATTTCCTGCCTCTCTTCCAACATCTGACCTCCGTTACATAAACACGTTTGCAGATAGCCTTTACTGTGTTCAGGCTCCACTTTTCATTGGGTCTTTTGCTACGACCGCGCGATGTCCCAGTCTCTGTTCACGTAACGTCCGAGTTGGCATTTTATCGTCTGCAGAACATTTGCCCATGACGTTCAGTAACGGATTCACAAACTGAGATCTTAATATACAAAGTATGACCAAATACTAAAAGCTTACATCATAAACAGCTTCTTTGCAGCTCTTAGCAACGTTGTATGACATCATCATCATTTTGTGTGTTGCAATATGCCACAAAATTGCAATGAAATCACATGTATTGGAACACGATTCTCCGGATATTTGAAAAAACCAAATTGAAAGATTAAATAGCTGTAACTTTTGCAAACATAACATGTTTCAAATGGAACTTTCAGGGATTGTTGGAAATTCATTCCCCTACAAATTGCAGAATGTTTGGTAAAAACTTTCGATCGGTTGCGACGTTATTGCATTTTATCCGGTGGTACATTTTTGAGCCACCCTGTACATCAGAGATGCCTTTTATACCTAGCATCCGTCAGTCAGCAAGAGCAAGGCGGATCTATAATGATGTTGACAAAATGATGCAGCTTTTAATTGCTACTTCTATCATTGTGTGACATGAACTTTTATAATAATATTATATGATACTATTTACCATCATAATTATGATGATAATGTCATTATTTACTAAGCCTATTATAATAATGTAACTATCAATTTACAGTGAGTTTTATTTGCTGTATAGACTATTATGTGTGCAAATATACCTAATTGTACAACCAAACTAAGCCCAGTCTGCAATGGAAAATTGGAGGGGAAGCACTTCTTATCTTTGCTCATGGTCTAATTATTTGTGTAACATCCTAGACGAACATCAATTTTATAAGTTTATTGTCATCATGTGAGCTATATTTTGTCGCTTCAATCCGTCCTCACTGAATATTCAAGAGGCTCTTCAGAAATCGGTTAAACATATTATTTCATGCTGGGTGAGAAGTGTAGGTAGGTATTGCTTTAATTTTTGTTAGGCAAATGAAAGTAGGCTACAGCCTTTGGTCCACGCCGCGCGCTTATATCGGCGCGCATTTGACCCGTGTGCGCTTTTGTCGGCGCGCTTTTGTCGGCGAGCTTTTGTCCTATGCGCTTTTGACGGGACACCATCTGGCCCGGCCATAATCCACATACCGCCAGCACCTGATGGAAAATCTTGGTTCGTCCTTGCAAATTTTGGTCAACTACCCCCGTCACAACTAAGCTCCGACCCGCCTCTGCGTCGCGGAGTGTGTGTGTATTGACTGTGGGTGGTTGCTCTGGTCGCACTCTATCTCTAGCTGCAAGGTTTGAGATGTAAAGCTCCGATACTGCGAATGTATGAAATAACAAAATTGGTGCTTTTCGCCTTTACGCAGACCCCCCGTGGTGAGGGGATTTACCAATCCCCCACTGGGTCATTTTGGTGATCAATCGCTGCGAAACTGTAGGCGTATAATTCTGAGCAAACATACACATATCCACATTCTCTTTCCCTATGGTTTATGCACTGAGAGCGCCTATAAATAACTTAGTTAATACGGCGAGAGGCGAGAATGGCGCTAAGGTATGATGTCTTCTGCTGAGCAATGGCGACGCGATAGTTAATGCGCAACGGTGAAATCGCTTCTTAAAATATGTATAGGCGCTAATTACCGCATCGAAATTTAAAATGTCCAAATCTCGGGATTTAAAGTGAATTGAGAGCTGAAAAAGTCGCGTTGACCTACAAATTTCCATAACAATGATTTTTAAAAATTCGTCAACCGAAAGTCTACCGTTTCAGAGCATTTCTGAGGACATGGAATCTCTACACAGATCGACAAACTTTCTGCTTTATATATTAAAATTAACTTTGTAATTGAATCTGCACTAATAAATGGGGTTTGTTGCAGAAATATCCGATCACCTACCAAACTAACTTCAGCAAATAATAACTTTAAAGCTGATAAACTTTAGCATAACCTATTCTAGACAAATTATATCATTTTCAAGTCCAACAAGGCGCAAACTCCAAATAACAATAGCCTAATAAAATTGCTGTGGATAATAAGACCATTCCTCCAGCTGTAACGTCTAAATTTGTTTAAGTTCACATTGGCCCTAAACCAACTCCCGAAATGGAACGCGCATGCACGAAATTTACAAAGAACTGGCAAAAACATTGCATAATTAAAAGAATCTTCTCCATGATTCCATGATTCCAAATTGTCGTTAACCGATCTGTACTACTCACCTACCCACCCGCTATTTTAGAAGTCGGCTGCCTCTACGATCTCATGTTGGTCTCCTAATTTACAATTATACACACAGTCACACATAGGCTATTATAGTTCCCAAGTCCAGATCAATTATGTCAATGGTCATTTTCATAATGCAGTGACTAAATCCTTAGCGGAACTCAACGAAGAAGAAGAAGAAGGAGGAGGAAGAGGAGGAAGAGGAGGAGGAGGAGGAAGAGGAGGAGAAAGAAGAGGAGGAGGATGAGAAAGAAGAAAAGGAGCAGGAGAAGCAGGAAGAAGAAGAAGAAGAAGAAAAAGAGGAGGAGGAGCAGGAGGAGGAAGAAGAAGAAGAAGACTCAAGTTCCGCTAAGAATTTTCTTCTTCTCTTCTTTCCCTTCAGGCTTGAATTAATCCCTCTCTACGAAGGATCCTCATCCTCTTCCACTTTCCTCAAGTGTTGTATGGATTCATATTGCTTCCTGTGGCACTGCTTTACTCGCCATATTGTCGAAAATACTACGCTTGCAGGTGCATCCTGTTTTACTTGTAGGATGCACGCTCAGGAATATTAAATTAAATGGAAATAAATTGAACCCCCGACCTGATCTAGTTATTATTGCAAAATCTGCCAGTTACAGAGGCATAAATTCTTGCAGGTCAGTGTGTTTCATATTGCTGGAGACCGGTCAAAATCGCTCCTATTGTGTCCTGGGGCATTCTTCAGCCGAATATTACAGACGAAAATCACTGCAAATTCCTCTGTAGCAAAGCACCGAATTGCACTGGCATCGACTGGAGACCAGGTTGCTATTTGTCATACCAAGCAGTACCTCTCAATAACGACACAGGTGTACGTCACTGGGATGTCGAAAGGAATTTACCAACCAGCTGTCAGGGTTAGCACGTTATCCTACTGATAATTAATTAACTTAATCACGGCAAGATATGTTCTGCTACGTTCCCAGAAGGTAGGCTACTACCAAGTTTAAAATGTGCTTTTGAAAGAGAAGCAAATGTTGGGAGCGTAGGCCTCAAGGCCGTTGACAGGGGGTGTTTTGGGTGTTTGAACACCCCCGAAATGGAAAATGCAGAAAAAATCTATTGCATTTACTAGTTCGTGATGCAAAAATCATGAAAAAACCCATGAAAACACCCCCCGAAATGAAAAAATAGATGAACTTTCAAGCTGATGACTAAAAAAGGTCGTCAGAAATTTTCCGACAAAGAAACACCTCCCGAAATAAAAATCCTGGCTACGGCCTTGGTTGGCCTAGCCTACATGGGTCAACGCAGTTAGGAAAAGATTTAAAATATTCATTCAAGTATTTATATACAGCGCCTCTTCAAGGAAACTACTCAGAGGTGCACCCGATTCCATGACGGCCAAAATAACAGTTTCAGGTGGTTATAGAATGTGTCAGAGAGTGACCCAGAGAACAGACGCAGCTTAAGAGGGAGGCCTTTCCATGCTGCCAGGTAAACCATAAAAAAATGGTTTTTGCGTGATGGAGGTACGAGAAAAAAGAAACTGAAAACGTTTATTTTACCACTCAACGCAAGCATCGACTAGTCCGAGTACCGGTACCCTATACATGCAGGCTGACAAAGATCAAATAGGCCTAAGAAGGTTGGACCAAGACCTAGCTGCGGGGCTGTTTTTAAGGAATTTTAGAACTGCACAATTCTTTCTCTCCTTTCACATCCTTCATGGTAAATTACTTCCAATCGGAGGACAATGAACTTTTTTGCTAGTTTTAACTGAACAGAAGTGCTTTAACAATTATAGCACACATCCATTTAGAAACTGCACAATTTGTGTACAGCTACACGTTAAATGTCAGCTAGACTAACTGACATCGCCATTCCAAGGAAGCGACCATGTATTCAATACGCTGACGGACAGAGAATCAGCGCAGAACATCCGGCATGTTTTTTGAAACGTCACTGGATTTTGGAATAGGCCTATGTCCAATTAGGCGCCCTGAAAAAATGTAGAATACGATCAAGCCGACGAGATGGTAAACCAGAACAAAGAGCTAGGCAATAGTTCAGAGGAGCTGTGACAAAGAAATGAACAAGTTCATGAATATAATTTTATGGGATTAACGTCCCTATCACTATAGTAAGAGATAAAGTTGCTTATGGCCAAAATATTGATAAGATTTCAGAAGTTTTCCATTGGCAGAAAGAATAATTATTCAAGATATCTTACCTGCATTCCTCAGTTTCAAGATCTAGCAAGTTACAGTTACAACTGGGTCTAATTTTGCATCTTTAACAACTGACACTTCTCATATCGCTTATAAATTTGCCCATGTTCGGTGTAGTGAAATAGGGGTAGTCGGCAATTATATTATTTTTTATTGGGATTAGCTTGTTAAATTTTGCATCTTTAACAACTGACACTTCTCATATCTCTTATAAATTTGCACATGTTCGGTGTAGTGAAATAGGGGTAGTCGGCAATTATATTATTTTGATTGGGATTAGCTTGTTAAATGAAGTTTAGATTATGATTTTGATTGTTGGCTTCAATATTTAACTGCACTATAATATTCAGACTGCAACAATATTCTAAGTAGGCATATTAAGCAATCTTAAAATGTATCATGTATACAGAGAGAATGACGTGGTCGCACAATGGATCCACTCTGCAGAAAGCCTCAGAGGGCAGAGATAATTGGCGAGTGCAGAAAGAAATAGAGACAGACAGACAGACAGACAGACAGAGACAGACTGGGGCGCGGTGGTGCCAACCCAATATTTAACTTGGATCTCTAGTCCTATTAGATGCGTCATGGATCATGCAACTTGAAAATGCAAATGACTTGCATTATTTCAACAAAATGGGAAACTACTTAAACTTTAATAGAGTCTAAGATCATGGCCTAGTTTTGTCCTTTACGACTTACGTGAACCAATTATTCATGCTGCAGTTTATCTGTTTGTCTTAATGTTAAGAATCTACAGCACACCCAGGATATTCTACCGCACGTACTAGCAAAACTTTTACGTCGACAGTTTATCGGTCTACTGTTTTCATTAGTAAGTCTCCTACTGTTCCTAGAACAGTATTTATTTATTTACTTTATTTTATTTAATTTCTGGAAAAAATAAGTATCGAACAACATGGCACCTCTGCACTGTCTGCAGAGCTCAAAGAAATCTTTTGAGGATTTGCAGAATTCAACGAACCGTTTGCAGGAGGGAATCGCTGGACTTACTGACCCCTTGATCGCAGGTGACATCATTAAATGATGTTGTGCCACACCTGATAATGACACTGACTCTCACCATGATATTGCGCAATAGTGATGGTTTAGGTCCACGAAAGGCTATGTGTTTTGGTCACGACTCTAAAAAAAATTGCAACTGATTTGAGTGAGAGTCAGTGCCATTGTCAGGTGTGGCAAATAGTTGCATGATGCATATGCTTGTATTATAAAACGCTCACCGGCGTTGGAGTTTCTTAGAATTAAAGACAAATTGAATGTAAAAAATTAATACCTTGATGTGTTGCTATCCACACCATTTAAAATACAAAGGCCAGAACGAGACATCAAGGAGAGCGCATAAAAAGGACTAAACAATGTTTGGTACATATTAGGCCTATTCCAGGCCAATCACAAACTATTTCTTGAGATTACTTTCAGATTATACACCGTGATTAAAAAAAGTAAGCCAAATTGTTTTTCATATATCTCTAATGCCTGATAACATACCACGCTACAATTGTCCAAATATTTAGAGAATTGAACCTAGAATATGATTCCAAAATTTTATGAGATAAAGTTGAACGGATAAAAAGATATTAATCTTTAACACATTCGCTGCCAAAACAGGGTGAGATGTTAACAGACCCGTGTGCCAATGCAAAACGAGGGTTAAAAAATTTATTATTTATTATTTATTTATTATTTATTTATTTATTAATTATTAATTATTTATTTATTTATCATTTATTTATTATTAATTATTATTTATTTATTATTTATTACTTATTTATTTATTATTATTTATTAATTAATTATTTATTATTATTTACTATTTATTTTTATTTATTTATTTATTTATTATTTATTATTTATTATTATTCATTTTTTATTTACTATTTATTATTTATTATTATTTATTTATTATTATTTATTATTATTTATTTATTATTATTTACTATTTATTTATTATTATTTACTATTTATTTATTTTTTATTTATTTATTTATTTAATATTTATTATTCATTATTATTTATTATTTATTTACTATTTATTATTATTTATTTATTATTTATTTATTTATTCATTATTTATTATTTACTATTTATGTATTTATTTATTTATTATTCATTATTATTTATTATTCATTATTATTTATTATTTATTTACTATTAATTATTTATTATTATTTATTTATTATTCATTATTATTTATTATTTATTATTTATTTACTATTTATTATTTATTATTATTTATTTATTATTTATTTATTTATTTATTATTTATTATTTATTTATTGCCTGCTAACCGTAGTATTGCGTCTACTGAGGTACGTATATATACGTACGTGGCACTTGCCGTGGGCTTAATGAAGTACGTATATATTATACGTACGTGGCACTGAATGTGTTAAACTTCGTATGCCGAAATTGCCGTTTACAAGCCATTTTCTGTCAGATTCAGTAAAATGTAAGTCAAACTTTTATCATATCTCTAATGCCTGATGATTAATCATTCTAAACTTTTCCAGACATGTAGAGAATTGAACTAACAATAATACTCGATTATTTAATTAAATAAGATGCTCAAAGTGTCATCCTCCAGCTTGCACGCAAGCCTTGAGGCGCTGGCGCCATTAGGCAACAGCATCGTCGATTATCCTCTGGTCCAGGGCATCCCACACTTCCAGCAAGGGTTGCTTCAGATCGTTTATATCATGGATTGTTGTCTGGTAGACTCGGTCTTTCATCATGCACGCGCCACACTTTATAGTCGACAGGATTCAAATATGGGCTGTTCGGAGGCCATAATGTGGGAGAAATGAAATCTGGCGTCTCTCTTGTCAGCATTTCGATGATTTCCTTGGCTCTGTGGGCTGGCGCTGTTCTGTTGAAAAAGAAAGCAGCCTTCTGGGGCTATAGATTTCTGATAACAGGTGGAAGATGTTGTCACCGCAGAACGTTGCTATAATATATTCCGTAAAATTTTACTCCAGGATCCCTGAAGACCAAAATTGGGAACTATCAGGCATCGAAACCGCAGCGAACACCATAACAGATTTGCTGAAAACTGAAATTTCTGGAGATGAAGTTTAAATATTCATATTTTTCTATCCGTTCAAATTTATGACATGATATTTTGGAATCCTATTCTTGGTTCAATTCTCTAAATATCTGGAAACTTTTAGTATGATTAATTATCAGGCATTGGAGATATAATAAAAACAGTTTAGCTTACTTTTTTATTGAATCTGACAAAAAATTGCTTGTAAACGGCAATTTCGGCATATGAAGTTTAAAGATTCATATCTTTTTATCTGTTTAATTTTATCACATGAAATTTTGGAATCATATTCTTGGTCCAACTCTCTAAATATTTGGAATTTTTTTATCGTGATATGTTATCAGGCATTAGAGATATATGAAAAATAATTTGGCTTACTTTTTTTAATCACGGTGTAGATTGAAAACAAAGACATAATAACAACGTGACGTAAGTCCAACTTGAAGTTGAAGTTACAAATAGGCCTATTGCGGTTGTTTGAATAATGTTTGTTTTGCACTATTTTGCTTTTCTTTTAGGTATCACAGTATTGGCGGTATTACTGGGACTTGCTATATTAATTATAATCGGACTTTCTATAAATACCATCAGAACTCGAAGAAAGTCACATCAGAAAAATGACATAAAAAGTGTGGAGATAGATGACAATTATGATTGTCTACAGGTGTGTTCATAAATAGGCTACATTGTAAACTAAATCACAGTAGTAAACACCGCATTTCTTCAGCGTCACACAGAGAAGCCTAGGATACCTGTGTAGCAGTGTGTAAACTATCTACGGTGGTACGGTACGGTGGCCGATTGGCTAGAGCAGTCTGCCTGTAACGCGGAGAATTAGGCCTATAATTATGGGTTCGACTATCTCCGAGTTTATCATTTCATGACATTTTTATACCATACGGGAAAACGATTTTTCTTGAAGAGCGTTATTATAGGTCTTGTTATTGATCTTCACTGGAAGTCAGTTCTTTGTTTCATGTATGATGTAGGTCTATGTATGATCTGTGGCACTTTTCTGTGCAATTTAGTAATCGATGTATTTGCCCAAGTTTTCTTAATGTCGTTACTTTGATGTGCATTAGGGTGCCACACTGGTACACGGTTACCGACTGGTTAGGGTAATCGGCCTGCAATGAAGAGAGTGGGCCTACTGACTCGACACTCGTCCGAGGCGGTTATTGCGTAGGGATCGTGAGCAAGTCCTTCGTGCACAATAATTAATGCTCTGATTGTGTGCACTTCCAAACTTTGGAAGAACAGCATAAATGTACATGTATTGAATTCCATTGCTTTGATGTGTGTTTATACTCAATAAATAATATTTTAGAATATTATTTTGTTGAGTTATTTGAAGTTAATATACACGCATACCTACAAGTAAGTGTCTAGATAAGTCTTCTTGATGCGCGGTAGGTGACCGTTGGCCTAATTGGAGTAGGCCTATACAGTATACAGGTCTGCAATAATTATTGCTTGAGGCGTTTGATGGGCGGCCCTGTGAGCGATGGCTCGTATTGGTTCTTAATCACATATTTAATTTCTAACAACCTTTATGCATTTCAGAGCTTTAAAGAAACTTTTATGGTTGAACTTACAGATGGACGACACGAATGAAATCTCGAAAGAGAGACCATACTTGAGTATAGTAAAGACGCCATAACAAGTCCTAGTCCTGCGTACTATAGACAGACAAGATGACGATTGGACGGATATCTATTCGGATTCGATTGTCCTGAGAAGAGGAACAGAATCACTGACAGGAGTTGAAATCAGTATCCAACATCCAACTCAACTAAATAGTTTATGACGTGTGATTCAACTGATCTAATTCCTTTGCATACTTTTCAACTACATAATAGGTGGGCCTACAGACTGTAAGACGCGTCGCCTGCCACTATCCGTTTTTTCTATATCCCGAGTGCCAAAAGTTATGTAGCGCCATTAACTTTGCCGTAGCCAGTTTTCAAGAATCAAAGCGTGGGCCTGTTCATTATTCTAGCACTTTCCTAAAAATTCAAGCGTTTCCGATATCGAGCAGTTTCTCATGTTTTCATCATTTTCAAGCATTCTAGCTTAAGCTAGCTTATTCCAGCATTCTACCTGCTTCTCATATTCGAGCATTTTCCAATTTTTTTTAGCAATTCCAATATTTTAGTATTTTCTAATATTCTAAAATTTATTAATATTCAAGTATTTCTCGTGTTCTAACATTTTCCTATATTTTCTAATTTTCTGATGCTGTGACATTTCCGCACAATTATTCTATCATTTTTCAATATTCAAGCATTTATTAATGTTCAGGTATTTTGTCATGTTCTTACATTTTACAATAAACATTATTTTCTAATTTTCTGATGTTATGACATTTCAGCATATTCTACCATTTTTCAACATTCAAGCATTTTTCTAATGTTCTATCCGCGACAGAATGTAGCTACATTACCGTCAAGAGTCAGACAGTTAACTATTAAGTGGAATAAAGATTACGTAACCCCTTTGAATTCTCTTTGTGGTCAATTAACGAAGACCGCAAGATCTTGCTCAGGGGAAAAAATGCATAGACAATGCAATTATTAAATGAATGTTGTTTTTGTAACTAAGTTGCGGAGAAGAATTTTACATGTGTCATGTAGCGACAAGATTACAAAAAAGCCATTAGCCATGCTCAACCTAAAAAAATCTTCACCAGTGGCGTAGTCAAAAAATTATGATTGAGGGGGTTATGGCCTGTCCAGATGCCCTTCCTGACACCAATCCAACAGTTTTACAGCAAGTAAAAAGGGAATAAAATAACAAAGGGGATAAAGTAAGAAAAACAATTGTTACTACAAAGAATTGCTTTGTTTTTCTTATTTAAGTTGATAAATAACCTTTTTAAAAACTTTTTCCTAAGCCAGTGGGTTTTTAAACCCCATAAAACCCTGTCTACGAATTTTAGAGGTTGGACTGGGAGCGCTTCTGAGTAGCATCTTCACCCATAGAGCGTAGGTCCATTATAGATCCGAGCTGCAATGATTAGATAAGTATATAGCCTATGCGCAGTCACTTAAATAGTGTCCACTTCTGAACTGTGGCACGCCTACTCGCATTGCGCAATTGAATGTCTAATTTGTTTCACTACTGAACGTGTGCTAAAAGTCGTAGTTTATCAGTCAGGATCCGGTTACCTATAAACAGCACGTACACACTACACAGTCGTACAGTTCTTTTTCCACGACGCCCGGTTGTTATTGCAGAGTTCTGGGAAGCATAGCTTGACTGGCTAACATGATTTCAAGAGAAATTGTCAATCTAACCTTTTATAGGCTTTTTTCGACCGAATCTGACATTCTTCAAAATTCAGAGTGGCATCCCTGGCAAATAGAATGCGTTTAGATCTGCAGTCAGAGCAGACCTGTCTATTATTATTCTCATTACTGAATGAATCGGATACCAGAGATCGTCGGTAATCGAAAAATGCACTTTAGACGATTAATCTGAAGTATCCAGTGGCCTGTTTTACTCTTGACCTGCCTTATCACCAGCCTAAATTTTGAAGGAATGTTTTTTAATATGTCTATTTTTTAGGCCTACGTATGATTTCTCCTACCCCCTGAAAACCCTCCATAAACTGACGGGCCCTGTTGAAATTGTATAATAGACCGCCACTGCAAATATCGAATAATTACTGCATTGCAAGCAGAGTGCAGTGAGGCACATGAAATGCAATGAAATTAAAATTGAATTCAAAGAGAGAGCCTATTGATTTTTAAGATCATGACGGTCTTCACACTTCTTTGCCTGTAATAGCTTTCACTTTACTTCTCACGTTTCTGGTGAGAATGTCTCTTAATCGCAGCATTGCGTCATCCTGAGTTGAATTTCCCAACATGGCGCTACATGTTTCTCGAGAGAAATGACATTTCTTGTAATGCTGGTTCAATGCAATCTCTGGATTAACAGACACTGTATTGACATATTTGGAGTACCTGGCGGTCAATCCCCAGCAGTAATGGTTGTGCATATGAGTGCAGGCTTGAGGATCTATTATGGACTTCACTGAATAACCACTAGGGCTTAGCGCCACCTTTCTTCGAAACCTCAAGAAACTTAAATATGGTGATATTGTATCGTCAGGTGGTAGATCCAGAAAGAAATAATTATTTCTGAAACAGTAATTGGCACTTCTTCTTTTCTCCTCTGCATTCTTTCTGTCCAGATTGGTTAGAAGATCTGAGAGATTTGCTTGATGCCTTGGCATTATGATTTCGTCAAAATCCATGACGGCTATTCTGCGAAATTCATACATGTGTCGATAAATGCAATCGTTAATCGCCGGTGTAAGATGAAGCCAGAACTCTTTGTCGGCATCGTTCACTGATGAGTATATGTAGCTCATCTCATGCAGATCAACAAACCCTTCGGCAGCATAATGTCTAAAGACGTCTAGAACTGATTCAGATGCTGACAATACGTATATTCCGATCAGACTGACGCCAAGAATTTTCTGTAGTTCCATCCACTCAATCAGTCGATTTGGATCTAGATTTAATCCATACGCGGCTTGTGGGCATACGCAGATGTCGCGCTGTTTTTCCGGTTTATTTGGAAAAGTGACAGGAACGCAAACGGAAGAGTTCACATCCCAAGTAGACCGGGTAAAGATGGCAACTGCGTGAGGAATCATACCTCTGATTGACGGACATGTATAAACGTATTCCCTGGCTTTGCGCTTGTTTAAGTCCCAACCGAATCCAATGGCTTCTGGCTCATCAATCATGAGTAAAGCAACAGTATTGGTATCATGGTGAAGTATACAATAAAGCTGACCAACATTGAATGCGTAGAGCCTTTCAAACGGGTCTGAGACTGCGATGATCCTAATGACTGGATCCGACATTAAAGATGGTCGGTCATCGTAAAATGCGCTGTAGACGTACAGTCTGAACATTTTGCTGCTGAAGTTCACCCACTTGACATCGTTGTTCCGACAGATTGGTCCAACGCCGGATTCATTTCGGCGATTGATTTTCCAGATGAGATGAATCTCCGATTGCGGCGATTGGTAAGGTCTATACATGTATATTGTGTAGACTGACAATATGGTCAAGGCAGCAAATGCGAATCCGTAAATCTGTAGTAAACCAGAAAATAGTCGATATGTTATTCTATTCTATTTTCGGATTTATTAAGCGCCTCTTACAGTACTACCTAATCTGAGCGGATCACAATGCGAAGAACCCCTGGAAAAAGTCTTAAGACAATGGGCAGAAAAAGTAATGACTCCAGATAAGATCTGAGAGCGAGTTATAGTATTATAGGAAGACCATTCCACAGCAAAGGGTCAACAGAGGAATAGGCACGATGCTGTGATGTGGCAGTCGGGGACCGTGGTACAAGACGGTGTTATTGCCTGCAGGCAAGGGTCAGGAATCTAACGTCAAATTGCATTTCTTTATTAAATTGCTTCTTGAACCTACTGGCTGTTATTAAAATTAGGTCGCGTTGACTAGGCTACGGTTATGAATATTGTGGGGCGCGGTGGTGTAGTAGTGGCGTCGTTGCCTTGGAGACGGAAGGTTCAAGGTTCGAATCCACCTCACCGGGTAAGGACCTTGGGCAAGTCCTTCACTCACAATTGCTCAGCGCTTCGGCGTGAAATTCCGATGCAGTGTCCGCTCTGCATTCGGGAGCGCTTCTAAGTAGCGAGAGCTTTAAGGAGCGCTATAACAAGTGCACATACAAACAATGGATGGTCTTCGAAGTATAATTATTGTCATTGGAAGAGTCTATAGTGTGATTTTCATATTCTCAAAAGCAAGTGACAGCAAACAGTATCGGTCAGGGATATTTAATTTTGAGTTATTGGCGATGACCATGGGCGGAGTTTGGTTTCAGTTTTTTTGGGGGGAGGGGGAGCGGGCCTAAAAATAACTTGGGTTTTGGGAGACTTAGTCCAGAACGAGCTGCGCCGACAGTATTTTCATCGACCAAATTTCGGATGACTTTTTTAGTCTTTTGGTCGAAATCTCATGAAAATATAGCATTTCCCCGTAAAAACCGATGACCTTTTAAAAAATCTTCTGTCGAAATAAATATATCACTTTCCCGTAAAACATCGGTGACCCTGTTTTATAGTCCTCCGGTCGAAATCTCATAAAACATACAGATATGTTATACGAATTTTTCCAGTAAATATTTTTGCCCTTTCTGGGAGGGGGCTTAGCCCTTGTATCTTCTCAAAAACCCCGCCCGTGGCGATGATCAGATTTTTGTAGATTTTGTGCCGTGTGAAGAGACTGTTGTAGACATCGCATGGAGCCATAACTTATAAGCGTTTTGGACTACACGGTGACGGAGGTTTAAGCCATTAGAATGCTCACTGGGTTTTAATCATTCCAACTTAAGATGTGGCAAATATTGTCTAGCGTCTTCACTATTATAGGCATGTCCTATTTGCACGGTAATCACGATGTCGTCATTAAAAAATAATGAAACCAAGGTCATGTATTCAATAAAATAATAGCCTATATTCATATTGACAATAAAATAATATTTTATATAGGCCTAATTATTATGATACTCTTTAATTGTCTTTATCATAATATTATTATGCTAAATGCACTTACTTTTCTTCCAGGAACAAACCATTTGGGAAAATTGAACGTAGGCATACACTTGCTCATCGTCTATTTGCTGATATTTCCGTCCAAAAGAAGTTCACTGTAATCCAAAATCTGAACAATTCATGCGATTAATTATTCAAACAGGCGATGCAAAAACCTTTAGCTTGAAGAGAAAATACAGCTAAAATAATATGCCGCCATATTCCACGAAAGACAAACGCAGTATTTTTCTACTGCGAAAAATACCCAGATTCAATGCGTCAATAAAATTTGTCATTCGCATCCTAAACTTTGACGATCATTCAATATTGACGCTTAGGTCTACGTAGGTTATAGAGCATGTTTCTATACTTCTCCGTATAATCATAATTATGTCAGGCCTAGCCTACGTCTCACTGCACATGAAAGTAGGCTACAAGTACTCTATGGCCTAAAACAGCTTCAACCAGATAAACGCAAAGTCCAATTGCTTTTTAACAAGCACATCTGATCGTTTTACATGTATCTATGCAGTGTTCAAATCAGAGTGTTTTGCACTTTGCAGCTAGGCCTATACAGATTGACGCGGTGCAATTAAACTGTTCAGTGCAAACGAGCATGGCCTAGGTAGCCTATACAAAATTCCGAATGCCTATCCATTTAGCCTCTCAGTCACAGATATAGCGCAGGTGTAAGAGTTCTGCTACCTGGTGAGTATGACGAAGAAGAAGATGATTCTTCGAAGTAGGCTGGGATGCTGTTCTGATCGGACGCATGAATTGTGTATGGGATCGAAGATGACATAGCCTAAGAAATCTTGATGCGTTCCAAATGGAGGGAGCATAGAGTTTAAATGAGGAAATCAGCTGGACGGAACAAAGAAATGAAGATTTAATATGAAGTGAAGAAGTGTTAGGACGAAGTTATAAAAAGTGATACCATACCTGAGAGACTATAAAGAGATCTGAAACCTACAATAAGAGAGAAATAGAGACAAACACAGAGAGAAAGACTGAGAAAGAGACAGAAAGAGACAGAGAAAGAGATAGGGAGGGAGATAGAGAAAGAGAAAGAAACAGAGAGAGACAGAGAGAGAGAGAGAGAGAGAGAGAGAGAGAGAGAGAGAGAGAGAGAGAGAGAGAGAGAAAGAGAGAGAGAGAGAGAGAGGGGGAGAGAGAGAGGGAGAGAGAGAAACAAAGAGAGAGACATAGAGAAACAGGGACAGAGAGACAGAGAGATACAGAGATAAAGACAGAGACATAAAGAGGGAGAGAGAGAAAATGGATGAGATGAGTTTTATTTGCTGTCAATATTTGTGCAAATAATAGGCCCCCTATATTTGTACAACCAAACTAAGCCTAGTCTTCAGTGGAAAAATTGGAGGGAATACCACTTCTTATCTTTGCTCATGGTCTAAACATTTGCGTAACATCCTTAGACGAACATCAATTTTATAAGTTTATGTGAGCTATATTTTGTCGCTTCAATCCGTCCTCACTGAATGTTCAAGAGGCTCTTCAGAAATCGGTTAAACATAATGTATGTATGTGCACTTGTTATAGCGCCCCTTCAAGTTCCTATTCAGAGGCGCTCCCGATGAAGAGCGGACACTGCATTGGAGTTTCACGCCGAAGCGCGGAGCAATTGCGAGTGAAGGACTTAATAATAATATTTCATGCTGGGTCAGATAAAACCATAAACATTTTGAAGCACCGTAACTATTAGACTTCTGTATACCTTCCCTAATCGTAAGCTAAAAATGAAACCGGTTTCATGACAACAGTACTAACAAGTTCTAATCAGCTCTTGCATTATACTAAGAGCGATAAGCATCGTATCTACATTTGTGTGTGATACTCTGCCACCACCTAAGGAAGTAGTCCTCCATAAAAATTTTCCAACAAAAAAGTAGCCTAAGTGTTGTCCTTCAAGATAGGGTAATTGAACATTTTGTCCATATGAATTACTTCCGATTTACTATGATATCGAACGCAACACAACTTAATAGATCTGCATGCTAATAGGCCTACGAACATAAAATAAAATAATGAGTTATCGAAATGAAGCAATACACATTATGCTTGGCAAGATTTCTCCCCCACCCCCTATAATGTTTCTGGTTATTTGCTATCGCTTCTTACCTGTGTGTTCTGTAACTACACTGTGTCCACAATAAAGTAGAACAAACAATAAAGTGTCATAACTCGGTTAAAATGTTTAGGATTCGTCTGAAATTTTACACACAGTGGCCATATCTACACGCGATCCTAAAGCCAACGAGAAATATTCGTGAGTTTGCCAAATTTATAAGCGTTTGAGAAGCAGCACCGAAAATGGAACTTACCAACATGCAAAAGCTGAAAGGAAGCAAAGTGCAGCTCAAAATGTCATTTTTGTTCGCGATCACACGACCGTAGACGTAGTAGTGTAGTAGCTGTCCCGGAAGACACTCGGCTTCAAATCCGCAGCTCTGGCCGCCTAGCAGTACAGACCTCGATCCGGGTACATGTACCGAAGTAGCGCGTTTTACGTTCCAGTATTCATGACATCGATAACCGTAGGGCGCGTTTGATTGAAGAGTGGCAGCTGTTTGACCAGGTGATCATCGACTGGACCATAAAACAGTGGCCTCTACGTCTATGGTCGTGTGTTCGTGAACAAAAGGGACATTTTGAACACCATTTATAGCTGAATTTCACTTCCTTTCAGCTGTTGCATGCTGGAAAGGTCCATGTTTTGGTGCTGCGTCTCAAACGCTCATACATTTGGCAAGCTCACAAATATTTCTAATCGGCTTTACGAGCTCGTGCAAATATTATGGTCACTATTGCTGGCCTATACGTTTTGACCCAGTAAGGACACTTTATTGTGTGTTCTACTTTATCGTGGACACAGTGTAGTTACGATTTATGTATAGATCTACTCTGTGATCTGTGTTCTTTTAAATTTTATTATGTTTTAACCGATAATTGGCTGAGATGAATGTATCATGGCTTGACAAGATTAAAGAAGATATGGAAAACATAATTTAAAAATTAAATGATTATTGTTTCAACTGCACAACATTGTAGCCTACACTGCAACCGGCTGCGGTCTGTCAACCGGATTGTCGAATTAAGGAAATTATTAATATTCGAGTGGCTCTTCAGAACCCGGTTTAATATAGAATGATGAACTTGAAGTAGCCTACCCTATCTGTTCGACAACTGTATTAATTGTCCCTTATCGTGAGTTAATTACGAAAGCGGGTTCATAATGATACTTTGTCAACACTTAAGGAAGTTATCCTTCAAGATAGCACTAATTAAACATACCCTGCCGGATATATATATATATATATATATATATATATATATATATATATTACCTCCGATTCAGCCATATAACGTCTCTGACGAAGCACAAGTTTCAGTCGATCTGCGTTCGATTTCCAAACACAACTGAGATATCGAGATGGAGCGATATATATTATGTGTAGTAAAAGTTGTTGCTATGTGTCTCCTGGTTATTTCTTACTGCTTCTCATCTGTAATTTTGCAAGGTAAGAGTTTGAATCATTGCTATTTATTAACAGAGTCAGCTTCAGCGGCTGTCGTTAACAATGATTCGCATGTTCTGCGAAGTTTGCTATTTTCCATAGTTCCAGTTAAGACATCAAATAATAATATGTATAACATTATTACGAAAATTTATATGGCGATATAACACAGCTTTATTACAAGGGTGCCTTACAAACAGCTAAAAAGCTAAAGACGTTTTTAAATCCAACATGATGTGAAGAAGATAAAGTCATGGCAGTGAGGAGCTTGTCTTATATATATATATATATATTATTATATATATATATAAGGTGGTAGTGCTAATATGCCTACACTAACTCAAAGATCGACTTGTATCTTACCATTCTCACGGTGCTAAATTGGGGTTAAAGATTGAACAGCAGGGTAAGTGAGAGGTGGATTGAGTGCCAGAACAAAGACATTCACAACAAAGAACAGTCTGATTGCCAGAGTTCAGAACTAGCTCTCTTGAAAAAGTATTTGGACTCATGATTAGGGTGTTGTACTTGCAAGATTGTGCTATAATGGTCTACGCCTAAAGCCTAAATATTAAATTCCAGTAGATCGTTGGGTTAACATAAACTGGCGATGCTCTGACAATCACCAAATGAAGATAATTTTCTACCATCCAACAAGCTCTCTAAATAGCTTAAGTCGTTTTACTCCTTTAGACGTTTCATAATGCTCACCGCGTTGTTGGAATCCAGTTCAGCAAAACTCTGGCGTTTTGGGTTCAACACAGCAAGGAAGGGTGGCGAACGAAGAGGAATGTAAAACACTTTTTGTTAACAACGGAACTTGCATCGGAATCGATTGGGTTAAGCGTCAGAGCCAATGTAGGTTTCAACTGACAGAGAAGGTCGTACGGAATAGGCCGAGTATTGATCACTGGAGTCTGGCTAATTGCACAGGTTTAATACGATATCATTTTCGTTGAAATAGGCTACGTGTACGCTTAATTCATAGAAGAATTTGCATTATCGTATTATTATTATTATTATTATTATTATTATTATTATTATTATTATTATTATTATTATTATTATTATTATTATTATTATTATTATTATTATTATTATTATTATAGGCTACAATGTTTGATCAATTTTTTATATTGCATTACACTATAATCAGATGTCCTTTCATATTGTTTCGCATTAGACAGTAGACACCGTAGCGAATCCAAGTCAACCTTGAACTGGCGCTATATAAAACTTTCTGAATTAGTATATTGCACCATAATTACTGTTTTATATTGAATTGTAGGCTATCGTATTTCATTGTGCTAAACCTATTGTAATAGTAGGCAATATTATAACATAACATCATAGGCCTACTATTATATTGTATCACATTGCGCTGTATATTGTATAATGACAAACTCTTGAAGTTTATCCGATTATGCAAAATACAGACATTGCACTTCTGGGCAAGTTTGAACTGAATTTATCAAACGTAATTATTTCTCACGGAATAAACATGGAATGCACATGAAGTGCAAGTCAATATAGGCCTAGTTTGGGATGCAAAGACTAAAATACCTACTTGATGCATGACACGTGCAAAACAATTCTACTTGCTACGACCATTAATTTCTTTCGCAGATGACTGTGCTTCATATTGCTGGAAAGCGGTGAAAGTTGATATCCATGTGGATGCGGGATTCTCCGTGTCTGTACCAGACGAAAACCATTGTAAACTCCTCTGCAGCAATACATCGACTTGCAAAGGAGTGGACTGGAGTTCCACGTCTTCATCTTGTTGGCTGATAAACAATACACATACTCCGGTGCCGTTAAATGGAATACGTCACTGGGACATCATAAGAAATTTACCAACACGCTGCCAAGGTTAGTGTCTCCACATTTTTCATTAGTCTACAACACCTTGAAGAGGCGCTATATAAAACTTCTTAAATCAACGAATAAATCTGCTTTAGTGTCTCATCGGTCCTTCATTCGATTAGACCTGCACTTTTTATAAATAATGTGTACATGTATATGCAGGCATAATTAACGTGATCTGTATCTCTGCATGAGTAACATAACGTTCTACAAGTTCGTCGTAGGCCTATTTCACTCGATAGCACAATCACTTCGTATTCTCAGGTCTAAAAAGTCTTGACGATTTAAGATTAATCATTCAATTGGGATGCCGGGATACAAAGGACGCAAATTGCACGGGAGAAGTAAGATCAAGACTAGCGATGGGAATGATGAGCCTGGTCAAACTGACGAAGGTTTGGAAAAACAAAGCTGTCAGCAACAGAACAAAAACGAGACTGCTGAAGGCCTTGGTGTGGCCAGTGGCGACATAAGGGTGTGAGGCATGGACATTTCACTTTCAGCCTAAGCCATTTGTAATCGAAAATCTTGGCTGTAGGCAAGTCCGATAAACCGGTCTCTAATAATTAACAATGAGGCAGTAATTAGCATAGCCTAATTATGATAGTTTGTCGTGGGTCTCGTTCGCTTCCTACATTTAGGGGGGGGGGGGGCCCGGGGGGGGGTCAAAGAACTTTAAGAAGTTTATTTGTCAAGACTCATTAGAAAGATCCTTTCACATATCCGCACATTCAGCGGAAGTTTCTGATTCAAGTGACTCACATTGTCTGTGAGGAAGGCAACGGGAAACCACCTCGCATATCTCGTACCCGGGTGTCGGAAAAGTCAATGAACTTATTGTCGTGGTCGTCGTCATCGTGGTCCTCATCATCGTCATCGTCATCATCATTATCGTCATCATAATCGTCATCGTCATCATCATCATCATCATCGTAGTCGTCGTGGTCGTCATCGTCATCCCCGCATTCAAGAATCTGGCGTTTCTTGAAGTAAGCCAGTCCACATGATATTAAATGTCATTCCGAATAACAAGATTTCGTCAGTTAGCAAGCCAATGTACAGTAAGCTGGAGGAGTTCCCGAATGCTCGTGGAAACAGATTGAGGCTAATTGCCATCGGAGTCATATAGTCTTCTTCATTTGTTTGCAAGCATTGCCTTAAGTCAGGCTAAATTCATTTGATGGCTGCCTAAAAAATTTATTCACTCCTTTCTTTCCATTCTCAACTACAAAAGACACCTATGGGAGCCAATTTGGTTTGCCATTTTTATCGAAATGATTATCATTTTTACCGTACTCTAAGCCGACAGATTAGTAGTAGGCCAATAGTCTTGAACGCATACTAAAATGTCGGCGTGTAAAATTCTGGCAGTTGCTACCTGTGATTTTAAACATATTATTTTCTGCAATTGTTAGCAACTTCTATTCGCATCAATGCTGAATTTGGTCTAATCTTTTTGTTACAATGTTATGATCAATAGCAAATTCGACAGAATATTTTACCTACGCATCAACAGTAGACACTCATGACAAAGTTACTTCGTCGACTGTGACTGCTGGAGTTGTGTTTGCTTGGGAAACAGGTAACTTTGATACTGTCTCAATTCCATCCAGTGTGGCCATCATTGTAATAGGTCTATTGTATTATGTAACGCCGTCAGTTTGCCCGTCCTTAGACGGTGAAATCTATTTGAGTTTTGATTATAATTTCGCCATTAACTTATTCAATCACTCGACCATATTTTCATAAAGTCCTAGGAAGCTATTTAGAAACTGCAATGAATCGATTGAAGGGCCATACAATTCAGCAAAGAGTTTCTCCGATGAGGATTTAATAGGCCTAATGATAGCTTGCCGAGGAGCAAAAGAAACTGCTCTTATGTCAATAAATAGTCGGTCAATTAAATTCTGATTATTGCGACCAGTGAGAATTTTCTTTAAAAAGCAGTAAAATGAAAAATCCTTCAATGCGGTTTGCATGTGAGCTTACTATTAGGCCTACTACTATGTTATAATAGGCTATAACTGCACAGTTTTTTTTTTATTGCTCCCAAGTCAATCATATACAGTTCTGTTTTTTTAAACAGTAAACTTAAACAACAAATGTGATAACAGAACATAGTCAATTCAATGCAATTCACAGTTTTTGGAATACAAAGGGTATATATACAAAGTTTACTGATTTAAGCCTATAAAATGCCTCTCACAGCGCGGTGCAACCTAATCAGAGAAAGAAAGAAAATTAAGAAAGGAATCACGTGATATTGCGATTCAATAAAAGTGGCAATTACAGCCTAACAAAGAATGAATTTCGGAAAAAATAGTTTGGGTTGCTTCCAAACGGAGAAATGCAAATCGTAAATAAACGTGTCGAATGTTGTTTGTTAAAATTTTATCGTATCCTAGCGAATGCGCTGATGGTGGGCAATATTTTCGGTTGAAGTTTCTATAATTATGACACATAAGTAGACCTAATTAAGTGAACAGTAACAGTTAAACAGTCGAATAATACCAGTAGCTTATATCACCAATACAATGTCTTCTACACGTACGCACCTGCATACATGTATGATAGGGTGACCATACGTCTCGGTTTTCCGGGACATGTCCCGGTTTTTTGTGGTGCGTCCCGGTGTCCCGACGACTTAGGCAAAAAGGCAAAATTGTCCCGGTTTTTGAGCAGAAGGAAACTTGAATATTGAAAACATAAGTTTTATGTCAATAACAGAACAAAGTGTAGTTTTTAACCGAAAAATGTCGTAACGTAACATTACATCTGTAGTAGGCTATTGAGTTTAGTCAATAGATTTAAAGAATTATTCAGGTGTAGCCTAACCGTGTAACGAGAAAGCTTTCGTAATATGGGCCTATATATACGATTTCAATTGCGGCGCCAGATCTATATGACTACGGCAGGTCGCTCCAGGGTCGTAATGAGAGATCGACCGCTCATAACAGCACTGAAATCACCATTTTTTTCAACAACTTAAAATGCTGGCATTGCAATGTGGAAATTTAAAAATATTCGAATGATGAAGTGCACATTCCCTACCCAAACCCCTTTCCCTGCTTGGCGCTGAACGCCTCGGCGGTAGCTCGCCTAACGCTGCTTTGCTACCCAGAAACATTAAATCTTCATCTGGACTAGATTACCCACCGTGCACCGATTGAGGTAATGTTCGCAGTTATAAAAGAGCACTGCATTAAGTGCGTTGACGACTAGAGAAGGCCTGGCATATGATTATGCGCAGCATTAATTTTAACTGAGATTATAGGGTTAGGCCAAAAATAGGCAGGATTCGATCGTAGGCCTAGCGCCATGTAGTTAAGGAATTAGGAATACAATTGACATTTTCCAAAAAGTGTCCCGGTTTTTCATGGCCAGAAAATGGTCACCCTAATGTATGATGCTGTCGTTGTCGTCAAAATTAAACATCAGCACGCATAGCACGAGTTAGTTTGTCATTGTGTACAAGACAACTATCTCAACAACATCTCTCCAAAACCACAATCATACGCGACAGCCTTAAATATGGTTTCCCTCCCCATAATTTCAGCAATGGCTGAATTTCTAACTTGCCTAAGATTAGGCCTAAGTCACCTCTCATGTCAGTCAAGGAGCGCGAAATTCACCAACCAAAAGGGACGGTTTAAGACATGCTGGGACACGAATCCATGCTGACCAACGTTCGACCTAATCACAATGACCGTCAGCTGGAAACATTTCAACAACCTGATGACTCGTCGATATGACGTTATATAAATTTCCGTTACCAAAGCTGGCATTTTCTTTCAGGTTTCTACGTCTTGGTCGGAGTGTTGGGACTTTGCATATTAATTATAATCGGACTCGCCATAAAAATTGTCCGAAATGGAAGAACACCAGAGACGAAAAGTGACGCCGCGAATACGGAAATAGGCCTAAGTGATAATAATTATTCAGGTATACAGGTAAGATCATCAGCAATACATTGACTTTCAATGAGGTTCTCCAACAGAAGTGCTATATAAATTTGACTAACATTAAATTATAGGATAATCGATCATGAACTTCGCATGTCTTATTAGGTCTATAGTCTACTTAAAATGAAATCGAAGAAAGCTGCTCAATACGATGGGTCCATTAAATGCAATGCCATGAAGATTATCTAAGTTCGAGTGATGATAGACCCTATTATAGGCTATAAATATACACTAGTGAACTAGTCTATGGGTCTTTTACAATATGTTTGTGTGGAAAAGAAATAACTTTTAATTTTGACTAGAGATTAAAATTTCTTAAATATGGAGGTTGGACTAAAAGAATAGACGACTTAATAATCGTTTGGTAATGCTTATATAAACAAGAATTCATAGCATGCAAATGTTTTCAGTGCAACCAGCGACAGAATCTCATTAGTTTTGAAGGGTAGATTCTAAAGTTGTGATGGTCTGCAATGGCGAAGATTATTAGCACAGTCTTTTCCCCAAATCCAGGATTAAGAGTGGCACCGGCCGAATATGACGCTGACCGGTTTTGTTTATGTATGTACACTTGTTATAGCGCCCCTTCGAGATTTCTACTCAGAAACGCTCCCGACTACAACATGGACACTGAATCGTAGTTTCACGCCGAAGCGCTGAGCAATTGCCAATGAAGGACTCGCCCAAAGTCCCTACGAGGCGGCTTGAGGTGGATTTCAAAACGCAACCCTCCGGCTGCACAGAAACGAACATACCACTGCACCACAAAAGTCTGTGTAGGTCTAATATGGAAGATATGCATGTAGATCTGTTTTACGACTGGAAATAAGAGCAACAAACCGATAGGCCTACCATTTCAAGACATTGAGCTTTAATTTTTTATATATTACAGAGAACTATCAAAAGCGATCGATCAGAAGATACGTTATACACGGATTTAGTTCAAGCGAATCCTAACTTCGGTCTACAAACAACGAACACAGGATGACGATTTATCCCACTGCAATGATTTTTATAAGAATTTCTGATCTTCCATGGAAAAACTAATTCCTATCGAATGATAATTAATTGCTTTATTTTTTTACTGTTTCTAGCGATACAGAAGTGCTTCTACAATTGCACAAATCCATATAGAACTACACATTTTGTGTAGAACCGCACGATATTAAAAACCCTGTCCCAGTATTATACAAGTATTGTATACGCTACCCGATCGACCTAAGAGGATGTAACTTGATCAATGCTTAACATTAGGTCAGCACAAACATGTAGGATTGCGACATCATTAAAGCGACTGATCGAATGTTGAGAGGCTGCAGCAGAGGTTGTAGTAAAATGTAGTGCATTCTGCTTCCGCCAGCTGACCAAGTAGCCTATACATTGCAAAGGGCACAATCTGCAAATCGGCGGAGATATTACATTCTTTCAGTCATTCCAATATATATCTCTACTAGTAAAACCTAGATAAATATATGCAGGATACGCTGTCCCAGTCTGTCGTCTAACCTGTACTGGTCGAAGTTCCCAGAAGTTTGCAAATAAGGCAAAATGTAGGCTACGTGACAGATAAGCATGACATTGTGACTGCCTTTCCAAAAGTTTCCATAGTCTTGATTTCAGTTCTCATGAAAACGAATATCGGGACAGAAAAGTCAGTGCCAGATTTTGCGTCGTTCTTTAATATCACAAAATTAATAGCTACCAAATTTCATCCGCTTTCACACAACGAAATCACTCATTTATGTCAGCCAACCAGCACTTTAGCCAAAGATAATGGCTACTGCGCCCACGATGTCAGGTTTCATATTTTGAAACCCTATAACAAAATACCACCGCAAAGAGCTCAATGCAGCTGAACACTATTATAATGCCATAAAAATATGCTGCATAAAATTACTCTTTCATAATGGATTCAGCAAATCTATTTTTATGCATTATTTATAAACATCCATTGAGAGAATTTATATGGTGCCTTTCAAGGCTAACACTCAAGAACGATCCCGACCCAACATCGGCCAAAAAGGACAGTTTGAATATTACAATGGAAGACATAAAAAGCGCCCATGCATGATAGGCAATAGGCGCAGGTATGAAGAGAGGTCATTTTAGACCACAAGGCCTGCAGCAGTAAACTCGAGTCTATTATAGATGCCTGATAGAAGCTCGTGAATTTAGGGGACAGCTTGAGGGTCACCCTGGCAGTTGAAGCGTAGAGAACGGCAATGTATTCGACGTCGCCTACTTGTCATCGCCGAGAACCCAAATACGTGCTTCTCTAAATAAAAACGTTGTGGTGGGTTCGGTTGTATGACATTTCCCCCCCCTGGACATTTCCCCCCCCGGACAATTCCCCCCGGACAATTACAATGTTTGTATGTATGTATGTATGTATGTATGTATATATATGCATGCATGTATGTATGTGTGTATGTATACGTATACGGGGGGGGGGGAATGTCCTAGGGTGGGGGGAATTGTCCGGGGGGAATTGTCCGGGAGAAATTGTCCGAGGGGGAATTGTTCAGGGGGAAATGTCCGGTTACCGGTGGGTTCAACCCACCACAACGTTTTTTATTTAGAGAAGCACGTGATTCCCTATTAGTCATGCAACGAGAAGTGAAGGTATGGCCCATTGCTTTTTTGCAGGCTTGGTTGCATGAGAGATCATTTCACTGCACACGACGGCTTCTACGTCGGTCTAAACTATGACGTTGCTATATACAAAAGAGTGGGTGCGGAAAATATGATATCTTACCAGGATACTGATGCTTCAACTCTATTAATAAAGTTAGTAGGCCTATATAAGAAGTATAGGCCTACATTCATTAAAGATTTGTCTGCGAACATGTACGACATAGCACTGTTGCAAATTAGTGTATGTTTCGTGATTGCACGACACTGTCTTGCATCTTCCTCTTTAGAAAAAGGTTAGTAAAACAAAACAGTTTAATCAAACCACATACATGTGCATATATATATGTTACAGGCAATGTGTAAAATCAGGGATTTTGTAAAATGCCTGAAATTTTTAGGCAATTTGTAAAATCCCCAATTCACTCGGGCACTTTACACAATCCCTGAAAAAAACAGGGATTTTGTAAAATCCCTGAAATCTGAAGCTGAATATTTGACAGATTGCCTGAAACGAAATGACGAACATAACTGAACGTTGCCATCGACTGTTGCGACTCACTTTCCCTTTGAAATATTGAAGTAAGTAAGTAAGTATGGTTATTCTAATATCCAGGTTTATTATATCTATGGTTCTGCGGGTCATAAGTCTATTTAATTTTGTATCAGTGATTTGTTGTCGCAGCAATTTTAATATTACCGAAATTGAGTTTAAATTAAACAATTTCTGTCTATAAGAACCTTTTTGGTGCTCCGACCAAAACTAAATGGATAGCGAACATAATATTCAAGAGGTAAAATTTAAGGAACAGTTGCTTGTAATGTACAATGCCGATAAGAAAACAGTGTTGATTCCGAAGGAAACGTACTTCAGTTTGATTGATGAGCTGAAAGAAGCGATGAAAGTTACAGCAACAAAGACCAACAAACAGTACTACATCCTAAAACGGTTAGTAACTTCTGATTACTGTATGACATAGGCGAGAACACAGGACAAAAGGGACTTTCGCCCCAGTACTCCCCAAGGTTCTGGGCCGTATTGACAAACAAATTTTTTTTTAAATTACCTGACCCTACTAAAGTCTGTCTGAATTGTTAGTTAAGGTAACTAGTTAGTACTAGCAAGTATTTTTAAACAGAGCTAATGGATTGAAGTCAGTCCCAGTAATACGGACAAATCCGCTTTAGACGTTCCCCTAGTCATCTCCTCTGAACTTCTCCCACCAAATGATACTAATTTTGCGTTATTCGCTGTGCTTTTAAAACTTGCCACACATATCACATTTGCTCTTTGGGATTGTCATAATTTCTTGAGGCAGGCGCTGACAGAAAGCTACACCCACTTTGTTATGCGATTGCTTTTATATTAACACATTTTTAATTTTTTTGTTCTACAGATTCAAAATACTTCAACCACATCCTCCGACAACAACCTGTCTGCTCCAGGTACTTCATCCTCAGACAACAATCCATCTCATCCAAGTACTTCAACCACATCCTATGACAATAACCCGTCTGCTCCAGGTACCTCAACCACATCCTCATACATCAACCAGACAGGTCTTTCCACATCAACAGAGGTAGCAGTCATCAATGGATCAGGTCTGGGTACATCGGAACAGCACAATCTCGACAACCAGCCTGTTTTGCTGGAAGATGTCATGGACAAAAATAGTTCAGCTCTGGAACAGAATCGTGTTACAATTAAAACACAACGTAAGCGAGCTCGGGATGCAATGGTTGATCAGGCAGAGCGTATGGTAAAGCGTAGCCGAGTGACAAACGTTGCTGCAAACACAGGAGACAATGTCACCATATATATTCCCCTCGTTGACAGAGGCCGGGGAGATCCTCGAAATATATGTGTTGTTTGTGAGCGTGACAACAACGACCTCTACAGAATCGCTGTAAGGGCTGGAATGTTGTCCGGGAAATACTCCCGTAATCAATTTGATTTGTGTGCCCACAAGCTACTAACTAACAATGACATTTCAACAGAACAGGAAGTAGGACTTCGAAGTGCTGTTCAATTTGAATCCAAATGTGGTGGGCAAGTTTTTTTTAAATGCAACTGTTCAGGGACTGGACGCTGGAAGACAAATAGGTGCAAATGTTTCAAAGCAAAGGTCAAATGTAACAGTCGATGTCATTCGAGTACGTCATGTGTAAACAAAAACTGATGTAGCCGTTTAAAAACTGAACTAAAAATGAATTTGGAACTGAACTTAGAAGAAACATTCAGGAGGGGTGTCGACAAGTAATTTGATGTAGTATTAAACTTTTTAAAATGTAAGTGGTAGTGCTGTTAGTATTCGATTTGTTCATAGCAGTTTACAAATTTGAAAAAAATTTAATGTATTATAGATGACTTTAACTAATTAACTTTGAAAATTAAAAACTAAAATTCGAAAAATTAAATTGAAGTAAACTTAAGTGGCTTGTTTCCATAATAAACAACGATTATGTTCATTTGGGTTTCAGGCAATCTGTCAAATATTCAGCTTCAGATTTCAGGGATTTTACAAAATCCCTGTTTTTTTCAGGGATTGTGTAAAGTGCCCGAGTGAATTGGGGATTTTACAAATTGCCTAAAAATTTCAGGCATTTTACAAAATCCCTGATTTTACACATTGCCTGTAACATATATATATATATAGCCTACCTGTACATCATCACATATTGGCATGATATTGCTTTATTAATTTCCAGCTCATCTAAAGTACATGGACATGCGCTTAGCGAAAGATGCCTGGGGAGAAATAATTGTTGGAAACGTTTATTTAACATAACATAAAGTAGGCCTACAAAGGTTCAAAGTCTTTTAAGAAGTAAAACGGAAAACATAATATCCAGCACAAAACTGAATTTACATGTAATAATAATAGGCTAATTATAATTTTCTTGTTTATTTAACAATCCGGTTAACAAACCGCAAACGGTTACAGTCTACATTTATCTTAATTAACATCAATCTTAACTACTAACAGAACAGACATCCTGCATTGCATCGGCGATAACAGCAGCCTATATACAAAGAACGTCATTCCGGGGCTTCGGGAATCGAACTCAACTGCGCTGATCTCCATGCCAGTGTGTTATCCAATACGACATCGTAGGCCTATCGTATTCATCGAAACGAAATTATTGAATATAGGCCTAATTATCATGATGTGTAGGCATAAAAAGCATATGCCGCAGGAACACCAACTGAAGAGATTACTTTGGATTGCATTAAAACATTTATGATTGGCCCAATACGATTTCCATCACAGTGATTACAGTGCCGATAACGTATACAATGTTGTGACCTTAATTTGAAAGTTCGTGCGACGCTCCCTTAAAATCCTCATGAGCTTAAAAACTTGTCGTACTATTGGGGTTCAATTATACTCATAGGCGTAGGGGACATTTCAGCGTGGGGGGGGGGGGCAAAAATGAGACTTTTGCCCGAATTTTTTTTGTCCGGCCGAAATCTTAAGAAAAATTTCCGTTACGTTTGCCCGAAAATTCTGACGACCTTTTTCTAGTCATCCGGTCGAAATCTTCTAAAATTTTCCGTTACTTTTTGCCCGAAAGGTTTTTTGTTCGGGCAAGTCTGATTTTTCGGGCAAAAAAACCCGGAAAAATTATAAAAAAAATTAAAAATTTAAAACTTTTTTATTTTTCCGGGTCTGCTTGCCCGAAAAATCAGACTTGCCCGAAATTTGGGGGGGCGGGGCATTTGCCCTCCTGGACCCCCGCCTCCTACCCTATGATTATACTCTCCCATACCCCTTCCCTCCTCTCCTTCTCTCACATGTGCAGCTGCTAGAGGATCTGGGAAGCGCAGTAACCTTCTAGAATAGTACCTGAGGTTAACAATGTTGTTCTAATTCTACTATACTCACGGATTTATAAAGTACCTCCAACAGTACAATCTAATCAGTGGCGCTCCAAGTGCGAAGCAACCCTTGGAAAAAGAAAAATCTTAAGACAACGGGCAGAAACAGTAGCGCCTCCAGATAAGTATTGCTTAGGTACTTGGCATGTAAATGGTGATTTGAAATGGTATGCATACTTGCTTAGGCACTTAACATGTTCTTGGTGCTTCGAGCTGGTAAAGTTTATTCGGTATCCATGGACACCTCTACAGGGGAGGCAGGAGGAGATACGTCCTTCCTGGAAAGTTTGTACATATTATTTTAACCACTATTTTGTGGTTTTTAACTACTTTATTTAATTATTTGATTTATTTCTATTTCTCCACTTCTATAGCACCCTTCCAATATCTCTACTCACAGGCGCTCCCGACTACAGTGCGCACATTGTATTGGAGTTTCACGCCCAAACGCATAAGCAGTTGCAAGTGAATGACTTGCTCAAGGTCCCTACGCGGCGGCTTAAGGGTGGATTCGAACCAGGAACCCTCCGGCCCCAAGGCACGGAACACCACCATTACACCACCGCGCCCCACGGATTGGCTCATAGGCTACTCGCTAGTTCTGGTTTAAATGTGAGTGGCTTCTAGTTGAAATTGAGGTAGTTGCTTGCAAACATCTGCTCATTTAAAACTGGCCATTGTCCTAATTCCTCCAACCAATGCTCAGTAGCTTATTTCACCCACGCCAACCTCGATTGCGCATGCAGGAGGTTGTGGTCAAAACGTTTTTGAAGGCAGTCACGGTCTATTTGTTGCCTTGTATGCGGCTCGTGTATTCCTTTGCGCTAGAATTAGGCAACTCTTACTCATCTAACCGCACGACTTCATAGTCGTAGCCTACACGCAGTCGTGTCCTCCATGTTCGCCAGTCCTAGTTCCTTGTTGCGGTTTAAGACAGTGTGTCATATAAAAGATTATTAGTGTTGCCCTCCTGCTTTCTCCAGGATTAAGACTGGCATTGCCAAAAATATATGAGCAATGGCGAATGCGTCATTTTACATGTGTGCAATACCGTGACTCGGTATGAATTAAAGGCTGATGGATAATTATTCCTTACGTCATACAGTTTGACCCTCAGTAATAGTAGTATGCTTAGTTTCAGTTCACCGACTGGGATAGCAAGGATAGTGAGCGTCACCCTAATCATTAATCCATGCTTGGGAAGTTGGGATTGGCACTGTAAAATGCAATATGTGCTTGCACTTTGGTAGCGCCAGTCCTAACCTGAATTAGGGATGGGGGCGACACTAGCAATCCTTGTTATCACAGAGTGTCGTTAAACTGAGACTATACAGGTGGATTGGCCCTTCGTCTTTGCCTCGGTATTTATAGCGACGACAGGTACATCCTTAAGTCACACTAAGCAGTAGCCTACAATAATATTTTCTACCAGACATTTCTCTTATGTACCGGTAAGCTTAATTAAAAAGGGTGACTATATCGAGGCTGGTATTTACAATCTTTGAACACTGTTTCCTTTGTTTCTCCACTTCACCAATCAGCTGCAGTGCATAGTCACCTTCTTTGGTGTCCAAACTCGGTAGTAGGCCTATATATATAGAGGCCTATTATATTTAGAATGTTGATGATGCTCAGCCTCACGTTCCAGGCTTCCAGCCGAATAGCGATTCCAGCACACTCCATGTAGTTTTCTTAATTCATGCACCACAGGTCAATGTTCTTCTCGTTGTTGGAATCCAGTTCAACTGAACTCTTCCGTGCCTGGTGCAACCATACAGCAAGGAGTGGCCAACAAAGAGGAATGCAAGGAACTCTGCGTTAACAATGGAGCGTGCATGGGAGTTGATTGGAACAGGACCAGCAGCGCATGTTGGCTACAACTGAAGATGTTGTCCTTGCATAATGAGACGAATATTGATCACTGGAGTCTGACTAATTGTTCAGGTGAGCCGCATTGATTATCACCTACATTAAGAACTGCTTCACATCGCGAATAACTGAAAATGTGGAGCGCGTTGGTGTAGTGGGCATGTTCGTTGCCTTGCAGCCAGAGGGTTGCAAGTTCGAATCCACTTCAAGCCGTCGTGTAAGGACCTTGGGCAAGTCCTTCACTCGCAATTGCTCATCGCTTCGGCGCGAAATTCCCATGCAGTGTCCGCGCTGTAGTCGGAAGCTCTTCTGAATAAATGAATAACGGGTTTGAATTCATAGAAAAGTGAATGCTAACCATTGAAATGTGGCTCATTTCACAGATTAACCAGTCGCGTTTAAAGTTATATGCCTGAAGTTTTGCGCGGGCTCCCAGTTCGTCAGCACTGAAGAACTTCAACGGACAAAAAATGCGACGGCGTCGTCAAAATTGTCCTATATTCGAATTATTAAATACTGCAGTTTATAGGCTTCAATTTTTCTGAATTATGTGTAGGATACCCTGATCTGATGTTATCTGGATATGCTATCAACAGTTAATGTCTTCTTAATGCTAAGCATGAATTATTTCAGATGACTGTGTTTCGTATTGTTGGCTACCGGTAAAGAGCGGTTTTCAAGGTACCGGTCGTGATCGACAGGAAAATATTACTGATGAGAGCTATTGCAAATTCCACTGTAGCAGTACACCGAGTTGCACAGGCATCGACTGGGACTTGGATAATAAATGCTATTTGATATCCACGGAAGCACCTCCAATGGACCAACCAGGGGTAGATCACTGGGATATCGAAAGGATGTTGCCAATCAACTGCCAGAGTTAGTAACATATTTTATTTATTACGTTTAGCTCCAAGTAATGTGCGTATAGCCTATCTAGGCCAACTAAGCTATGTTCATAACTTTCCAAAATCCAACTTATACATTATTTACATTTTTAAATTAGATAGTATAGGCCTACTTTATAGTTTGTATTTTAATATCAACGAGTAACATGTTCACTGTCAGACCAACTGACACTTCTAGTATGCAGCGCCATGCCTATTCTGTTGCTGACCCTGCGATCTGTAATGGTTCCTTGTTGAACTACGTCTAATGCATAAGCTTAGGGCCTACATATTATAGAGCCCTTGAGAGTTAAGGCCACGTTCTATTTTACTCCCAAGTCAACATGTTCACTGTTAGGCCAAGAGTTAGATCTGACACATTCTCATTGTGCGGAACATTTAATTTTGCAGTTCGTGACCAAGTTTTATTAGTTTTAGGCCTACCCGTGCAGAGTAAACATGTGTGCTCTTTGAGAGGGCTGTGAAATATTATGTAGGCCTAAACCCATGAACCCATTAGTGAGACGATTTTGAAAAATCAGTCACTAATGGGTTAATTTTGAAGTTAATCACGTTGTTGTAAGCTTATGAATCTGCAGCAAATTCAACGCAATATTCTACTTACACAGATACCGTACCACCTTCTACGACAGACGATTATGCATCTTCTACAGTAACTACAGTAACCGCTGATGTTGCACCTGACACCGTAGTACCTCTGATGAGCTCAGCGGAAACTTTGAAGGAAAAATGTTCGGACACATTCAGAGCAGGTGACTTTAATTGAGGTCTTTCAAACGCTTTTCACTCACGGCCAGAATTGGTCACCATAATCGCTTAATATAGCCTAACACTATCTATTTAGGCCATGGTCACGAACCTCATTAACACAGCATCGGGTTTTGCTATTGTTGGTCCCTCAATGTGGACTTGCCTTCCGTCTGGAATTCGTAGCAGGATTCTGTGGGGCGTATGCGGACGATTCGTCACAAGGAATAAATTGAATAAATCCAGCTTCCGTTTAGACACGCGTTCAAATAATTTTTCCAACATCTATTTCAGCAAGAACTATGCTTCGCAGATCCAACTTCCATTTTGGAAAGAATTTTTTTCATCATTCCAGCTTCTATTTAAGAAAAAACTAACTTTTTTCAGTCAATTTCGATTAAAAACTACATTTTTCATCACAAAATTTCTCTTTAAGCTATGAAATCTTTTCATCAATCCCGCTTCCATTTCAAGAAAACAAATTTTCATTAATCCCGCTTTCAGGTTACAAGAATTCTTTTCACCAATCAGTTTTTACTCAACCCCCCTTAGACGAATCGTCCGTCTGCATCTTGAAGACCTTTCTCTTTTCATCGGCCTGACGGCGCTTGTGAATACATTGTACATGTAGTTCTTCCGTGAAAAGCGCTTTGCAAATGTCATAATTAGATTAGATTAGATCAGATTAGGCACCAAATGCTGCTCCATCGATCTTGGTACTTTCGAGTGAAGAGACAAAGGCGGGAGTCAGAAGAAAACGAGGCGTTAAAGAGCTCTTATTAAATAATGCGTTTGATGAAATGTGTGCTGCGAAACCGATCAATTCTTTAAGACTGATTAATGATTATATTATTTTCGGTGAGAAAATGAATGGTAACGTAATTATACTGTGTGACACTTTGATTATTAATCTGCATATTTGTAGTCAATTCGGTGGTTTTTAATATTATATGCTGATAAATACGAGTGTTCTTTTAAGGTATTTGGATTGCTGCTCTTGTTTCGACCGTTTTCCTTTATCCTATGGGGTTCTGGTTCTTCTGAAACAGTGCTCGTTATCTGCCAAGTGGATTGTGTGAATCGCACCAGTATGCCGCTACCCCGTGGAGTTCAGAATAAAAATTGGATCATTCGACCTGCGACCTTGAAACCTTCATACCTGCATACAAAGAACGAATTTCATACTTTCAGATTAGGCTAAATCATTTTGACATTTTAGAGAATTACTTAAACACACGAAAATGGAAATGGCAATAGGCTATAATCAAACTGCATGCTTAGGCGCTCGTTTTCTTCGTTGCATGCTCATCTCATCTACTTACAACGTTTCTACCTCGAGGTCGATAGGAATCGAGCCCTGGAGTCTCACCTGCGTCCTTGAACTTCGGACTTACTGACGGTCAGAAGTGGAACCACCTGCAAATGATCGTCGACGTCCAGCAGTGTAGGCGACGGTGCGACCGCCAGGGCCGTAGCCAGGATTTGATTTTTGGAAGAAGAATTTCTGAAGACCTTTTTTCAGTCGTCAAAATTTCTGACGACCTTTTCCCGTTATGTGCTAGTGAATGCATTCTATTATTTTTTTTACATTTTTCATTTCGGGGGTGTTTTGATGGTTCTATTTCATGATTTTTACATCATGTGCTAGTAAATGCACTATATTTAATATTTCTTTTACATTTTCCAATAAGCGGGTTCACCATCTCAGTGACCTTTCGAGTGCGCGTGCGCAGTAGTCAAGGTCACCACTACAATAGACGGTTTATATACCAAAAGTTCCGAAACATAAAGACTCGCGCATTGCGAATTTGCAATCTTTATGATAATACAACGTCTATTGTGTAGTGACCTTGACTACTGCGCACGCGCACACGAAAGGTCACTGAGATGGTGAACCCGCTTATTCGGGTGGTGTTCAAACACCCAAAACACTCCCCTAGCTAGTAGCTACGGCCTTAGCGAACGCTCTGAAGAGGGAGGCGACAGGGACGTTGACGACAGGTTCTTTCATGCCCCACGTCGATGAGACGAATTGAATGTAACCTGGAGCTAATGCTGGGAGAGTGATGCTTGTTGTATTCACGAGGGTCAAAGAGTTTTCATTTTTTAGCAGTGAACGCTTTATTTCAATAAAATACTCATTTTCAAGGTCATTCCATCTCTGTTGTCAATTTTCGGCGTGAGGTATTGAGCGGGTCTAAGTAAAAGTTGGTTATTGCCTGGATCGAGAAATTCAACATAGCCATAATGGACATTTTGTGTACATCGCATTACTTCGCAGTGCAGCTTGTTCGAGGTCATATACTCATATGCCATGTGTCAGATGGTGCCTTTGGTTTCACAGGAAATCTAGAATAAGGATTCGTCTCACCACAGTGACTGTCTACGGACTTGTTTGCGATTATCGACCCACCGACGAATGAGTGACATCAGAGTTTGATAGTTTGGTTGAGGTTTAACATTTTCCTTTTGTCGCACGGATCATGAAGCAATTTGAAGGCGTCTAGCAGTCATTTTCTAACCTATAGCTAACCTGAAAGGATGAAACTAGGCTCTTGCATCTTGTTCTTTACATTGAAAACAGCAAGCAAGATCCTATAGTTTCAGGCTAGGTAGGTTAAGAAGTGACCGCCAGACGCTTTTGCTAATTATCAATTTTATTCTTTGCACAATTCTTTGTGGGGCGCGGTGGTGTAGTGGGTATGTTCGTCGCCCTGCAACCTGAAGGTTGCAGGTTCGAATCTACTTCAAGTCGCCGCGCAGGAACCTTGGGCAAGTCCTTCACTCGCAATTGCTCAGCGCTTCGGCGTGAAACTCCGATGCAGCGTCTGCTCTGTAGTCGGGAGCGCCTCTGAGTAGAAAGCTTGAGGGGGCGCTATAACAAGTGCACATACAAACAAATACAAACAAACAACACATATAGGCCTATAATAGGCTACTAATTTGCAAATTTTCGTCTTCGTTCACCAAGTCGATAACATTCCTTGAAGTAGGGCCTACATGTAAGACTTGCGTCGTGGCCTACAAGGCCCTACATGGTCAAACGTGCATTTTGAAGTAGGCCTATAGATATAGCGCCGAAATAATATATTTTTGATAGATCTTGTTGTGGCTAGGCATTGATATAATATTGAGGCCAGCAGTAAACGTCACATGTAGGTTTAACAGAGGACTTTCTTTATACGATCAATCACAATAAATGATTTATGTTTATCTAAGCATGCGACAGAAACATAAAAGTAAAAAGAAATTATATAGGCCCTATTGCGTTAAGTCGAAATAACAATTCACGGAAAGATATCATCAAAACGGTAATAACACCAAAAGTTCCATATACAAGCACATTTTACCAGGTTGTCTGTTGTTGTTATAGCTCGCACCTTTATTATACATAATTATTCATGCTAAGTAAAACGTATTAAATTTTCTAGCGGGAAATTTTTTAAAATGCTAGCCGGCACATTGGAGGAGATTCAATTAACACGAATTAGCCTTCAATCACATTGCAGTAAAAAATGTAAGCTTCTGAAAATGGTTAATAGGACTTAAACTTTTAAAAGGATCTTTAAACGAAATTTAACACGATTGCGCAAAACATAGACTTGCTTAGAAGGAACCAATCGATCGGTTTCACTTGGAGGTAAGCACCAAGTGCATATCAATCTTCCGGAGGGGTGACTACAAAGGAAACTGGTTAACCTCTTACAGAACCAGCAACTGAACCAGCCACAGAACCTGCTGCGGAACCTCTTGCCGAACCAGCTACGGAACCTGCTCTGGAACCAGCTGGGGAACCTGCGGCGGAACCTGTGGGGGAACCTGCGGCGGACCCTGTAGCTGCGGCGCCTTCGGGAGCGGCAGCCTGAAATAATTCGGAAACAGCATATTTTCAGAAGATATCATTCGTCATAAAGCAGTTTATAAGACCTGTCTATGTTTTCATCTATGGGGTTAAAAAGTAGATTTATCTTGGCGATAAAGTCATTTATCGACTTCGTGTTAATGTCGATAACGATGTAGGCTACAGTAAGCCTAAAGTCTTCTTTGTCAACCCTTGTCCTCTGATACAAACAGACACCTCCCTTTCTTATAAGTACCGCATCCTTATTTCGACCGATCCTTCTTTAGACTTCGCAGTCTTTTCACAGATGCAGGTCTGAAGCAGACTGACTCTAACTCTTTGGTATCAAGACGCTGAGGTTTAGGAAGCAGAGCGATTCGCAGATGTTTAATGATTCGTTGCAGTTTTACAGATTTTTGAAGACCTGTAAAACACGGCAGTGTTTTTGTTTGCAAGTCTAGTTACTACGTTCTTAGAAATACGGTTCGTTCTCAATAATTCATCTTATTGGGACGTCTGTCTGAGCCGGTCGTCCCATTGTTGTAGATTAAAATTTCAAAATGACACGACGACAAGACGCCTGAAGGAAATGAATCAAATGATCCTAGCTTTGACCATTGGCCCAGATGTTTAATCTCATCTGAATCCATAAATGTCAGTAATCCTTTATAAGAAATTACCGGGTAATTCAGAACTGTCAAAAGACGATCATCTCAGAAATGTTTTCTTAAAATTTAACTTTCGAGAATCTCGACCATGGAAATTTAACAAACTGCTGTTAATTAACTAAGAAAAAACCCAGTTGAATCAATTATTAATCTAGCATATACCTGGATGCTCTGGTAGCTTCGAAAGGCGTTCTGGCTTCTGGTAAGTAGTTTTCCAACGTCTGGGTCCGGCCGTGCTTTTGAGACTATATAGGCGACGAGACCGATTATAATGAGAACGAGAACGGACATCAGCGCAGCCAACGTAATTATCCCTGAAATAATCATCGCGACAACCGCACAAGTGTAACTAGAGTAGTAGAGTACATAACATAATATAATTATGTTAAGCATAGCAAGTTTCTGAATGATTGACCGTTTGTGGAATACCAAACCAATTGGTGCCCAGCCGACCCGAAACCTCCCTCCTTCTGTCTCTGTCTCTCTGCCTGTCTCTGTCTCTCTGTCTCTCTCTGTCTGTTTTTGTCTCTGTCTCTCTCTGTCTCTTTCTATTATTCTATCTCTCTCTCTGGAGTCCATAAGAGTGGTAAGTTAAGTCAGAAGGTTGAAAGAGTCGTCTGCTATTGGGTGGCTACGGAGAGGTCATACTTGGGTCTTAAGCGAATGATTTTGTTATTTGAACAAAATTTTAATAGTGGTATAATACTACCGTTTGTTCAATCAATCAATGAATCTAAAAATCTATTTCGTTAAACTCGTTTTCTCCTCTGACGCCAAAACTGCACAAGCATCCGTTGAATGCTGTACAGGCTGTTGGGATAAGTGCTCCTAGCATAAACTTGTTTTTAAAACTACTAGGATTTCTTCTTCTTCTTTAGGTTCTCTGACAATCGGCAGGTCCAAACGTCCAATGTCTCTACTTTCACGCTGTTGTGCCATGACCTTAAGTTCTCTGTATCCCTCTTTATTAGGATTTGTTTAGAACGAATTTAGACCTGATCATCAGAAACCGAAGGTTCAGATAATTAATCAAAAGCCGATCCTCCTCACATTCAACCAGATGAGGTATGCAAACGGCAACGTTGAGATAGCTACACAATTCTGAGTTTACCACCCAATTTTGAGTTTACCACCCAATTCTGAGTTTACCATCCCATTCTGAGATTACCATCCCAATTCTGAGTGTACCACCCAATTCTGAGTTTATCACCCAATTTTGAGTTTACCATCCCATTCTGATTTTACTATCCCATTCTGAGATTACCATCTCATTCTGAATTGTCATCACATTCTTAGCTTGATATTCCATTCTGAGTTTACCATCCCATTCTGAGTTTACCATCTCATTCTGAATTGTCATCACATTCTTAGCTTGATATTCCATTCTGAGTTTACCATCCCACTCTGAGTTTACCATCCCATTCTAAGATTTCCCCCCATTCTGAGATTACCGTCCCATTCTGAAATTGCCATCCCATTCGTAGCTTGATATTCCATTCTGACAATACAACCCATTCTGAGAATACCAACCCATTCTAAGATTGCCACCCCATAATGAGATTACCATCCCATTATGACATTGACAACACATTCTAAAATTGACACCCCCCCCCATTCGAATAATTTTCAGTAACACGAACACTTAGCAAATCTAAACTAGCGCAGTTTGGTTACCAGGCAAAATTTTATTGCAAAAGTTTTAACCGTGTTAAGGGAACTTAAGCATCAGATTTAACATGAGAAAACATTATAAAATAACCGTTAAGAAAAAATGAATTAATGCAGAAATCTATATATTCATACATAGGCCTACATGTCATTCGCCTGTGAATAAGCTGGTTCCCGCGACTCCGCTTTTGTGGGCGCTGTAGAAGTCTCGAGATTACGATTACGATTACGATAGGGAAGATCAGTTGAGATAAATAAGCTTACCCATCATGAATGTCGGGCACTTCTTTTCCTTTTTCTCTTTCGCTGCTGCAGCACTTTCGCCAGTTTCTGCCTCGCCACCCTTCTCCTCCTCCTCCTCCTCCTTCTCCTCCTCCTTCTCCTCCTCCTCCTCTTCCTCACCTTCGGTTTCTGTCCCGTTGTTTGCCTCTGTTCCATTCAAGCTTTCAGCAGGTTCCTCGACTTCAGCCTCAGACTCAGTACTAGTTTCTTTTTCAGGCTCAGCCGAGGGCTCAGCCGCGGGCTCAGCCGCGGGCTCAGCAGCGGGCTCCGCTGAGGGCTCCGCTGAGGGCTGAGCAGCGGGCTCAGCCGCGGGCTGAGCAGCGGGTTCAGCAGCGGGCTGAGCAGCGGGCTCAGGAGCGGGCGGAACAGTGGGTTCTATTTATGATTTTAAAACAAAAACAAGTTGATTACAGTCACCAGTAAAGTAATGAACGAATGACAATAAATAGTGTAGTTATAAGATCCGAGATTAATTTTTTATCACAAAGGGTCGCTTTGTTTGACCAACTTGGAAGCATAAAGTTGTGGCGAATTTAAGTAGGTTAGACCTTATTTAGCCGCAGAGCCATTAAGTTGTCATAATTATGTAACACTTGACATGATGCATGCATTCGCTCATGTAGCCTATACATACATATGCCTACATACACACATACACATATGCATAATCTTGAACTGGTAATTATAGAGGCAGGGCGAGAATTCCCTAATATTTCTTAGAGCCCATAGTAAAGTCTAATTTTCATTCCCACAACTCCACGTGGGTCATAGTCTGACCTCCAATTATTTTTCTACAATTTTACACAATCACCGTGCACTTCGTACTTCTATGATTTCGTTAGTCGATATCCGCATGCATTAAGCTTGGATATATAACAGAGTTGATTGTGGGGGCTATATAAATGTAATGGCCGAATTAAGAGTGAAGCATATTGAGCTGGGAAGATGGCAGTGATGGTAGTAGAGTAGATGGAGGATAAGGAGGAAATGGCTGATGAAGCAAGCACACAAAGGAAATAGTTGCGGGTGAGTCAGCGAGGGATCTGACCAGCCGACAGGCAGATTTGAGCAGTAAGATGGGATGACCATATTTGGAATGGAGATTGAGGATTTGGAGGAAGAGGAAGCCGGACAGTACCAGTGGTCGAGCAGACGAGGATCGAGGAAGCGC
Organism: Lumbricus rubellus; assembly: GCA_945859605.1. Taxonomy (NCBI): domain Eukaryota; kingdom Metazoa; phylum Annelida; class Clitellata; order Crassiclitellata; family Lumbricidae; genus Lumbricus; species Lumbricus rubellus. The sequence goes on along the minus strand of OX243826.1, from coordinate 19,369,888 downwards.
CCGCTGGCCGGTCTGGGCTGGAAGCCAGGAAAGCAGATATATAAATTAGGAATTCGGGGAACAAAGGGCAGTCGAGGGAAGTCAGTCAGGAGGAGAGGACAGAAGGAGAAAACGGAAAGGCCAGCAACATCGGCGAGGAAGAAAAGGAGAACAAAGAAGACGAACTGACTCGAAAGGAAATAAGATAAGTAGCAGATGTATTATTATTATTATTAAATTAACAGGCTAACAATTATTATTCGTAGATCTTAATATTGAGTGTCAACATCGAGTGTTCTACAAATAGTGACTAGTTAACCCCAATTATTGTGTATCGAAATTCTTGTTGTATTATAATAAATGTTGAAATATCATTTATAGTTGTCTAAGAACCAACTTAGCGACATGGTGGCATAACCGGGGGTTCCCATAACGTATCTTTCGCTTGCCTTGCAGTAATCAATTTATTTTGTCAATTAACATAGGAACTAACATGTATTGTAACCGCTCTACAAATAATGTGTCTAGAATCTAACATCTTGACTTCACGCAGCAGCTGCTAATCTCAACCCACAGCCTTCGCCTGCATCGTGTAGACGCTGACTCATCGGCCATTGTCTGATTGCCTGCATGTATATTTATTCCAGTGTGTTACTTGTGCCAAGTTGTGCGCCTATCTTCGAATTCAACGATACTAACAACACATAGGCCTTTGCTTTACATATTTTGTTCATGTCTGCAAGATAGCTACGTTGATATAGGACTTGCATGAATTAATACTAAACGCACGCATCTGTTTTCTCAATCAATAATCACTTATCGTATACATTTCTTAAGCGCCACAATTTTCATTATTAGTATTATCAGGCAGAGCAGTAACTTTCATTCAGCGCTATATATTTTCACCATTGATTTTTCAAGTTGACATCGATAGGCTACAATCCGCATATAATTATAATTTGTTGTTTTACTGTGCTAGCCGAATCAATATTATTTCACGCGATCATGCAATAATTTCACGCAGCCAGTATTTTAATAATTCTGTCACGGAGCCGATATTCTACAGTTACCGGTACATAGGTGGTTCGAAGATTATCTATGTTATTATTTATCAGCAGTGTTGCTTGAGTCTTCGTAGTCTTTGTATAAAAATCTACACGTTCACGCAATGAATATGAGCAGCGCAGCCATTGGCTAGTAATTATGCACAAGAGAGTTAAGATTCACATCAGAGGCTTCTTAATATATGCCAGAACCACAGCGCCACCCAGCGTTGAATGTGAGAATTGGCAAGTAATGCGTCAGGCGATATAGCGTGTACCAGTCACGTTTTGATCGCTAGAGGGAGTTTACTGTACGGTGTGCTATTGATACTCATGACGTAGGAGAGGACTCTTCTGAGCAATAATAACTCCTGGCATTATTTTCGTCGGACATGCAAGCATCGCCATTTGCAACGAATCAAAACGACCACATTTGTGTAGATTGTATATTAATTTGAAGTGTTTATAAGTCTAATTTAGGCCCACCCTCAGCGCAGAGTTCATCCGTCATCCGCTCCACCAGAGACGGGTGAGAAGACGGCAAGTTGACGAAACGGCAGAGGAAAAGACGACAACAGCGTGGGTCGCTGTTCGACAAGGAGCCCACGAGAACGAACAACACAAGGGTCCACCAAGACTCAGTGTCAGTGTTGCATCAACTTCGTGTAAGATATTCAGATTAATATTCTTTATTCTAGGCCTACTTTTAACCGCAGAACCGAGTGTTCAGTATCAATCGATGGAACGTGTTTAAGCCCATAGAGCGCTTCTGACTAAATTACGAACAGGAATTTGTTTTTAGAATTGTACAGTTCTATCGCAATGATAGTGGATGTTGTTTAATATAAGTGCAGAGTAGGCATAGACTCTATTCTACAATTCGAGAGAAGGAACCAACCCAGACTCTTGGCAGCAGTATATGTGTTTTTAGCAGCAGAGTATACAGCGAAGGCATTGTTGACTGCCATATTACAGACAGATCACAGAGTTTTAAAGCATTAGTTAAGACAATTTAATGCGTATATATACACAGATTGATTCATGACTGCATTAATTCGAAACATAACGAATTGTTGTTAGTGTGAAGTGTTCAACAATTTGATTTGTAAATTTGGTTGGTGAGCGTCCAGTGGGACTCGATTGAGTATGTGCAGTACACAGGAATTGTTGACAGTAGGCCACAATGCTCTGTTTTTACCACCTTCCTTTTCAGGTCTTCCAACAGATAATGCAAGAGACTTTATCCATTTATTTGAATTGTGGAGTAAATTTCAGGGGTTGTCAAATGAAAAGGCAAAATCAGCATTTGAATTATTAATGCAGGGAAATGCAAAAACTTGGCTGAAAGCATTAGAGTCAAATAATATTGATAATATCAATCAGTTGATTGAGCTGTTTTTACAACGCTATACTAGTCATGAACGCATCTGGGAATTATCAGCAGATCTATTTAAATGCAAACAAAGTCGTTCTCAAAATGCTCAGGAATTTATTTCTGAAATCTTAGTGCAAGCTAAACCTTTGCGTCTGAACGACAAAACTATTTTTGACATTGTAATGAATGGTTTGCTTCCCGAAATACGCAGTCATGTTATTCAGGCAGAAGCTAAAAATTTAACAGAATTAAGCGAACAGGCTTTATGCTTTGAAAGAGCTCGTGACCCAGATGAAGTTAAAAACTCTGAACTATGTCGGAAATTGCTTGAAGACTGTCAAAATCAATTGCGAAACTTAACATCTGGTATTGACAATGCAGTCGCCCATGATGATGTTGAACTATCTCAATCCATGCAGGGATTTGCAACCGAAATTGGATCGGAACCAAATACGTTTATAAATGAAGAGCAAAATGATTACAGCAATTATGAGTTTAATGTTTGTGAACCACGTCAAGGCACATTCAATGCCAATGTATTACGGCAGGACCAGTGGTCAGGACCAACAGTACGAGCAAAACGCAGGCATAAATTTAAAAAGCACGAGTATTTTCCAGTTTCAAAAGTCAACTCGAAGTCGTTTGCTCACAAATTTGACCAACCAAATCAATATAATTTCGCAAAATATTCAAAGGGGCCAAATTGTAAAATGAATATTCCTTCTCGATGCAACAGATGCGCTCGTTTTCACGACGCACATGATTTCTGTGCAGCAATTGGTGCAACATGCACGAGATGCAAGAAACGAAACCACTTTGAACGTGCATGCAAAACTTGCAAAATTATAAATCAGAATGCACCTAAGTTTACTTCACAGGTCATCCGTGATAAGAGGCGAGGTCACAACATTCAGAAGGAACACAGACGAGGCATGGCGTCTCACAGAAGCCATAGCCAGTTTACTCGCAGGGATAGGCAAATGTTAAATCAACATACAGGTACAAATTCACCTGGCACAAAACTGGTTATGAATAGTGTTGGTGCTATTTCTGTTTTGTGTTTAATAAGCATTCTTATGCCGAAATAGCCAGCACAGAAGAATTTTCAGCCATTTCGGCTAGGTTTTTGAATGATTTACCTAGTCATACGAGATTGGATACGAGTGTGAAACAGAGTTTGGTTAATGCAAATGGAGATAGCATGGAGGTGGTTGGAAATGTGAATATTCCAATTAATTTAAATGGTCTCAAAGTGAATTTTAAATTTTTGTGATATCAAACCTGAAACACAACATCGTGTTGGCAAATGACTTCATGACGTTTACTAATGCTGTGGTGAATTATGCAAATCATACGGTATCCTTTTACGATGAGTTGGTTACTTTAAACTTTTTATCTCGAGGTGACCAGATCCAGGACTCTGTTTTACGATTGCCAGCCCGTGTCACGTTACCTGCACGTTCTGTTTTGTTGAGTCCCATTACGATACCACATAGGTATGTCAACAAGGATGCAATTATTCAGCCATTGATACCTAGTCCAAAGCAAGAATATCTAATCGCAAGCATTCTGATTCACCCAAATACAAAGTCGTCAGTTGTGCATATTCTGAATCCTACTTTTTCTGAGATAGAGATTCCGGAAAACACTCCGATCGCATCCATTGCTGGGGCTGAGTCATCTTCAATACCTACAACTACATCATCAGAGAGGAATGTCAACATTTCACCTATGGATCCTGCAGCACGAGAGGCAATGTTGAAGGACTTGGGCATACAGATCGAGGAACAACATCTTACGAAGGAACAGGTTGAACAATTATCCATCCTCATCTGCCGTAACAGGACGGTGTTTGCAAAAGATCTATCTGAGTTACCAGGTACTGATTTAATATCGCATACTATTCCTACGTTTGGAGTTCCCAAACGACAACGGGCTTTCAGACACAGTCCCGAAGCAAGAGCCGAGATCTCACGCCAAGTGAAAGAGATGCTGAAAGATGGGATCATAGAGGACAGTTTTTCCTTGTGGGCGTCGCCAGTCTTACTTGTGTCCAAGAAAGGAGGCCAAAGTCCGAGATTCGTTATCGATTATCGCCTTCTTAATGCTCAGACGATTCCTCTAAATTTTCCGTTGCCTACGTTAAACCACGTGCTCGATACTATGGCAGATCTTCATCCGGCTTGGTTCTCAGCCCTCGATATGAAATGTGGGTACTATCAGATCAAACTGGATCCTGCGACTAAAGAATGCACTACTTTCATCACGCATGAGGGGACCTACTGCTTTAATCGTCTACCTTTCGGCTGTCGCAACGCAAGTCAGACTTATCAACACTTGATGCAGTCAGTTTTTAAGGGTGAACTGTACAAATTTTGCTTGGTTTACATTGACGATATACTGGTATTTTCAAACTCCTTTGACGAGCATATCGAGCATTTACAGATTGTGTTTGACAGACTCTTAGAAGCAAAACTGAGACTTCATCCAGGCAAAAGTTATTTCTGTAAAAGTCACGTCACCTTCCTCGGTCACAAACTATCAGCTCAAGGTTTATCAGTCGATCAATCTAAGGTGGCGAAGATACAAAATTTTCCTAAGCCGCAGAATGTCACGCAATTAAAACAATATTTAGGATTATGCAATTATTATAGGCGTTTCGTAAAGGGGTTTTCTAAAATAGCAGCGCCTCTGAATGAATTGTTGAGAAAAGACGTCAAGTATCTGTTCACCGATTCTTGTGAGACTGCGTTCGAGTCGCTCAAAGCCGCACTGATCAAAACACCTATTTTAGCATTTCCAGATATGAATCGACCATTCATTTTGACTACTGACGCTTCGAATTCAGCAATAGGTTTTATTTTAAGTCAGTTGAATTCAGAAGGAAAAGAAATTCCCTTAGAATTCAGTGGGAGGGCCTTACGACCAGCAGAAAGAAACTACACAGTCTGTGAGATCGAAGCGTTGGCCGTGGTGGACGCCATTCGCTTGTGGCACACGTACTTGATTTCTAGACGATTTGACATCTACACCGACCATCTGAGTTTACAATGGCTGGAGAAAATAAAGTCTAGTCCTGTCAATAGACTCGCAAGGTGGTCGATCCTGTTACAAAATTATTCGTTTACTGTACATTACAAACCAGGCAAAGTCAACCAAGCCGCGGACGCTCTTTCGAGAATGCAACATCCTGACCCTCCACCACTCGATCCTAACGACGAGTTTCTCAACGATGATATCTTCATAGCTTCAATGCATGACGACGACAAATCTGGAACAATCGAGGTGGCATTTGAATATTTTGAGCCTAGTCAGACAATTAGTCCTATCGTACAGGGGGAGGGCAACGTTGATACTGTCACAATTAATTCAATGGTAACAGACTTTTCCATTTTCGAGGGGATAAACGTCGGTGAAGCTCAGAGACGGTGCGTTGAATCAAAACCTATGATCGAGTATCTCGAATCAGAAACATTACCTGTCGACAATGTCGAAGCTCGAAAGATCATTCTTCAGGCGGAACAATTCAGCCTAACTGGAGGTCTACTGTACCATCATTACCAACCGAGATGTAAAAACATGGCTAAAGTGAAACCTCTGATTAGTCAGCTGGTAATACCTAGTTCTTTGCGTCAACAGGTACTAAAATCATGTCATGAGGACTTCGCGCATCCAGGCCATGAGAGATGTTATTTATTTATGAGACAAAGGTTCTTTTGGAAAAACATGTACAACGATTCTTTAACTTATATTGCTTCGTGCACAGTTTGTCAACGATCAAAACGACCTATTCACCCCACGAAGGCATCTCTCCATCCCATGCCCATCGAGGACCTGTTTGGACGCTGGAGCATGGATTTTGCTTGTGACTTGCCTGTAACGTCAGCAGGGAATCGGCACATCCTTCTTCTGGTCGAGACGACTACAAAATGGCCGGAGCTTTTTGCACTACCAAATCAGAAAGCAGAGACAGTCGCTGATGTACTATACAATCACATTTTCTCTCGTTTTGGCGCGCCGGTCTCGTTGCTTTCGGACCGCGGCCAGAACTTCATGTCAACTCTCGTATCTGAAGTCTGCAAGAGATTCAACGTCAAACGTACTTTTACTTCCAGTTATCATTCGCAGACCAATAGCCAAGCAGAACGTTACTTTTCAACTCTGTGGCAATCGTTACGAGCCTACTGCACGAGTCAAATCGAATGGGAAAAGTATCTGCCTTCAATTCTGTATGCACATAGAGCTACACCGTCTGCTTCAAGCACTCATTTCAGCCCTGCCCTACTATTATATGGCAGGGAAATGTCAATTCCGATAGAGAAAGCACTAGAACCTGCAAAAACTGGTAAAGTGTCAGCCGATGCTTACATTAGAGAATTACTGCCAAAGCTCGAAATCACCAGAGAGATCGCCAAATCGAACGTTGAAAGAGCTCAACAAAGGTACAAAAAGCAGTACGACAAAAACCAGAGACCTACAACATATGAACCAGGTACTTATGTGTGGCTGCACAATCCACATAATCGAACAGGAGAGTCTCCGAAACTACGGCGAAAATTTGAAGGGCCATATTATATTGTCCAGACAATAGGTCTTGATACGTATATACTCAGAGATGCTAAAACCAATAAGAAGCACCCGAGTCCTGTACATGTAAACAGATTACGTCTGCACGTCAACGATAGAGACATTTTATTTGCCAGGTATGAAGATTTGGGACTCTCCACAGCAGAGCCAGAGAAAGATCCTACAGCGGACACTACAGATCTACAAGAGTTGCCATTCAATGACGACACAGATGACCATTCAGTGGATAACCATAATCCAGATACGGTGAATGATGGAAGTCAAGGTCAGGCACACACGAGTTCTTCAACTCCAGATGCACAAACAGATCAGACCGACAATGCACAAGATGACAATTCGATGCAAGGGGATGACACAATTCCCATGACAATGCATGATAATCAAGGTCAAGCTGGCACTAGTTCTCAGTTGCCAGATGCAGATGATGAATGGTATGAAGTAACAGGTCTGTTAGCTTCAAAGGTTATAAAAGGCAAAAGGTTCTTTAAGGTAAAATGGGCTGACATGCATGCCAAGCCAAGTTGGGAGCCTGAAGAAAATGTATCTGATGCGTTAAAACAAGAGTTTTTTATAACCCATACACGGGCCGGTAAGAAACGTAAACATAGATCGTAAAACAGTAATTCAGATGAGAAGATTAATTATGCAAAATTACAGGCATACCTTGATGCAGGTTGAAATGTTATTGAGTCCCAGATCGTCACAAACAAAGAATTTTATCAACAGGAGATGTACACTCCAAATAAATTTCTTGAGAGCAGAGATATGCATTAGAGAAATTTTAGGACTGAGGGGACGCCCAAAATTGTTCTTGAAAAATGTCATCTATTCTCTTTGTGTGTTTTTGTCCTTAAAAATTTATATGATATTATTCTTTTATTCTGAAGAAATTTTCTAAGTGCAGCTGGACTGTACGGATCATATTCTTAGAAGGGACAAGGGTTGAATAACCTAGATCTGGTCAAATCTCTGTTAGCATGATTTACAGCATCAATATTTTACACGTTACGTATTTTAATTAACTTCATTTTATTACAGTTTTGTTGTGTACAGAGATCATTTGGAGAAATGCAGTCGATGACATATATTAAGAGAAGACAACGAGTAAGACAGTAAGATTGAGAAGTGACAAGGACTACCTACGTCTAAAAGTCATTCATGAAAATGTTTTACCAGTTCTGCATTCTAATTGCATTAATTATATAACGAATATGATATGAAGACTTATATACAGAAGATGATATGTTTTAAACAAATACAGGAAGTAAGTGAGTAAGAAGAAACAAGGACCACTCATGTCCATTTGTGTATGAAAATGTTTTGCGTGATTACTGAAGGAATGTTATTATATTACAGGCATTGATTATTGTTTACAGGAGATTAGCATATGTTTATTCACATACAGAGTAAGAGAGTAAGTGATGAGGACTACCAAAGCCCATCGTAACGAAGTAAAGACAGAGAGAAATTAAGGTTAAGGACTACCCATTGTCCACGACAACGAAATAAGAAGAGAGAAGAGATTAAGAGGCAGAATTACACTGCCGAGTGCATTATAATGAGTTGACCTAATTTTTAGAAGCGTTGTTGATTACAGTACAAAATATATATGTGTAGTTGTTTACGTGACTTAGTTATGAAATGTAAAGTTATAGAAGATGTTTTATTACAGTTTACGTTACGAGTTGAGAGGTTTACAACCAAGTAAACAAGAGCAGAATATTAATTGTAAAAATATTAGGATTGTCCATTGTATGATTAATTAATTGTTTGTTTATGTTTATATATAGAAGTCAATGAGTAGATATGGCAAGAAGGTGAGATAAGGTTTACTACCACGTCAATGAAGATTAAAGAGATCTAGTTTTTAAAGAGTGACCACACAGAAGTTTGTCACAGAAGTTTGCTTTGTTTACATTCATACGAATGACATACTTAAATTTATTATGTGTGTTTTCAAGAGTTTCTACATTTACTCAGTTTTCAAACAGACTATGGTCATCAGAAATTTTCATTGTTTACATTTCAAGCGTGACCTACTTAAGTTTATTGTGTATATATTATCATGTGTCAAATTTAAATGAGTGTTATCATCAATTCACTTTCGATTTATGAAAGTCAGTTTGATTTTGCAGTGAAAAATTATTTGTTTACTTGTGTGTATTATAGACATAGCATTGGCTTACATTATTGTTTACAATCTATTTTTAGCAGAGTGTGTTGAATGACAGCGTGTGTTTACATTAATTTGAATGCAGAGTCTAATTGTGTTTTCTGCAGTGAAAAGTTAATTCTTACTTGTGTTTGTTTACACAAATTTACAGAATGTTTATGTTAATGTTATGTTATTTTATGTCATGTTACTAACAATACTAACAGTGAAATTTTTTTCTAGATCATACTGGAGGGAGAATTTTTTTCGGGTCATTCAGAGTTCGGATCCATGCAAGGGAACGCATACATTATATCGTAGCTGATTGTATGATTATTTGGATTTTTTTAGAAGGTCGCAGTCCAAGCACATTTTTGTAGATGGTGCATCCACGTTCATCTTACTCATCAGGTGCAATTTTATTATGGTTATAAATTTACTAATGTTATGTTTGTGTTTCTGGTTACATGTGAATGGAGAAATGACTTCTCAACAACAGCGCTGATCCTCAAGACGAGAAGGAAATCGAGTCAAATGGACGAGAAAAATTCAAGCCGCTATATCAAACACAAAACAGCGTCACTCGTCGCAATCAAATTCTGATCTCGATTCCATTCGTCGTCTAACTTTGGAGTACATGTCATACACGATACATGAACGATGAATCACTCCAAACCATTTCAAAGGAACAGCGTTTTCCCAAAGTCATTCTTCCAAAACTTAGACCATTTATTTTTAAATTTGCGTCCCTTGAAAATCTTTAGGACTTGTTTTCAACATTGTCGTACGTTTCACGCAACTTATGTCAGTTCTGAAAACTGAAGTTATTTTTCTCGTGGTACGGACTTGTGACATTGAGTTTGAACATTTTATATTATGGACATTTTAAAACTTATCATTATTGACATTAGGCTTAGACATGTATGTTTTTAATTTGAAATGTTGATGCATAATTTATATAGCGTCAAGACTTTTTAAGAACGGGACGTTCTTATATAGAGAGTGGGGGGGTATAACAGAGTTGATTGTGGGGGCTATATAAATGTAATGGCCGAATTAAGAGTGAAGCATATTGAGCTGGGAAGATGGCAGTGATGGTAGTAGAGTAGATGGAGGATAAGGAGGAAATGGCTGATGAAGCAAGCACACAAAGGAAATAGTTGCGGGTGAGTCAGCGAGGGATCTGACCAGCCGACAGGCAGATTTGAGCAGTAAGATGGGATGACCATATTTGGAATGGAGATTGAGGATTTGGAGGAAGAGGAAGCCGGACAGTACCAGTGGTCGAGCAGACGAGGATCGAGGAAGCGCCCGCTGGCCGGTCTGGGCTGGAAGCCAGGAAAGCAGATATATAAATTAGGAATTCGGGGAACAAAGGGCAGTCGAGGGAAGTCAGTCAGGAGGAGAGGACAGAAGGAGAAAACGGAAAGGCCAGCAACATCGGCGAGGAAGAAAAGGAGAACAAAGAAGACGAACTGACTCGAAAGGAAATAAGATAAGTAGCAGATGTATTATTATTATTATTAAATTAACAGGCTAACAATTATTATTCGTAGATCTTAATATTGAGTGTCAACATCGAGTGTTCTACAAATAGTGACTAGTTAACCCCAATTATTGTGTATCGAAATTCTTGTTGTATTATAATAAATGTTGAAATATCATTTATAGTTGTCTAAGAACCAACTTAGCGACAGATACGGTACGATATATAGAAGCTGTGACATTAAATTTCTCCAGTGCTCGAATATAAAGCGTAAGAACGAAGTTGAACCTATAGGTCTATATCTTTCTTTGGGCGCATATATCGACGTATAGGTAGGCTATACGATTCTCTCGTGGTAATATGGAAATTCAAACTGTCACCCATTAAATTTAGACCATGTGACAATTATTTAAAAGTTTGCGCCCCCTAGAAAAATTCCTGCGGACGCCCATGAATATAGCATACATGTAGGCTAACTGTGTTAATACAACATAAGAAACCTAAACAATAGCTGGGGCGAGTTGCGAGTTATTTTTAGAATGACGTTGAATATGCTAAGTTTACCTTTGCACTTGCTCCAATGGTTGATGAGCGGCCTGTCAAATACTTCCGAGTCTTTCATTTGGAGAAAGCAAGTGTTCCATTCTCTGTTCCAATCTACTCCGCGGCACTCTGCCTCTTTATCGCAATGTTCCTTACATACCTCCACATTGGGCACTTCATAATGCTGCACCCCTTCATGGACGTACGCGTCAACCCGAACTGGATTCCAACAAACTAGACAACATCATTAATCAACGGCTGAGTATAACGAACACGAAGTGAAACACATCTGGCACAGCATTAACCTTTTAATGCCGGATTACTAACTTCTCGGCATTAAAGGGTTAAGCACGTCCTCTTTCGCTACGCATAACATGAATAAATTGCGGAGCGTAAAGCCTAGCATATCATATCGAAGATAGGCGCAACAGGCTAATGATCTCAGGGCATGTGTCACGTGATATTCTAGCCCCCTAAAGCTATCCGGGGAATGAATTAATCTATCCACCCGAATGGAATATACCGGTCTTGACTATCCGAGGGTGGGTAGGGGTAAACCATTCTATCCACTTTGTTGAAAATGCGTATAATTGAAAAATTTATGTTGTAATCAAAATTTAGAGTGACTCTAATATTGTCCTAAACAGAAAGGCAAATCGAATTTACTAAGCGGCTTTAAGTGTTCGTATAAGCGTTCTAAATGTACTAAGTGCTGCAAGACCAAGGCAAGCAAAATTATCTAGTAGAAACAAACATACCTGCTAGTGCCATTGTTAAAAAAAAGATGGAACATTTGGCCCCCTTAGATTCTCACTCAATAATTGTTCACCCCGCGTTTAGAATCTAAAGATGAACTGGACAGAGCTTTGAACACGAACAACTGAGTAATTTATTAAATTTCTTTTTAGTACACTGAAAGCTAGATAATACTCAAATTTATAGAAAATGGTCATAAGAAAAAAAACACTATTAAATACACTTTTTTGGAAATAACGTCCCCCTTTTGTGAAAATGGCGCCTCTAGAACTTGACGCGCCAGGCAACTGCCTGCTTTGCTTTTGCCTGAGGTCGGCGCTGAATGATCTGGTTTATTATTTCACAAATCTGCATCCGCGTTTTAATTCTTTATAAATAACCAACGTGTCCACCAACCTCCTGCTGCAGAACACTGAGGCACCAGAAAAGCAATGCCGATACACAAGGCACAAACGAACAAGTGAGGTTTATCGTGTGCCTCATATCTGCGACCGTTGCTGTTTTCTTCTGTTCGTAAAAAAGCAAACACAATAAATATCAATGCAATACAACCTATATAACAGCCTATCTGATATTGATTTGGGGAATAGCTTGCACTAACATAGTAAGACCACGCTTAATATCATCGTGCATTTCAATGTGAACTCAACGATCAAATTTCGATGCAAATCTGCATGGATCGTTGGCGCTATAGAAGCTTAGTCTCTACATGCTTCTTAGAAGTTAGGTGGCACTGCAAGCGATCGTAATCATTAATCATCCACCTCTCCAGTTAAAAGCGTCTTTATTCTCTATCCGGTTCTACATTATTTGTGGGGCGCGGTGGTGTAGGCCTTGTGGACATGCTAGTTGTCTTGCAGCCGGAAAGTTGCTGGTTCAAATCTACCTCAAGCCGCCTGCTTGGTAGGGATCTTGGGCAAGTCTTTCACTCACAATTGCTCAGCGCTTCTACGTGAAACTCCTATTCAGTGTCCGCGTTGTTGTCCGGAGCACTTCTGAGTAGTAAAATATATATTGGAAGGGGAGCCATGACAAGTGCACAATGCACATAGGCCTACACATAATGAAATAATATAGTGTAGCATTTCGGTGTAATACACTAAGGAATAGAACCTGAATCTCATCTTCTACCTGCCTAAATTGAAATTTAGAAGCGTCACAGTTACACAATGCTGTCAATGTAAATAGTAAACAATTATTAAAGAAGTGCGCATTTTTGTTTGTTTGTTTGTATGTACACTTGTTATAGCGCCCCTTCAATCTCTCTCTACTCAGAGGCGCTCCCGAATACACATGCGTCTATGACTTTATGTGAATGAAAAAGATGCATTTCGGTCGGTTGTTCGTGGGATCTGTGCTTTAGGGATTGAAGATGAGATCTAACCCTGATGTTTAGTCGCCTTGTTGACTGAGCCACAGGACATTCGTCGTTTACCCATGATGAGTTCGTCGTATCATGTATGTCGATCGCAAGCTATTGCACAAAAAACAACGGTTCGTCACTGTATGACAAAGTGGTGAAGCAACAGAGCAACACACTATTCAAGATACGTTATCAGGATAAACATTGCCAGTTTTAACAGCCATGTAAACCTAGACAATGCAAACCAGTTTCACAAAATTTTATAGTTCTGACGCGTCGTTTTAACTCGTGTAGGACTATCCGCTTTTAAAAAAATTTGAAGGCTATCCCGACAACCGACAAGTCGTTGGCCTATCTCTTGAGCTGTCATCAACAAGATCGTTAAAAGCGATGTTCGTTATTTGTTTATATCTATGCGCACTTGTTATAGCGCCTCTTCAAGTCTCTATCAGAGGCGCACCCAACTACAGAGCGGACACTTCATCGGAGTTTCACGCCGAAGCGCTGAGCAATTGAGAGTGAAGGACTTGCCCAAAGCCCTATAGGCTACACGGCGACTTGAGGTGGATTCGAATCATGCAACCCTTCGGCTGCAAGGAAATGTGATATTCGTTATTGTTCCACGTGCGTGCGCCGTAGATTCAATATCCGGTACCAGAAATGCAAATCAACTGGTGACCTGTGGAAGATAGAGCTGTGTCATGCTCATTCCAAGTGCTTTGCTAGTAGTCTATTAGAAGGAATTTTTAACAAGAAGTAGGCTACTATTTGTGCGACACTCGATGAATAAATTTTATATAGTACGATAATTTAAAAGCAGTAATGTTACTTTATTGTTTTCGGCAACGCCAGTTCTTCTTCTCAACGGGAGCAAAGTCTTCCGTTCAACAGATTAGAGAGACATCTGTGAATCGTGAGATGTTGACCATCGGCCTGTAGAGTGGCACAAAGAAGAGGCCTAACAGGGCTCCCAAGAAGAGAAATTCTGATATGATTCTCAAACCGCAACAATATAGGTCTTTCTGACAGGAAACTGCTTTTATCCAGGTCGCATTCCCGCCAGTTGGGCTGAAAGAAAAAATATCTCATGGCGTTACTTGTTGAAATGCAAACTTAATTATATTTTACTTACTCTTTCATAGTTTGCAACTTTTGGACAATTACATAAAGCATGAATTGCAATAGTAGGCCTTATGCTCGCATGAAGGCTATGATTGACACTGGTTATAGTAATTTCGCTATGCAGTCCAACTTTGAAAGAACTTAAAAATTACTGGAATGATTAATTATTAGGTTCTGTTTAACTGTTCTAGGACTAGTTTAAGATAATATCCTAAGTTACTATTCGTCTGCCAGTTAAGGAGACACGGCTCAACGGCATAGATGGAGGTTGGTTTTCGTTCTTGGGGGCTAATGCCTTCTTGGGGGGGGGGGGGTTAAGCCCGGAAAAAGAAACCATTTTCATGGTAAAAAGCTGAATCTGGGCCTTATTGAGAGGGCTTAGCCCCTTAGCTCCTGATAAACTCCGCCCATGCTCAACGGATCCGGGAACAAGCGGATACCATGAGTTATAATCATAGCCTAAAGTGGAAGTCAATATTCAGCTTTCATGTCTCATAAAGCTTACTTATCATCAAATTAGCATGGATATAACTAAGTGATCTAATGGTAGATTCTTATCCGAAACAAGTCGGAGTAGAAAAAAATATTTTGGAGCCTAACACAAACTTGAAACAGGACTGAACGATAATTATAAATTGATGTGAAGAATAAAATCATATACGTACAGGTTATAATGTATTGTACTCCCTGTTTGTTTACATTTGAATAGATACGTTCGGAAATAACAATCAATGACGTAATAGGCCTATGTCGCATCTTAGCTTTCTGTGATCATGACGTACGTCGTCGATTAGCCTACGCCAGGGTGTGATTTGCCGGGGGGGTTGGGGGGGTCGGACCCCCTCTTTGCTATGGCCCGACCCCCACACTTCGACCTCCCAAAAAAAGGTGTGGGGGTCCAATTTCGACCCCCTCTTTTGGCAGTGCGGCCAGTGCCACAAGAGGCCTCGTTATTAGCCATGAAAGACTTCCCCGGTAAGAGTCTAAAAAACATGTGGGACATGTGTGATAGTACAGGATCGTTCAAGGGTGTTCTGCTTAAGCGGACCGATGCTGACTTTGCAAATTTACCAGTCTCAGAAGTCAATTCTACCAGTGTCTGTTAGACAATATAGCTGAACGATTCCATTGCACAGAGACATTGAAGCTTGCAAATGTCTTGAATCCAACAAGCTGGCCAACAGATGACTTAGAAAAAACGCTGTATGGTTGCAGAGAGGTTGCTGCTCTCTGCAAGCAACTTTGTTTCAGTTCTATTGCGAGTGTTGAAATCCTATCAGATTTTGCTACTTTTAAAGATAATCTGATAGTAGGAATGCATCTAAAACAATTGCTGACAAAACTGTCCATTTATCCTATCTCCAATGCAGATTGCGAGCGTGGTTTTAGTTCCATGAATCTGCAGCACACAGACACAAGAAACCGACTAAAAACTGAAACTGTCAGTGCTCTATTGATGATAGCTGTTAATGGCCCTGCTGTGCAATTTTTCAAGTGTCACGAGTATGTCTTATCTTGGTTCAAAAAAGGCAGGCATGGTGCCAACGACAAACCAACAGGGAAGAAAAGGAATGTTGATGAGCTTAGACCAAGATATAAACTTTTTGCCATGATTAAAGACTAGTCACTACCACTTAGCTAGAGTTCATCACAAATTAGGCTACATCATACATGACAATTTCATTTCAATAATTTTCGCATGATGACTAGTTCATCATAAATAATTTGCACTTCGTCATTGATGATTCTTGTTTCTGTTGTCATTTGAAATTATTTCTGTTTTTAGTCCTCAATAGGAACACAAATATCTTCTTATTTGAAGTTATTTCTTGTGAGTTGTTATAAGAACAGTATTTAGTTTATGCGTTATACAGCTTGTGACTTGTGACGTTCCGAGCACTTCATTCATCCTAGGACCTTACTATTGTTTTATTATTTTGAGTGCTGACTGCTGAGTATTATTCTCACTTTGCGTTGTACTAAGTAACAAGTATTTTGGTGCCAACTTCCAAGTATGCTTGGCTTTCCAAGGGTACATATACTAAGTATGATCATTGATTTTGGTGCTAACTGCGAAGTATTGATCGTGTGCTGGACTGCCGGTAGAAGTTTCAAGTTTTTTGGTTAGGCCTACTACATTTTCTGATTTCATTCGCTTTAAATTGTGACCTCAATATATCCTGCACCTGTGCATTTTACTGCATTTCTACAGCCAACTTTTATGTTGAAGTTAGACTTTTATGTTCTTATGTTGCACTATGCCACTATTATAAACTTCAAACCCTTTAACATAAATAACATGTTAACTGATCTTTAAAAAGGTGATATTATTCAATTCATTCAATTCACTTTCAATAGAAGATTTTGCTTTGGATTGCACCAAATCAATAGCGGCCGGGGCTCCGCCCCGGACCCCGCTGGGGGAGCTTGCGACGCTCCCCCAGACCCCCTAGTCGGATATGCCGCGGCGTATTTTGGCCCCCCCCCCAAAACAAGGAAATGAAGCCGACCCCCACACTTCTTTTTTGACAAATCACACACTGGCCTACGCACAATGTGTTAGCGTGCCATCCCTTTTAAACGTGCAGTTCTACACAAACTGGAAGCACTGCTATGCATTTACAAATAGCAAAAAGCTCATTGTCATCTTATTTGGAGTAATATGCGCAGCCATAAAGGGTTGGAAGTAAAAGAAGGGTTTGTGCAGTTCTAAAATTCCTTACAACAGCCCTGAAGTATGTCATTCTGCTCTGCGGTACAATGGACTTTCCGGCATAATCATAGTATCCTGGACCGACGTGTCGGTTAGGTTCAGGTTATGCGTCATAAGGGTCGGTTATGGTCAGGTTAATCGTCGTGAGTGTCAGTCAGGGTTAGGAAAAAGGTTAGTGGCGTCATTCGGTCCCGGATATTATAAGTTTGCCGAGTTTTCTCATCATTTATACACAGGGCCGGATTAAGCAATGTGGGGGCCCTGTTCGGGATTTTTTTAAAAAGTCATCTGGCGAAATTTTCGGAAAAATCATAGAATCTCATCCGACCAAAATCTTGATGACCTTTTTTTTAGTCATCAGACGAAATTTCCGGGGAAATCATACCATTTCATCCGCAAAAAAGTTCATGACCTTTTTTTTAGTCATCTGGCGAAATTTACGAAAAAATTGTCGTTAGGTCGAAATTTGCTCCAAAAGTTTTTCTCGCATTTGTGGGGCCCCCTAAAGTGTGGGGGGCCCTGTTCGGATGAACATGTTTAACATGCCTAAATTCGGCCCTGTTTATACAATAACTATGATCATTCATTCGTGATTGGCATTTAAGCTCATGTATTCTGTTTCGGTACCAAAACCTTGTCCACCGACTTCTCTACCAAAGACACGCGAGAAGTTCATGATTTTAAGCGCTACCGATGGCCTCAGTTGTGATCTGATCTAGGTTCTATAAGTCAACTATTGCATTACGCAATTATTTTCTATGTCCGCTTTTCTATAAGGTCGTTTGAATGTTCCTCTATTGGCTATCTATCGCTAGCATTGGATTTTTCTTCGTATCGATGTAGTGGCGATGCCACTGTTCGTGGCTGGTCATTTAGCCTGCGTATTTTACTATTTAACTGCATTTTCACCTGCCTAGAATTCTTTAGAATTTCGCTGTTGCTGTATAAATTTATTTGAGTCGTAATTGATATTTAGATCTAAATAGGTCTACACAACTTCAACTATTAGATGTCTATGAGGTTCAATCTATTATAAGACATCAACATAGATAACTTTTTTGATTTTCGCCCTTTAGTTTGCGCGCTCTTTTTTTATCGGCGCCCTTTCAAACATGCGCCTTTATGATGGTCGCCCTTTCGAAATCGCCCTTTCGAAATTACCCTTCTGATAGTGAATGCATGTTTATGTAAGCTTACTTTATTTACAACGTTTCTACCTCGAAATTGATAAGAATCGAACCATGGAATCTGATCTGCGTTCCTGAATTATAGATTAACCCTTTAATGTCGGCATTAAAGGGTTAAGCCTATTGACGGCCTGAAGGGGATCTTATAAAATTATGACCCAGACTATAGAGGGTTAACGACGTGTTTTGTAAACTACAATGCTGTGAAGTGGCACACAGCAGGGACGTTGACGGTGGATTCTTACAGACACCATGCCAATAAGAATATCTGTTGGTTAATCTGGAGCTAATGGTCACAACAAAGGAAGTGATCTCTGCAATGCTGCATCTATATTGTGGCTGCAAGTAATGTGTATCTTAGGTATGTAGGCCTATAGAGTAGCGCTCATTAGACGCACTGCGCTATTAATAGATAGGTTAGGTCTGACGTAATGCATTATGAGGCGACGTAGTTTGCGTTGCTAGGGGTGCCAAGCGCATGGGCGGAGTTTGGTTTCCGTTCTTGGGGGGGGGGCTGACTCAGAGTTTGTGCCTTCTCAGGGGGCTAACCCTGGAAAAGGATACCATTTTCATGGTTAAAAAGTTGAATCTGGGCCTTCTTGGAGGGGGTTAGCCCCCCCTAACCCCTTGATAAACTTCCATGGCCAAGCCCAACGGTCACCGGACTTAAGTCCGCCTAGCGATATGTAGAGGGGTCAGGTTAATCTGTGCGTTAAAACAATCGACAGCGGAGTTGATTGGAACAAGACTAACAGCGGTTGCTAACTACAACTAGGCCTAAAGGCTTTGCACTTAAATAATACGTTCCGATTCCCATCTTCTTTCTATCCCTCGCCGACAATAGGCTAATTGACAAATAATTATTTTCTATTACAAATTATTTTATTTTGACGTCTATAAATAATATCAAACATTCTATTTTGAATCAGTTATAATAATTTTATATGCCTTTAGTTAATTAAATTTTAACATTGAGGCCCTCTAAACGCCCTAATATACTTTAACCTAATAAAAGTGGCCCTCGTGTCCACCAACTTAGAAAATGTGGCTCTAAAGTCAAAAAAGGTTGGGAACCATGCGCATGCCCTACTGCAGTGGTTTTTAATCTTTTCAAGGGAGCCGAACCCCAAGAGAAATCCATGACCACTCATCGAACCCCTCAAGTGTGAACAAAAATTTTGTAATTAATGGGAACAGAAGAAAATAATTGTACCAAAATACATTCAATACAATACTGAACATGTATTTGTGTCCCGACATATGAAAAGGTACCATAAGTCGGGTTTGGAGTTATTATGCCTTCACAAACCATCTATATATATAAGTGAGCTGAACATTTTGCTGAAAACCAGATCAAAATTGGATGATAAATGACCGACTTATAATGATGATCATGAAAAATTGCCACTTATTTCCATCGATGAGTATCGTGGGGTCTTGCACACTGGGAGCGCTTCTGAGCGATTTATCCTACAAGAGGTTCATAACAAATTCTCAGTGTTGTCTATTATGTAATTATCAGTGTTATTAACTTAAAACGTCCTTTTCACCTGCTGCTAAAAATACCAAGAGCTCAAATTTGATAATAAAAAAAATATATTTCCCCCCCGACGTCATTATGCGCGATTTCTCGTGAAACCGTACGCCGACTTATGGTACCTTTTCATATGTCGGTTCACATTTATTTCAGAGGACCTCTGCCGAACCCCTGGCAGTGGCTCATCGAACCCCAGGGGTTCGGTCGAACACTAGTTAAGAAACACTGCCCTACTGTGTAGCCACCTTGTACAAGTTGCTCGCCCACAATTGTCTGCGAAGAAGGCAGCTGTCAACCACCTCACTCATCTCATCCACTGGGGCGTAAAGCCAATAAACCCACCTTCGGGCAGAGAATTAATCATCATCAGAGTTGCCAATATATAATGTATGCAGTGGCGTAGCTACCATGTGTGCAATGTGTGCAAAGCACACGGGCCCACGACCTCCAGGGGCCCACAGAGATTGTTGAATTATTAATTTTAGGCTAAACCTTAATTAATAATTTATAATTCTCATTATTTTGTGACTGATGTTATTTCTGTGAACACACTTAGGCCTACATTGCTTCGTTACTTTATACTGACGCCTGTTCACCACCGTGCTGTTGGCAGGCAAACTATACCAAACTCCTTTTAACTTCTGTTTTCGTCTCAAGTCACGTGACGATCAAATTGCAAGATGACGTTAGTGAGTTTGTGTGTGAACGATAAGATAAAGAATAGGTCTAATACAGTTTCAAGTTGAGAGCATGATATGAATCATAGCGACATAAGGTTTTCATTTCGCTGATTCGCTTTTCTATGCCTATAATTGTAGCGTAAGGACGTTCCTATGCCACCTAGGAAAGGTGTGATAGGCTTAATTATAATGTCCATCTATCTGTCACGTTCGTGTATTGTAACCAAACGGTGCGCCGTAGATAGGCTACCTCATACTTGTCACAGACAGGCTCGTGTGTTTCGGTTATTTGCTCTATATGGCGACGGTATATAGTGACCTGACATCTCCATCAATCAGGGTTAGAAATTTCGGGGTTTGAGGTGGTTCAACTCTCGCTAGTCTTTCTTAAGGTCACATAATTAAGTCTTCCATCACCTTTCACAACCCAACTCTTTATTTTTCTACAATTCCCATAATGCTCTCAGCTCCTCTCAGCTCTCACCCAAAGGCCGGGATACATTAAATTGAACGTGTGGATCAGTGTCCGAGGAAGTCATGTAGGGAGTCTATTTGAACCTATTTTTGCACTTGCAGAGAATATTGCTAAACTTATTTTTAGGTAGGCCTACTATGAAAAGTTGACGATCGTATCGTTTTTGGTGTGAAAATTGCAAACCATGGACCAGAATTGATAGATGATTGACTTTTTGCTGTAGGCCTACAAAAGTCTAGAAAAACTCTACATGTATGATGCCATGGATTACATTGTTTTAAGTGCGCCTTCTAATAATGAGTGGATAAGTCTGCAACGGGCAGATTTTGAAATCGACTGAAAAATCGCTGCAATTATGACACTTTAGGCTATCTGTCTCACTCATGCAACATTCATTTTTATTCTGCGAGTTGTAGGACTATTAGGCTACTTATTACTTGTGTTAGGCCTATAGTAGCAAATGCCAGTGATTAGTTTTTGGTGATCTTGATCGCAAGAACTCGATTAAAAATATCGGTATTACAAGACCAAACAGGGGCCCATGCGAAACCTCTGCACACGGGCCCACGAAAAGCTAGCTACGCCACTGAATGTATGTCTGCTATCGTTAGTACACATTATAGCCTTATGTGCATATTCAGTCAAGCGTGCAAAATAACGCATAGGCCACACGTATAGGCATACAGAGCAGGTGAACCTTAACACTAGACTTGAGGACTCATAATTATGCGAGACCGTGTATGAATAGGCCTACCTACATGTATTATGCTAATGCAGGAAGAATAATTATCCAGGAAGTGTTTCCTTCTATCTGCGCTCGTATTCAGTGTATTATTCGCATTCAATGTGTTCTGTTAATTAGTCTAGTCCCTTAGCAAAAAGAAGAACATAAAATTACGTAATAATAATGGATAACTCTGAACTGTGGAGAATTGCTGTTTATATTGCAATTGTTCTTCAATGTCTGTCATCTTCACTCGCACAAGGTTAGTAAAACAGAAGCATTTCTGATTAGTCTAGTAAGAGAGATCATAATTTATATTGTGTCATGTTTAATCTTTCTGGAAATTGTTATTGAAGTTAGATGCGACTACAAAAGGTTAAAAGTTACAACGAACAAGTAAAGTTTAGTTAGATATATATAATTATATACAGGGTGGCCCAAAAAAAGTGATAACACGTCGTATAATGTACTATAATTAGTTCAAATCTGTTTAGACTATATCCATAATAGCTTTAAAAGTTCACTCATTCACTTACCTACCTGTTTAGTCATATGACATCATTATTACGACAATTTCCGGTCGACATTTTAATTTTTTATTTGCCAATCGTCAACTTCTGCGTGTTTTTAAGATATTTTAACCAGAATGACAAAAATCACAACAGAAGACCGTATTCTGATAAAAAAAATTTGCGAATTGAGAAACATTGGAGTGCAAGGCAAATGAAAAATGAGTTTCCACGCAAAGCCTATTATAGTAGACTAGAGCTAGTGTCAGTCGGGTTATTAAATAAATTGATAATGACGGTACAACAGAATGTAAACGCGGAAGTGGTCAGCCAAAGTCTGCTAGTTCACGACAGAACATTGAGCGGGTGAGTGAGCAGATCTGCAGTCAAGAAGATGACCCTCACTGTCACAAAAATCCGTGGGAAATACAAAGAGACACGGGTACATCATGGACGTCGGTGCAACGTATTGTAAGGCAATATTTACAACTGAAAACGAACAAGCGTGTGATCGGGCAGACGCTCAACGAAAATTGCAAATTGAAAGGTTTGCAACGCAGTCAGCAGCTACTTGAACGGTTTCCTAATTACAGAAGTGTAGGCT
This sequence comes from Lumbricus rubellus, assembly GCA_945859605.1. Taxonomy (NCBI): domain Eukaryota; kingdom Metazoa; phylum Annelida; class Clitellata; order Crassiclitellata; family Lumbricidae; genus Lumbricus; species Lumbricus rubellus. Next base: position 19,347,053 of record OX243826.1, on the reverse strand, counting down.
ACAAACCATCTGGTTTACACACAACAAGATATTCACCTTTGCCACGACAGTTAATTCTCAACATGGTCGTATTTATTCAGTTGAATCAAAGAAAAGGCAATTATAAGTTCCAGAAAGGAGACATACGAGAACGTGAACATTTCAGCTGCGGTATCATGGTATCAGTTGGTGTTTCTCGCTTACAAAAAGTTGTTGAGAAGCTAGGACGACACATTGAACATGTTATATGAGTAGCGTAATTACCACTTGGCATACGACAGTAATTTACAACACGTTATATTGATTCAATTATATTAAATGACCCTTTGCTACGAGGTGTTATCACTTTTTTTGGGCCACCTTGTATATATATTATATGTAGACATGTATATATATATATATATATATATATATAAAACTTCGTATATAAATTATATGAAAATGTTTTATCCTCCACCAATCCCTAGTTGGATGTAGATTGTAGAAAGATAAAGAGCTTTTAATGAGTGTGTGTTGCTATGATTCTGAAACAAGTCAATGTCATCGGAACTGCTTTTGAAGAAACCAGCGTTAGACCTATTCAAGAGTAGCCTATGCTAATGGTAGCCTAAGCCTGTCAGTTCTAACCTTGCTAAATTTAAACATCTGAATCCGCTTGTGTCTTCTGAGAATAGATTTAACCATTTTATTACATGAAACTACTCATATGATACGACTGATAGATTATAATAATTGAACTGCCACATTTTCTTTCTATAGGCTGTTTAGGCCTGTAGTTTCATGTGGTTGATGCATAGTCAGCTTTTTTAGACCTCAATCCAAATAATCCGGACTGACTTCTAAAGCGACCACAGATTAATGTTCAATGCTTGCTGTAGACGCACTCCATAAGTTATTTGATTAGGCAAAATTAAATTAGGTATTAGACTCGACTATACACAGACTACGCTGGAATGCACTAAATTTGACTATAATGTATATAACACATGGTTAGTTCTGGGACCTGAGAACGCCAGAATCATCAACCAATTATCTTTCGTTTCTGCTCATTCATCAGGTTCACAGAGATTGCCTTATTGTTTTACCCGCACAACATGTCAATAAAGTTGATTTTCTCACTTGTTTCTGTCCACTCTGCATATTCTAGGATGTTACCTCTTTACTATTGTGTGTTCTACATTGCTTGTTTACACGGGTAATGAGTCTCATAAGCAGGGTCATGAAGAGCGCCCTTGTGAAGTAAGCTTACTAATGGGCCTCATATTGGGCCCCGTTCTTCGCTATTAAATGGTACCCCAAGTCCATCTCCCCGCTGTCTCAAACCCACTGTCTTTTCTCTTGGTCTTTCGCACTAGGAGCGCCTCTAGCTGTGTGAACCATAGATGTAAAAAACGATGGAAACAGAATAAAAACGGGGGAAAACGTCGTTTTATTCGAAAAAATAAAAAACGGAAAAAAGACAAAAAAACGACAACGGGAAATAATTTGACTTTTTACATCTTAAACTGCATTTTAGACATAAGACCCTTGTTTACTTTCTACATGTATCTCTTAAATGATGACGTCAGTTATCAGAAACCTTGAGATTGGGCTGTAAACGTAAGGAATATCAGGAAAAAATCAAATTAAGGAAAATAATATGAGACAGAGAATAAATAATTAGCGTTACATAAAAAATAAAAAAAACGGAATAAAACGATGGGAAAACACCGGAAAAAACGACGTTTTTTGGGAGCAAATAAAAAACGAAAAAAACGTTTTAAACAACTATGGTGTGAACTGTGCCGTGTGCACTGTGAGAGGTCGTTTAGAAATTTTCAGATAAAATACAACACAGTACAGTAGCTCTGATACGTGCACAATTGCACATGCATACAGAGATCAAGACTGTATCTGTGACCTGCTATTTTAAGCACACAATTTATTTTGTGCTGCGCTTCACCGATGACTAGTCTTGTGTATTATGATTGCAGTGCCATAGAAATGCCCAGAAAAGATTAGGTTAGAAAAAGTAAATGTTGTTCTGGTGCTGATCACTAGGCTAATGGAAACGAAAAACCGTGTATTGCATACTTTTTCCAGATGTGGATGAATGCTCTCCGCGTTGTTGGACAGTTCAACAAAACTATGTCGTCTTTGGAGCCATCGGACAATACGGAATTGAAACTGAAGAGAACTGTAAGTCACTTTGCCTTAACACTGAAACGTGCATCGGACTCGATTGGGACAAAACAAGGAACGACATCAAATGCTGGCTACAAACGACAATATTGTCTGGAGTCTCCAGGGATGGTATCAACCATTGGACTGTGGCTAATTGCACTGTAGGTTAACCACATTATCAACTTCACTTAATGTTGTTTAACCTCTGAATGAACTCGCATTTATCTTATTATATTTTTCTATTTAACATTATCAAACGAAGCCACATTATTTATGCAGTGTTAAGTGATTAAGTGAAGAGGTGGATTAGAGAGCACAATCATGCTAACATTGATTAAAAACTGGTTATCTGGAAGAAAACGCAAGGTGGACATTGGTCATAAGCATTCGACAGTGCTAAGTGGAGCGCCGCAAAGATCAGTTCTTGGACCATTGCTGTTCGTGCATGTTATTAATGACATAAGAAAACTTAGACGACCGGATTTTCATCAGAAATATAATTTTGCAGATGATACAAAACTATATTGAGCAATGGGATGAAAAGAAACAGTGCTACTACGGAAGAATCTAAAAGAATGGCCAGGTTGTCACAAAACTAGCAATGTTCTTTGATCTGGAAAATTGCTCAGTGATGCATAGGCCCCTATAGGGGAGGAGGAAGAACGAGTGTCCATAGTTATGAAATGAGGTATGGTATTAGAGGTGTATGAAGCAGAAATGAACTCAGGAATGATTATGTACAAGAGTGCAACTCTAGCCTACGTTTAGAGTTAGACGATGAGAAGAAGAATCGGCTTAATCAGTAGTCCTACCGCAGCTTATATTATGTCGGATCGCTCATTTTCATAACTAAATCTTCAGTAGGCCTAATTATTTTTATCTGGTTGTGTCAGCAACCATCTTCTAGCAGTAAATGCATGAATTATTGCAGATGATTGTGCTTCATACTGTTGGAAGGATGTACAAATTGATGTTTAAGTGAGAGAGGGCCATCTTCAGTCAGATATTATAGATGAGAACCTGTGCAAGCTCCGCTGTAGCAAGACATCGAATTGCACTGGCATCGACTGGTTCGATAATGCACACACGTGCTATTTAATATACACTGAACTACCTTCTTCGAGCGCTGATGGAATGCGTCACTGGGACATCAAAAGAAATTTGCCAACAATCTGCAAGAGTTAGTATAAGCTTATTATTCTTTTCTAAGATGTTATTCCAGGTTACGCTCATTCATTCATTTATTTCGAGAATATCATGAATATGAATAGCCAAATATAATTATAAATGCATCTGTTAATAAAACTATTTTTGGACAAGTTTGTTTTAACGAGAGGCTGTCTTAAATGAAAGCACCAATGACTCTGGGCCTTCTTGAAGGCTTTAGCCCCCCCCCAGTCCCTGATAAAATCCGCCCGTGAAGATTATTATATTAACGCCTTATATTTTAAACCTTGCACCAATGCAAGACTATTTACAATTTATAAAGGTTTGTACCATAGCCAACTGTGTCTCTTACGACATAGGTGATAGGAACTTCAATCCATTTATTTTTACATTCATGCTGATGTTAATCTGTTTGCCGTAATGTGTTTTGAATCTATGTTACAGATACAATACAAAATTTTACCCACACAGCTGTCGTAAGCACTACTAAAGGTGATGCATCTCCTACCGTTACTTTCACATCAAACACCATGATACCTAGGCAGAACTCCACCGAATATTTGGAAGAAGGAACAACTGGATGTTCTGACAATTTGACAGGTGACTTACTTTTATTCATTCATACGTTTTCGCAAAGGGCTGGCACTTGTCAAGCTATTGCTAAGCTGTTCCATCGAAAAGGAGACCAGACGTCAGATTGCTATCGCCTGATCCTGCACGGGAGCTTACCGCTACGGCCACTATAACACAATAGGCTATAACATGAATACGGTGCTAAGCTACACTTTGCAAGATCCTTATAACTGTGAAGACCTTAAACAAGAAATCTGACACTTCTAATACCCGGTAGGTGACGTATTCGAAAAGTGTAAACAACTTCAAAAGTAGGAGTGCAAAGATTGTAAATGAATGGGTTTCCTAAAGCTAAAGAATATGAGGTGATCATTCGACCTTTGCTTCTGAGGAATCGAAGAAGACCTGCAGCAGTATCGTATTAATCTGCAAAGAAGTTCAGTCTTGAAAAAAGGTGTAGGCCTACACTGTACACTGCACGTGTTGTTGTGAAACAACGCATTTGTGTTTCCAGAAGAAGTTCAAAAGACAGAGAGGTTTAAAATAAATGGCGTTAATATAATAATCTTCATGGGCGGAATTTATCAGAGGCTAAGGGGGGAGGCTAAGCCCCCAAGAAGGCCCAGAGTCATTTTTTCACCATGAAAATGGTAATTTTTCCGGGTCAACCCCCCGCAAGAAGGCCCAGACTGGAAAATATATTGACTTTTATGAGATTTCAAGTGGATGACTGCATAATTTATTTTTAGTAATTTTATATTTATTTCAATGTCTGATCGGGTAATATATAATTTTTCAGGTATCATTGTATTGGCGGTATTGCTGGGACTTTGCATTTTAATAATAATCGGACTCGCTACATATACAATCAGAATTGGACGACAATTACATCTGAAAAGTGACACAAAAAGGGACGAGTTGAGTGACAACTATGAAGGCTTACAGGTGTGTATGGTGATGGTTAGTTTATAGTCTGTTTAGTAAATTTATCGTAATTCTAAAATCCGTTTCATCCAGAGTCACCAAAATGATTTGAATGAACCTACTTTTTAATCAGGCAGCCTATAGGCCTATGTTGGAGCATGAAACTTTTTAATTGCAAGCAGAAAACCGACAATCAGTAATAGGCGCAGCACAGTTGTCAAAATATGTAAATCCGAATTACAGCACGACAGCGGTGTTAATTTGTTAAATATAAGTTTAAGTTTGATAGAAGACACACTTCATATATAAATAAATGTTTGTGTGAAATAAGAATTTCAATAAGATAGCAAGTCGGATATGTTAAACGGTTTTATTTATTGACCTTTACAGAAGACCGACGCTGCAGCGAAATCTGAAGATGGAGTTTACACCGATATAGTTCCAAGGCCTTAGCCAGTATTTTTATTTGGGAGGGGGGTGTTTCCCCAGCTTTCGAGCAAGTCGACAAGCAACCGAATCAACTAACTAAGGAATTTGGAGTAACGTCGTTATCTCTCATAGCACTGCTAATCTACTATAAAGCATCATATAAATAAGAATCTCAAAATAAAATCCCCTTAGTTCTTACATCGTGTGCTAGTAAGCACATTATTTAATTTTTACATTATTTAATTTCGGGGGTTGTTCAAACACCCAAAATACCCCTCTAGCTACGGCCTTGTATAGTTCTAAGAACTTATAACGAGTCTCTGTACGAGCAGAAAGGCTGACGAAATAGCCTACGCATTATGTTCAAGGAAAGTGCACTGATCGTTGACAAGAGTTTTAGCCTGTATCTAACACTCATGTAAAGCTAACTGAGAACTATGGTTATTGATGACACTTGTTGAGTTCCTGCTGCTTCAAGAACTGTTTCGTTTGTTTGGGGAACGGACATTTCCCAAAGGACATAATTATTATTCCTCGCGGACATATTCCGCTCGCACTTGACATAACCCGTGATTTGGCTCCTATTCGCTTATCCAATTATTCACAAGCTATATATATATATATATCGTAGCAAACTTTATAGATGCCATACCTGCACACCGCTTTGTTCTTTGAAATCTAACCTTTCGACTGCTGCTATACCTTAAAACTTTTCGAGCTAAGATCTCAATATTTCTGGCAACGCAAAACCGCATTGATATTAGGGAATTGCTTCAACATTGGACGGCAGTATTAAAACGTGTTCACTTGTTCGTTATTCATCTTTCTATATATGTAGGCTATAGGCCTATATATATCATCATCATCATCATCATCATCATCATCATCATCATCATCATCATCACAAACCATAGGCGCAACGCCCGTAGGTGTCCGACGCCACTCTCTGACTGAGTCTGTCTCGTGTCATCACCCAGTTTCTACAGGCTAGCAGGTCTACTCCATACCATTATATCTTGAAGCAGCAGGACCGCCTTGTCTGCTTGAAGAGAATGTTAGGAAAGAGGCATGAAGGACAACCATTCGGACAAGCCCGTTTTGTGTCCAATGCCCTCTCCATCGACTCTCTCCACCGGTCTGTCCTGACCGACCTGTGCATGTCTGCTTCACATCATGACAACTTGAAGCAACTGGGCCGCTATGTCACTTGTGTCATGGTTTTTGCGGATTTCAATCGTCTTGGTCTTCTACTGCCAGAGTATCGCCACCCATCTGGCAAACCTTCCTCTTTTGTCCGGGCTTAGGACCGGCACAGGGAAGTTGATGGTCCCCTGTGGCGGAGGATGGATGCAGTTTAACGTCATGCCCAGGACCAATAGGACTATAGGCTATATATGATGTACAATATATTGTTGTATTCTCCAATCCCTAAAAGAGTGGACAACAGGTTTTAAAAGAAAAAACGGTATATTCTCGTTTAACATACAACCTGTATCCTAGTTTCTTCGATACATTTGTCAAAGTCTTCAGAAACGACCACAACAGCACGAACAGCAGCGAAACGAATGTTAGAATACTTAACTAACTTACTAAACTTAAATAAAACAGCTGGAGCTTTGGCCGAGAAACAAAATCAACATCGGCAACAGGCCTACACGAAAATTGCCAAAACTCTCCAACGCCCCCTTAGAGCAGGCTTATATAGACAGAACACAAACCAGTGCTGCCTTCCCACTTAGTCAAGCAGAACGCTAGCGATCCATACAGTTCTTCATTAAAAACTATCCTTCGTCATGTAACAATATAATTATATTATATAATTTTATATGCAACGTGTTTTATTTCGATCTTGTTAAGAATCGAACTCTAGAGTCTAGCCTACTACCCTTGAATTTCAGACTATTGACCATAAATATATGGTCAGGTGCATTGGCAGACATCAAAGCCAAAAGCAAAAGTTCGTATTTCCTCTGTGGAGTGGCGCCTATTATTCACTTAACTATAATATAGGCAACTCTTATTGTGGGTGGGTAGTGATGTATTCTCTATACAACTGCATAAACCAGAATCAAATTGTTTATTATATGGCTCATGGCTCCTGTTAAAACCATAATTATTAAGGTTTTAACAGGAGCCATTTCCAGTTCAGCATCATCTGTCTCGGGTTTTTCTCTTGTTCTTTTACCCTCCATTTGTTCTCCATCACTATTCTTAGCAAAGAACCTCCTCTTAGTGTGCATCCAATCCATTTCTTTGCCTTTCTTTTATCGTTCTTATCAGTGCTCTTTCTTCTCCAATTCTTTACAGCACTTCTTCGTTTGTTTTATGTTCTGTCCAGCCGATCTTTTCCATTCTAGGCTACTCCACGTCAACATTTCAAATCCCTCTAGTCTGCCTTTTTTTTAATTTCTCACAGCGTTTGTATAATTATGTTTCCCATTGAAATGCATCGGCAAGTCTTTCATTCCATTCTAGATGTTGCTCTTATAAGTATTTGCTTGCAAAATGAATTCTCTGTCTTAATAACTCACACGTCGAACTCGAAAAGTCACTTATAACTGTCAACTGGCAGACATGTATGCAGTATGCACCCATACATACATGTATAAATTATATACTTCTTTCATTCATTCCAAAAGCTTACATAGCGCCCCTTCAAGAAACCTACTCAGAGGCTCTCCCAGCCCTGCCACGGCTAAAAAGATAGGTCTTAAGCATCTATACATACGGACATAGGCTTACATAATTTTCATTCATACATAATTATTATTATGATATATAGCCTACTGATTATACTTGCATACAAATAAATATATAGGCCTATAATTTTATATACGACATTAATCATTCGCAGATCTGTTGAATGAGATGATGCAGTGATAAGTTCGTCGCTTTGTGATCGAAGGGTCGAAGGTTCGAATCTAGGCTACCTCAAGCCACTACGTAGTGACCCTTGACAAGTTGTTCACCCGCAACAAGCTTGATATTATTGTCTGTGAGGAAGTCAACGGGAACCCGCCTCCCTCATCTCGTCCCTGGAGCGTAAAAGCCAATGAACCTGTCTTCGGGGAGATAACTCATCATCGTCAGATCTAACAATATTAATTGTATGTCTGTTATCGCTAGAATAATAATTAGCCTTATGTGCAGGCAGTCAAGCGTGCAAGATAACATAGGCCACGCGTATAGGCTACAAATCAGATGAACCTTAACACTTGTCGTGAGGACTCATTTACGAGACCGTGTACTGTATACAGTGTATAGGCCCACCTAAAGTACTTATTATGCTAATGCAGGAAGCGTAATCAACCAGGAAGCGTTTTCTTCGACCTGCGCTGTTATTCAATGTTTTCTTCGCATTCAATGCGTTCTGTTAGTCTAGTAACATAGCAAAAAGAAGAACATAAAATTACATAGGCATAATAATAATAATGGATAACTCTGAACTGTGGAGAATTTCTGTTTATATTGCAATTGTACTTCAATGTCTGTCATCGTCACTCGCACAAGGTTAGTAAAACAAAAGCATTTAGGCCTATGACAAGTCGGCTTATGCAAAGTTATCATCAATAATTAGGCTATAGCCTATGTTTCATTTTTCTCGAAATTGCTATTGAAGTTAGATGCGTTTTCAAAAGGTTACGATGAACAAGTAAATAACTCAAAAGGTTTAGTTGGAAATATATTAGATATAGTCTGTTATGTACGCCTGTATATATATAATATATATATATATACGGGTATATATGAAAATGCCCTATCCTCCGCCCTAGTTAGAAGTAGAAAGATATACATGTAGAACTTTTAATGAGCGTGTGTTAATGTGATTCTGAAACAAATCAATGTAGGCCTAATCGGAACTACTTTCAAGAAACCAGCAATAATATGCAAGAGTAAGCTATTATGTAAGCCTCTCAGTTCGTGCTATATTTAAACATCTGAATCCGCTCCTGATGTCTTGCGTCTTCTAGAATAGATTTCACTGTGTCACTACATGAAACTATAATGTCTCCGTAATGAACTTCTTTGTCTTTCTTTGCCCCCTTTCCGCAAGCGTTTGAAAACCATTCTCTTTGATTATGGTTTGGTGTCAGGTCGGGAGTGCCGCTGAGGAGTTCTCTTGAAGTGGCGCTATATAAATGTTTGATTACAATTACAATTTCAATATGATATGACTGATTATACTACTACTACTACTACTACTACTACTACTACTACTACTACTACTACTACTACTACTACTACTACTACTACTACTACTACTACTACTACTACTACTACTACTACTACTACTACTACTACTACTACTACTACTACTACTACTACTACTACTACTACTACTACTACTACTACTACTACTACTACTACTACTACTACTACTACTACTACTACTACTACTACTACAACTACTACTACTACTAATAATAATAATAATCATAATCATAATAATAATAATCATAATAATAATAATAATAATAATAATAATAATAATAATAATAATAATAGCCTATAATTATGCGCATGTATAAGAACACTTGTGTACTGTATGGAGCCTTATAAATAACTCACAGATGCACTTTTCATTTTGCTAGTGTTTTGACAGCGGTTCAGTGTTTAACAGGCACAGCCAGTTGATGTTTGCACTGCTTGAAACGGAAATAAAAGATAGTGTTACATAATAATAATAATAATAATAATAATAATAATAATAATAATATATAATAATATATAGCCTAATAATATATAATATAATAATAATATATATATATAATATATAATAACAACTTTACATCAGTTTTATTTGTATGAATCAATAATTAGCACATTATGCCTGGGTTTGTCAGGCGTTCTCTTCTCATCACGCACAGCCAATTGTTGTTGCACTGTTTGAAACGGAAATAAATGACTCTATAATAATAATAATAATAATAATAATAATAATAATAATAATAATAATAATAATAATAATAATAATAATAATAATAATAATAATAATAATAATAATAATAATAATAATAATAATAATAATAATAATAATAATAATAATAGGGCCTATTATTATTATTATTATTATTATTATTATATAATAATAATAATAATAATAATAATAATAATAATAATAATAATAATTCTCTTCAATGGTCACGAGGTCTCGTCCTCGTGCAGTCGTTTGTTTTGACGGTGGTGAATTTTCATTAATTTTAAATGTCTTCAAACGTTTAAACACACGGAATTACAGGAAGTTTACTTTGTTCGTAGTTCGTCCCGCCGCCACGACTGGAATTACGGTTTTGTGAATCTTTTTCGAGACGTTTGCAAGGATTTTTGTACGGTTTGTCTCAATGTCTGAGGTTACCTGTTAATGATATGCCAAGGCTCTCCAGCCAATCACAGGCCTCTATCGACACTCAGACGAATGTCAACAAAGCCAGCGGAGTGTGCAGCCGGTGCTTGGCGGTCAGACAATTGCACCTCAAGGACGGAACCGTACACCTACACCGCCCTAGGCATAGCCCGTGCCCCGGCTCCCGTCAACCTCCACTGCCTTCGACGTCGGTAGGTAGTACGCAGGGCACAGAGGCACCTCAACTTGACGGTAGAGTGACAGCGGGATCGGTTCAACTTGACCCCACAAGCGGCGCGTCTAGGCCTGTCAACACGACACACGTCGGCTGCGAAAATGAGGTCATACAGCACCCGAGACAACAAGGCCGAAGGATACTCAAACACATTCCCAAAGGGGCCCGCTTTGCGTGCTCTAAAGCTCTCACGGCAATCTTGCAAACCATCTGTGATAAACCGGAAAGAGTCGAGTCTTGGCGCAAACTTCTATGGTTCGCAACTAACATTCTGGAGCAGCCATCGCGAGCAGGTCGGAGACGCAACCTTGCGAACGTAATCAAAAAGCGATTGGACGGGCAGAACTTTCATCGAACGGAGGACATCAACGAGAAACTCAGAGACAGCAGGCATCAAAGCAAGGCTTGGAATGCGAAGGATCTGGTCCTGGCAGCGGTCAATTCCAAGCTGGAAGAGGGCAACATACGTGCTGCCACTCGGATCCTCTGTAGCCGCGACTTTCCGGTCAAAGCAACGAACGAAACTCTGGCCTTAATCCAAGAAAAACATCCCTCGGATGCCTGGGGTGCTAATCTAGCACTACTACCTGATGCGGCAGAGACCACACCCATCCAGATAACAGAGAAAGACGTTGAAGATGCGGTCAGATCGTTTCCGGTGGGATCGTCTGGAGGTCCGGATGGTTTACGTCCCCAGCACCTGTTGGACCTACTGAAGAATCGCGAGTCCTCGGAGGACCTCCGCCGGGCCCTGACAGGATTTGTCAACACTATGCTGAGGGGCGAATGTCCGCAAGAAATCCGCTGTCTGATGTTCGGAGGCAGCCTCATCGCCCTCGCTAAGAAAACCGGAGGACTCAGACCAATCGTCATTGGGTACGTGTGGAGAAGGCTTGCGGCTAAATGCGCTAACAAACACGCAATAAGCAAGTTGTCGCATTTCTTCGCTCCCATCCAAGTTGGCATTGCCACTCCAGGCGGAGCAGAGGCGGCGGTCCACGCGGCCAGGGCTTTCGTAACCGACATGGCAGAAGACCAGATCTTCGTTAAGCTGGACTTCGCCAACGCGTTCAACACGATGCGAAGAGATGTGATGCTACAGGCAGTACACGACACCATTCCCGAGCTGTACGCCTTCGTTCACCAGGCCTACGCAGCCGAGTCCCTTCTTCAGTTCGGGGCTTTCGAGGTCCGGTCCCAAATGGGACCCCAACAAGGCGACCCTTTAGGGCCCTTGCTCTTCTGTCTACCGCTGCAACCCTATTTGCGCACAATGGAGGCCGACTTCCGGCTGGGATTTCTGGACGACATCTCTCTAGGAGGCAAAATGGACAACATTCGTCACGATCTTGCCACAATAGCAGATCTGGAACAATCTTTGGGCATTCATCTTAACCGGCACAAATGCGAATACCTATCAGATGGCGAACTCAAGGAGGATGCTCTTGTCGGCTTCCAGCGAGTTGACCGAGACTCTCTAACTCTGTTAGGAGCACCATTGTTCAGAGGGAAAGCATTAGACCGAGCACTGGAGAACCACAGCAACACATTAGAGATGGCGTTGAAAGATCTTGCTTGCCTCGAAGCACAAGGCGCACTCATGCTACTACGATCATGCTTTGGAGCGCCAAAACTTACGTATCTACTTCGTTCGGCCCCATGCTGGGGACACCCCTTTTTGGAAACTATCGACGCCCAGATGAGAAATGGACTTCAGAGGATTTTTAACATCGAACTCAATGACATTCAGTGGCTACAAGCCACACTGCCAATCAGGGATGGCGGTCTCGGTGTGAGACGGGTCACGATGCTGGCTTCTTCAGCTTTTTTTAGCGTCAGCTGCATCGACCAAGACACTCGGGATGGCCATCCTTGACCGCGATGAACTGCTGGACGTCTACGAGAAAGAAATCCACGAGGCTCGCAGTTCAACGTTGCCCGGAGATGAGGGGTCTGCACGGAATAAACAAAAGACATGGGACAGACCCTTGATCGATCAAGACAAGGCGATCGTGTGGTCCGCGAATAGCGACCCGCTCAACCGAGCCAGACTGGGAGCGATCTCAGCGCCACACGCCGGGGACTGGCTTTCCACCGTGCCAGTTGTTTCGTGCGGCCTAGGCCTGAGCAACGAGGCGATGCGAGTGGCGATCGGCCTACGCTTGGGTCTCAACCTGTGCACTCCACATCAGTGCCAATGTGGCGAGACGGCGGATCCCGGAGGTCACCATGGGCTGGTTTGCAAGAAATCGGAAGGACGATCAAGCCGCCACTTTGCGATGAACGACATCATATGGAGATCGCTGAAAAGAGCGGACATCCCGAGCTCGAAAGAACCCCCAGGGCTTCTTCGCACCGACGGTAAGAGGCCAGATGGGGCGACGCTCATACCGTGGGCTGGAGGAAAATACATCACCTGGGACGCAACCAGCATCCATACCTGCGCCGCATCCTACATAGAGAAGACAGCATCAACACCTGGGAGCGCGGCTGAACTGGCCGCCTCGCGCAAAATAACTAAATACGCAGACCTCCCTGCAACCCACAGCTTCGTTCCGATCGCGTTAGAAACATTGGGGCCAATCAACATGTCAGGCCGCGAGTTCATGGAGGAACTAGGTCGTCGGCTGACTGGCACCACGGGCGACCCTCAGGAGACTACATTTCTTTTTCAGCGCCTGTCAATCTGCACACAACGCTACAACGCAGTAGCATTTAGAGGAACTTTTATGCACGACACCGGGGACGAGGACCATGAACCATATTAAAATTATTACTCTTCGGAAGAGACGTTAGAATAGGCACTTGTCTGTTTTGCAATAAAGGAAGTTGATAATAATAATAATAATAATAATAATAATAATAATAATTCATTGAATAAATATGTGTGTCATAATAATAATAATTATTATTATCAAAATATATAATATTATGTTTTTTTTACCCGAGGTATCTCAGTTCTCTCGGGATTTCAAAAAATTATCCCGAGACTTAAAAATTGTATTCTGGAACGGCTAATTATTATTATTAATATTATTATTATTATTATTATTATTATTATTATTATCAAAAAGTGCAACATGCTTTCTCGTCTCTCATTAACAACAGTCGAGCCCAGGCATGCGATGGCATTGAATCGCTGTACTGTTACAGATATTTTCTGGAACAGGAAGAAGGTTTCCTGAGATTCCTCAGTAATGCGTGATTTTGATTATTATTTTTTTTATGCCCTGAGGTACTTCGTTCACCCAGGGGCTTATAAAATATTAAAAGCAATGTGCAAACCATATTTTCAGATGGCTGATGCTTAGAATTGCTGTGGCATATTCGATCAGTTATTTGACTTGGCACAATTACTGTAGCTTAGATCGCAGATAAGACTTGACTAAAATATTATCAATTATATTAGACTCGACTAGATCAGGCTACAGTGAAATAGACTAAATTGCTTCTATGTATATCAATTATGATTAGATCATGATTAGCTCTGGCGACTGAAAACGCCAGAGGTGGAGCCATCAGCCAACTTTCGATTGTGTTCATCCATCAGTTTTCCAAAATTTATAGGCCTATTTCCTGATTGTTTCACCTGCAACAACGTGTCAATATAGAGTAGATTCTTCCACCTGTTTCTCTTCTGAGATGCTATCTTTTCGGATTGCTTACTCTACTCTGATTGTCCACCACTGCACAGAGCGTCATTGGTATCATGAAAAGTGCATCTGTGAGTTATTTATAAGGCTCCATACAGTACACAAGTGTTCTTATACATGCGCATAATTATAGGCTACATGTATGCCTGTTTCAACTGAATCTGTAACATGTGACTTAAGCAGGCGATATTGCTTATAATTATAACATTTCACCGATGGTTTGTGCACCATTATAACGGCGCCATAGAATTGTCCAGACTGAATTAGGTTTTAAAATTCAACTTTTCTTATGTTGATCACTTGGCCCCAAACGGAAATGCCTTAGGCCCTACTAAATCAGGTCATAAAACTCCCCTACGTTGGTGACAATCAAAACGCTCAGTGTATTATGAATTTATCTTGTGATGGCTAGCTTCTTATGGGCCTAACGTCGTTTTCAATATTGTAATCTGCATAGTCTATACATGTGATTGTAATAGGGTTGTGTCATGACTTTTTCGTTCTTCAGACTTGGGTGAATGTTCTCCACGTTGCTGGACAGTTAAAGCAAACTCTAGCGTTTTTGATTCTGGCACCGTATTACAAAATGGAATTGACAGTGAAGAGGACTGTAAGGCACTTTGCCTTAACACTGAAGAGTGCATCGGCCTCGATTGGTACAATTACGGCGACAAAAGATGCTATTTCCAAACGACGCCAGCGTCTCCATATTCCTGGCCATATAGTAATCACTGGACTGTGTCTGATTGCACAGGTAAACCACATCATCAACTTCACTTGATGTGTTTTTCACGTCTAAAAGAACTCGCATTTACCTTATAATTATTTTTAATCATTTACAAAGTCAAACTGGGCTAACTTTTCTACGCTGTGTATTACGTAGAGATAAGCTAAGTGATCATGAGGAGGGATTCAGAGGGCATGTAGGCTACTGACATGGCCTCCAAGTTGGTTATCGGGAAGAAGATAAAAGGTCGGCATAAGAGATGAACTTTCTAGCTGGACGTCAGTTCTAAGCTATAATTAGCCTACTGTTCAATATCATACATATGTTCATACTTTTAATGACATAGGCTACATCATGGGACTTTATAACAAAGCTTATTAGTTTGCAGATGACACATAACGACGTAGCGCAGTACTGTTGGGGATTGAAACGGAGATACTACAGAGATCTAGGAAAAATGCTCAGATTGTCAAAAGACTAGCAAAATAGTGAAATGCCCTTTATTTTGTAAACGCAGCCTACTCATTGATGCATTATAGGAAAAGAAACAGCGAGTTTCCTTAATTGTGAGATAGGGCAGGCCTATATGGCATTGGAAGCGAGTAGGGAAGAAAGGGACGTGGGAACGATTGCTCACCAGAGTGCAAAAGCTTCAAGACAATGTGCTGAAGAATGAAGATGAATTTGCAAACTTGTAGAACCAAGCCAGATTATTGTTTTTTCTGTTCGTAATTGATCTCATTATTGGCATCTGGTTCCTTCAAGCGTAGACCTACTGCGATTGTGCCCACCATCTGATATTTATAAGGTGGATGAAAAACCTTATTCAGCATGTTATGCACTTTGATTCTGCGTGTGTGTAGCCACAGTGTAGGCCTAGTCATCCGCTCTGAAATTCCAAAATGTAAGTCAAACTAGCTTTCCTACAATGTAGTTGTGTCCGCGGTGACTATCCTCGGTAGGGTCAGTGCTAAAAGACTTAGTGTAAAAAGAAGTGCCTGTACGCCCCTTACATTTTCAGATGTACTGCCCAAATAAGTGGCAGGACGGTATAGAGATTTGAAAATAAGTGCCAGGACGCCGTCCATGACCGTCCTGCCACACTTTAAGCCCTGGGTGGGGTATCATTAATTTTATGCACATAGATAGACCTACACGTCGAAGAATAAATCTCGTTTGTGTTAAAGGCATTAAAATTATATATTCAGATTCGCGATTTTCATTCCAGTGCCGGTGAAACAGGTTATTGCTAAGACTTAGCTTTGAGTACCAAAACATGCAAAACTTTAGGCTATATTGAGTATATAAATGCGATTTTAGTGCTAAAAAATTATTATTTTGGAAATATAATCGGTTTAAAAAGTACCGCAGCTGATAGGTTCAAGCATTTTCATGATTAAAACTTCGATAATAAATTTATCTGGTCATGTCAGCAACCATCTTCTAGTAGTGAAGCGTGAATTCTTGCAGATGATTGTGCTCCATACTGTTGGAAGGATGTACAAACCAATGTTCACGTGAGCGGGGGCGAACAGCAGTTCGATATTACAGATGAGAACCAGTGCAAACTCCGCTGTAGCAACACATCGAGTTGCAGAGGCATCGACTGGGACTCAAGTTGTTATTTGGTATACAGAGAACAACCTCCCGTGAACCTTGTTGGAGTGCGTCACTGGGACATCAAAAGAAATATGTCGATAATCTGCCAGAGTTAGTATAATTATTATTTTTTGTGAGATGTGACACCAGGTTATGCTCATTCATTAATTCATTCATTTCCGCAAACGTTTGAAAACCATTATCTTTGATTATGGTTTGGCGTCAGGTCAGGAGCGCCTCTGAGGAGTTCTCTTGAAGTGGCGCTATATAAATCTTCGATTGCAATTACAATTACAATTACATTCATTACGAGAATATGCATAGTGTATTTTCAATGGGACTACTCAGAGGCACTCCCAACACACCATGCAGCGGGGCAAATAAAACTGTCGTTAGATTAGAGAGGAGTGCCTGAGAAAAAACTCCATAGAAAGAAGCAAAGCGTGAAGACAGGTCATTACAGGTCGAGGGGTCTATTTACCTCAGAGAAGACACCATTCCGCTTAGTCGAAGTGCGAACAAAAGAGACAAGAAGCAGGCATTGTTGATATATAGAACCTATAGTGCCATATCTTTTCCCAAGAAGACTTTCACTCTGAATGTGCTAAAAAATAATTTAAAAAATAATTAGTAATTTATAGCTGGTTGGAGGTAGGCTAAAAAGATTGTTTACGTGGTCTGGATTCTTGTCAGTCAAATAGGTCTTATACAGAGAAGAACCGCAGCAGCATTCGTTGTAGGAACGCATCGAATTTACAATTATCGGTTGGGGCTGACACATTGTCATTTGATATTGACTATTAGAAGGCTCCCACGGGATCCTCGTATATGCGCAGTGTTTAATCTAGACGTCTCTGGGGGAAAGTCTCCCACCAGGAATGACATTCCCCACCAGAAAAACTTGACACAATTATGATAGTTTTTAGTTGTTTTACATGAAGTGTTATAGGTCTAATATACTGTGAGCTTTTACTATTATATGATTATAATGCTATTATTTACTATTATATATACATGTATATATATATATATATATATATGATACCACTATATTGCAACGTGTAGCCTACAACTTACTGTACTAATACTATTTATGTCCAACTAAAAACAGAGAAGTCATCCCATTCAGAAAATTTGACATGTTTAGTTACTAACACTGACAGCTACAGCTAACTGTCAACTATTTTTGACATTCCAGTGACGCATGTACCAGTGTTTAATCTAGGTCCCTCTACTCTGGGAATCCATGTTTCGTGGGAGGGGGGCAATTAAGCGTATGATCGCCGAGGCGCATAGCGCCGAGAGGGGAGGCGGAGGGGTATGGAAAACTTTTTAAATTTTTACAATGGTAGCATTTTAAGCTGTCATCTTAACAAGACAGCTATAGTTTTTTAGTGCTGATAAGAGGTTTCCATGACAAAATGTCTCTTGACCAAATGTCACCGAGAAAAGGGTACGGACAAAATGTCGCGGTGACAAAATGTCCTCTGACAAAATGTCGCCGACAAAATGTCGCCGACATTTTGTCGTGGGCAAAACGTCGTGGAGTGGACAAATTTTGGGGACAAAATGATTTAGACTAAATGTCTTAGAACATAATTATGGCATCAATCTGTCCGAAGTTTGAAGTATACTCGGGAGGTAGAGTACCGGTATGTCAGCAAGAACAGCATAGCATGGCGCTTTTGCGTCGCTAACTGGAACTTGGAATTAGTTCAGCCCGGAAAGAAGAAGAAGGTCTATGTGAATGTCAGTGAAGCACTACGCACTATTGTTACAGATTACAGAACCAGAATCCCATTGGCTAATAATGGGAGATGTTGCAAGAGTTCTTAATATCAATGTTGTATGAGCAGTTCGAATGCGTGCACGCACTTCGTAGCTTTGTAGTACTAGTAGGCTATTATGTAGCATTAGGGGGCGCGGTGGTGTGGTGGTGAGTTGTCAATCATCTCTCTTTTTCCTCTCCAATGCCCATCCTTCGCATCTCTCTCTTTTATACCCGCCAATTATAGCTGCCCTCTGACGCTTTCTATGCCTCATATTATTGTTCTTACCTTCATTGTCCGGTCACGCCATCCTCACTACATGATAAATTTGAAGACAGCTGCTTATACCTACTTTAAGCTACTTAGGAATTACGATTGCAGTCTGAAATACATTGTGTTGCAATCCATTGATTTGAGAAATGTCAGTGTTTAATGAATCCTAGTGTAACTGTAACTTACTAGATGGGCCTACGTCTTGCATGGATCTCGAAACTAAGGACCGAAATATTTTGAATTGTTTCAGCAAATCCAATATTACTTACAATTTATAAAGTTTTGGACTATAATAACCAACTGTGTTTCTTACGACATAGGTTATAGGGATTTAAATCCATATAATTTTTATATTCATGCTTAAGTTGATCTGTTTGCCGTAATGTTATGAATCTATGTTACAGATACAACACAATATTCTACCCACACAACTCCCGTATCTAGGCCTACTACAAAAACTGATGCATCTCCTACAGTAACTGTTACTTTCACATCGAACACCATGATGCCTATGCAGAACTCCACCGAATATTTGGAGGAAAGAACAACTGTGTGTTCTGACAATTTGACAGGTGACTTACATGTAATTTGATTTCTTGATACATTTCTGCACAGGGTCCGCTATAATATAGCACAAGTTTGTCAAGTTATTGCGTAATATAAATCCACGCTGGGAAAAATCCGACCTCAATATGGTTTTAAAAGCTTTGTGCATATAGATTAAATTTATGAAAAGTTAACGTTCACCGATGTCGGCGTCTTGTTCATTAGCCTATATATATTCGTTTTATTGACAAAATAACCGGTCTACACAACGCGACAGTTAACAAGCATAGAGAGAGCTGCGGACTAAAATAGGCCTACTAGTAAAGGTTTTTATAATTATTACATGTATGAATGAAAAAGTGCAGTTAAGTCATGACATATCGAGTGCGATTCGTAATTGAATAAGGAGCATCACACTAACCAATGTTAATGGCAGCAATTATCTTTCTTGTTTGGCACATGACAACCAATGCAACAGAATGTGTCAATGCTGGAAGATGAGTTACTTCGAATGTTATTTGATACGGGAAAGTAATCCTTTGTGATATTGATTGCTCAAATCTGCAAACTTTATTTTTTATTAATTTTAGATTTATTTCAATGTCTGATCTGGGAACATGTAATAATTTTTTCAGGTATCATTGTATTGTCGGTATTTTTGGGACTTTGCATTTTAATAATAATCGGACTCGTCGTATATATCGTCAGAATTGGACGTCAATCACATCTGAAAAGTGACACAAAAAGCGACGAGTCGAGTGACAACAGTTACTATGAAGGCTTACAGGTGTGTATGGTGATGGTTAGTTTATAGACATTTCCCAATTTTTTCGTAATTCTAAAAACCGTTTCATCCAGAGTGACCAAATGAGTTGAATGAACCTGCTTTTAAAAAGTTTCCAATCAAAATAAAGTCTCCGAGGCATTGTCTTTTTAAGGTTTTGTGAATTACATGGCAGGCAGTCTATATGTTGGAGAATTAAACTTTAAATTGCCAGCGAAAAACAAACAATCAGTGAAACAATCGCAGTACAGTTTTCGAAATATGCAGGCCTAGATCTGAATTACAGCATGACACCGGTGTTAAAATACTTTGGCCTATAGAAGACAAACTTCCTAATATAAATACATTTTTGGTGAATAAAGCTTTCAATAAGATAACAATTCGAATAATAATAATAATAATAATAATAATAATAATAATAATAATAATAATAATAATAATAATAATAATAATAATAATAATAATAATAATAATAATAATAATAATAATAATAATAATAATAATAACGAATAGGGCCATTCCGGACTGGTTTTATAGCAGTAGTTATCTTTTTTTTCTTTAAAAAAAAAATAATTTTTAAAAAATAATAATAATAACGACAATTTATATATATATATATATATATATATATATATATTAAACGGTTTTATTTATTGACCTTTACAGAGGACCGACACTGCATCGAGAAGCGAAGATGGAGTATACACCAATATCGTTCTAAGAAGTTCTAACGGGTCTCTGTGTGAGCAGAAAAGCTGACGAGAGACGAACTTGTTCAAGAAAATTGCACTGATCACTGACAAGACTTTTGGCGTGTATCTCAAAATCAAATCAAATCAAATCAAAATCAAATCTTGTTTATTCATAGCGATCAACAAATCAAAACAGCAAAACTATATATAAAATATGAGTGTGCAGTGAGATAAGGAGCTAACCAAATTAGTATCATCAGGTAAAAGATCACTAAGAAAGGGTCACCCAGAAAGGGAGTGATCCCGCTAAACCTGGGCAACCACAAACAGAAGTTTGTATCAAGATGGTGGTGACAGTAGAGTGTAAAATCTAACACTCATGTAAAGCTAGCTGAGAATTATGGTTATTGACGACTAGACTTGTTGAGTTCCTGCTGCTTCAAGAACTACTTCGTTTGTTTGGGGAACGGACATTTTCCCTGAACATATTCCTCTCGGACATATTCCGCTCGGACATATTCCGCTCGGACATATTCCGCTCGCACTTGACACAACCCGTGATTTGACACCTATTCGCTTGTCCAATTATTCACAAGCCATCGTAGCAAACATTCTGGATGCCATACCTGCACACCACTTTGTTCTTAGAAATCTAACCTTTCGACTGCTGACCCTAAACCTATAGCCTACCTTTAGAAAGTTTAGACTATTCGAGCTACGAATTCAATATTTTCCGGCAACGCAAAACCGCATTGATATTAATTTTAAGGAATTGCTTCAACATTGGACGGCAGTATTAAAACGTGTTCACGTGTTCGTTATTCGTCTTTATGTAGGCTATAATATATATGATAAGCTTATACAATATGTTATAAGCTTATGTATATTATAATGTATGCAACGTGTTTTATTTCAAGCTTGTTAAGAATCGAGCTGTAGAGTCTATGCGGCCTACTACCCTTGAATGTCCGACTATTGGCCATAATAGGCGCCACGCCACATAGGAAAATAGGAACTTTCGCTTTTGGCTTTAATGTCTGGCAATGCACCTGGCCATAGTTATGGTTTTAACAGGAGCCATAAGCCATAATTATAATAATCAATTTGATTCTGGTTTATGCAGTTGTTTAGAGAATACATCACTACCCACAATAAGAGTTGCTTATTATACATGTAAGCTTAGTTAAGTTAATGGTTTGCTCTCGTCTGCATTGAACTAATGGATAAATAAACGACGATTTATTCAGTGTCTGAGTGGCAATAGTACAGTTTCAGCTAATTAAGCATTATTTGAGACAAAATAACTTCTTTTTTTATTATCTAACATCACTTATATAAACGCTGATGTGAGGCACCTTCGAGAGGAATTCGGACGACCCAGCACAAGTGTTCGCTCCCCACACACACTTACACGCAGACATAAGTGAATCAAATCACGTCGAATCAAATCAAATTTATTGTTTCCAACAATGTAAGCTTACAAGATGTTATGACTGTACAATAATAAAAAGTTTCATACATGGTTCATTCTGTTATGCAGCAAAAAATTAGTAAGAAATTAAGGTAGGCTATAGCCTAACACAAACTAGCCTATACATGTATAATAAGCTACGTGAGCCAATAAATTTATCAAGTAGGAAGCAGTCACAGCAGATTATGCCTCATTGAGTTATTGGCAGCAACAGGATCACCAAAGGGACAAAGTCTCGCTATAGAAGCTTTAAGTGAGCAAAACATAAGGGAGCAAACTTTAGTGTCGACGACGATCGACGATGATTTGTGCATACATGCGTTGATTATGACAATTGTTTGCCTGTAACAGTTATCAGTGGAAATTTAGGTTATGATTATGTGCATGCAGCCAAGCGTAGGTAGGCTATGTCCGATTAACCACGGGTCTAAATACAGTTCAGGCGAACTTTAACAGTTAGGCCTAAGCTTATTGTTCGTTCAGGTTCATTTTGTGCGCAGATAGCACACTGTGTCATGAAACAGTAATTGACCTTAACCAGGAAGTTGGTTACACTAAGTCAAGTCGCTAATACTGTTGTGACCTGTAACACATAGAAGGTATATAATTATATCAACCAGATGATTTTTAGTTGTTAGGCCCCATAATATGGAATACTTAAAAATGGGGAGAATTTCTGTCAATTTCATCCTTGCGCTTCGATGTTTAACATTTTCTGTAGCACAAGGTAAGTAAAACAAAAGAATTTATTTTATTAGACTGCAGAGCAGCCATTCTAATTTGTTTACTGTTTTTTCAATTGATATAACTGAGATGCGGTTCTTTTGAGCAAATAAGTCATGCTAATCGTTCTGTTCAGCCGACATCAACAAAGTGAAGTTGTTTGTTGGCGATACTTACGGTATTCCTGCGTTACACAAATTCTCATAATGAATAAACGTCTAATGAGCACACTCATAATTATATTTTATGACATTGTTAGAACCATTATCAACCAATGTAGCCTAATTCCTGCCATAAAGAAGATGACAATATGATATATTTCTTTTGATCACCCGATTGCCATTTTAAATTCTTGGATCTGGCAAGAATTGTGGGACGCGGTGGTGTAGTCACGCTTCGGTACCTTAGAGCCGGAGTGTTCCAGGTTCAAATCCAAATCAAGCCGCCGCATTGAGACCTTGATCAATCCTTCACTTGCAATTGTTTGTGCGCTTCGGCGTGAAACTCGGATGCAGTGGCCGCGCTGTAGTCGGGAGCGCCTTTGAGTAGCGAGCTTGAAGGGGCGCTAAAGCAAATACTAGAAATAGATTAAACATAGATAAGAGTAGTTGTAAGGGTGATGATACTCGGCCTTACCAGACTGATGATACTCGGCCAAAACAGACTGATGATACTGGGCCAACTCCCCCCTCCAACGCCGTTACTTGTGCGATAGCCAATGGCAAGCCGCCAAATTGTCATGTGACCTGTCAATCAATTAATTGACCGTGTGCTTGTCTGTATGGCCGACTGTATGGATATCCCTCTCTTTGTATGTGTGGCCGACTGTATGTCTGTCCGTGTGTGTATGGCTGTCCGACTATATGTCTGACTGTATCTTTGTATGTGTATGACTGTTGTTAATTAAGGACGAAAGACATGCCGCTACCCGGCCGCCCACCCGCTGGCACTCCCCTAACCAAATTCAACACCCACCAACGCTTGTCTGCTATGTACTTTATAATTAAACAGCCACATGTGAATACCGTGTGCAAAATAGTGACGTGTGCAAAAGAGTGCAGCGTGCAAAAAGTAGTTCCAGCAGCAGCGTGTGCAAAGAGAAAGTAGTCCTCCACAGGTTTCCTATGCGCGTAAGCGAACAACCTAACAGGTAGTACTTTGGTGTATCACTGCGCGCTTGCTATTATAAAAATTCTACAATCGTCTGCTTTCGCATTCGGCTTCGTATCTGAATAACACGTACTTCATATCTTACCGAACGCATCTGTAATGGATCTCAAAATGAAAACTGGAAGTCGCACTATGACACCAAATATCGTGAGTATTTTAAATTTATAATATTTTAAGGAATAAAATAACTGTCATATTGTGTGCTATATCCAAAAACTTACATGTTGTGTAATATTTGAACTTTTTATTTATAATACTTTCCAGTATGATGAAATTCTTGAATACTTTGAATTGTAGGCGAACAACCAACTTTTTAAGGAGTCGATTGGAAACGGACGTTATCTAACAGCTTCCATTTTCAAGGATGAAATTATGGTGCACATTCGCGAATATGCAGAAGATGGCGGAAAACCATACCCAACGAAAAAGGGTGCATCATTCGGCAAGGCGGCATGGACGAGACTTCTTAGTCACTTCGACGAAATGGCTCGAATGGTGGATCTCTTGAGATCTAATCAACATGTCGACTACTACCAGCATGTTGGTGGACGCTACTACGTTTCCATCAACAACCAATTCAAATGCGTAAACATCCGTCGCTATTTTCTTCCACCAAACTGTGCTAAGGAGAGGCCGACGAGGAGTGGCATAGCTCTCCGTTTCGAGGAGTGGGACCTTCTACTAAAAACCATTCCAATCCTACATGACCGTTTACCTGAATTGAAAGACGCAACATCCTGCAATATTGCTTTGGATCATTTGAACCAACTGGACTATCTGAACTGTAAGCTGTGTAACCCATTCCAAACCAAATCTTAACATTATGTGTAAAGAGACAATTTTTGAACATTTGACTATTTTTTCAATTTTATATTCTTAGTTATTCGAAAATGCTTCTCTATTTTAATAAAGTTTCTGAATCATTTCTTATGTGTTTTCGTCAATTTCCAAACTTTTGGAAAGAAAAAATATTTTTGTCACAAGATTATTTTGAAGTGGTATTCGTATACTACTCATGCATTTCAATGGATACAGATAAATTTTGGCATTTCTTGCATGTTTCATACAATTTGTAAAAGATTGGTAGGAAAAAATATTTTTGTCACGCATTGTCCTAGAATATACCTTTTCCATCTACTTAACATTACACAGGATAACAACAAAATAACACAGATTAATATTACTCAAGCGTACAAGGCTCGAATGTGGGGGCGTGGTGGTGTAGTGGTGACGTCGTTGTCTTGAAGCCAGAAGGTTCGAGGTTCGAATCCACCTAGCCGCGTAAGGACCTTGGGCAAGTCCTTCACATACAATTGCTCAGAGTATAGTGTCAGCTCTACATTCGGGAGCGCCTCTGAGTAGAGAGAGCTTGAAGAAGTACTATAACAAGTGCACATACAAACAAACAAACAACTCAAGTCTTCACTTCTTTTCTTCTGCAGTTTTGTGAAAATTATACAGCGCACTCAAAATTCTCAACCAAGATAAAGAAATGTGGTAATAGGCCTAAATAGACTGGTTGATTCCAAAATCCATGCGTATCTTTAGTTTTGTGAATGTAGGCATGTCTGATTTGATGCGCTCGTGAATAAGCCGATGCCCAGCGCTTGACTTTCTAGAGGCGCTTTAGAAATCGGGAGTAGTATAGGGTTAACAACTTGGATGTCTTTTATTATTTCCTGAGGGGGGTGCTCGGTAGTACAGTGGTTAGCGCGCTGGACTGTCAACCAAGAGGTATTTTATTATTTCCCCTTGATTCCTCCTCTTCTCATCTAGCGCCTTTTATTTTTTTTACTGATTCCTCCTCACATCTCTCATCCATCTCCTTTTATTATTTCGATCAGCAAGGAAATTAAGGTCGTAAGAATACTACCGAAAAGTCTCTAGCTAATATATTTAGTGCGATGTGCGAATAAGCGAATATCTCGAGAAAATCGGTATTGGCTACGAAAATTATGCAACTACCGGTTGAATTGTTAAACGCAGCTCCCGTTCCCCCTCCGCCCGCAATTTGCATGTAATTCGCCCCATTTCTATACAGGTAGACGTTACCAGGAGCGGTACTACTGTTACCAAATTCTATGTACGTCGAAACGAAATAGTATCCGGCTTTACCGGGAGTGAAACGGGTCATTCCCGCACTTATAACACCATCGGTTTTGAATCTTACACTATCGAAAGTAACTCTTGTGTGAGTTTTAGCGATTAAGAATTGCCAAGTTAAAGAATGAATGCTAAGCGCGGGACCGATTGAGATAGAATCTACATACTGCTTCGTAGCTGCATCGCTGGCGCTGTTGGGTTCGTGTAGTCCTGTAATGTAAGCATCATGCATAAAGATGGACTTATACACATTTATTTTAGACGGAGGAGTGCCATCGAGTGACTTAACCATCTCTAACATGATTTCATTGTTTATTCTAAAACGAAATCCATCCATCGATTGTAATGTAATAGGATTGTTTAACGAACATTGTAGTTTATTTCGTATACTACCTAAGAAAATAGTGAATTCTTTATTTTCTCCTCTCAAGTCCTTACAACCCATTGAACGCAGACGATCGGAGCCAACGTTTAAGATTAGATCACCAGTCATGGTATCACCAGTTTTAGACACCTTCAATGTAACTTGTTCATCAACGTATTTCTTATTCGTCAAATGATTATCGTTGGACGGAGAATCGTCGTGATTCGTTATCAAATCAATGGCTTGACCCCAACTTAAGGCCTCATCCATTCCTGCTGTCAAAGGCTTCGTTGTGGGCAGTCCTTTAATTTTGTGACCACCCATTTTTAGATTTCCAGTCGCCGGATTTACCCCATCCAATCGGAGGAAACTGGCATTTATTTGACTAAGAGTAACACCTCCAGCGATTACTCTTTGTGATGAACCAACATCGGTGTGGCCGAATTTATCGACGGGCATTTTATATATAATAATTTTTAATGCAGATTAGTCATCGTATACATATAATTGCATTACCTGAATCCCTCCTGTAGGATCATTATCCTTTGTCACTACTGCAACTCTATAATATTTATACGCATCCATAGGCATAATAATATCATAAAATGTCAGAACAGCCTCTGAAGTAGTTGAAGAAAGACGTGATGATATGGGTACAAACACTGCTCCATCATTGCTAGCGGTTAAAATTAAATCATCTATATATTCGCTTTTAAACGCAATTCTCCAAATTTTAACTGGCTCAGGACATTTAATTTGTAACCAAGTAAACACACCTTTACCTGGAATCCAAGCTGCGTCGGTAAGATTAGTGAAAGCATGGTAGGCTTTGCTTCCGGAAAAACAAAAACCGGCACTAGCAACGAATCCTGTCACACTTACATCAGCTTCCAAGGGAGGAATATACCCAACACGACACTTTTTCAGAGATTTATCGACGTAATTCTTTGTAGCGGCATCTTGAGCTGAAAGAGGATCGCTTAAATCGTTGATATTATTACTATTCATTAGGATATTTTGGTAAACGTCGATTTTTCGATCGTTAGACGCTCTACCGATTCTCATTATATTTTCTGCGCCTATTTTGCATAGAAATCCATCCGTCGATTGTAATGTAATAGGATTGTTTAACGAACATTGTAGTTTATTTCGTATACTACCTAAGAAAATAGTGAATTCTTTATTTTCTCCTCTCAAGTCCTTACAACCCATTGAACGCAGACGATCGGAGCCAACGTTTAAGAACAAGTCGCCAGCCATTGTATCACCAGTCTTAGACACCTTCGATGCATCAACGTATTTCTTATTCGTCAAATGATTATCGTTGGACGGAGAGTCATCGTGATTCGTTATCAAATCAATAGCTTGTCCCCTACTTAAAGCTTCATCCATTCCTGCTGTCGAAGTATTCGTTACTGGGAGACCTTTTATCACATGTCCATTCATTTTTAAATTTCCAGTCGGCAGATTTGCTCCATCACATCGAAGAAAATTAGCATTTATTTGACTAAGAGTTACACCTCCAGCGATTACTCTTCGTGATGTTCCTCCAGCAGCGGTGTGACCAAATTTATCGACGGGCATTTTATATATAAAATAATTTTTAATGCAAGCCGTTTATAACTTCTTGAAAATTCATTCCATCGTTCATCGTCTTCTTTAAGACGTACAAACATAAATGGCCACAAAACACTTCGTTATCCGGCTGTATGCGTTCGCTGTTATATAGCACTGGACGGCGTAAATAGTTTATCAGTTCCAGAGGGGGAGGAAGGCCGTAACTATCGAAATATATTTTCTCATTACCGCTCTTTAAGAAAGCGCACCAGTGCGAGCCCGCCCCATTAGAATCATCTAGATTAAGAATACCACACTCATTCCATCCAGGTTTCTTCGGCAACTCGTCTCTGAGAAATACTCCTTTGAAATTATTGATGTTTAGTTTCTTAACCGCTTCGATTAGATCCACATTCGATAAAGCAATATTCGGTAGCACTACTCCACAAACATTGATTTGTTTGACGCTCATTTATTTAATATAAACATTAATTAAAAATTTTCAACGAGTAGTGACCATATGCTAGTGTATGAATACCATCTATCATTATTACCCGTTTGTCATCATCTGCAGATAATGCAACTTTATTAATTTCTTCCGTATAAATATCGTGATGATAAGATCTAATAACATTCATCGTTCGTTGTTGTTCTTTTTTAGTAAATAAGCAGTTTCTATAATCTTCGTGAGTAATAGTTTTCTGGACAACATTCTTCTTAATACCTTTACATTTCTTGTGCTCATCTCCAGCAGCCATCTTATAAGAATACAACTTTGCTCGCAACCCGATAAATTCTTTTATCTGTTTCCCACTAGTTTCATCCTTGAACATTCCAATAACTTTTTTATTTACTCCAATCTCAATACCAGATGGATGATCTCTCGGGTATTCACTCGTATCGAATCGAGCCTTAATATCGCCTGCGATATCTGAGTAAAAGTCTTCAGTTTTAATTTCGTATGTCAAAGAATCTGTATCAGTAAATAATAATTTAGCTCTATTTCCGTATTTAGTCTTGATGTAATTGTAATGAAAATCATACATCAACGTTTTACTCAAATCTAATATACACATGCCAAGATAGATAGGTTTATTATAGTACAATTTAGTTTTTTTCATGTGAACGGCTATTAGATTTTCATCGAAAATAGTACATCTCTCGTAATTAGGTTTAGCGGCTAGTTCAATAGCCTTCTCCTCCTGACACACTAACTTTATATCAACACGATTTTCAATGTTCTCACAAGTTTTTCCAAAGACACTGTTATTCATTAATTTGAAAAAGTCTTTCTCAAAGTCATTAGTAGCTTTCGTTCTAAGAGCTGTATTTAAATCGATATACTTTTTCAACCAATCGCTTTCCTCGAATAGTATGCCTCTGTGCACTTTTGTTATTTTCAGACCTAAGCTCTCGTACAGCTTCAGATTATCGTAGTGCAGCACATACTTCTTTTTATCGTTTAAGTTTGGAATTAACTTTTTGACTTTGTCAATCTCAATGCTTTCGGGGGCTAACGGAAAATCGTTATGCAGGTCGTGTAACTCTTTAGGATATTCCAAATCAACTTCCAATATGCATGGAATACTTCTCCAATTTTTTAAATCAGCTTTATTCATCCATTTGAACCCGTGAGTAGGTAAAGGTTTGATCATAGCCCATCCATATAGATTATTCGCATCCAGGTAAGTGATAAATGTAGAATTTTCGTTACTGTTGAAATCGTTCATATATTTATTATTCGCTTTCCCGTATCGATTTGATATTGTGCTTACTCCTCCTCTCATCCCTTGCTTAATCATCAGAATCATATTGTAATCACTCAATAACTCTAATTTCACGCCTGTCAATTTTAAAGCGGCATCCCAGGCTAAGCCAGGAGATGTAAAATACCATGCAGGGTCAAGCGTATAGTTCTTCATACACACATCTCTAAAGTTTTCGAAAACATCAGCAAGTAGCAGAACATCCGAAACGTTGTATAAATCGTGATATTCTCTGAATGTTTTGCATCCAAATTCTTTCCATACCGTTTGTGCATGCTCGTAGTCTTCATCGCTAATATTCGAATCATTTAGCTTAGAATAGAAAGCGGATTTTGGTGGTAGTTCGGTTTCATTAAAGGTAGTAAATGAATCGACGTAGTCATAAGGATATATGCCTTTTCTTAGCAAAAGATCGAGCTTCTTTCCTGTATATCGTTTCCTAATATTTTTACACTGGTCTTTGCTTAGGTTCCTCGATAAAGCATCAAGACTCGAAGCCATAAATTTAAAACTGTCGATAAAACGCAGTTCTCGTCGGACTAGTATTTCTTTTCCATCTTTTACAAACTTACCGACAACGACCTCTCTGCTAAACGATATATACTTTTCCTCGTTGTTAGGTATGCAGTTAATTTTCTCTCCATTATCACCTCTCAGTTTCTTAATGAACAGATGGCAATCGTACCCGGAAAGATTATGAAACACTACAGGGAAAAACTTGGGGACTTTATAGTTTAAATTACAACTGTTATGAGCAGCACCTCTAAATTTACCACTAAGATGACAGTGATCTCTCACTCGGTCTTCGCCCAACGTTTTTTCACAGATATGACATGTTGTAGCTGTATCAAAACACTTCTTGTCCTCTTCTGTAAATATCATATTCTTCTTAAATTTAAACTGATTATATATTCGTTTTATATTCTCTTCTAATTTATCTACAAATATTTGACCAACATCATCATCTTCGCTTTCAGCCGTAAACGTCACAGGATCTTGTGAATATACGCTATCATCGAAACATTTTATGTGGTAACAAAAGGAGCTAGGAGTATGCTTTTGATATTTATTAGTGTACGACAACTCTGGATTTGGTTGGCATGTATCGATCGGTTTCACAAAAGACTCGAAATCTGCGTAGACTATAAAAGGAACCCTCATAGAATTGTTATAATTTTTAAAACTTAACATAGTTCCTGGTTCTGGCATTTCTATTTTTTGTGCGTTATGTTGAGAGCAGTACTCATTATGGTTGTTAAGCGCTTTGGTCGTTGAGAAACCAGTCGTGCATCTTTTACAATAGTACCTCGAATTAGTCCCAGATGTCATCAATCTGTTAAAATTCTTTATCCAGCAATAATGTTTTTTTTCTCCATCAGATATAAGCAAAAGATCAATACTACTTTCACACTTAGACAGATAAAGCGGGTATACTTCTTTTTCATAACCGAATACATTAACATTAATATTGTTATTTCTCTCGAATTTACCTATCATATTAGCATCAACAGCAACTGGAAACTCAATACCACTCCAATTAAGTTTTTTCGATTGTTCTTTCAAAGCTTTCGTTATTTTTTCCGGATTTTTCACAACCGGATTCAAAGCTCTAGTGATACACCATTTGAAACATTCTTCGTCGTCGTTTTTCATATTTATAATAGCCTTTTTATTAGCTAAGAAGCTGGGAAGTGGAATGTAAGAACTACCTCTTAAGGGGGTATACTTTACTGTATTTATATCTAATTTTACAACAGCTTTAAATCTCCAATTACTTCCTTGCATCTGAAAACTAGCAATAGACTCCATGATTTTATCCTTTTTTCTGCTGTATATTTCATTCAAGTCGGTTGCTTCTAAAATAACTTCTGCCCTGGAAACGAATGGTATATCCTCAGAAGTCACTATTCCAGATTTCATATCTACTCGTTCCATAGTACAAGTAAGAACTAGATTAACCTTTGTTTGGCGATTAGTCGACAACAGATTTACTACCTGCGGTCCGACGAAATCAAGAAACGAAGAGGCATCCATTCCATTAATTCCATCTATTCTATACTGCTTGGTGAATCCTTTAATAGCCGACGCTGTTTCTCGAATTTTAATTTTATCAAATATCCTGGAAACAGTTGACTTCAATGATTCGAGTTTTTCGTTAACGACTTTATTGTCTTGTTCAGGCACATAACTAAGTAACCAATCCGCAAAATCATTTAATTTGGATCTAACCCTATTTTTGTATTTTCTCTTAGGCGCTACTGGTTTGTATTTACCAGGTGTGGGTGTAAGCGTAGGAATCTTAATGTCAGGAACCGGCGAGTCGAGCAAGTGTTCAACATGGTTCATGTTTCTTAAACTACTTTTCTTTAAATCCATTTTATTTTTACCACGCAAAAATATTAATATCCATATTCGAACACTTATCTGTGAGATCGAAGATCCACTTCAATTTCATACATGTATCTATCTCTCATACACTTTAATTTCGTATCTATCTCTCCAGACATTTCCGTTATGATAAGCTATGATGCCAGCACTCTGACCGTACGCCTTAGCAGCTTTATACATCGATGGATACGAGGTAACAACGCCAGTCTCTCGATCTATAATATCTACCCTTCTCGGTTGTTTCCTGATACTACTCAACGTGTCATGTCGATATGACACAGACTTGTAGTCCGTCGGAAGAATATTCTTTTCAATCAGTACAGCTATCATTTGAGGTTTGTTGAGATGTGAAGTGCCTGTAACATTGTTATGCTTGGCCAACATTCTAAGCTCTGGTAGCTTCATAATATATAAGTATTCTTTAAATCAATTTTCCATACACAACACTCATTTTCTGACCATCCGATTGGAACTGCAGCAACCTATCTGAAATTACGACAGCATACGCTTCGGTGTCGGCTGGCACTGCTGCATTGAAAAGAGCCTTAATCTGTATATCAACGACTGACGATTTCAAACGCTCGGATTGTTTGCTTACATCGAACACGAACAACGGGTATAATTCTTTATAATCTACAGGTGTTATATTTCCTTGCGTAATCAACTTATCCATACCATAGAATTTTTGACTAAAGGAGGACGCGTCTCTGTACGCTCTGGAGAATTGTTGATTAGGAAACGATAGGTTATGGTCGACAGCTGGATATCTTTCTTGATTCATCATCACATATATGTTCTTAAGGTCGCAGTGATTAAATAGCGACGGATTACTTTCCTGATTACCGCTACGGTCCGTCTGAAATCCTACGATGATATATCTAGGTTTCTCCGGTGATGTTTTAACGCTCAGACGCCAGCTAAAACTTGTCGACTGAGGAACTGTTATCGTGTCGCATTGACGAGCTCTATACGCAACTGGCAACGTTAATTTCGATTCAATCGTCTTATACAACTGCATTCGTTCCATATCGGAAGGAATAACGTGTGGAATAAACCATGAAATTTTGTTTATCGCAACTTTTCCAGCAGCTGCAGCGTTATCTCGGAATATGGCATCATCGTCCGCTTTACGAACTAAAGTCAGCGTCTGTTTGAAGCCGTAAATAATCTTGTCGTAATCATCGCAAAACCCGAAAATATGCTTCAACGGAACAATAAAGCTGAACATTCCTTTAGTGTTTGGTTTGCGAATGAGAAAGCTTTGTCTAGTGGCAAATCCGGGGTTGTCCGCAATAACAGCAGTCGCCCCAGTGTCTTTATACCACAGCTGATTTAAGCCTTGAGTCAGCTGAAAATCGTTTGGATACGTAAGTAAACCGAGCATCGTTGTAGCTTGACCCGGATGAAATAGCGTTTCGATTTCTTGATTAGATAACTGATAGGATATTTGACTGAATAGATACATAAGCCCATTATTCGTAAGAGCGACTAAATCGGCATTAACGTATGCGGTGTCATCGGTTTTAATTAGTCTTCCTTCGAATTGTAGATATGACTCTGCTGGGTGACTGTATAAGTCTTGTAATTCAATATTTATTCTTATTTCACCAGAACTGTTAAGGTTAGTTCTCGCTACAGGTTCGTACTCGTGCCATTCGTATCGCTCGATACCTTCATCGATCAATGGTTGCTCTGTGAATCTTAGAATATCGGATTGCATTTTATTATACATATATTTTTAAATAAGAAAATAAATTTTTACACCTAAATAAGAAAATAAACTTAAGCAAAATAAATTTAAACTTAAGCCATTTTCAAACCACCTCCGTTTAAGCGTTTTACGAGATCCTGAATTCTAATAGCTCCTCCCGTCATTTGCGGATTCGATCCTAGTAATCTAGCTAGAATGACTTTAGTTTCCTGAGTTATAGGCTGCTGAGCGGTGGTTGGTGGGAGTATCTTATTGAGTAATCGTTTTCCAACGTCGATCGCCTTATCCTTAGCAACACCCCCAATCTCTTTGACAGCTGTGCTCGCAATTTGTTTGGCTGCATTAGATGTCAGTAGCCTCTTGAGAAATCCTGCAATGGAATCGAATATTCCTGCTCCACCGACAACGTGTACTTTTTTATAACTTCTTCTCGCAAGGACCAGCATTTCTATATCATCAATTTTTAATTAGATCATCAATTTTTAAATTAGATCGTCAATTTTTTATATTCATCTTTGGTTATCACTCTTTGTCTTAGTAACTCATCCGTCATACCTACAATTTCATTCCTTACACCCGTATTTCCCGCTTTGTAGCTATACAATCGTAACTCTAATTGTTTTACTAATTCATTTGGATCCGAAGGAATGGTAATTATTCCGCTTCCTGTTTTACCTCTTAACTTCATGTAATCGTCCCATATGGGTTTTATTATCTTTGCATATTTTACACTTCTAGACGATTTAGGTTTGTTTGGTTTATTTGGCTGACTCATGGCATTCGTTTTAATTAGAATCTCGGCGTATTCTTCGAGATCACGATTATCATAAATTGAACTGTTTGGACTAGCTAACGTTAACAATTCCCATAATCCTGGAGTTCCTTGATAAGTTGTGGTTCCAACTGTAATATCATTTCCTTGGATTGAGGCTTCGCTGTCACCGATGTAGAATTTTCCATCTCTTGATCTTAATCCGAATGTTGTATCCACAAGTCTTTTATCAGAAGCATATTTTTTAAGGTATTCAACTGCAATATTTCCTAATTCTAACCTTCTAATGTCTTCTACTGGGTCATCGTCATCGTACGCCTCTATAGACGGATACTGGGGAAATTGAATAGTTTTCAACGAATCTGGAAGTGATTTTAGAGCGAGTGATGTTGCTGCAGAGTTATCTTTTATCGTAGACAGCAAAGCGTTTTGTTCTTTTGAAATTGCTGATTGAGAGTCGACTATTGGTTTGTAGATTTTCGTTAATTCTCGTTGAAGTCCAAGATCATCTATTCTCTCAGAGAGAAAGTTTTGTTTAATATTTTTTTTCGTTTTTAAAAACTCTTCGATAATAAAATATCTTTTTGCAGGATCACTAATTTTCAGTAGCGACATTTTTTTATTATAAGTATAATGTTTAAAACGTAACGTAAAACGTAAACGTAAAACGTAAACATAAAACGTAAACATAAAACGTAAACATAAAACGTACAATTTATGCATCGTAGTAATTAACGTAACATATGGAGTCTTTTTCGTTTATAGTAACTGCTGAATCGGAGTTGTTTTGAATTGTAATTATTATATCCTCTGCGTCCTCTAGGACAGTACCATCTTGAAGGCTCAGTCTGAGTTGTTTCAACTTCTGTCTAAGAGAGACTAGACACATTCCACTGGTCATTCGGACTCCAAGGCCTACTTCTACTGTAATATTTGTCTTTGGTTCAATCGTTATCGCTTGCTGAGCAAAAATCTCATATCTGTCGCCTGCTCGTTGTCTTGCAGGAGCGTGAGTGACCACTTTGGGCAACCAAATTATCGTACTCACACGAGGCTTTCGTTTGGTGATAAATTTGTGTATTGGGTGACCGTATCCAGACATTTATATAAGAGATTGTTTAAAGTAACATTCCAAGAATAGGAATATTTTTAAATGGTGAATTGGGACCAAGTATAAGACCTTCACCGCTGACATATCCTGTTCCTCTTTTCATAAACAGACCAGAACCCGATATCGAACTACCCTTTTTCCACGGAGATAGAAAAAGACCTTCCCCAGCAGGCACTATCTTACAGCATATTCCTCCTTTCTTAACGTAGAGCACGCCAGATCCACTTACCGGGTGTGAGATCGAAGATCCACGTATCTGTGAGATCGAAGATCCACGTATCTGTGAGATCGAAGATCCACTAATTTTATCGACAATTTTGGAACCAGCTGCAGAACCCAATCCTGTTAAGGCTCCTGTGGCTAAACTCGGAAGAACACTAGACAGAAGAAACTTTCCGGCTGTTGCTAAGAACGGTAGAATAGCACCAATAAATCCGCCTTCGACTCTCGCATTGTCTTCTAATTGCTTTTTACCCATTTTAATTGTCACACCAGTTCCATTCTGATACGCTTTAGTTAACTTGTTAATTTGCCTCTGGTTTAGAGCTAATACATGCTCACCAGTTATGTCTCCATGAGAAAGTCTTATACTCACTCCAGTTCCTACTTGAACAGCTTGCTTAATCTTCTCTTTTTGCCCTTCAGAAATATTAACTTTGACCTTAGCGTAAGCGCTCATCTTATATTAAATATAAACTTTAAATTAAACCTCTCTTATGTGAAATCGTATCGACAATTCCTCACCTCTTAAATTAATTAGTTTTCCATTTTGGTCTATTAGTTTTGTTTCCATCGATGAAATAGAGTATAGCGTTATTGGAAGATATACGAGATTGTGAGGAGATTCGATTATCTTGTAACCAGGCCCGACCGATGGAAAGAA
The DNA here is from genome assembly GCA_945859605.1 of Lumbricus rubellus. NCBI lineage: Eukaryota > Metazoa > Annelida > Clitellata > Crassiclitellata > Lumbricidae > Lumbricus > Lumbricus rubellus. The sequence goes on along the minus strand of OX243826.1, from coordinate 19,310,177 downwards.
AGAATAAATTATGTTCTCCGTAGTTCCGTTGGCATACGATGATCCTATTACATCACTCGTAACTCGTAAACTATTCACGCTGTTTATATCGACTATGTGCTCGGATTCGTTATATCCTTCGGAGTATACACGACTCTGAAATCCTAGAACGGTGCTAATTGAATTTTCTACTGTAAAATCAACTTTATAGTTCTCATCAATTTCCAAAACCGCCTTTAACGTGTTGTTATTTGGTCGCAACTTTATACATTGACCATGACCTTCTTCCTTTAAAATTCTCTGTATGTAATCGTTCAAGTCTTCGATTTCGTAGCAACCGGTTGGAATGTCTAAATCTTCCCACGTTACACCGTTATCTGACGAATATACGAATTTATTATTTGTTTCGTATATATTGGGAAAACTGTAGTAAGTTTCAAGATTGACAAGAGCCATTTCGTACTTTTTACTTTTGTCCAGTTCGATTAGTGGATTAAATTTCGTTCGAATTCGTGTGTTTCTTTCGCTCAACAAAATGCAAAAGGATTCTTTAGCCTCTGTGTTGCGTGCAATCGTTTGAGTAGTAGATAAAATTTCGTCAAGAAGGGTTTCCATTTTAGATAGCTATTTTTAAACCTAGAATATAAAATCTTAAATTTTGTTATCATTTTATTATTGCTTTTATTTAATGTAAAATGTATCTAATCCAGATCTGTACCTGCCCTTATTTGTTTTACTAGTAAGGTCTATAACCACAAAACCATGCGTTTCATCCCATGCAGTTTTGCATAGTTTTCGAAATTCTTCAATAGTCATATCATCTACACCTATATGATCGCTGTATATATGATTAATATTTTTGAGGTCTTGAGGGAATAGACATATAAAATTGGCATTCTCCCTGATAGTTTGTCTGGGCAGCTTGAAATAATTTTGTGCTAGGTAAAAGCAGTCTACATTACTATGCCTACCTCTTATATAATAGGATTCGCATTTATTTTGTCGCTCTAACTGTAAATCATCAAAAATCATGAGATTCTTCTTATCTCGACTTAAGTCTCGTGGATCTGGAACATCTTCAGAGGTTTCAAAGAACTTGCATTCTATATCCGATTTCTTTTCCATGTTTTTAGACATCTCCTCGACAACAGCAGTCGGTGATACATTTAATTTCATTATCTCATCGCGATTATCAAAAAGTCTTATAATTGCTTCCTTTGGTAATTTCTCTTCGAATGCTTTCTTAAGGATCTTGTATTCTGCTTGAAAAAGACTTTTGCCGAAGATCTGCAGGTTATCGTAGTCTAACCAACCAGGTCTCAGTAATAAATTAAGTAGTAATATTGTCTTGCCGCATTGAGACTTACCGACGATCAAACCTCTGATGCTTCTTGGTAGGAGAGGACTGTTAAAGCGTTTACTTGATTCTTCATTCCACGATAGGTCTTGGACTTCCATTTTAATTATATTATATTAAAATGGAGCACAGCTCGTATTGCGTAAAATGTAAACGAAAAACTGAGTGTAGAGATATTCAACGAGTCGTTAGTAAGAATGGTAGATCTATGCTTAGATGTGTATGCGTTGATTGTGGCGCTAGAAAAACTCAGTTTACTAAAATGTCTACTACTGTACAAGGTGGTGATTTGGTATCAGCTCTCAATTCTGCTACTTCTAATATTAAACTTCCATGGGCAAAGTACCCGGGTGAAATGCATCTTCCAGGACATTCTTTCACGGGTCCAGGAACTCGACTGGATTTGCGATTGAATCCTGACGGGACGCCAAAAGATTGGAGCAAACCAGTAGATAGGGTTGATCAAGCAGCCTATCGTCATGACCTAGCCTATGCTAAACATACTGATACAGCAGGGAGAAACGTCGCTGACAGAGCTATGATAGATGAATTAAATAATATATCTAATCCTACTTTCCGCGAACGAATTGAAAGATCTATAGTAAAACCAATATTATCGACGAAGACCCATTTTGGAATGGGATTGAAAAAAAAACTCTGAGATGGACAGACCAACTTGCTAACGAATTGCATAAACCTATAGTCAGGAAGTTCAGGAAGCGAGTTGTTTATGTTCAGGGAGTGGACAAAGTTTGGGCGGCTGACTTGATTGACATGCAGGCTTATGCTAAATTTAATTCTGGTGTGAAATATTTGTTAAGCGTTATTGATATATTCTCCAAGTATGCATTTATTCAGCCGTTAAAAGATAAGCGCGGAGCATCTGTGGCAGATGCTTTCGTTAAAATATTTAATACGAGCAAAAGAAGGGGTGAAAAACTTTGGGTCGATAAGGGAACAGAATTCTATAATAAACAGGTAAAATCATTAGGTATGCAGTTGTACTCAACTGAGAATGAAGAGAAATCTTGTATCGTAGAAAGATTTAATAGAACAGTGAAAGAGAAAATGTTCAAATATTTTACAGCAAATTCAACTCAGAGATATATCGATGTTTTAGATAACATGGTTAATTTATACAACACCACAAGACATTCTTCCATTAAAATGACTCCTGTTAAAGCGAGTGTTAAAGCAAACGAATGGGTTGTGTGGATGAATCTGTATGGTGATGCTGTACCTGAAACTGTTAAACCTAAATTTTCGGTAGGAGATAAAGTAAGAATTTCTAAGAAGAAAAAGACATTTGAGAAAGGCTACACGCAGAATTGGACACAGGAAGTTTTTACTATAACACACATTCAGTACACAGACCCTATAACCTATAAAATCTCTGACTATCATGGAGAACAAATACAAGGAACATTTTATGAAGCTGAGTTACAATCGACAACGCAAGATACATTTAAAATAGAGAAGATTATAAGAAAAAATGGAAATCGGTCTTTGGTTAAATGGTTAGGCTATGATGAGTCATTCAATTCATGGATTGATAATAAAGACTTGATATCATTGTGATATAATACGAATTTATGGTCTTAATTATAAAATATACTTTTAGCGGTGTCCCTAGAATTATTATAGCACCAAGAGCTAGAGGCCTAATTATACTACTACTATTAGCAAATGTCCAAAAAGCTTAATTATACTACTACTACTATTAGCAAATGTCCAAAAGCTTTAGTACATCAAAACAGCTCTTGTGTAATCATTACTTTTCTATGAATAAGAGCGTGTCTTCGTGACCTACTTTTGGTATCATGAGTGATACCAAATGTAGGTCAAATGAACACGCGCATGCGTGTTGTGCTTTAATGGATGCAGCTGCTGCACCTGCTTCGACGTAGACGTAATCGATTTCTTTTTTGTCCATGCGTCATGCTGTCCTGTACAATGGTAGTGATACCAAAAGTAGGTCATATGAACACGCTGAAGTAAAAACTCCTAAATAAGTATCCAATTAGGTTAACCCTTAAACCGCCGGAAACACAAATGTGTGTTTCCCGAAGAGATTTGTCAGAACGCTGGAAACACATATGCGTTGAACACCGGTACGGTCTATAATTATAACCAATAGGCCTATACCTATATATACCTATATATCTATATGACTATAATATATACCTATATACCTAAATATATATATATATATATATACCTATGTACCAATATATACCTCTATATATACCTATATATACACCCATATACCTATATATACCCATATATACCTTTATATTGTTGTATTTCTATATATATATATATACATACCTAATGCCTATATACTTATATACCTATATATGTACCTTCATACCTGTATATACCTATATACCTGTGTATACATATATACCTATATATACCTATATACTTATATGTCTCAATGTTTCTGAATGAGTCATGACGTTTCGAAGTATATTGCAACAAAAAAGTATTTGGCGTCCGGGGTGCATACACCCCAAAAGTATGTGGCGGTTTAAGAATCATCCCGCAAGCAGCCTATCTTCGTCTTCGACTTCCATTGGAGAACTTGAAGAACTGTATAAACGTTCTTTGTAATCAGGATCAACGTTCAGATTCAATTCGTTTTGGAATACCTCTTCTACAGGTTCGATGGTAAATGGTTTGTTTTGAGCACAGATATCGACTCGTGATTTTAGTTTCATCCTAAGGTCGTCGTCGATGTTGAGAAGGTCTTTGATTCTGCTGTGGTGTTTTGTGAGTTGTGTAAAGGATAGGCCACAGGAGATTAACCCAGGATAGCTCTGGATAAGGGTTGAAAATTGGCGGTAGCGGTTAATTGTTATATAGGGCAAGCAGAATTCTTGAGGTAACCATTCTTTTATAGGGATGTTAGTTGGCATGTGGTCACATGCAGAGAGGTAGCACATTCCTCTGTGGTAGGCAATGAGGAGATGCAGATTCAACGCTGTTTTTTCTGTGTCTACAAGTTGTTCATGAAGTTGTTTAATTGATGCTAGGTCAGTCGGTTTTAAATTAGAAGGGTTGTCCAGAAAATTCAGCTCCAAATTCCATTCCAAGTGTGGATGAAGGCTTCCGTATTCCGCGATCCGTTCCCGTATCTGGGGAACAATATTTTCTTCGAAATTTTTTAAGCTGTAGTTGTCTGACTTACGTCCGGGTGGAGTTGGAGACTCAACGGGTTGAATGTTAGATGGAGTCTTACTACCACCGGGAATCGGTTGGTTGTCAGCAGGTGGAATCGGTTGGTTGTCAGCAGGTGGAATCGGTGGTGGATCGGTAGCAGATGGAATCGGTGGATGAACGATGTCACGAGGTCTTTTAATCTGAGGTTTTCTTTTCTTTACTTCTTCGATACAGGTTGCTAATTTCTTTAATTCTTTCGTTAAATTCGTTCTTTTAGCGACTGTTAAAGATCTCTTAATAAGTCCTCTATCTATTAATTCTTTAGAGTTTGTCCCGATTTTTATAAACAGATCTCTGAGCTCTTCCATTCTGTTATAAGCCTACAGCGCAAGTACTTGTAGCTAACAGACAAACCAGAAAGATTACTAATGCGTTGTTAAAGTAGACTGAAGCGAACACGCCACGTCGGGACGACGTTAGTCAGACAGCTACATGATGCGAACAACAGCTGTTGCATGACGTGGACGGCGAGCGAACAAAGACACCTGCTGAAGAAAATATTGATTTATAATTATTGATTTCCTTACGGTAGGCCTATACGCCTACATTTGGCTTGTTAGGTTTGCTACAGGTGTTATTGTTGTGTAAATCAATACCTTTGTCCTGGCCTTTGTTGAACTATCCATCCATCTATCTATCCATCCATCCAATCATCTATCTATCTATCTATCTATCTATCTATCTATCTATCTATCTATCTATCTATCTATCTATCTATCTATCTATCTATCTATCTATCTATCTATCTATCTATCTATCTATCTATCTATCTATCTATCTATCTATCTATCTATCTATCTATCTATCTATCTATCTGTCTCTCTATCTATCTATCTATCTATCTATCTATCTATCTCTCTATCTACCTATCTCTCTATCTATCTATCTTCCTATCTATCTCTCTATCTCTCTATCTCTCTATCTCTCTATCTCTCTATCTCTCTATCTCTCTATCTCTCTATCTATCTCTCTATCTATCTATCTATCTATCTATCTATCTATCTATCTATCTATCTATCTATCTATCTATCTATCTATCTATCTATCTATCTATCTATCTATCTATCTATCTATCTATCTATCTATCTATCTATCTATCTATCTATCTATCTATCTATCTATCTATCTATCTATCTATCTATCTATCTGTCTATCTCTCTATCTATCTATCTGTCTATCTCTCTATCTATCTATCTATCTACCTATCTATCTCTCTATCTATCTATCTGTCTATCTCTCTATCTATCTATCTATCTACCTATCTATCTCTCTATCTACCTATCTATCTCTCTATCTATCTATCTATCTATCTATCTATCTATCTATCTATCTATCTATCTATCTATCTGTCTATCTCTCTATCTATCTATCTATCTATCTATCTCTCTATCTATCTATCTATCTCTCTATCTCTCTATCTATCTATCTATCTACCTATCTATCTATCTATCTATCTACCTATCTATCTATCTCGTTAAATAACTAAAATGAGCTAGAGGTGGGTGATGATTAGAGTTGAAATGATGAGAGATGAGATATAATATAACAGACCGTGCAATGCTCCAAATGTACCTGTTTACAGTCGCGTTTACAATGGCTACGTATGTAGCCTAGGTCAACGCTGTCGTGACTGAACCAGATGGTCATGAATCACACCATCGATTTGTCTCACGCTCTCAGGCTGCTGCAGCTGTTGGCTTAAGGCGGATGTGTAAACAGGGCACGCTGAGTATGATGCGCCAATGGGGATGAAGTGTTAGCGACTTCATTTTCAAGACCTCGGGCGGTCCTCTCCCTCGCCGTCTCATCATCCACTGACCGTGTACTCATCATAGCTGAGTCGGCTAGAGGAACAGAAATCTCGTTACAAATTTCTGCCCCGGCGGGGAATTGAACCCCCGACCTCTTGGTTGACAGTTCAGCGCGCTAACCACTGTACTACCGAGCACCCCCCTCAGGAAATAATAAAAGACATCCAAGTTGTTAACCCTATACTACTATCGGGAGTTTACGATTACGATTAGGCCTACAATGTTTGCTTTGACTGTGTATGTTTTCAAATCCTACTCCAATAGGAACATAGACGGTTAGACGGTTCCACAGACATCTGTTTCTCATATCCGATGTCCTATATGCGACTAGATTATAATAAACTCCATCAAAGACCGCTCAAGGCGGAAGGAACACACCCTCTCAGACTCTCAGCTTGAAGCATCCGCCTCTATACCTCCACGTTATAATCAAAGACGGAAGTGTCCGCCCATTCAAGCAGGACTGTCCCAGTTTGAAGATTTGATTAGAAATTCAAACTGATATAGATGCACCAGCAGCAGCAGCAGCGGCAAATAACGCATATTGGTAATACGCATAGCTCCCAAAGCTATCTTTTCTTACACATTAGCTCAATTTAGCTGATATGACTCCATCATCCATCCATTTCTTCGATTTTTCATTTCATAGCTTTGATGAATTTATATAGTGTACCAAGCTTTGCTATCATTCATATTATTATAATTATTTTATTTTATTCAAGCATGTCTTTAAATTGTATGATAGAAACAGAATGCATAGCTCTGTCGTCATGTCTCTCTTGTGATTGTTTGCCTGTGCACATAATAAAATGCTATGATGCACGTAGGCTACATAACTTGAAAGTATAGGATACAAGTAGACTGCGTAGCTGTAGCATCATGATTCGTTTCCAATTTTTTGATTGTGTAGGCCTATCTGCTAGTTTTTAACTCTTCATTTGACATAGACAACCGGTGGTCATTTTTATCCGTTGTGGATATTTCTAATATTCAACGGGTCAGTCTCACATCCTTGAATTAAATCTCCAATGAAGATGGTCAAAGGCTTGGCCTCCCATCGTCACATCCAACCCACTCTCGCGATAAAGTTTTGATTGGGTTTTTCGATTATCAACAGATGTTCTGGGCGTGTCAGCGGCTCTGCATGCTCTGGGAGTTCTGACGGTGTCGATGATTCCCATACATTTCATCCCACAGATCATAATTATTATATCGGCCAAAATATGACGCCTACCAATATAATATCCCTCTGAGCATGTTATAAGGAACACATGTTAAATCAATGCATGTTAGCATAGAAGGTTGTTTGTCTACGTGAAAGCTTATGTCAATCAAATCGCTTCACACCATACAACATCAAAATGAACGGACAGCCCACTCCCCATCGGAACTTTACATTGGTCGATGGTGTAAGCATTTTGAGTTAGCCTATTATACCATGTGTGGCTCACTAATAACCACGTGTCAGCGGCTGTATGTTTAGTTATCATTCTTTCAGAGTAAAAGCATGCGTTCAGAGGTATTCATAAATAAGCTCAGCGCTCGTGAATTAGATGGTGACCGACGTTCGACTTTCAAGTAGCGCTTTAGAAATTTGGAGATATCGATTACGATTACGATTGAGTATAACTCATATAGGCCTATTTTGAAATCTTACAGTACGATTGGTTGTAGTTTATGGATTCAAGACTGCGATAGGACTATAAGCATGTCCTTCAAACATATTTGCACAAGACTTCTTTGTCAAATGTGCATGCATTGATTGGTCATCATAATCCGTAGGTCATAGGCCTATAAGGGGCTATATGAATATGGCTATAATGACTATGTATTTCTGAGTTCAGCCAAATCTGCTGATTTACTTTATCAAATATATATTTTTTGATCTTTCTAGAAGCACTAAAGTATTCTATCTTGGAAGAAATACAAAGACAATAGTTTGAGAATTTTTTCCAACACAACAAATGAATAATGCAAATGAAAATTATTAGTGTCTTTCCACAAACATATAAAATGTTCAGCAACTACATACAAAGATAGACCTAAATATTTAAAAAAATGCACATGTGCAATGTCTTTACGTTTCGAAAAAGTGTTCATCAAATATCGATAGGCCTATACACAACATGGCTGACGTTCGACAAATCTTTCCAAGCGAACCTAGACTTCCACAATTATATACAAAGTCTTTGTACATGTTGTTTTTGCACAATTTACAATTCTTTCCAAGCGAAATTAGACTCCCACAATTATATACAACACTTCTCCATATGCTGATTTGCACAATTTACAAATTTATGCCTTAATTTCTATACAATAATTATATACAAGAACTATACAAGAACTATATACAATTATTATACACAATTGTTATATACATGAATTATTTACACTATTGGAGTTGAGGACTAGCATTCAAGCGACACATGGCCGTAGGCAAGCGAAGCGATATTATCTATTAGATATCTCTTATCGTCGTACGGCGAAAGAGCAGATTTCGATATTTCGGTGGTATGAAGCTGATGATTTACACTGCGAATAGTGAAGAATTTAGCGGTCGTCGTCGATTCACCGAACAGACAGTTTGCATAATCAGCATGACGAATGTATTTGGCCACGCACGACTTTTTGACACCTTTGGCGGTTTTCTTCTCGTAATCCCCAGGAAGTAGCAGACTGTACATTTTGGACCTTAAACCCACAAATTCCAAAGGTGCTTCCCCATTCGACTCGTCTTTGAACTTACCAATCACTTTCGCATTAGCTTTGCTATGCAGAAAGTGATTGGTGTGGTAGTCGGATGTGTCGTATTCGGACATATTCTGCTGCATGTCCAAATACACGTCGTCCGTTCGAATGTGATAGCACAAACTGTCCGTGTCGGTGAAAAGTAATTTGGCTCTTTCTCCATACAACTTCTGCACATGATCGTAGTGAAAGCGATACATGTGCAGTTTAGAGATATCCAATATGCTCATACCAACATATATCGGTTTGTCCAACATCACATCAGACTTTAACATTTTTATAACTGTCACGTCATCATTTATGATGTTGAACGACTGAAATGTTGGCCGGGCGATATATCGCTTCGCCTGCCTCTCGTTCGTAACAATTCTGACGTTCAAATGCTTGCGATTATTCTGTAAGCATTTTCCATACGTAGAATTATTCTGAAGTTTGAAGAAATCCTTGTCGAACGAGTTTGTGGCCATCTGTCGCTTAGCAGTGTTGAAATCGATGTATGGTTTTAACCATCGAGATTGTTCAAATTCCAAGACTTTGTGAATTTTGGTTAATTTCAGACCCATTGCCAAGTAGAATTTTAAATTGCGATAATGCAAAACGTAATTTTTCTTGGATTTTAAATTCGGAATCAATTTCTTAGTTTTATTGTTGTTAAATTTGATCCCCAATTTGTTGGCCAATTCATTTGCATATGGGGAAAGCATGTCTTTTGTTACCGCCATCTTTTCAGGAGCGAGCGGGTAGTCATTATGTGAATCATGCAGGTGAGATGGATAGTCCATATCCACCTCGAGAATGTAGCCTTTCGAATCATCATCGGATTTCGTCCTTACATCGAAATCCATCAGTTCGTCAGGGGTCAGAAACCGAAACTTGCCAGTCGGTAGCGGTTCGCACATGGCGTAACCGTAGAGATTATTACAATCTAGATACATGATGTAACTATTCTCTACCGTGGCATCATATCCTTGGGCGAGATATGAATTGTTTGCCTTTGCGTATCGGTTGCTGATCATACTAACCCCACCCCGCATACCTTTCTCGATGAAAAGATATTGTTCAGGATCTGTCAACAATTCCAATGTGACACCGGTCATCTTCAGGCATGCATCGAAGCTAAGACCTGGACTTGAAAAATAATGGAGTGCGTCCAGCCCATAGTAGTTCAAGGTCATCTTTCGAAATTCCTCGAACACATCGGCTAGAAGCACCACATCAGTTTCCAAGTACAGGTCGTGGTATTCACGCATCGATTGCATGCCAAATTTTGACCAGATGTCTTTTGCATGGGAATAGTCTGCATCACTGATGTGTTCATCGGTGAGTCGACTGAAGAACAGATCCTGTGGGGGCAGAGCAGTATCTGACATTCTCTCTGCACAATCCATATATTCATATGGGTAGACTCCTTTCCGCAGCAGAAGATTGAATTGCTCGTCGTTCGGACGGAGCCTACGCATATGATGAAATTTGGAATTTCCGTCTTTTGCCAAATTTTTTACCAAGGTGTCCAAACTGCAGTTCATAAACTGGAGAGAATCCACGAAACGTAACCCGTCAATTTCAAAGGCCAAATATTTCTCCATGTTTGTGGCGATAACAAAGACATCCTTGGGAGCGAAGAATCTTGAGAGGTGTTTGAATATTATGTGGGCATCATAACCCTTCAAATTATGGAAGATGACAGGGATTATGTAATTCCAGTCATTCTTTGAAGATCTCGATTTCTTAAATTTATATTGTAGGTTGCAATTGTTGCACAGGGCGCAAATGAATTGGCCGGTCACATGGCAATGGTGTCTTACTTTGTTTTCGCGAGTGAATTTGGCGGCGCAAGAAGGACAATTTGTGGAATTTTCATACGTTTCCTTTTGCGAATTGTTCATTGGAGCCATTGGTCTGTTCCGGCTCAGAATTTTGTTTATTCTAACCTGTTCGGCTTTGAGATGCGTGAAGAATGCATCCGCAACATTGTCACCGCTGTAAACATACGGTCTTTCGTGATTGAAGCGATCGAAGGTGGAGACGGTCAAACAGCAAAAGCCGCTGGGAGTGTGGGTATCGCAGAAAGTTGTGGAATTGCCGGCTGGAATGTTGGTCTTGGGCAAGAAGGCCTCGAAGTCCGCATAGATCGCGAATCCGATTGGCATTTGATTTTGGATGTTTGTAAAAGTGCATGTGTTTTTGCCAGGAGTAGGATATTGGACATGTTGCACCCCGTGAATGCTGCATTCAGGAATGTGGTTTTGCAATCCAATCTCGGTGGTGAAGCAATGGAGGCAGAAAGGACATGGAAATTTCTTATTTGCGTGAGAATTTCGGCTGGATAGAAGGCGGGAAAGATTTCGGATAAGAATGTAGTGCCGCCTCTCACCTTCGCTCAACAATAACAGATTGACAGTATGTTTGCGGTCACGATGTTGGGATGCATACAAAGGTACAAAAGTATGGTCTTCATCAGAGTTTATTGTAATGACGTTGACGGCAAAATCCGGATTATGAGTTTCGAAAATTGGAATTTGACCAATCTCAATGGGGAATGCTAGTCCGTCAGTGATTAAATCATTCATATGTTTGGTATATTTGTTGACTCGTTCAGCATGACTGTTTGTTGGATGGACATGTGCAAGCATACAGTAAAGAAAGCATCTATCGTCAGTATTCATAATGTTGATAGTTGCTTTTTTATTCGCTAACCATTTTGGTGTGGCTATGTATGACGATCCGCCGATGGGATCGTATTCGGCCATGTTGATGACGATGTTGTTGATGTCGTCAATCGTCCAACCGGATCCATCGTTGGTGAAGCTGTCCGTAAGCGCGTCTATTCTGTTGACAGCTGCTTCCATCTGTTCTTCAATGCTCGATGGATGGAGGAGAATCGATGAGTCTGATTTGAAGTAAGCATTTGTCGTTCTCGTGCGTCCATCTGCATTTTGCCGTTCGAACACGAAATCCGAGGCTATGTACCACTTGATCGGACTAAAACAAAATACCAATCAGCATATCTACAAACTGATAACTACAATATCGTTTGATAAAATGAATGACATTTTAACACAATAAAATGATACAATTAAAATTTGAGAAATATTAGAGACATATACATACCCCCTTTCGACTAAGTATTGTTCCAATGTTGAAGTGATGTTGTCCTTCAAGCCATCCATGATCATTCTGATGTCGCGTGCGTTTGGAACAGTTGGTAGCTGATGTTGTTCGAATACGTTTCGGACCGAGGATCGAGTGCGATTGATGGTAGGTTTTGAACACGTGATGCATTGTGTAGAATCATCTTCGTAGAAATGGGCCTGCCTTCGCAGCTTGCATGTGGAGCAAACTCTCCGATTTGCGCATATTTTACACAATCCGTTACTGTCCAACGTCACTTTTTTATAAGCTGAACAGTAACGGCAGTATGTGTCCGATTCTTAAAAGATACAAAAAACAAACCCCAAAATAAAATTAATTTTCTATCATAATTTTATAACATTACACATTCCTAATGTTTTCAATTTCGAAAACATTTCCATAGCCTATGTTGTATAGAAATATACATTGCAAGCGAATTTGCACTTACTATGCTTTTTCCCACTTGATGTTGACGGCTCATTACCACCTTCTTCTTCTTGTAGTCGTCTTTTGGGCGCTGGCGCTTTTCCGCGTTCCAACCTCCTCGCCTCTTTGTCTTCCATAACCTTCGAAATCGTCTCATCAGAACAATCTGGAAAAGAAAATGTGAAATGATTATAAAATAAATGACATACAAAAAGTTAAAATAATTGGAATAATACCTGAAAAGATAGGCCTAAATAAATTTAAATTTATAATATAAAGTTGTTAGAAAAGTACATCCCCTCCCCCAAACAATAGGACCTTTCATACCTAGATTCATAGAATCTTGTTGTTGATGTGAGAAATCATCATCAGTTCGGAGCGCCCAACGACGATCCAGTTCGTCCGTAGCTGATTGAAGTTCAGAATCGGATATGATGCCATCGATAAAATCTATAGTTTATACAAATTTAATATAATAAGTAAATCCACAACCGAAACTGACTACAATTATATAAATAATGATCTTTTAAAAATTTCTAGTAGCAAAAGTGTTTATCTGTATAAATATGTTTAAGAAATAATACACAACTCAACTCACTTAAGGTTTTTCCACGATCCAATTTCGAAGCTTCTTCCTGCTCTTGGATTGTTGCATTTTGCAGCAACTCGTCATCCGATGAAATGGTAGTTCTCCATACTGAAAAGATAAAAACTGAAGTGCGTATAGCAATGACCATACCTATAAGGATTCAACCCATTGAAATTGCTGAAATATTTCTATGTTCTTCGACGAAGAAAATAAAAGAAATGTGAAATTACCTAACGTTTGAGCAGGTTCCAACTTATTTGCTTCATGTTGTTCGATGTTTGTGGTGATGCGAAGCAGTTCATCATCCGACGAGTCTGCTGTCAACCACACTGAAAGATAAAAATGTTACATGTGTAAGTTTAGTATAAAAATTTATTCTAACGAAACAATTAAAACTCAATCGCTGTAGAAAATAGAAGAAAAAAAATTATCAAAATATTTTGCATGTAGACCTATAAAATTCTTTGTCTGTAAATTCGTTTTCAATTCTAAGATTAAAATACCTTTCTCAACATCCTTTTCAAGGTCTTCCTGACTGACGACTTCTCCAAGGTCATCACTCGAAATGGGTGCGCAGAATCGAAATAATTCGTCGAATTGCAAATCTGTTATGAAATCGTCAGTATCTAAACGATAAAAAATATTTGAATAAGTAAAAAGAATATGATAATGTACAATTATAAATAATATAAAAAGTATAGGCCTACTGGAATAAAATTACTTACAAAAATCCATGTTGTCCATATTCAGAAGGTTGAAATCTTTCGAAGCGATCTGAAGATATTCACTTTTCAAAGTATGATCAGGCTTGCTGTGTTGTAGAAGATTCCAAGACCATTGAAAAGGCTATGTATGGGCGAATTTTTTATAATAATACGCGCGCAGTGATATACCAAAGTACTACCTCTTAGGTTGTTCGCCTACGCGCATAGGAAAGCTGTGGCGGACTATTTTCTCTTCGTACATGCTGGGCTGTCGGAACTACTTTTTGCACGCTGCACTCTTTTGCACACGTCACTATTTTGCACACGATATCCACATGTGGTTGTTTAATTATAAAGTAAATAGCAGGCAAGCGTTTGTGGGTGTTGAATTTTGTTATCCGAGTGCCCGCGGGTGATAGACGAGTGTCAGCGGGGGGGGGGGGGGGCGGCCGGGCAGCGGCATGTCTTTCGTCCTTAATTAACAACAGTCATACACATACAAAGATACAGTCAGACATATAGTCGGACAGCCATACACACACGGACAGACATACAGTCGGCCACACATACAAAGAGAGGGATATCCATACAGTCGGCCATACAGACAAGCACACGGTCAATTAATTGATTGACAGGTCACATGACAATTTGGCGGCTTGCCATTGGCTATCGCACAAGTAACGGCGTTGGAGGGGGGAGTTGGCCCAGTATCATCAGTCTGTTTTGGCCGAGTATCATCAGTCTGGTAAGGCCGAGTATCATCACCCTTACAACTACTGATAAGCATTGCTCTACTTATTTAGCCATTGCATCGAAAGGCCACGAAAAAATTTCAGTGACTGAGTTATTATTAAAGAAATGATCTTTCCATTTTGCACCTGTCCGTCCGGCAGCTAAAAATACCGCATGCTTGTTTTTCTTCGAGATATTTTAAATTGTTTTTACCTTTTTACTTCGTCATTTTTCAGTCGATAATGAATGTTCTCCGCGTTGTTGGGATCCAGTTCACCATAATTCTCACGTTGCTAATGGAATAGAGCTCGATGGAGTGAGCAATGAGGAAGAGTGTAAGGAGCTTTGTATCAACAACGGAACGTGCATCGGGGTCGATTGGAACACTATAGGGAAAAGCTGCTGGTTCCAAATGCAACGTGAGATCATACATGACGAGCCGGATGCCAATCATTGGAGTCTGGCCAATTGTACAGGTCTGCTACATTACAGTTCATCTTCACGGATATGCGTCTCGCATCTATCGAAGAACACGCGTTCATCCCAGTAATAGGCCTATATAATATCCTAATTTATTTAATGCTAGGACTATTTCCTGTATAGACATGTTCAACGCCATTCAGTCCACCTATATTCTTTGTGAGGTCGTCCACCCTTGTTTGAACCATCCATCTTCCTAACACAAGCGTTTGAATTTTCCTGTCATTGCTCATTCTGCATAATAATTTTGTGTCCAAAAAATCCCAACTTCCTTTGAATTATCTTCTGTATTCAGTTCTAAACCGATTAAGCATTTGATTTTCGCAAATCTTATTTGGCAAAGCGTGAAATTTATTTATACACTCTTTATCTCAACCTCCAGTCTCTTCCTCTCTGCATTTCTGCAACTATTCCTCAATCAATGCAGCGTCAGCTCCTCGAAACAAACTCTCAAGATATTCCGTCATCACCTGTTACTTATATTATCTCCTCCACGTGACATCTCTGCAGTTTTCCACTTGTGACTGATAATTAATTAAACACGTGCTTCAACCTCTCCTGTCTTGATTCTGTACCCACGTCACCTTACAACCACTATTACCAACAGTTTCACCGTAGCACCACATAGTCTCTTCGGCTTGACCTCCCTGGATTCGGAACTGGCACCGGAGCGGACTTAATGATCTGGGCAGTGCCGATATTATTTGATATGTCACCAGTGTTAACACTGGTTTTTATGTGGCTTTCGTGTGCGCTGACAAATTTAGAAGAATTACTTTACAGAAGCATGAACTGTTTCAGATGACTGTGTTTCATATTGTTGGGAACCGGTAAAAATCAATTTCCACGTGGTCGGGGCTGATTTGCAGCCAGATATTCCAGATGAGAACCACTGCAAACTTCGCTGTAGCAACGAAACAACTTGCACTGGAATCGACTGGGACGGACGTTGTTGGTTGATATTCAATGAAAATCCTCCAATCAGTGGAACTGGAGCGAATCATTGGGACATTCAAAGAAATTTGACAACCATCTGTCAGAGTTAGTGAAATAATTGTATTATTTTCTATGCGTAATAATCATAGGCGTACTAGGCGGGGGTGCAGAAGGGCAATGCCCCCCCCCACTTTCGGGCAAGTCTGGTTGGTTTTTCGAGCAAACACAGGACCGAATGACTAAAAAAAAAGAAAAAGGTCGTCAACTTTCGGGTAAGTCCGGTTTTTCGGGCAAACACAGGACCGAATGACTAAAAAAAGGTCGTCAACTTTTTTTACGGTTTGACGGATATATTTTTTGGGCAGAAGGTCAATCCTTGCCCCCCCCCTTCACTGCTGAAATCTCCCGTACGCCTATGGTAATAATTCTAAGTAGATATTATGCAGACTCAGAGATAATTCTGAGTCTGCATAATATCTGCGTTTCAGAAACTTCAATAGTGCAGCAAGAATGGTTGTCTAAGATAGACCTATGAGTCACGTTCTTAAACTTCTGAAAATATCTTCATGTTGATCACAGACAAATTTGACGCTCAATCTGCATGTTCTTAGTTTGAATTTCAATGCAAACAACGTTCGCTCTTTGATCGAAAGCTAAAACTGACAAAAATCAAGTCGCACCTAGTTGAGCAGTTTACATTTATAACCAACTTTCACATTTATTTCGCTTAATTAATTATGCATTGATTTTTATGTAAAGTAAACATTTTGTCATTGAAAGACCAGTACAAAATATGTAGTAATAGTGAACAATTTGAGGAGCAGGCCTAGCTACACTCCTAAAGGTCTACTCAGCCTATCTTTAGAGAGATAGCAAAGGTAAAATGAGTAGGGTCTAATAGAACGTCGCCTTGCATGGCTGCAATACAAAGTTAGGCCCAAATTCTACTCTTGTAATAACTTGTTATCATCATACTGCGTTTATCGGTGCGAAATAATGAAGATTATTTTTATGAATGTTATTATTATTATCATTATTATTGTTATTAGGTCTACATGGCCCTACTACTACTATTTGGCCAAAACCACGGTCGCACATGTCTGCTTTAATGTAGGCTTATTGCTTTAAGAAGTTTCATTTGTTAAGGTTGCTAAATGACCCCAATCCACTTTAGCATCTTAGATAAGTCTTGGGTCCTGAAACTTGAAGATGAAGATACTTTGAATTGTTTAAGCAAATTGAACATTGCTCAAGCTTCGTAAAGTTTCAAGCCATTTCCGACTTCTAGGACCTATCTATTGTGACTCAGATGATGATTTAAAGGTGTTCTCTGTCTGTCTGTCTGTCTGTCTGTCTCTCTCTCTCTGCATCAGATTCAACACACTTCCACTTACACATTTACCAGAATGGATATTTCATTGACTGCTTTTCGGGCTACTGATTCAGGTAACACATCTCCTACGGTTGGTATTGGATCGAACACAACGCAGACCTCAACGGACTCTTTGGAGGAAAACACGACTCATGAATGTTCGGACAATATGACAGGTGATCCTAATTTATATGTTATTGCAGTTTATTCGGGGTTGATACTCATCGCGCTATTACGCTATTATGAATTCAAAATTGATACCAATCAATCAAAATTTAAATAGCGCCCCTTCAGGGTGCCTACGGGTTAGACTGGTCCAAAAAAATTAACATTGAAATATTTGAAAGGCATGTTGGTTTTCTTGTACATCTGGTACAAGAAACCCACAGTGCAAAATATTAAAGCACTGTTGCTCTATCTTCAGGTCCCTCAATGCTGTCAAAGTTTCAGCATGCTTACTACATTGTAAACGGTGCAATATAACTGGCAGGTCTCCAGTCAACGAGCATTGAGCCTTCCAGTTTAGCTGTTAGCAATATTATTGAAATACCAGCATGAAAAGCAGCTGCAATATTGTTTGATTGACTGTCCATGTCCAGTGTCTAATAAAAAAAAACTATCTAAGAATACTGGCAGCATGTCACATTGTCTGTTCAGAAAGTCGAATTTGACCATGAAGATTACGATGAAGCTCCGTCACCTAGAGTAATGCTTAGTGTCTTCGTTCTTCGTCACCGAGTCATTGAAGGTGCTGATTGTTGCAACTAATCTCATAAATCTCTCTGCCCCATCATTTACGACTTGGTTTGTAGGCCAACTTAGGAGGAAGATCCATCAACGTCTCCTTAATACAAAGAGATTTCATAAACCTCCGGCTCTCTGTTATTTCCTCTCCTTGTTTCCCTTAGGAAACTACCTCTTGCAGTCTAGGTTCATCTTCTTTACTTGTGTCTTGATTATCTCTTTTATCGTTCATTAACTGCTTTTTGTGGGAAAATAAAAACATCAGCAAGGTCAAATTCTAAATACCAGAAAGGACGTATGAAAGTAGTAAATGCTGCCTTAGTGATCTTCTCATTTACAGCGTCGTGTTGGTCATCCAGGAGAGCCAAGTCATTCACAGCAGCATCGCAGGCTCTTGGAGCCACTAACCTACAGGTAATGGGTTAGATGAGGACAATAAAAACAGCCACTTCTCAGTTCGAGAATAGCTTCCCCGATCCTGGTTGGTTTCATTTGCTCAAAAAACATCACGAGTTTGAGCATACATGTACGTAAATGAACTTTATTATCTGTGGTGCATGGTGGAGTGTGAAGATCCCCTGTTAGAAATACAGAGGCACTTCCTGCAGTCAGCTATTTTAGAGCTTACAATGCACGGACTAGCGGACTGTTATGATGACAGACCACTGTTGCCGATAAATGTTTGAATAGCTGGATATCGGGTCCAGAAGATGCGTCCATCCCAACTGTGAAGACTATATCCGTTGCGAGATGTCTGTACAAGTTAAATGCAACAGAGGTCAACACAATGTAACACTGAACAGTTACTGACATCCGTAATGGATCTCATGGCAGTGTTGGAGGCAGTAGAGTCAAATAACAGAGCTTCAATAGGTTTTCCAATGTCCATTCTTCAATGATCTTGACAGCGACGTTGGTCATGGCAGCTCCAGTAGGCTACCCGATGGAAGTTTTGGCACAGCGATGAACTCATTGAATTTGATATTTGGGCTTAAAATCAACAATTATTGACACAAGGTCAATTCAGTGTGATAATTGTGGAAAACTAACTGGGGGTTGAACCATGATCCACTTGGAATTGAGGGTAAAAAAACAGACCTTACTATGGGGCTCTAAGAAAGACTGGGGGCTGAAAAGCCCAGTAATTCTCACTCTGGGCCAACCTATGCCTTTTTCTGGGGGTTGAACGCACTGGAAGCGCTTCTGAAAGGCTCTTGCTGCAAGAAGCGCTTTATAGATGGTCAGATAAGATACGATATGCGCCCTCTTCTTTCTCCTGTAAGGTCTGCTACAGTTACCTTACCGTTCCAGAGTGGAACTAAGAGGACATATTCTTCCTTGACTTTGTGGATGAAGGAATCTCTGAGATTGACGCTATAATGGTTCGCCTGTCAACCCTGGCATGCCAGAGTGAGCTTTAAGAAATAGACTTTTGGCCATACCGTATTGGACTGCAAGGACCGCAAGTAGGATGTGACTCGAAAGCCTGTTAGAAATAATGCTGCGGTCCAGCTTTGAAACCAGCTCAATTTATTGAACATCATGGGGCACGTGCCCCTAATGCTCCCTTCGAGTCTCCTAAGGGTAGGCCTGTTTAAATATAGGCCTACTTATCAATGTTCTGAGAGGGACAACCACCAAAATTATGAAGATTGCTCTTGAAAACATTCACTTTCCAGCTACATTAAGGTTGTCAGCAGCCCGATATTCAATGTAAAAATGATCGAAAAACCATCATATTTTGAACCCCATTTTGGGGGAGACCCCATGGTCAGGTTTTATCGGATTTTGGATACTTTATTCAGCAGCAAATTCTGAGAAGGAAACCGTTTAGAAAGCTTGTGTTACAATTTTTCCCAGGTCAAACTGCAAATTGCCGGAACTATTAATATATAGCCCCAAACCCCCAACTTTGATGCTCGTGAGTGACCTCTTAAAATTACAGTTTTGGAAAAAAAAATTCACACAGATACTTTTTAGATCAAAATGAACAAATGTATCAACATGCCTCAAAAATCCAAAAGAAAAAAGTTTTCCCATGCGAATTTGGACCAGTCTACTACGGGTATTCAGAGGCACTCCCGGCCGAGATCAAGCGAAAAACCAGTCTTCAACAGTTTGTGAAATTGAGAACAGCTTGGGAGGTGTCGCATAGTCAAGGGGATATACCTCTCATCTATTCATGCAATAAAGAGTTGGATGTGCTTATTTGTGCACTATGCAAGGTTCATTCTCGCTGGGTCTTTTTGACGTAGGCTATGTGTGAAAAAGCAGCGGAGTTAGGCCTACACATAATAATAATGTGTAATTCAAACTTCAAAGCAAGAAGACCAATGTACAACAATGTGTCAACTAAAATTTGTTGTACAAGCAGATAATTTTCTGAGGTCTCCACTAAGTCAGAAAAGAAATGAAGAGTAGGCCTAGGCCCTACTAATTTTCGGCATCTGATTGTTCAAATCTACAAATTTGGAGTTAGGCCTATATGAAGTGATTTTTCAATGTCTGTATTGATAACATCATGGACTCGTGGTTCTTTTCAGGTATCATTGTGTTGGCGGTTTTGTTGGGAATTTGCGTTTTGGCGATTATCGGACTGGTCATAAATACCATCCGAATTGGACGAGAATCAATCCCAAAAAGGGACATCAAAAATGTTGCATTAGATGACAAGTATGAAGGCCTGCAGGTGTGTAAACCGATCGGCATTTCACAAACACATCCTTATCTTATTTTCATTGTTCACTCCGCATTAATTTCGTTCAGTGCCAAAAATTGAGTCAATGGAATGCATGCAGACTCAATGCAAGTTTTGTCAGATTTCGTGAATAAAGCGCAGGTCAATGTTACAAATAAATCATGCAAAAAGTTTTCGTTGCTGCAGTAAATATTTCAACTTAAGAAATAGCCTATTCCGTCCGTTGTTAGAAGAATTGGCAGCGAATGACAGTGAAAGATGGGGCTACGCTTTATAGCCTAATTGGGCTATTTTTGTGCAAGTTTTAATTTCAACCCGATAGCAAATTCCATGTATAAAACAAATGTTATTTATTGACTCTTGTAGACAAAATCGGGATCCGTAGATTCATACACGGATTTAGTTCAAGGAAATTTCCCATCGAGCATGAGTATGGACCCATTGGACAGACAACCTGAAGATAACATGGCGACAATCGATTCGGCTGCAATTGATCAAAGAATGTGGACTGAATCGCTGACAAGATATGAAGACATCATCTAACACTTATCTTAAACTAAATATAGACTATGTTATTAGTTGTTGATGACACTTGTTGAGTTCCTACAATCGCGAGTTAGACATTTAATTTAAGTTAGACATTTAATTTAATTTAATATGAAAAACATGAAGAAAACATGTATTTATCTTCAATTAGGACACTGCCTCTGAGTAGAGAGAGAGAGCTTGAAGGGGCGCTATAACAAGTGCACATACAAGCAAACTGTGTCTGATTGCAACATTTACTACCTGGCAAGTTTTTGGCACAAGAAGTAAAATTGCTTAATCCAGTGACTGTAAATTTATATTAAATAATTATCTGGTAATTAATTGAGTTCAGTTTACGTACTGTTGCATCCAGATGCGTTGTTGTTCCAGTGCATTGCATTTATCTGATAATGTAAATGACTTGTTTGTGCACATCAACTCGGAATAGCTTTACTTGACTAAATGGTTTAATGCTAACTCTCGACTATCTCTTAGCATTAAAGTGTCCAATTGCATTTTATTTTCTAACCTAGGAAAGAAGATCCCTGAGGACCAAATAAAACTATCGTCCTTAACAATATCCTCATTGAACGTGTATCTCAGATTAAGTTTGTGGGTATACGATTCTGCGGTCAGCGTGCATTGTCGAACACTTCACGGCATGTGCTACATAAATGTTTGTCCACTAACCCGCGCGCATCATATATGAATACAGACCTACATAATTATTATGCTCACAATAGGCCTACATGTACCAATAATTGTGTACAGTGGCGTAGCCAGGAATTTCTTATGGGGGCTTTTATGGCCGGATGCTTTCTTTTTCTATATATAGGCTAATTGGACAAATAACATGTAAAAAAGTTTTTTCCTAGGCCAATGGGGGAGGTTTATCCCCCAAACCCCCCTTGGCTACGCCACCGATTATGTACAATACATTACCGCATATATATATATATATATATATATATATATATATATATATATATATATAGCCTTTGTGAACGTATTTACGCTTCATGAATGTGAATATTGTTTTCTGTTATCTTCCCATAACGTCAAACCAATTGTGCATGCAGTCATGCGTTCTCGATAACGCATAGGCCGATACGCATCTCAGGTGAACTTTAACGCATGGTGTGAAGGTTCAATTCTGCAAAAAATAGCCTACAGGATGCAATTGCATTTAAGAAGGAAGTAGGCTAAGTTGATTCCTCAAACTCAGTCGCGTTTCTGATTTGTTCTGATCTATGCTACGAGTGTTTTATCAAATATAGGCTGTTTGCTATAAAATTAGTCAAATATGGACTACTCTAAACTTTTCCCAATTTTTTTGAATTTTGCGATATCGCTTCAATGTCTAACAACAGCACAGTACGGTTAGTAAAACAAAAACATGTTTAATAGGACAACGAGAATGTCGTTGAAAATAAATTGTTTCATCTTTCTCTAAATTATCGAAGTTAGATTCGCTTTAAACAGGTTCTGACGGGACGGACAAGACACTTTCTCAAGACAATAGGTCTAGGCCTAAAAGTATTCCTTTTTAAATTTAAAATTGTCAGCATAATTAGGCTACAATTCATAATATGGACTGATGTTTACAAAAGTTATTCCAAGTCAAATTTGACTACGGTATTTGACAACCATGCAAGGTGTCCATCACTTCCCACTACTTATTTTACCAAGTGCTGTTTGGTAAATGAAAGTCTGAGTCGATTTTCAGGAGGGTATAGCCTAGTGGGAATCGATCTCGCGTCCGTACCGATATTATTTATAGACTTAGAGCCAGCGTTTAAAGTGTAAAAGGAGAAATGCCTGGACGCTCCTTGCCTTTCCAGTATGTGCTGGCAAAATAAGTGGCAAGACGGCGTTCAAATTTGAACAGAAGTGCATGGACGGCATTGGACGCCGTCCATGACCGTCCAGCCACACCTTAAGCCTTGCCTAGACCCAAAAAATTATTAGATCAAATCTCTATCTAACCTTATTTCAGCGTAGGAACGTATAGGCTACTGTGCTACATATGAAGTTTTATTGATCGGGTGTTTCTACGATTCGGGCACAAGTGAAAGTCGTCGAACTACTTTGAAGGAAACAAGCGCTATGTGACAGTTCAGCGTCATGCTAAATTTGAATATCTGGATTCTCCCCGGCTGTCCAATGTTTTCCCTAAATCTGAGTGCTTTAATAAGTACTTTATGGTCAGTGATAGATTATCGAGCTATCACATTTCCTATGTATGCTAATTATCTGTTTTTCTGGTCCATCTTGTTTTTGCTTTAGCCCAAAGAAGCCCGGACTTCGGCCTACATTTGGAGTGACCT
This sequence comes from Lumbricus rubellus, assembly GCA_945859605.1. NCBI lineage: Eukaryota > Metazoa > Annelida > Clitellata > Crassiclitellata > Lumbricidae > Lumbricus > Lumbricus rubellus. Next base: position 19,286,392 of record OX243826.1, on the reverse strand, counting down.
AAAATTGATGCTCAATACATTGCTGTAGACGTAAGCTTACACTAAGAGTTATTTAAACAGACAAGGCTAGGTTAGACCGTATAGGACACCAAATGCAGATTACATAAAATGTTAAATAGCTAGCTAACTGAGCGCAACAACTTACTTTCCAAACTTATCTGCTGAGGTGATTCACAATAGCTATTGGTTTTTAAGAATTATTGACGCAGATTTGGTTGTTGGCCAATAATGACTTCGTTTTCTCTATAGGCCCTATGCTGTATTGTGTCAAAAAGTCATAAGTGAATTTTGTTGTTGTTGAATAAATCACGAAATCTTTCGTGTGTGTCTTCATAGTGACTTCATTCGTATTGAGTCAGAATTTATGGACCCTAATCCCGTGTAGGAGACACATCTATTATAGCACTTAGCCATTGCACCGAGTTATTATATAGGCTATTAGTTAATGCTTCAAAAATGTTCCTCGTGCATTCTGTTGATTTGTCATTGGAAAGTTACGCCTGCAACATAATAACTGCCGACATATTGATAAAATTATATGCCTGAGTAACTTTTAGATCTGGCATTGAATTGCATCTTGGTTTGTTTGTATCTAAAAGTTCCGCCGCGAAACTGCACGAACACTGGACCGACGTGTACCGAAAGCTGCGATACACTGAATAACGGAGTACATCAGTGGTGTGGAGGTTGTCAGCACTTTATTAATTGCGGCAACAACATCACTTACTACACACCCTGTCCAGAGAACCTTTACTGGGACGACGATGATAAGACCTGCATCAATCCGTCCAGAACCTGCACAGAATGTGTAGTCTATTATACCTCTACGGCTATCACCACCAAAAGTACGACCACGTCCAAAAGTACGATCACGACGCGAAGTACGACCACGACCAAAAGTTCGACCCCGACCAAAAGTACGACCCCGACGACCACAGTTATCGGTAAGATAACGGCAAAGAAGGGGAGCCAAGAGCGCCACAACTTATAACCTCTAGAGCATTCTGAATTTGTGACCAATTCAATATCAATAGCTTCAGTACAAGTTAAGACTCATTATTAACTACTTGAAAAACAGCATTCGATGCATATTGTAGCAGTTTGCATCCCATCCCACTGCCTCTATATAGCGTGTATTTGTTTAATGTGCATGACCAGGTTTACGAACCGCACCCTGGTACGCTGATTTAGACTTTAAAAAACTGCACAAAAAGAGTAAAAGATAGGTTAGGACAGTCAGAGTTAAAGTACCCTGGTAGTTATATTTGGACGAGCTTACGTGCAGGATCAAATATTTTTGTAACTGTATCTCACTACTACTACGAAATTATTCTATTTGCATGTGTCAACTGCTATTCGTACGGCAAATGCTATTAGCAAAGTTACTTCGTCAATCGTTTAAACTTTAAAGCGATAATTTTTCAGGTAGTACGTCTTCCACTGTTAGCCCTACAACGACCACCATGGCACCTCCAAGAAGCTCAACAAAGTCTTCTACGGAGAGTCTGCAGAGTTCAACCAAGTCTCTCGATGATCTACTGAGCACAGCGGAATCCTATGAGGAAGGAAACGCTGGATGTCCGGACGATTTACTACCAGGTGACTTTAATTGACACCTTGTTAGACTTCATTCAGGGCTGACACTCATTACGATATTGCGTATTACAAATCCACTCTGCAAAATACCTTGACTTAAAGGGTGTATTTTAACTATTATTAGGCCTACAGGAAACAGTTGCATTTGCATGCGTGTACGTTACTTACGTTACTTAGGGTTCACGGAAAACCACTCATTATTGAATTGAAACATCATTCTGTTGCTCGACATTCAAAAGCTTAACACAATGGACCTGACTCTGTTATTACACTGTAGCCTATAGTTGCGAGATTTGTATCACTAAAGGGCCCCAAGTGATAAAGTTTACACCTTAGATGTGTGACAACTCAGAGTTATGCTACAATGGGCCTAGAATGTAGACTAGAAAATAGAAAATAGACTAACTCTGTAACGGTCTCTGTGTCGCAAGTGGTGTCGAAAGGTTATAGTTGACACATCTAATGGTAAAGAAACGTTGGTTCAATAAGAATAAGAATCTCAATCATATAAAAAATCCAATAGGCTACAGCACTATTCGTCTAGTCTATACTAGTTCTAATTATAATTTATACGTTTTACAGAGGACTGAGACGAAAGTGAGAGCCGATTATCGAACGTACGAGGATTTAGTTCAAGGAAATCCCAAAAGTCTGTATGCGAACTGAAAAACTAATGACAACTCACAGAACTGATCTCGATTGATTCGGCTGCGATTGTTCAACGAATGTGCATTATACACTCTATCACTGGCAAACATTAAAGCCATAGTCTAACACAGTCACGTCTAAAGCTAACTTTAAATGAATGGTTATTGGTTACAGTTCCTGAGTTGCTGCTACAGGAGTGACTTCGTCTGCTGCGAATAGTCACCGTTCGATAGAAACTATTTGTGATTTGGCTGCTATGGCACCAACCGTTACTGCATTCGTCAGTGGTGTAGCCAGGAATTTATGATGGGGGCTATGGCCTTGCCGGATACCCTTCCTGACACCATCCAAACAGTATTACAGTATAAATAAAAAGATAAAACGGGAATAAAGTAACAAAGGGAATAAAGTAAGAAAAATTGTTTCTACAAACTATTGTTTCTCTCTCTCTTATTTATGGGAATAAATAACCTTTTATAAACTTTTTCCTAAGCCAATGAGGGAATTTTTAACCATATAACCACCTCTGTTTACGCCACTGGCATTCGCCCATTCATCCAGAGTATATTATCATTGCAAAATCTCGTGTAACGTCTCCTGCAGGTCGTCATTTGTTTTTCTATGGGCCATATTCTATTATTCTAGCATTCTTCAATGTTGTAAAATATGACAGAATTGAACTTTCCTGCATGTAGGCTAGAAGCTTTTGAATTAGATAGTAAATATTAATCGGAAACTTGGGACACCGATTTAGCGTGAGTGAATAGGCCTATTATTATAATAATGCCTGCCAGGGGCATGTGGTAAATTTGCATAATCAAATTATTTTGCGGCGAAAGTGTTGCTTTTACAGTTTTCACAGCTTCCAAGCCTTGTTGTATCGACGATGAAAAGTTCCGTTTCCCATCATTTCACATTGAAGGTTCAATTCTCTTAAGCATTTCTCTTAATTGTTAAAGACATCGCTGTCATTGCATTGCCATCATGTATAGCCTACATTGTGTAAACTATTTTGTGTGTTTTAAGTCTAATAAATAATATTCTTACCTGCACTACTTACTAACTAATTGATCTTTAGAGCTATAATAATATGGTCGATTTATGTACTGCCTCTTTCAACGTTAGGAGGGTACTTTTTGGCCCACCCTGTATTATAGCTATAATTATATGACCTACATAAATTGGCTCAAAACCACGTTTATCTCGTATGACTATATAACTTGATCGATAATAGTAACGAAGAATTTCCAATTGGTCAACAATTCAATCAATCAGCCGTTTATTCGCTCAGCAACAACATCAACAGATCTCTAAGGTAAACTTAGAAATAAAAAATAAATTAGGCCTACGGTGGCTTGCATTCTACTTTGACTGATTCAATAATTACCGTAGGCTATACAATTTTGCTTCGACAAGTTACATATAGTTTTCATGTAGGCCTATTCTTCACACAATAACTGAAAAACATTCGAAATCGTTATTTCTTCCTGTCTTTAACCTGCCTTCATGCCATCATTCTATGCGGTCGAAGTCGCTAGCGCAGAGCTGCTCCTTTTCATTATTGTATTTGCAGTGGCTTGTATTCATATTTTATTTTGCAGATGATAAGCTTGAAAATGTTCAAAAAATTATATATTTTCACTACGTGTACCGCTGTCTTGAAATCCAGTTTCAAGTCAGCACCTTAGAGTGTTGAATCAAGCGCCATTTAGGCGAATACAAGCCACTTCTTTTACAGATTTCGAAATCAACGACAAACAAGGCAAGATTCCGACGATACAACAATGTAGTGCTAAAGCATTAGGCCTGCTTACTATAACTACGTGTATAATGTATATGGACGTTTACCACTGTCTTTGTGCTCTCACGCAAATAGACCTATTATACATATCATGTGTAGACTAGACATGCACACTCTATAGGCCTATCATCCTACATGTATGTGAACTACACGTAGTTCGGAAAAGTCACGTAGGCTAAAATTTTAATAATGTTAAAATAGGGTTGGATTATAAGAATATCTATTGACAGTTCCTGACAAGAACAAAAGTAGTAGCCGAAAGTGAACAAGTTATTAATGAAAAATTCGGCTCATCATAACGTTATACATTCATCTAGTTAACCAATGTCCTTCACATATACAATTACGGTGCATAGAATTTATTCCTAGCTGAAACATTTGTGTTAAACAGTGAACATTGAGGAATATAAAAATTATTTAGTATAATATTTATATTCAATTTACATCAACCGTGTAGTAATATTATTTTTGCGCGCCGCATAATAAACTATAACGTAATAAATGCGTCGGTCTAAAATGTTAAACACGCGACTCGTCTAAGACCCGACAAATCAGGACGCCAAATTGAATGCCGGGTCGCAGACCCGGACAGACCCGGTTCATTTTCAGCCCTGTATAGGCCTGCATGTAAATATACTTCGCCACTGGTTACACACTGTCAGTGTTAGTCCCAAGCCTGGATAAATGATGGAGTCGCTAATGACCTTTGTTATCACATAGTCACGTTAAGCTGCAACCATACTACTAGATGGTGAGTGTTCTAACTGTAGTCGGAAACCTTTTCTTACAATGGTCACTGCTCAGTTTTATAAAACGCAATTGCAGTTACCCGGCTAAGAGATCGATACAAATGCAGAGCTATTGAAAGGTAAGGCTTGTGTGAGTGAGCCTGGTGAATCAGATATTTGTCTTAAAACTGGGGAGATTATTCCAAAGAATAAAATAAAATAACACATTGCTTAGTAAAGCTCGAGCGATTGTAATTGTGACACAGGAGCAGGCCCGCATTAAGGTAGGTGCTAAGGGTGCTGCAGCACCCGGGCCCGCAGGGTTGGGGACCCGCAATTTCGAAAATGATTAAATTTCTTAGCGAGAATGCCGCCACGTTAATAAAATACTAAGTCATCGTTAACGAAATGTTGCCAAAAATTTCCCACACATCAGAATTATTAACTCAAACTAACAGTTTATGAACTGGTTGAAATCGCAGGAATTGATTGCTATTGTAAATTTATCTTTGGTAAGTATGACCTCTGAACAGTGATAGGCTATTATAAAGTAGGCTACGCAGCTTGGTCAATCAGTTTGACTGGTCTCTTGAAATAAGAGAAAAATAAAGTTAGAAGAAATGATAAAAATTATTGGTTAATTCTTAATTTCTGAAGCCTGTTATAGTTTATCATTATTTTTCTCTAGTTTTCTACCTCCTAGGCAGGTTGAAATGTCCGACGTCACAGTTCATCTCGATGTTGGGCACTTTGGCCTCTTCCTCAAGCTGTCCATATCCATTATTTTGTATTTGCAATCCGGCATCATCTTTTTATATATCCACCCATCCATCTATCTATCCATCTATCCATCCATTCGTTCATCCATCCATCGATCCGTGGTCCTTCTCTTGTTCGGTTTCCACATTTTTCCTTCGTTGACCTGTTCTTAGCAGTGAGTTGTTCGTAGCAGTGAGTCTGTCCTCAGTCTACATGTGTCCTACCCACTTCCGTTGCTTCTCGTTTACTGTACAGTATAGACCTAGGTCCACTCCTCTCCGTTCATTCCGAGACCTTGGTACAAGAAGATCATGACGCCTTATAGAGCGGTTTACCAAGACATCATTGGAGTCTGCGAAAGAAATCTGATGTTGTATTTTATCAGACCTGAATCTAGGAAGAGGGACTTATAAATATAAATATAAGAATTACGATAAATTGAGAATAAAAATCAACGGGAAGAAACGGATGATAAAACATTGGTGGATTGTGCACTGTGCTGTATGGTTCAGAGACAATGGCCATAAGAAAGTCGGGATAGGCATACATAAAAGGGCTGGAGACCTTCAACCTGTAGACACACATAACAATAAAGATAATCAACTTAATGAAACATAAGCGTAATAACTATTTAACAAATGAAGAAGTCGCTTATTCCTTCCGTCACCGTAGAAATAGCCTACTAGTGTCTGAAACGTTTCCTTAGAAATTAAATACACCACAGGAAAGGGCAACCTTTGACTTTACTCGTTAGTAAACATTTATTTCATGTGCTTGGTGGACCGATAGCTGATAGAAGAGGGCCCGCGAGTTCATCACAGCACCCGGCCCCGCACTAGCCTTAATGTGAGCCTGCACAGGAGATCAAAACCCGTCATGTCGGTTTTTGACCTTTTGATTTAGTTATATGAGACGATGAATGAGCTCTAAAATGTTTTTAACAGAATGAAAATATCTTTTTTCTAACTGAAGTTATGCTCGTTTGATTTTTTCATTAGTTCACGGTGAGAAAACCAAACAAAAAGTTACTGAATATTCGTGTAATCCAAGTCTACTGAACCTACTAAGTTATTATTCTGCAATTGTTCTGGGCATTAGAGGCATATATTCTGAATCAGATAACGCAAACGGCATCAAAATCGGTTCACTACTTCGCAAATTAGGGCGAATTCACAGTCATATGCTGAACTGAAGAATAAACTGCATTCTTGACTCCTCTCGCCTATTATTTTCGGCATCTAGCGCAATATCTAGGAAGCGACATACGACGGGTTTCGAACCCCGACGTCACAATTATGTTCATTAGCCTAGGCTACATGTTTCATCTGCGAACTTGGAAGGTTCAATTTAAGTTTGCGCAGACGAGGCAATCATTTTAAAGATGCCGGCTATCTTCGACCAGAGGATTCTGCGGCCAGCGTGTGTTGTTGAGCACTTTGGGCATGACCAACCGCCGCTACATAAATGTTTGTTCACTAACACGCGCGCATCATACATGAATATAGACCTACATAATTATTATGCTCATACATGCATATATTATAATATACAAAAACGCATAAATATATATTTAGGCTGCACATGCTTATAAAGAGCTGTAATATGCCAATCAAATTATTGCCGACGGCATCGACCTCTGTTGTCACAAGTTGTCGTTAAACTATGAATCTCTTCTTCCTCATTACGCTGAATTCGGATATTGTTTTCTGTTATCATTCTTACGATAACGTCAACCAATCGTGCATGCAGTCGTGCGTTCTTGATAACGCATAAGGCCCACACGCATCTTAGGTGAACTTTAACACACAGTCTGAAGGTTCAATTCGGCATAAAATATAGGATACAATTGCATTTAAGAAGGAAGTAAGTTGATTCGTGAAACTCAGTCGCGTTTCATTTGTTCTGACTAAGGCTACTACGAGTGTTTTATCTGCTATAAAATTGATCAAAATGGACTACTCTAAACTTTTCACCATTTTTTTTAATTTTGCGATTTCGCTTCTTTGCCTGTCAACAGCACAGATCAGTTAGTAAACAAAAATATGTTTAACAAAACAACGAAAATATAATATTTTACTTCCTTCTTCAATGCAGTTGTAGCTATAGAATTGTATTTAAGAAGGAAGTTGAAACTTCAAACTCCAGTCGCGTTTCATTTGTTCTGATTTAGGCTACAATAAGTGATTCGTGAATAATAGAACATATCTTCGATAAAAATTAATTAATCAAATATGGACTACTCTAAACTTTGGAGAATTTTATTTGTGAACTGAAAGCTGAGATATTAAAAAATCCTTTTTCAGGTCGGCCATTTTGGAAAATGGCCGCTATTGAAGCCCAGGTGACCTTTTCCATGGCTCTGTTGGAATCCTCGCCCTTAACTATGTATATTTAGACCCCAACATGACGATTCAAAAATGTACTGGGAACTGAGATATTGAAATATCCTGTTCTTAGGTCGGCCATTGAAGATCTGGGGAACATTTGCAATGACTATGGTGAATTGCCTGCTCTTAACCATGTATGTTTAGACACCAAGATGACGATTCTAAGTGCACTGGAAGTTGATATATTGAAAAATCCGTATTTTGGCCATTTTGGAAAATGGCCGCCATTGGAACCCCGGGGAACATTTGTAATGGCTCTGTTGGAATCCTCGCCCCCTAACTATGTATCTTTAGACACCAAGATGACGATTCTAAACGGACTGGAAGCTGAGATAATTTAAAATATGTAAACCGGTCGGCCATTTTGAAAAATGGCTGCCATTTGGGCCAGGGGCCAAATCTGCGATGGCCCTATAGCCAAACCTTTTTCTTATGACATTTTCGTGGTATATACCAAATTTCATGCTTGTATCACAAAGTGCACAATTCCTTCACATTTTGGTTCCAGACGGCTCCACTATATCGCGAAACGACACTTTCATCATCATCATCATCAACCGAGGGACCAGTGCCCGTAGGTGCCCGATGCCATTCTCGTTATTCCGCGCCAGGTTTGTCTCTCCAAGGCAGCGTGTGTTAGGTCCTGCAGTGGTGCTCCACACCATTCTATTATGTTGTCCAGCCATTCTTTGTGTGGTCGTCCTTTCCTGTTTGATCCCTCCATTCTTCCAAGAATAACTGTCTTGATTTTTCTACTGTTATCCATCCTGCATATATGTGAATCTAGGGATGATTTCCCGTCACATGACGGTTTTGGACCTTTTTATTTATTCATATTCTACAGATATTTTTCTTCAAAATACTTTTTAAAGAATGAAAATATCTTATTTCTAACTGAAGTTATACTCATTTGAATCTGAAATTTGCTAAATCATTACAATTGAGAAAATCGAGCTTAAAGTTTCGGAACATTTGTGTCGGGTAAGTCCTTAGTAACCATTAATTTATTCTTCTGCAAATTTGCCGGTCAATTCACGGCTATATCCTGTATCGAATACATCAAACGGCATAAAAATCGAACTACTACTTTCAAAACTGTGATAGAAATACAATCTACGGCTGAATTGAATTAATGAAACTAATGCAAACAACGCATCTAACGTGCAGGCGGACAGATCGACGTTTCATTTTGACCGACCGACGATGTATGAGTCTTAAATAGCCTAACACAAACAAATAATTAACAAGGTCCTTCAAGGTAAGCTCGAATATGGTAGCCATTCTTGATTTGATTAAACTTATGCAAACATTGTGACTGATGATACAATTGTTCGCGATTTGTTGACACGACTATAGGAGGTTTATTAGGCTAATGAGCCGCTAGTCAAAGAAATAAGGCTTTGACATCGAAGCGTGAAGGGACCTACGATATAATTGTTCGCGATTTGTTTACTCGACCAGCAGGCATGAATGGAATACGTTGGGTCCGATAAACAGAACTGACTTAAATACGAGACTCTTTCAAATCTTATAAAGAATTTTAATTACGTACCCACTTAGACAATAGACCATGCGCACATGTTTCCTATCGTCGGCGGAATCTTTATCGCTTCGCTGAATAAGACCCGTGTTCATCGGACAGTCTTATCAATTCATTTTCTATGGTAACTCGACCCGGACCACCTTTGGACTACTCTTACGGACAGCCCTTTTGACTTGACGCAGCGCTCGTGATTAACCTGGTGCTCCACACTTGGCTTTCGAATAGCACTTTAGAAGCTTGGAGATAAGGCTACGATTACGATTAGGGCCTGCCTAGGCTATCACTATTTGAACAATTTAACAGCTTCAAAATTTCACTTTCCATTAGGCTAATGTAAATTAAGCTTAGTGTGAATAATGTTCATACGAATTCTTTCCGAAACAAACGCAAAAATAACGTTTCTCTCCGAAAGTAACTAAAGAAAATGAGCAACATCAACAAGTTGAGAGACCAAGAATTGCTAGATCGCATGCGCACGATCGAAGATCAGTGTCGCGATATGTCTCGTAAGCCAATTAGACTCTAAGAAAACTGGGTCGGAGGCGTGGCTTGAATAATAATCATCATCGTTGTGAAGCAAGCAATAAAGAATGCTTTAAACTTTGACCAAAACCTGCTTATTTAAACGGGTGAAACAGATTTTATGGACCATTCAGTACCATATTGGAGGTAAAATTTATTATGTGATAAACACGACTACAAGAAATAGTCCTTTTGGCGTATGATAGCTATGTCGTTCATGGCGAATTTTAACTTTGAAAATAGCTCATTGAGCGATTGATTCAAAGCAAATTTTGACACCACATGCGGTAAAAGTCATTTTTTTTCAACACTAAGCATTTGAATTCAAAATTTTTAATTGCAGATATTGAAAGTAGACATATTTTTAAATTATTATACACCATAAAACCATTTTTCGTATTTTTGACCCTTATCGCCTTTACTCGCCTATAGGCCTATCTCTGTATCTTTGTAGCGTCATGCGACGGGTTTCGAGCGCGGTTGACACATATGCCCAAAGAGTTCCAGCTTCCTGCATATTATTTGCTGCATAAGGTTCTCTGTTTGGCCTATTCGCACATACAATTCTGCGTTTGTTACTTTCTGCATCCATCCGATACGCAAGATCTTTCTGTAGCACTTTCTCTCGAAAGCGAGTATTCTTGTTTCTGCCTCTTTGGTTATTGTCCAGGCTTCACATCCATAAAGCATGCTGCTGAATACACAAGTTCTCAACACCTCCAGTTTTAACTTCAGTTGTATGGCTTTGCTCTTCCAGACCTTGTCCATTGCGCACATTGTTGCCTTCCCAATCCTTATCAGCATTTCTGTTTTGTTGTTTAGGTCATATGTGTTGGTGCATCCTAAGTAGGTGAATTTTTCAACATTTTCTAGTTGGTTTCCATCTATTACAAGTTTACTGGGTAGATCTTTTTCTCCAAACACCATTGTCTTTGACTTTTCAAAATTCATCCTGAGCCCATATCTTTTCCCTCGTGGACGGACAAAATGTCCCTGGACAAAAAGTCCCGGACAAAATGTCCCCGGACAAAAAAGTCCCCGGACAAAATGTCCCCGGATAAAATGTCCCCGGATAAAATGTCCCCGGACAAAATGTTCCCGGACAAAAAGTCCCCGGACAAAAAATCCCCGGATAAAAATGTCCCCGGACAAAATGTCCCCGGACAAAATGTCCCCGGACAAAATGTCCCCGGACAAAATGTCCCGGACAAAAAGTCCCGGACAAAAAGTCCCGGACAAAAAGTCCCAGGATAAAAGTAATGTCACTACACTATCTAAACCCAGCGCATCGGCGCCTAGTAGTAGGTAGGTATAACAGAAAATTCTGAGCAAATCAACAAATTGCAAGCTTGCATTTGGTTCACTATTTTAGAAGAATTCCGATTCTTGCGTCAGAAATGTACAAATTTGCCAAGTGGCTCAGCTATTTTTCATAGTATCTGCGTTTGTCCTTGAAGGTGTGTGTCCGGATCGCTCGCTATTTAGATAGTTTATAAATTATCCTAATTATAAGGTTTTTTGGTGAGACAATCGATCAGTCGAGAAATTATTTCTCGATCGTTAGCGCGAGGACGTGGACTATGCAGTGGCATGACAACCTTCGGCCCTTGGACACTAAAGGCTTGGGGGCTCTTAAACATTAACTACACCACACTACAATGTTGCAAGACTGTTCTCTTTAGCCGTGGTTGGGTCGGGCGCGCTTCTGAGTAGATAGGCTACTAGTTTCATATCGCTATTGAAAAGAGGAAAAATTGACAGAAAATTTATCTGTTTCTATTTTTAAACTAAGAAATGTATAACTTTCAGGACTTGCTCGCGGACCCCCAGGCAGATCGCCGCGGTTGAGAACCGCTGACGTACAGTAATAAAAAAGTCCTATCCCGTTCCATGAGGAACATAGGGAGGCGCTCATCTCCTTTTCCATAGCCCTGAGCCAGCAATGGACGAATCCCAAGGTCCTGGACACGGGGCCAGTGTATCGCAGGACTTGCTGTTTACTTCCCAGCTTACGCCGGTACCAAATTATACTGCTTGGTGACAGAGGCACGTGTGCGTAAACAACTTGCCCAAGGTCGTTACCGGGAGTCGAACCCGCAACCTCCCGCTTCGTGAGCGGACGCGTTACCGGTCCGCCACGAGGTCGTACAGTAATAGCCTACAATATAGACAAAGGAATTTAAAACAAAAACTCACCTTCTCGACTATACCCCCTCCTTCTCGACTATACCCCCTCCTTCATTATCCACCTTATCCTTAATTCCTCTTGTTATTTAGAACTTTAATTAAAGGTTGCGATACATAACACTAGTTTATCCACGAACTGCATAATATGGATTTTTTATAATACATTAGGGCTACCTTAAAGTCTATTATTTGAGCACGACTGATCTACCCGTATACTCATACTGACTTTAGCCTATATTAATGCAATTCTCCATTATTTACTGTTAATCCACTTCCACTTAACCATGGATACTGTTCCTATAGCCATGGGCGTCCGCAGGAGTTTTTCTAGGGGGGCGCAAACGTTTAAATAATTGTCACATGGTCTAAATTTAACGGGTGGCAGTTTGAATTTCCATATTACCACGAGAGAATCCTATAGCCTACCTATACGTTATGCACCCAAGGAGAGCTATATAGGTTCAACTTGTAGAACGAATCGATAATCACATTGAAAACCGCGTTGTAACAATCACAACCAAATAATCCAAATTTATGTGCAACTATGCGAAAAATCCAAGGGGGCGCGTGCGCCCCCTTGCGCCCCGCTGCGGACGCCCATGCCTATAGCAATTATATCAACGTTACTGGCCCTTTCCATACGGGACAAACCCCTCAAACCATCTGTACAATACATATGGCACGTTAAGTTCAAAAACGGATGTCTTGAAGTAGTATTCGTTAATAACTGAAATTCATATGAAACGATACATGTATACAATAAACAAAGGCCTTATGCGACGTAGTGTAGGGACATCACTTTTATCCTGCGAGTTTTTGTTCAGGGACATTTTGTCTGGGGACTTTTTGTCCGGGGACTTTTTATCCGGGGACTTTTTGTCCAGGGACTTTTTGTCCGGGGACTTTTTGTCCGGGAACTTTTTGTCCGGGAACTTTTTGTCCGGGGACTTTTTGTCCTGGGACATTTTATCCGGGGACTTTTTGTCCGGGGACATTTTGTCCAGAGACATTTTGTCCGGGACATTTTGTCCGGGACATTTTGTCCGGGGACATTTTGTCCTAGCACCCTTTTCCCTTCGTCGTTTAACTCCTGCACTGTGTGTTCTAGCCTTTGCACGTCGTCATCTAGCAGATCAATGTCATCTGCAAAGCAAAGATTGCTTATATTCGTTCCACTGATTGTTACTCCTCCTTCCTTTTCTCTTACCCTGTCCAACACTCTTTCCAAGAGTGTAATGAAGATGTCTGGTGACAACGGGTCACCCTGCCTTGTCCCTCTATTGGTCCGAAACCAGGGTCCGATCTCTCCACCCACTCTAACCGCTGCTTTTGCGTTGCTGTTGATCTCCTGTATTATTCGAATTAGCCTGCTATCCACCCCATACGATTCTAAGACTGCCCACGTTACGTTTTGGTCAATACTATCAAATGCCTTTTGGAAATCGATGAAGCAGTTGTATATTTTTTGTCCTTTCTTCTGGCCTTTTCTCCTATTAGTCTAAGTGTTAATATTTGCTGAACTGTGTTTCTGCCCTTCCTGAAACCGGCCTGTTCATCTGCCCGGTATTCCTCAGTCTGTGCTCTAAGTCTCTCTGTTAAGACTGACATCAGCACCTTCCCCATATGACTCATCAGCGCGATCGTCCTGTAGTTTTTGCATTCTTGTGCATTTCCCTTTTTATGTATCACAATTATGATCGATTTTTTCCACTCTTCCGGTGTATGTCCCTCTTCATACGCTATCTTGCAGATCTGGTGCAGTTCCTTTAATACCATTTCTCCTCCATATTTGATCATTTCTCCCACTATTCCATCTGGACCTGGGCTTTTGTTGTTTTTCATTCGCTTTATGGCCTTTTCAACCTCCTCTTCCAGTATGTCGTCGCTTTTGTCCTCTATCGGTGGAGCTATTTGTTTTAGTTCCTCGATTACTTGGTCTGCGACCTCTTGGCTCAGTTGTGTTTGGTACAGGCTGCTGCAGTATTCCGTCCATCTCTGTACAATTTCGTCTGTGTTGGTCAGAGCTCTGCCATTGCCGTCCTTGATCGATGCTGTTTTTGGCTGCCATTTTCTATTTATGCTTCTGATCATTTTATATGCTTCTCTTGTTTTAAATTCTGCATGATATTTCCCTATTTCTCTACATTGATTCTCCAACCATTCCGCTTTGTCTGCTCTCGCTGCCTTCCTCACTTCGTTGCATTTTGATTTGTATAGTTTTTCCGATTCGACTGATCTGTCTCTTTCGGCTTTTAGTCGTCTTTTTCTCTTGTACCAACCTTAGTGTCTCTGATGTGATCCATTTCTTATTCGCCTTTTCTTGTATCGGTATTACCTTTTCTACTGCTTCTGTTATCGCTGTGGCCAGTCGTTTGGCTCTTATGTTTAGATCCTTCTCTTCCTCGAATTTTCCCATGGTTTCTTCGAGCGCGGATTGATATGCGGTCTGTGTCTGTGCCTCGGCCAGCCTTGACGTGTCTCTCTTTGATTGCGGCTCCATCTTATGCTTTCTTTTCAGTTTTATTCTGATGTTTGCTATCACTAGACTGTGGTCTGAGGCCATATCAGCGCCCTGGAATGTTCGACATTGTTGGACTGATGTCTTCCAGCGGTTTTTAATCAGTATCATGTCTATCATGTTCTTGCTTTTGTTGTCGAATGATCTCCATGTCCATTTGCATATCATCATCTCATGTTCCATTGCAAATTCTAGCAGTTTCTCCCCTCGTTCATTTCGTGTTCCATATCCATATTTACCCATCACCTTTTCCCACCCCGCATTGTCTGTTCCAATCTTTGCGTTCCAGTCTCCTCCTATGATAATCACATCTTTTGTTGGTACCTCCTCAACTGTAGCCTATTGGTTAGGTCTTTGTAGAATTTTTCGATCTCTTCCTCTGAGCTCTCTGACGTTGGTGCATATATTTGGATGACCGCTATATTGAATGGTTGTGCCTGAAACCGTGCAATTATCATTCTTTCGTTTATTGGCTTGTACCCTAGCAGGGCTCCCTTTGCTCTATTGCTTAAAATGAAGCCTACTCCTGCCTTGTGCTTGCTTTCATGACCCGACCATATGATTCCTCCTCCATTCATTTCGCCTGCTTGTGTCCATCGCATTTCTGAAATCCCAAGAATATCACATCTGTATCTTTTCATTTCTTCTTGCAGCAATTGTAATCTCCCTGCTGCCCACAATGTTCTTACATTCCAAGTCCCTATTGACAGTGTATCCTTGGCTGTTTAAGTTTCCTTTCAGTAGCTGATTTTTCGGTTCTACCCTGATTGCTCGATAGGAACCGCGGACCTTGTATGACCGGGCGACGTCCGAGCCGGCATGTCTGTGAATTCGAGTTTACTGGCATCAAGTTACAATCGTGTTTTTCTTTTGCTGTCAGCGCATCGCCACTCATCTGACAAACCCCTTCTTGGGGATTGGTGCCGCCCACGTTAGCCAGCTCTTTCAGGGTTCCTGCTGGGCCTGTCCACCTCGCGAAGCGCCCAAGGTGGTACTTCGGTCGAAACCTTCACCACTGATGGCTTAGCCCCAGCAGGCAATCCCCTACTTGGCTGTTGCCACCCCCCCACCGCTTTGAGGTGTGGGTCGGTCTTTGGGGGGGGGTCGGTCTTTGGGAGGACACTTTAGTTGACACTTTGTTGCGGTTTGAAGTCATTCGATAAGCGGACATACGTCGAGAACAGTTAAAGGACTTGCAGAACGGTATTGCGTCGGACACTGTGATACTCGGTTTGCCGTTCGATGTAATGTGTTTGAAACTGCGGCATTCGATAAGCGGACGTTACGTTCAGAACAGTGAAACTTTGCGATTGAACTTACCTGAAGAATTGTTTCTGTTTACTTCTTAATAAAGTTGTTCATTTTCTTCAAGGCTCCTGACATACCATCGGGAGCCCTACCCTGCCTTACCACTCGAGTTAACGGACCGGGGACAGTCATCCTGGTGTCTAGTTCGAACTTCCGGGTCCGCCACAGCATCAAGAAGCACATCACTTCTACTCCCAACTTCAGTTCTTATCAGTCAGCTTACGGTGAAGGCTTTCCACTGAGACTGCTCTTACATCAATAGTTTGAAATCACCTTCTTGTGTTAACTGATACGACGCATCCATTGAGTCATGATTTTATATGCCCGTGTAGAACACACATAGGCCTGTATTGCACTTAGAGTGTGCGATGTGCACCTACAGGTATTATTCCTCACTGTTATTTTTTCCTTTCTATTGAATAGGCCTATTGACAAGTTTCGCTTGCAACATAATAACGGACGACTTAGTGATGAGTTAAATCTGTCCTTGAATCGCGTTTTGGTGTCTTTGTGGCTAACAGGAAACTGCACAAATACTGGACCGACATGTATCGAAAGCTGCGCTTCACTGGATGACGGAGATTATCAGTGGTGTGGCGGTTGTCATGACTATGCTACTTGTCGCAGCAACATCCTTTCAGTTCGTCCATGTCCGCCGCCGCTCTACTGGGACGACAATGTGAAGATGTGCGACTATGCGTCCAGCACCTGCACAGAATGTGTAATCGATACCACAACGGCTACCACGACCAATAGTACGATACCGAGGATCACAGTTATCGGTAAGAGAATTGGATGCCTCAATTGTGTCACAACCTACAGCATTCAGAATTCGGTCATTACCAGTTCAATGCAGGGCCGTATTTACCTTGGTGGAGGCCCGTCTGCACCGCTGTGGTGGAGGCCCTTGCAATGGACATAGGATAATTTAAACAAAATCAATTTTAATGATTCCGTACGTAGCCTACCACAGCAATGCCGTCACAAGGGTGCCTTATATACAAACTTGCAGCAGGATATAAAGGCCTTACAAAATAAAAATTATAAAGATTAAATTTCGAATACAGAACTTTCTACCAGTCATTGATCAGTTTGTTACTGCCATAGGCGGAGTTTATCAGGGTCAGGGGGCTAAGCCCCTCCCCCCAAGAAGGCCCAGATTCAACTTTTTTTACCATGAAAACGGAACCATTTTTCGGGGTTAGCCCCTTCAGAAGGCCCAGACTCAGGGTTAGCCCCTCCAAGAACGGAAACCAAACTCCGCCCATGGTTACTGCCTTGCAACACCGGCTTAGTGCGTACGAGTTCGTTTCGTCTCCGTTTGGCTTCCTACGCAAACTGAATGTACTGTCATCACAAGAACTACAGGCAGCAACATCAAATCTTGTTGAGGTAGGCTAAACAAAGATGACCTCGATGAATGCTTTGGAGACGAGCTTGTGCAGTTTGTTGACTTTGTGGAAACATTCAAGGACGAACAAGCTCTGGATGTCTCTCTCGAGAATTTCATGTATCAGCTGATCCATGATAAGCACGTTCAGAGATCATTTCCTAATGTGGAGATAGCCCTCCTCATGTATCTGGTGCTCATGGTCAGTAACTGTAGCCTACAGTCTGTAGACTACTGCGGAACGTTCATTCTCCAAAGTGAAACTGTTAAGAATAGACTTCGCACATCGATAGGTAATGAGAAGTTGTCCCAGCTGGCTCTGATGAGCATAGAAGCAGACCTTCTGCGTGAAATTAACTTTGATGATCTGGTGACCGAATTTGCCAAGAAGAAAACACGCAAAGTTTCACTAATTTGACATGCCTTCATCACAAAGAGAAACTAATTTCTGACCTTTCAGGATTTCACGTTTCTTTCAATTGTTCCTTTTCTCAAAATATTTGCACGAAATTGTATCTTTGGGAAGTGCACAGTAGCCTACTAAAAAGTCTGTAAAAACTCTTGCTTGTGTGGTGGAGGCTCCTATGTGATGGAGGCCCGTGGGCACTGTGCCCCTTGTGCCCACCCATAAGTCTGGGCCTGGTTCAATGGCAACAGCTTCCCTATAGGCTAATTTAGAGTATGGTGTTACTTGCAATATAACAGGGCTGTTTTTAAGGAATTTTTAGAACTGCACAACTCCTTCTTTCCTTTCCCATCATCCATGGTAAACAACTTAACATCGGAGGACAGTGACCTTTTTTGTTAGTTTTAACTGCACAGAAGTGCTTCTACAACTGCACATTTTGTGAACAACTGCACGTTAAAAAAGCCCTGCAATATAAGCAGTATTCGATGTATATATAATTGTACCAGTCTGCACCTCCAATCCGCTACCGCTTTATTCTCACCCCATGTTTCCTTTGTTGGCACCATACGACCTCTTTAAAATGCCGGATGCATATAGGCATTCCGTACCCGATTTCGTAGCATTGCAAGCCATAACGCTTTTTCATTGGCCGGTT
Organism: Lumbricus rubellus; assembly: GCA_945859605.1. NCBI lineage: Eukaryota > Metazoa > Annelida > Clitellata > Crassiclitellata > Lumbricidae > Lumbricus > Lumbricus rubellus. The sequence continues at coordinate 19,267,941 of OX243826.1, read as the reverse complement.
CCAGCTTATGAATATTCATAACCAATAACGTGTTTAGTGCCTTCTCGTGCGCTGTTGTTGCTGCTGTTGTTGGCATACGGGAAAAAATGGCCGATTGCGGTGCGCTTGTGAAGTAATCGAAAGTGTGAATGTAGACTTCAAATAAGAGCAAAAATAAAATGCAAAGGTCACGCGCTGTAACATGCTTGCCAGCAAATAATTTACATGTATGTCATCGACCAACTCATCGCTTCAATAATACGCTGTGCTCAAATAGCTATGTGATGCATTAGGCGTCTGCTTCGTTGAATCAACCGCCTCCTGCGATACCAAAAATCAAAACTGCGCTACAGAAGTCATTAGCCTACATTAGATTTAACTAGACTTCAGTTGCCTAAATTGGCACCAGTTGAAATTAGTGTTCCACACATTCCCAATTGTAACTTTAAAAGCTCTAGGTTTATTCAGTTTTCGTGAACTGTCTTATTTTCCATGCCTGCTGTTCGACAACCAGTAATCTTTCGAGCTTAAGTACAGTAGTTCATGTCAATCTCAGTTCTAGTGAAAATCATCCTGAATTATAAACCTATGTGGTAGTCTATGCGCAATTGCATATAGGCCTAAATACGTTTTTTTTATTAAGATGTGTGACGGTTATCTTCATTCAAATTATTCAAATTGGATTATTTTGAATCATGAATCAGAACCCTTTGCATCCACGTTCACAGACCTTCCAATTCCACATTCTGACTTCCTGACAGGAATAGATTTGTAGAAACACTTCTGTACAGTTAAAAACTAGCAAAAAGACCATTGTCCTCCGATTGGAAGTAATTTACCATGGAGGATGGGAAAGGAAAGAAGGGGTTGTGGCGTTATGCAGTCCTAAAATTCCTTAAATCAGCCCTGTAAGAGTGAATGTTAGGCCTACTGCTGAATTATGAACAGCCTAAGTAGGCCTGCCAATCAAAGCATTAGTATGAATGCAAGCATAACTTTACATAATAGAAAGGCATTTGATAAAAACATCAGTGTTATTCTGTTATCAATGCTCATCAATAAATAATATTATCTTTATTCAACAATACGGTTGACAGGCCGCAATCTATAGTCTAATGACAACTTGTCACGATTCAGACATAGCGAAGTCCCAACATTTACAGCTTGACCTAGGCCTACCTGCCAATTGCTTACATTTTAAATACAATTATTAAACTAAAATCGGGTGTTTAAATTTTTGGGTGAGGCAGTGTAATAATAATTTCGTCTATTCAACAATCCGGTTGAAAGACCGCAATCGGTTATACAGTGTACAATTATGCAGTTGAAACAGTTTGCAGGAACTCAGATTACAGATTACATAAATCTTAACTGAACAGACAGCCTACAATAGGCTACATGGAGCTAAAAGCAGCTTAATTACATAGCATATCCGCCAAATAATTAATCTCGCAACGCCGCTTTATCCCATTATATGCAAAACTGTTTGGTCTAGGCTATCTATTTGTTAAAGCACTTTATAAATCTTAGCAGGTAACTGCCATATAGCCTACTAGGCCTAATGGACGCAAAGGCTGCGAGTTATTAAACATAATAGCCTAAGATTATTGATATTGCCAACGCAAGCCGCAAAGTCTGTAAACAAAACGTGCTTAATGATGTCACTGGTTATGAATAGCCTATTCATGATATGGGATCGGCCAATGAGAAGGCGCTTAAGGCTGACAATGGTACGAAATTGGGTACGGAATGCCTATATGCATCCCGGATCTCTTGTGACTTTTGTTAATGAGAAGTCACGTGCGATTTGCCCGCGCTGACTCAATCTACTGAGATTTCACATGACGCTTTCGAATTTCGTACGAACTTTATGTCCGCTACAACCTTGACGGACTCTTCGTGACAGAAAAAAGTTATCATTTGTACTTTCAATTTCGAAGGGTATTTACAGGATTTCATGGAAGATAAAATCGATGCCCTTTTTAACCCTTTAATGCCGAGAAGGTAGTAAAAGGTATGGGAAATCCTATACCTCCGGCATTAAAGGGTTAATATAATGTTTATGTAAATGATGTTGACTTATCGAGAGTGCAGAATGAAAGTACGATGCATATATTACTTTGGCTTTTCTTTTAATTAAATCAGACATGAACATAATATGTTCACGCTTAGGCCTTAATTTGGTGGCAAACTGGCAATGTAGGATTTTAAAATAACCCGCTGCCTAAGAATTCCGACGAGACTCTTGGTATCGAAAATGTACCGCGATCTCATATAATTTCTTAACTGCATTTCGTGTTTTCAGTACAAAGAACATTTTGAAATCACCTTATTTTGTTTTTCTGCAATGCTCTTTAGCAAGTACGAGGCTGGAACATTAATGTGACATTCCTGGATGTGACAAATTGAGACTGGGGCAATCTGGATTAATGATTGAGCAGATATTAATTGGTTGGTTGCTTGATCTGCGATTGGTGCCGTCATTGTGACTCGAGATTTTCTATAGCGCTCCAATGCCTAGTTGCGGATGACATTTTGTTCCACAGGCGCTCAATCGACATACGAACATCCAGACGTTAACTGCAGGCCTAAATGAATTTGAGGCTTAGAAGAAAATTGAAGCGACAAGAGAAAAAACGGAGCGATGACGAATCCGTAGACTACGACGTCTTTTTAATAACTGATACGAAGGCATGGATTGAGTAATGATTTATATGCCCGTGAAGGCCTACAAGACACATATATTGTACATAGAGTGTGCAGTGTGCACCCATATTTATTATTCCTTAATGTTCCATTTACTTTCTGTTACTTAGTGATAAATGTCTGAGTAACCTCTAGATTTGCATGACCTTGAATAAAATTGCATTTTATTTTCTTTGTCTCTAACAGATTCGCCACGAAACTGCGCGAGCACTGGACCGACGTGTATCGAAAACTGCGCTTCACTGGATGACGGAGATTATCAGTGGTGTGGCGGTTGTCAGGACTATGCAACTTGTCGCACCAGCGTCCTTACTGTCCGTCCATGTCCGCCGATGCTCTACTGGGACGACAATGTGAAGTTGTGCGACTATGCGTCCACCACCTGCACAGAATGTGTAATCGATACCACAACGGCTACCTCGACCGAAAGTACTACCCCGAAGCAGGGCCATCATATCCAGTAGGCACAGTAGGCACTGTGCCTAGGGCCTACGAACTTTTTAGGGGCCTACGAAATCCTGAGAAAAAAATATTAAAATTTAAATGCAGTGATTGGTCAATGATCGGAAAAACAAACAGGAAACGAAAACTTGCTAACTTTTTCAAGGCTAGAGTTAGCCAATGAAACAGTAACATTAGATAAGCTATATTATGTTAACTTTGCGGCTCTTTGCATTCGCGAAATCGCTTATAACGTCTTCAAATGTCATTTCTCGCTTATAAGTCGTATTCAATTGAAAGTAATGCAATGGAGGATAATCGTGACTGTCCCATCGTTGACCGAAGGTAATTTTTGATAATTTTCAGTTTCGAAAAAGAACGTTCATCTTCAGAACTTGTTCCAAAAATAGAAAGATAAATTCGAAAAGCAATATTGACATTTGGTAAACTGGAGACCAGCTTGTCAGCTAGTTGTGAACTAATCATTTCAGCTACAGATTTACTGTCTGCAAACATTCGAGAAAACAAAAGAAATTCGTCAATAATTGCATCTTCTAGATCACATGGATATATCTCAATTAATGCCTTTGCTCTAATCACTATTTCTTTAGCTGATGAAGTAGATTGAGATTTAAAATCAAAACTGAAATACGTTCACAAAACATGGTTTAGCATAATTTTAAGAAATAGTGTAAATGCGTTGCAATTTGAATTAATGCAGAGTTGAGTTGGATAGGCGGCAGGGCATTTTTTAGCATGTTAACTGGTGGGGAAAATCCCCACCAGCCCTCTCTCATTCCCCACCAGTCCTTGCCCTTTTCCCCACCAGTGAATTTTGCCCTTTTTATCTTTAATCACACAAGTTGAAGTTGTAGTGAACAGTTAACAGTTAACTGAATAAAGTTTAATAAACTGTTATAGTCTGATAACTTGGGAACCCTTACAAACACGCCAGTGACGTCATCGATAATACTCAATGTTAATGTTTGATATAAACCACAGAAGATATCTTAATAATTTACATTTCAATGCCCTTCAATGGTCATCAATGAGTCGTGTCGAATTTGACGCTTAACTTATATGGCTATGCATTTTGCAAGTTTACGATATAGGCCTAACAATACACAACAAACAATATTGGAAAAATTACAAGCATGCCGAGCACCGAAAGGACTAAAAAACGCAAAGCAGATTTGCTTCTGGATAGCGCGAAGAAATGCCAAAAGCTTTCAGATTTGTTTGGCCAATTTCGACAGGAGACGTCCGAGACGTATATGACTAGTCAGCCAAGTGAGCCAACTGGCCCAACTCAGCCAAGTGAGTCAACAACTACATGTAATCAGGTGGCTTCTGAGCCTTCTGATGCATCAGCTACTCTCTCCTTATCCTCTGCGAATCAAGAACCAAATCAATCGTTAATAATAATTACGAATCAGGAAGCAAGCGACTGCAATTTGTTAATAGCATCTGATGATGTAACACGCGCAGAAAGTGAGGTGTCAATGACTAGTACTGTTAATGCTGTAAGTTTGGGTGCCGTTACAACGGTTACATCTAGTAAACTGAAATCATCTACACCTAAGAAATGTAACATTCAAATAAAAACAAAGAGTGCTTCTTTTTACAAAGGAATTAAACTAGACTTGAATACTTTACTACAGAACAACAAAGAACTGGACACATTTGATGCTACCAAAGATTCAAAGAAGCGAGTGCACGTGTCTTGTAGGTTGTGTTATCAGTACATAGATGAAGCGAAGAAGTATTCGAGAAATGGCACTGTACCTATAGCGACAGGTGTCCGAGCTGATGGCGAGGATCGTTTGAAGTTAATAGTAGATCATTTGCAATCTGAAGTACACAATGCTGTGAAAAATCGAGATAAACTGCAAAAAGAATGGGAACGAGGATCAGATAAGCATCCTTGGCTTCAGATCGCATTAAATGGAGTGGGAACTGCACTCTATGATCCCAGAATGGCCATTGTTCATTTCCTTTCAAGTAGGAATCGCAGAGAACGTGAACCAAATGTTGACAGTTATTCAAAGCGAGATTTTGTCCAGAAATTTTTCAGAAAAGAAGGCCATTTTTTCTAGTTGGTAGACTGTTACATTGGTAGTGGTACATCATCTAAATTCAGTTAAGTGAACTTAAGTCGTATAATTAATGCTCTTATACGTGTATTTTTTATTGTTCTTTTAAGCGGATATGCGTTGTCTTCTAAGTTTATCTGATAATGTGTCAGATAAAACACATTTTGATAAAACATGATAAAACACTTTTTTTGGCCTTTACCCAAAAATAACTGTTCAAAAATGCCCTTTTCCCAAATATCCCCAGCAGTGAAAATTCCTTAAAAAAACCCTGGATAGGCCCTAGGGACCTACGAATAGATCAATATGCAAAAGTGCCTAGGGCCTACGATGACCATAAGACGACCCTGCCCTGAAGACAACAGTTATCGGTAAGAGAATTGGATGCCTCAATTGTGTCACAACCAACAGCATTCAAAATTTGGTCATGACCAGCTTAATAGCAACAGCTTCATATTATAATAGCTTAGGGCCTGTTGTTACTTGCAATAAAAGCAGCATTCGATGTATAGTATAGCAGTTTGCCGCTTTAGGTCTACTTTCACCCCATTTTTCTTCTGTTTGCACCACACGGTCTCTCTGGCATCCTGGATCTCTAATGACTCGCGTCAATGAGACGACACGTGCAATTTATCCTTGCTGACGCAAACTATATATACCGAGTTTTCGTAAGACGATTTTCGATTTTTTTAAGACCTTCAACTTTTGTATAACCTTGAAGCTTTTCGTGACAGAAAGAAGTTACCAGGTGTTCTTTCAAATTCGACAGGCATTTACAGAATTTTATGGTGGATTGAATCGATGTCATTTGTAACAATGTAGGCTATAAATTATGTAAACAGTAAACCCATGCATATATAACTCCATACTAAGGGATGGGTTAGTTAGGGCTACATTTATACAACTTTACGTGTTGCAATCATGAACAAAAATTAATCAGCGTGTGTAATCCAGACGTCTCTGGTGGGACTATTCCCTCGCAGAAATTATCTTGGGTCATTTTTGACATGGATATACGTGTCATTTCTGAACCACCTTCCCCCCCTCAGAAAATGCTACATGGAACATCTCCCAGAAAAAGCAGGTACTAGTAAAGTGTCATTAGATACCGGAATTGTGTATGTTGGGGTAAATTCAGTCACACCTTGTGCCGTCGCGTCTCTCAGTTCCTCCAAGTTCACCTTCGTTCTCTCGTGTATCTTTTCCATCCACCTCCTTCTTTGGTGTCCTCTTCTCCATCCGCTCTCTCCGCAGGACAGCATCTTCTCCTTTTCCAAACAGTTAGCTTGCATCACATGTCCAAAGAGCGCCATCTTCTGCCTTGTCGCTCTCTGCCCCAATTATATATTCGCTCTTGCTTGTCCTATATCTTGTATTATGGATTCATTTGTTCTTTTCTTGATCCAATGGGTTCTCAATACCTTCCTCCATATCCACATTTCACAAGCATCGATTTTCCTTTCTAAGGCTTTGGTTTTGTCCACGTTTCACAACCATACAGCACCACTGGGAATATCATTGCCTTTGCAATTCTTGTCTTCGTAATCAGGCTCACGTGTTTATCCTTCCATATTTTCTCCAGTCCCTTTGCTGCCGTCTTTCCCAATGTTATTCGTATTTTTCTGTTACATCCACCATCGTTTTCTATCATGGCTCCCAAGAAACAGAAACTTGTCACCACCTCCATCTCTTCGCCGTCTACCTGGAAGCTCGTCCAATTCTCTGTGGTCATGATTTTGGTCTTCTTTAAGTTGCAATACAGTCCAGCCTTCTCGCTTTCTGTTTTTTTAATAAATATTTTCTGATGATATTTTTTCGATTTTCCCCTTTCCCTGCCAGTAACGTTGTGTCGTTGTGAATTCCGATGAGATTGATGGTTTCGAAAATGTACCACAACGCAACATTTCGTCATCGGTATCGCACATAATTCCGTAACTTATTTCACGTGTTCTGTATAAAGAACAGTTTGAAATCACTTTCTTTTGTTATCTCCAATGTTCATTAGCAGGTAGGCCTACGAGACAGGACTTCTAGTGTCTTTAGACATTTCTGAATGCAACAGCCTGGTCAAGCATGATCAAGCAAATATTGATTGTCTGATCCACGATTGATTCGTGCTTTAATCGTAATTAAAAACTTATATTTATCGTTCAGAATGCCTAATAATAGCGTAGGCTAAACCGGTTTCCTCACAGGCACTCAATTGAAAGAAGTAGCCAGACGACTATACGGTAGGCCTATGTGGTGCTTAGAATATAGGCTAAGCGACAAGAGAGGCAAGGGAATGAGGATGAATCAGAATAGGATCTATGCAAAAGCATACTTTCAGTTTGAGTTGAGCACCTGTGAAAGGATAGCATGTGGTGAGACTTTTTGATGTCGTAGTCTGTATGGCCATGGAGCGATTTGCATATTTTAGCGATGCATAGTGATATTTAACTTTTACAAATAAATCATAAGACTTAGGCCTAATTTAGTTTTAATTCAGTCAGCGAAGCAAGGAAATTACAGAAGGAGAGAGATAGGGGAGAAAAGAGGACTCGAGAGAAAACGCCTAGCAGCAGTCGACTTGGTCGGATTCTACAACAGCGCAGCAATAATGAAACTGCAAAATCCCAATAATTACTTTCAAGTCGCTACAATAATAATTTGTTTAAAATCCATCCAAACTGAAGTTAGTCAGTAAGATTGCGTCCCTGTTGTAACTTATATCACCTCTGGCCAATGTAATTTGTTTTATAGTAGTAAGCCTAGTAAATTCAGTGTAACGACATTACGCCTTAGCAGAAATACTTAGCGCAGGTTTGACTGGCACTGTCAGAAAAACCAGAAGTGTTTTGCAAATCATTCAAGTCCGTTTTGGCTGTGAGCGCTCCTTAGTAGGTCTCGAGAGGCGCTATAATTAGTCCTTAAAATGAACGAGTGCATGGATGAATGAGTTACGAATCTGAAGAAATTTTGACACATTATTCTATTTACATATCTACTGCTATTAGTAGGACAAAGACTGTTTGTCTACCGTTTAACGCGATATTGTTTTCAGGTAGTACATCCCCTACAGCTGAGAGCACTACAACGAGCACCGAGTCACCTCCGAGAAGCTCGACGAATGCTTTGGAGGATCTGCAGAGCACAACGGAATCTTATGCGGAAGGAGAAGATGGATATCCGGACAATTTACTATTAGGTGACTTTAATTGATACCGAAGGATAGGCTACTACACTTTCACTCAGCGCTGACGCTATATGCTATCATCATCATCATCATCATCATTGCAGTCCATGGGTTCAGTGCCCGTTGGTGTCAATCGCATGTTTCAGCATCTTTCTCCACTTGTCTCTCTCTCTCCTGTGCCATTCTGCTCAAGTTGTATACCTCCACTTCGCACCAGTCTGTAATGCCATCCAACCATTCCCTACGCGCTCTTCCCATAATCCCCGCTTCGTCCATCTTCCCCAAAACGGTTTGCTTGATGAGTCTCTTAATTCCCATTCAGCACACATGTCCAAAAAAGTTCAGTTTTCTTTCCATTGTTATTTGCTTGATGTTTTTCTTATTTCCTACTCTTGCGCGCACCTCCATAGGCCTATTTGTTATTTTCTGCTCCTATCTGATGTGTAATATCCGCCTGTAGCATCTCATTTCAAATGCCAATAGTTTGTTCGTATCCCACTTACGTAGAGTCCATGTCTCGCATGCATATACTAGTATGCTAAATATGTATGTTTCTATAATTTCTATTTTAGTTTTTATGCTGATTTCGCGACTTCCCCATAGGTTCTCGAAGGCCGCCATTGCTCCTGCTGCCTGTGTGTATGTATGTTTCCTTTCCACAGTCATTGTCCCATGTCAGCAGGCTTCCGAGATATAGAAATTCTTCCACGTTCTCCAGACCTTCCCCGTTAACCTCGATTGATGCAGGCCAGGATCTACAGTTTTGGGGGCCCTGTGCTGATCGAATGACGGGGGCCCCCTACAATTTTAAGAAGTCAGGCAGACATATAATAACCACTTTATTGCACATACATGTAAGAAGTAGATAGGACAATTTTCACGAGCTCACGACTCACGCACTATCAAAAAAGTTGATAACCTTTTTTAGTCATCAGGCCGAAATCTCATAAAACCATACTATTTTTTTCCGCCAAAAAGTTACCTTTTTTAGTCATGAGATTGAAGTTTCGGTTCGTGAAAAAAATTCCCGCATATATTTTGTTCAAGTATGGGTCACGGACTCACGGCCTTCGGGGGGGGGGGGCTAAGCCCGGGAAAATATACCATTTTCATGGCACAAATATGACTCTGGACCTTCTTGGAGGCTTAGCCCCTCCCCTTTAGCCCCTGATAAGCTCCGTCCACCGCCCATGGTTCGGCTTCCTTATATTGGTGATTATCCACGTAACCCTGGGTCTTCTTCTATATAATTATCATCGAAAGTCCCTCGCATTTTCTGCACAAAAGTTAGCAGTGAGTGCCAGTGATTCGCACAGTTTGAGAGGGATAAATCAAAGTGACGTCATCATAGGCCTATACTATGACATTATTTGGTTATATATTTGGTCATTGCTGTGATTGCTAATTTTCTATGCATAATGCATTGCAATTTGCACTGTTTCTTTCCTGAATCCTCACTTTTTTATTTTTTACTTTTACAATTTGGGGGCCCCACCGAAGCTCGGGGCCCTGTGCTGCAGCACAATCAGCACCGTGGTTAATCCGGGCCTGGATTGATGTCATGTTCATTTTTTTCCACCAAAGGTCATTGCGTAATATAATTTATACAAATCGACTCTGCAAAATTACCTCACCTTTGGAGATTTTGTTTTAGCTATTCCTGCGAGAAACAGTTGCATTTGCTTGCGTGTATTATACTCATTCATCTGGCCAGTTAATGCAAACGGCTGCAGGCATTAAATTTTGTTTGGAATTTGCTAAGCTCTTCACTAGCCTCGGCAGCATGCAGACTGCATCCAGTCGCTCCAGTGAAAATAGATTATAATTATTATGTCCAGTCGCCACATAGAAACGTCATTCTGCCGCTCGACATTCGAGCCCAACACTACAGCCACCAAAGCATAGGTGGTGGTCTGAGTGTTTGAACACTCCCTAAAATTTAACGGGCCTAATGGTTAGGCTATAATGAAATAATGCATACGCTAAGTCTTACACCTTTCATAATTTAATTGTTATCATTATCATTAGCGTGCCTCATATAGGCTAAGCTAACAATGACATTTACACATGCAATCAAACGGATCTTAACATTGCATGCGTTGGCTTGCTTGCGATATATCATGCAATTACGAAGAGAATAGCTTTACGATAATTAACCAGGAACTGGCAACCATGCAATGACAGGCAGTGGAAATTAAACCGCTGTCATAATATTCATTCAATGGTTTGTTGCGAAAATGACAGACATCAAACAGTGGAAACTTATTCTTTGTGTTGGGATTACGCTTCAGTGTCTGACAACTTCACTGGCAGAAGGTTAGCAAAGAAAAACATGTTTGCTTCTAACTATGTATTTCTTAAACTATTTCATCCGTTGATATAAGCTTACCAAACATACGACTTTAAAATATTTGTGAGAATAGAGAAGTTATTCTAAAAGTTAATTTAAAGCCACTTCAATAAGATTTGGGTTGAGAAAAAAGAGATAGGCCTACATCTGAGTCTATCCGGTGCATGTAGGCTGCAAAATTGACTTTCTTATAGGATCTTTTTGCATGAGACAAGATTGCTTAATTGCTGATTTGCATTACCTAGGCTAATGTACTTCTTGACTGTACGCCGTTCGTTGTGCAGAATTTAATTCTTAACAATCGTTATTGTTTCATTATGATAGTTCTCAGATGCATTTTCTTGATAAATCATGTAGGGCCTATGTTTCCAATCTCCATATATAGTCAAGTTAAGTCCAGAATTTGGTTGTTCAGAATCGTCGCATTTTCGTGAAAGAATTATATTATGAATCTAATCTACATTTGTAATAGAGAAGTTAGGGATCTTTTTAGAGTTTTCGATGCATCGTTCCCGGACCAAATGATCGTCCAATTTTTGGTTTTCACAGCGTGAGTGTTGCAGCTGTGCCACCGGGCAAGGATTCAATGTTCCAAAAATTTGAACAGTTTTTATTGATTGCATAACCAACACTAAGTCACTAGCACAACCCGGACAGTGGTGCCTATCAATGTGTGGGTGGTGGCTAGGAGAATTATCACCCAGCCGGAAGTGCAGTTGGTTTAATTTATTAAGTATCTTACATTATAAGCTGATCAGTGGACAGAGGGTATCCGTTGAATTCAGCGCGCACATTTCAGCGACCTTCATTTCAGCGACCTCAATTCGCCGCCGCACATTTCAGCGCGTATTCAATTTCGCGACCTTCATTTCAGCGCCTACTCAATTCGTCGCCGCACATTTCAGCGCGTATTCAATTCGCCGACCTTCATTTCAGCGCTGCTTCAAAAAGACGTTGCTAAACCAGCCAAAATTTATTATTGTAGGCCTCAGTACCAGTATGGTCTCTTTATTGAAGTCTTAAACCGCAGTGACTCTTGTCAGCACTGAAAATGTGCAGCAATTTTGTTTAGACGACAGCTAAAATGCTACCATTGCAATGCGGAAATTCGGTGTAACGTGCAACGGTGATCGTCCGCCGGACGCTTCTAGGTCCCTACCCAGATCCGTCGATTCCCTGCCACCCCCCCCCCTCAGAGGAGGGGACTAGATTAAACACTGGCGGCCGTGGTAAGAATGTGAGCTTTTGATGCGGCCGACACTGACGAAAAGGTTGCGCACCCCGGCCTTCATGTTTGCTTTGATGTTATTATCAATAAAACGTGTTTTTTGCGCACGGTTTACGCCTTCAGCAACGTCCTTTTGAAGCAGCGCTGAAATGAAGGTCGGCGAATTGAATACGCGCTGATATGTGCGGCGGCGAATTGAGTAGGCGCTGAAATGAAGGTCGCGAAATTGAATACGCGCTGAAATGTGCGGCGGCGAATTGAGGTCGCTGAAATGAAGGTCGCTGAAATGTGCGCGCTGAATTCAACGGTAACCGTGGACAGAGTATGGGACTAGTTTTTCACTCCAGGTGCGAAGGGGGTACACGCCACTCAGCGTTGATGTGCATGCCTGAGAATCGAAATTAGGTCGACTCCGTTGTCCCGTGCCCCATCGACGACTTGGGTCTGCCCGGAGCAGTGTGGGGGGGTTGATCCCGGCGACCCAGCGTCGGGTCAGTGCAGAGATGGTCCGCGCATCCGTAGCCTATACAGGGCCAGTGCAATATTGATTAGGTGTCCGATGGTGTAATGTCTTGTGGAAAGTTGAAGTGATGGTCTGCTAACGGTGACCCGAACATGGCTAGGATGGTAGCACGATGTCGTCAAGTGGTTAGTGGACGACCTCCGGATGATCCACTATAACGGACAGGTGCAGATTATGCAGAAGGCAGGGTGAGGCAGTGTTTAAGGAGAGAGAAGGTAATGGCGCTATGTAAATTCAGTGGCTTTTATTCTGATTCAAAAGCAAACATACAGAGGAGGATAAAATAGCCAAGCACTGCAGACACCTACATTATGCAGTAATACATCCGTGTTTTGCTAGCATATAATTACAATTCGTGGGAGTAAACTACTACAACAGGCAATCAGGACCCTATATTTATGGCTGCAGCGCATCACGCACATTGCCCACAAAAATTCAAACGTTATCCAAAAATGTATCTATGTACATTTTGACGAAATTAACTGCCTCTAGGCCTACTTGAAATAATGCTTCTACCTTCAAGGTCAAAATTACTCTGCCCTCTGAACTTAGCTCCCGAGCTCTGAGTTTATCTGGTTGTATTCACAAACTTTCAGTGGTTGAGTTGGTGTGGCGACAATTTGTGCCTTGTGTAAAGTGAATCAGGGAGTTTGCAAAGCGCATACTAGACCATAAAAGTCCACAAGCAGTAGAAAACTTAACAATGTACTCGTGAAAAAGAAATATTAAAACGCAAAAATTACTATTCCCGATTCGATGGCCATTCCCATTCCATTCCAAAAGTTGCTTCCAGCAATTCGGCAAAAGCTCACACTTCTGAAGGCGTGATGGCTGTATTGGTTGTGGAAAACGTAAATCAATGCGAGTGGCAATGGCCTTCATGACATCGACCGACTGACTGTCTCGTTGCACTTGGATTTGATGCAGAATTCGACCACGTCGTCATTTCCTGGCGTCTTTCCGAGGTCCACTCAAATTTGACATCGCGCCCAAAATAATTGTCATTCAAGGTCTCGTTCCGGAACAAGAGATTAGATTAGAATAATATCTTTTTCTCATCTCTCTCTTTGTCTCTGTCTGTTTGTCTGTGTGTGTCTCTCTCTCAAACTCGTTGCATTTTGACGTATCTTCCTCTTTTGATATGATGGAGTCTTAGATAAACCACTAGATATTGCTTGCGTGGCAGAGCTGTACCTTTGTCACACGTGACCACAGGTGGCGAATAGAGAGACGATCTGATTGATACAGAGGACAGATGCACTAAAGAGAAACGTTTCAAGCATTATATTCTTAGATGCTTTAATTTCATTCTGTTTTTCTTAATGTCACTATGTAGCCTAGCCATACCAGGCTGCGGTGTGTCATTCTGCACTTTTCATGAATTAAACAAATATAGCCTATATACAATGTATATATATATATATATATTCTGACGTTCTCTGATCGAAGCTTTATGTTTTGACGAGTGTTATACCCAATATTTTATATCACACTCAATACGATAATTATATTTAATATTGCACAAAATGCATTGCACTCGTTTTTTTCTTTAGTAGAAGGTGAATGTTTGCCACGTTGTTGGAGTCCAGTTAAGACAGACTATGGTTCTGATGGTGCCACAAGACAGGAAGGCGTTGCCAACGAAAAGAACTGTAGGGTACTTTGCCTTAACACTGAAGCGTGCATCGCGATCGATTGGGACAAAGCCAATAAAGTATGCGGGTTCCACATGACGACACTGTCTTCAGACTTCAAATCGAATGTGAATCATTGGAGTGTGACTAATTGCGCAGGTCAACCTCATCGCCTTGAAAACACGTTTATGTATTAGGCTAATTAATTATTCATCATACGTAATTTTGGGCATTTATATTATGCAGTGCTTTGGCAGTGCCATGTTTTGGTATGTTAAAATTAATATCATATTATAGCAATTATAATTAGCATAATATTTAAAATAATATTAAACCATATTATCTTGTCGTGCTATATTTTAATACAACACTATGTGACCACAGTTATTAGCCTATATTTCAGAAATCACAAACTGCAAGAGACTTCATGAGGCTTCAAATGTTCATGAAACTTAGCCTACTTTGTTTGCAAAGAAAAACCCCATTATTTATGAAAGCTCTTAGCGCAATAAATTATATTAAATTAGAATAGGCAATTTTATTTTCAGAATCAGACCTACGGTATACGTGCAAAATCATTTCGTCGCATGTGCGTAAATTATTTCAGACAAATGTTCTGCATACTGCTGGAGACCGGTAAAAATTGATCGCCGCGTGTCCGGGGAAATTCCTCAGTCAGATGATATTAAAGACGAGAGTCACTGCAAACTGCTCTGTAGCAATAAATCGAATTGCATTGGTATCGACTGGTACGAATCAAAGTGTTACTTGCTGTACACAGCGGAATCCGACACTGACGAACATGTAGGCCTACCAGAAGCGCGTCACTGGGACATCGAAAGGAATTTACCAACCAGCTGTCAAGGTTAGCACATAATTAATCAGAGGCGGGTCCTGGGAAGGGCCATTCTAGCCATGACCCCACCCCAATTGGAGATTCACACAGAGCGTGTCCCTCCTCCCCCATTGGAAAAGTGTTTTGATATTCATGAATCACTACCGGTACTAAACTCAACACAATATTGCGCTAACACAATCATCTAGATTCTAGACCTACTGGATCTCGAAACTTGAAAATGTGAAAGCCTTGAATTATTAATAATTTTAGCAATTGAAAAATTACTTAGGCTGTCTTAGGGTCGAATTTTATCTCCAATTGGTCAGATGAAACGATTAATTTTTATGTTTAAATTGTTACACCTCATCAATCAAACGTTGTTTCAAAGTCTTTTTCTTTTGGCGTGACTGGGTTGGGAGCGCTCTCGAGTAGGATTCTTGGAAGTAAGTTATGTAAGTCCATAGAATGAAAGAACAAATGCATTTCTTTTATCTGTTTTCAAAGTCTTATCCCGCAGTTAGCCGTTTGTGAGTAGCCGTGTAGCGGTATGGCCGTATTACGGCGCCATATAAACTGTGTTATTAATAATAATTATTATTATTCATGGATGCTACACCAAGTCATACCGAAGTTAAACTGCTTGTCGTAATATTATGAATCTATAGCACCATCAACACAGTCTTCAACCTACACACCTACCGTATCTACGACCACATCCTCTACTGTTAGCACTGCATCGAGCACTATGACTCCTCTGGAGAGTTCAACGGGACAATCGGAGGATGGGATAATTGAACGTTCGGACAATATTCGAGCAGGTAATTTTAAATGCTATTTCGATACAAATTTACGAGTATTGACATTCATTGCGAAATTGTGGAATGTTGTTTAAGACATCGCCATGAAGTAGGCTATCGTGATGTGTTTTGGAATTGTTGAAGCATAGGGGCCTATCCCTCATTTCCAATTAGCTTAAGTGAACAAAATGAGTCTAGTTAGTTGGCCTGCTTAGATGTGTTTAGGGTCCACACCATTTAACGAAAGTTCGTCTCTTCAGTTTAAATTACGGTGTAATACAATGCAATCGGTTACTTGGTGAATATTTATGAAATTATAATAGTATCTAGACTCATATTTGCATTCGTTATGTTTTTTGAATGTTCATGCGGCTATGTAGCCTATGTTTCTGATTGAACAGATAAGAATCAGATATCATAATATACCGGGTGGGTAAAAAAGACCCCTAGGTTTTTTGTCCCTAGGTTTTATATCTTGGCCAATACTAAGCATTTCGAAATGCAATTTTACACGCTTAAAGACAGTTCATATTTACACATGATGGCCAAATTTCATCAAAATATTTCAAACAGAACAAAAGTTATATCACTTTTTGTGAGGCCACCCACCGTTTTTTGACTATTCAAAAACGTACCGTAGCCTAACGCAGCTAAAAGTAACAAAACACGATTTTATTAACTCTAATCTCAGCGTTCCTGGAATTAGAAGTCTAGATAGGCTATCTAGAGGATTTCAATTACTGTGGTCATGCTGTTTGCTTTCCTTTCAGGTGTCATTGTATTGGCGGTATTGCTGGGACTTGGCATATTTATCATAATTGGACTCGTTATAAATACCATCAGAATTGGACGAAAACTACATCAGAAGGGCGATATGAGAACTGTTGAGTTGGATGTCAATTATGAACATTTACGGGTTCGTAAAACGATTTTCATTTTTAGAAGTAGCCTAGCCCTATACATTTTAATCACAATCGTATAGTCTACTATAGACTGCGTTTTCTTCAGCAACACAAAATGAGTACCTGCTTAACAGTGCTTAGGCTATTCCAAATGCCCAATCCACGTAAGATTAACAAAACAGGTCACCAGTCACGTTTTCTGAAGATAGAGCATGTGTAATAAAAGATAAATGACCATGCGTCCCTTGGTCCGTACCGTACCAAAAAAGTAGTGCTATTTGTGATACCGTACCTAAAAAGCAATGATATTTGTCGTACCGTACCAAAAAGGTAATGATAATTGCCATACCGTAACAAAAAGGTAATGATATTTGTCATACCGCACCAAAAGGTAGGCCTAATGATATTTGTCATAGAAACATAATATTCGTTACGCTGAAAGAAGAAATTATATAAACGTTTATTATTATTATTTCTCCATGAGAACGTCACAACTCAGACTGCTACACTGAGTAAAGTAAAATTGAGGAACTATTGAGAAAGATCAGGAAAAAAAGAACGAGTGTAAATAGTTACGAGGGTGAAGCATGAAGACGTAGGCTACAGTGTTTCGATATTAAATAACTCTGATGCAGAATCGATAGGGGTAGGGTATGTCACATTGCCAGTGGCATAAAAAAAAATCATTAACCTATGAAAGATGAATTCTTTAGTTGATGCATTTACGTGCAAGCACGGGATTCAATCATATATTTCGGTTTAAATTTTAAACAACTTTTATGCATACCATGTTTTAAAGAAGTTTTTATGATTGGACTTGCAGAAGGTCGATTCAAATGTGACATCTGACGATGGAATATACATAAACATACCAACGATGACACCATAAGAGGATTGCGTGTGAACGTAGAAACAGAATCATAACTGAAGGAGATCCATTCGGGATGTCCTTAGTGCACGCGATTGGACGTTTGCGATCATAATGTTGTTACCATGATCTATCTCTTACACTATGCTGTGCTAAGTGCACGATTGAAGACTCTCTACGGCGGACAAACTAACAAGGAAATAGTTTTTGACAAGGATGCTTTAGCTTATTTAGGCCAAATGTCATGTTAGCCAAAGTGCGGTCACTGCGATGCATATTATAATTGGCCATGATAAAGAATAGCCTTGCATTCCACTTAGGATGATGTGTGATTTTAAAATATTTGACTTTTGATTGGCTCTATGGTTGACGTACGTTTATTACCATGTATGTACACCAACATGCAAATAGCAATTATTGGTCAATGAAGAATGTTCTTGTCATATAATCATTTGCAATTACTAAAGCCAGGGTCTAACATTCGACTTATAAAACATTTCTGATGAGACTGGTCGGACAGCATAGAATAATTTGAATCCATTATAAGCTTACATCGTGAATTAATGCATAATTATATGCTAGGGACAATGAATGTTCAGTCAGAAGCATTACATTTTAATTGATTAATAGGCCTGCATTGTTGCAGAACTGCTCTTAACAATTCCAATGGTAGGCTAGGCCTAATGTCTAACTCGTAGAAAGCCAGCAAATTTTCATATTATTTGTTTTTTGTTCTAGTAGGCTATCAATCGAGATTGCACTAATCGAGTGTTCAGGTCTTAAAAATCATGAATAATACAGATACGGAAAGGCCTATATGATTTTACGTCAGGACTTATTTTTATCTGACAGACCCTTGTCCAGCTGGCGTAACAACTTTTCCATTCGGTTAAATTACTGCCACGATTATTATTAGATTTCGGTTTCATTAAGTTTGTTCACAACACTGATCGCCCTAATATTTCTGAATTGTGACGCTTTCAAAGTTCATCCTTGAACCTTTGCTCCTCATCATTGTTTGCGAGTTCTTACCTTAATTAGCAATTATTAAGCTTCCTGTAAACACGTGAAATGCGTTACCTTGGAAACACTTTGATCCTTTAGTGGACGTTCACGATCACAGTCTCGTGACCATGATCTGGCTCTCGCAATATTCTCGTTGCTAAGATGAGACATTTTAAATTTGATTTAATTGCTTCTACGCTAAATGTGATAAAATCTAAAGATAGTGCTGACGTAACAACTGACGCAGCAAATGACGTCACTGAATGCATGTTTTCATTGATTTCAATTATATAAGGTTAGATGTAAACATGCAGTAAGTACGACTGATTTCTATTAGGCCTATGTGGGGTTATAAAAATTATACAGTGAACATGATTTTAATTGTAATCGTAAAGGTAGACTGCAAATTGCTAAAGTGGTCATTAAAAGCTGGTGATGGGGGATAGGCCGTAGCTTATTATAAGCGCTACGGCTTGTCAAAGGGGCTGCCCATTTATACCTCCGGACGGTCTAAGTTCAGTTGCCAGTGAGAGGAGAGAGAGTTAGGAGTAGGCGGAAGAGAAGCTACTATGGAGAGTTTGAAAGCTGGGACATTGGATGGATCAGGGTAGGGTATTGGCATAATTATAGTATACGGGACCGGTATATACAGTACCTTTGTAGTTTGTACAGTTTCTGGCAAAACTCCGAACGGCGGTCCCAAATTATAAAATTAAAGAAATCGATAGGCTAACTCCTGAGAAGGCTATAAACATGATGTGTGGTGAAATAGAAGGTGGATTGATGAAAACCGTTTGATTGATGGACGCTTGATAAAAGAAAGCTGGATAAACGGCATTCCAGCTGAAATGGAAGCTGGATGCATGCTGAAATACATCACTGAAATCAACAATCCAGTTTCCATTTCTCAAGTTTAATTTTCGTCAATCCAGTTTCTATTTCACCTATAAGGACCCTTCATCCAGCATCCATTTCGCAAGCTTTTTAATTAATCCATCTCTCATTTAACTTATTATGTCCATCATCCAGGTTCTATTTCTCAACCGTTCAATTCATCAATACAGCTTCTATTCCAGATCTAAAAATAAGTTTATCCAGTTTATATTTCACTTGCGTTTTTTCATCAATCCAACGTTTCTATGCGCCCATCCAATACACCGCATTATTACGACACGTCATGTTGATTTACTTAATGTTATAATTTGGGACCGCCGTTCGGAGTTTTGCCCAGTTTCTAATGACGACACTGATCCAAACACTAACCGACCCTCACGACGCCGGACCGGATTCTAACCGGGCGTAGGCTAATTGCAGTCTCGGAGACCGTGTTTGTCGGTTAGGGTCAGCAGTCACTGGGTCGGTTTGGGTCAGATTAGGGGTCCTGATGGGCGGTTATGGTCAGTGTTAGGGTTAGTGTCATTATTAGATACTATCCAAAGATATTACATATAATATTATGCTTTGGTCCCGATACTACAATTAGGCTACACCCCTAACCTACCCATCACGACGCCTAACATGATCCTAAACGACATCTGGTTGCACGATCGACTTTGGGCATAGTTATAGTAAGCGGGTCCCTATGTTAATTAATGAATGACTGCACTAACCCTATACCTAACCCTAACCGACCCTCACGATGCCTAACCTGACTCTAACCGACCATCACGATGCCTAACCTGACCCTAACCGACCATCACGATGCCTAACCTGACCCTAACCGACCCTCACGATGCCTAACCTGACCCTAACCAACACATATAGGGACCCGCTTACTATAACTAAGCCCGACTTTGAATGGTAGTCCTGCAGTCTGTTCAGAGTAACTCAAAGGCGCTTACCTGATTTAATTTTTAATTTTTAAAAAAGAGACTTTAATACAGATGTTTTCAAACCCTGCAACGATGCTAACTTTATCTACATGTAGTGTCTCTAAGTAAAATTTAATATCGTTTCTACCATAGTCTACCTCAGGATTTGCACCATACCTCAACAGCAGAAATTGAGCAGTTACGATGTGTCTTTCTTCTTCTTCTTTCAGTCTGGCTGACCTTGGTAGGTATGTTCTATTCAAGATGTAAATTGCCCTGGACCGACCTTGCTTCTTCTGGAACCTTATTACACCGCACCCTCACGTCCACTTGAACGCCGACGCTCTTCAACGTACGAATGGCCCATCTCTATTAACAGCCTATCTATCGAACAGAAGCTGTCGGACTGCATCGCCAACGTCCAGGAGAAGAACTGGTCTCACAGAACAGAAAAAGGTATTTGATCAATTCCGTACAGTTAAAAAATTTTGATCATACGCTTGGTGCATTTTGTACACCATATTTCTTTCTCGAAACTAATTGATTAAATCTAGCAACATAGTTTTTTATATATAATTTTGCAATCCTTCTCCACTTTTAGCATCTTCCTGTTATCCACGCCGTTCTATTTTTCGTTAAATAGAAGTGAGATTAATGAAAAGATTTCAGAGTTTAAAGAAAAGTGTTTGCGATGAAAAATTAATAAATAAAATTCAATGTTGTTGTAAGCTTAATAGGAGTTGGATTGATGAAAAAATTTGTTGGTGAAGTAGAAGCTGGAAAGATGAAACAAATTGGTTTGACCTTAGGATTAAGTATGCGCTCATTAAGGAATATGGAATTGAACTTGAGGTGTGTCATCTGCAGAAGATTGCGAAACTTTAACGCATTGCCTCATTGCACAATTGCCTACACGCAGGCCTATAAAGCAGGCAATGAACGACTCTAAACTATGATTGCCAACTCATTTCTTACTTCTAAATTTGCGGCATAAATTTTAAATTTCACCGCATAACTTAGAGTGTGAATTGGTTTTTGTCGTTGTGCTAGCCACAGTTTGTGAGTGCTCGACATTGTAGCAGACGACTTGATGAGCATGCGACGAATAGACCTTGGTTCTGGAAAGCACACAACTAATAATCAGGGTTAGACAAACGATCATGTATTGGTACTGTCGTGTATTGGAACGGTCATGTATTGATACACTGATACAGTCGTGTATTGGTACAGTCATGTTTTGGTACAGTCATGTATTGGTACAGTCATGTATTGGTGAAGTCATGTATTGGTACAGTCATGTATTGGTACAGTCATGTATTGGTACACTCACGTTTCGCATTGTCGCATAGTTCAATGACTAATGCGCTATTGTTTTCTGTAGGAAGCTATTACGGTAGTTTCCCATCTGAGTAGACACTGGTTACTTTTTCATCTTTATATCTGCAAGGTATTATAAATTATGCCCTAACCGGCCTAACGTAAGATGCAGTTCCAGGCAGCGGGAAAGAGTCCCTATATCCACTAATTAAAAAAAATTGCGTTCAAGTCATTGATTTCCCGCTTTTCCGCTCTAGATTCGCCAGTGGACTCGAAGTCAGTGTGTCAGAGTCCGTGCAGCAAATAGCCTACATGTAGCCTACAATTGCACATCGCTAAATTTTATCGTAGTGCCGCTTTAACACAATGTAAACTTGTAAAGTATGTTATTAATCTTGCGTAAATATTTAAAAAAACAGTACCATTCTAGACTTCTCTATTAATAGCAAATTTCTTTGCATTTAAGAACAGACGAAATTCGAAATTGTCGCACGCACGTACAACGAAAGAGATTTCATTTGCTGATATGCATCGTATGCATCGGAATTATTCTCACGGCCCCTCAGTTGGCGTCATCACAAGGTTGGTCAAAATAAAATAATAAAACAATAATAATGATAATAATACAATAATAATAATAATAATAATAATAATAATAATAATAATAGCAATAACAATAGCAGGCAGTCTAAAGTTACACTTGCTCTGTTATTGACCCCATAACATGGAATGGGCTCCCACTGTCTGTGCGTTTTATGCCTAGGATTTGCTCTCAATTGCTCAGATGCGTTTTATCGAAGCCTTAAAAGTACGTTAGGCCTACAGCCGAGGTTGGGTCTGAAGTGCTCCTGACTAGTGACCTTGAGAAGGCGCTAAATGAATCTCTATGATGAATGAATAAAGTAAAGTGCATTGTATGTAGCATTCAATCGCTTTGTTGGCAAAGAGCGTGTGGGGCGTGGTGGTGTAGTGGTGGCGTCGTTGCCTTGGAGCCGGAAGGTTCGAGGTTCGAATCCACCTCGCTGCTTAAGTCCTTCACTTACAATTGCTCAACACTTCGGCGTGAAACTCCGATGCACTGTTCGCTCTGCATTCGGGAGCGCCTCTGAGTAGCGAGAGAGCAGCTTGAAGGGGCGCTATAACAAGTACACATACAAACAAATACAAAAAACATGGACTAATTGCATATGAACAGTGAGAAATGAGCATGAAGATTGAAGAATCTATTTTATCGTTTTCTTTTTAATTTATTAGACAGAAGTCAATGTTTGCCGCGTTGCTGGAATAAGACAGCACAAGACATAAGCTTCACCGATGGCGTGCACTTGGACACAATTTCCGAAGAACGTGATTGTAAGGATTTCTGTTTTAACAACGAAACGTGCACCGGTGTGTACTGGGGATTCGATGCCTCTTTGATGAACACCAGTTGCTGGCTTCAGATGCCGTTCTCTGGAACGTCGGCATCTTTGAAAAATGCCAACTATTGGAATTTGACTACCTGCTCAGGTAAACTGAATCAATCTGTTTAAATCTCTACGATTCTGTTGTAGCCTATATGTCTGATTGATTTAAATTATTTTGTCCTGTAGGCCTATCTTAATAATAATTGCGAAGCACAAAACATTTAGTAGCCTACATGCTGAAATAGTCTCTTATGAGCCTACCTCTTGTATTTTGTATCTAGGTAGACACGAGAATCTACTGAATAACGACTTTTGAGTAGATCTACAATCCTACCTCACAATGCGTTGTCGTCACCAATCTAAATCAAGCTGATACAAATTCGTTAAGAACAAAATTTAATGACCAAATCAGATATAGGCTATTCGGAAAACTAGAGGCGTCGGGCATCGGTACGGGCAAACTTCCGCAAATACGCACACTTTAAGCGACGTTTCTTCATTTTAAGTAGACCCGCGCAGTGTCCGCGCTGCATGCATCTCCGCTGAGTAGAGAGCTTGAAGTGGCGCTATAGCAAATGGAGAAATAAATAAATAAATTAATAATAAATAAATCGTCGCAGGTTTTTCACATCTTCACACGAAAATTAAAAATCAGACATCTTGAATAACTCTAACGAAAATTAACCAGATCTTTGAATTTTCTTTTGCCGCAGACGACTGCGTCCCATACTGTTGGCTGCCAAAATGGGTGAATGTTCAATCGGCGGGCGGTTCTATTCAAAAAGATATAAGTGCCGAGAGTCAATGCAAATCGCTGTGCAGCAAAGATCAGACATGTAACGGAGTCGATTGGGACGGAAAGGAACCGTCTTGCTCGCTACTGTTTGCGTCTGAAATCAAACGGAATAGCATCATGGATCCGATTCGGCATTGGGAGATCATACGAAATTTACCACCCAACTGTGTGCAGGGTAAGCACGCAGTCAAATTCTGAGTCTATTCTGTTGAGCGCTATCATGGATCAATCCGGTTCATTTGCCTGCATAGGTCCCTCCCTATGGAATGGACTTTCCCCCATACGTTCGCTCTGCCATACGTTCGTCATCTTTCTCTTGTCTAAAAACCTGCATTTTCTCTCGAATTTGCAAGCACTGGGAGCACTTTTGAAAAGCACTTGCTGCAAGAAGCGCTTTACAAATGGTCTGATTATCAAATACGCTACAATACAATACAATACAAGTGTTGCAAGTGTTGTAAATGTTGTATATTATGCATGGGCGCCCGCAGAAATTTTTGCAAGGGGGGCAAATATTTTCGATGATCACAGTTACCGTAAATGTTTTAGCACAAGAGCTTGAAAATCGCAAAGCTGGAAATTAAGAGCATGAGTAGGCCTAATTTTCAATTAGGTTTCTTAATGCAAATTTTTCGGTTTCATTTTGTGTATTGATTAGCTTTAATATGAATAGTTTCTTTAGTGCGAAGAAATTTGTTAAAAATAAAAAAGTAGCCTAGATGTTAAAAGTGGGTATCTGAAGCGGCGCTGTAATATTGTAAGTCCATTGAATGAATGAATCCTAAATGAAAAAATGGGTGTCAGTTTTCAAGGTGCAAGAAGGGCCTATTCCTCCAGCTACTTCTATATTGTAATAATAATTTCTAAACTTCTTGAATTTGGTGCACTGTTGAGAAATTTATAATTCTGGCATGGGTATTGATACTTAATTTTGTGCAGTTGTGAAAGGTTACATGACAGCGAGATCCCAATCAAGTATAGGCCATAATCGATAGAAAAATAGCCTACTATTTGCAAGAGCACCTGCCGGAGGGTTAACAGCCAATGGTCACTATTCCAGATTTTAACAAGATGTTGATAATGCAAGGCAGAAAATTAAGAGCATGTTTATTTCTACAGAGAATTCTAAACATAGATTTCTGACATTCACTTTTTGTATCGTTCGTATCATTAGTGCTTTAATGCGAAGAAATTAGTTAAAAACCCAAAAGTAGTAATTAGAAAAATAAGTTTCAATTTTCCAGGGGGGGGCAAGTGCCCCCCTTGCCCCTATGTGCGGGCGCCCATGATATTATGTATGTATATCTTGTGCATTCAATCTATTCGTTTAATTTGGGTTTTTTAAATTAAAAATACATGTAGAAGAAGTCCATGATGTACAACCAACTACAGTTCCTGTGGTGGAACCCGGGTTTGATGAAAACGCAAAGGGTTCAGCTGAGATTCCATCGCTTTCTGGAAATGAAACTGCTGTCTCAAATGAAACAAAGGAACAAAAGGTTCAAAAGCCCAGCGCTGGTGGAAGCTCGACTGGAAACAAGACTATGCTTACTTCTCTCATTGTGCATGGTCATGATCGTAGTCATGCTGCTTTTAATGAGACAGGTCCTTGCCCGTCCTACATGACAGGTACGCTCACCAGAGTTGCCACTCATAGCTTTTCCATCTAGGTCTAAGCAATGTATGAATCTAGATTTTTCTAGCCTCTTTTTCTTCCGAATCTGGCCTTTTTAAAATTTAAAGTGACATCCCTGACGCTTACTATCAAGGGGAGATCTCTTCGGCAGTTAGTTCAGTCTTGTCATTTTCGTGAAATGCTTTGCTTAGTATCAGTCTGCATCGCATTCAAATTAAATTTTGTCTGTTATTGAAGAAAAGAAAGTGTTTACTTAGGGTTGGCACAGGCTCCATACACAACGGATAGATGAAGAATTATACCTCGCTCTAAAAATGCAGATTTTGTTGCAACCGACAACACATCTCTCATCACCTTGTGGACGAGATGACAAGTTTTAAAATGCATACACCCACTAACTTTAGACTGCCTGCTATTGGTTGTATTGTTATTGACTTCAGGCATAACATGTTATTGGTTATATTGTTATTGACTTCAGGCATAACATGTTATTGGTTGTATTGTTATTGACTTTAGGCATAGCATGTTATTGGTTATTATTCTTATTGACTCCAGGCATAACATGTTATTGGCTATATTGTTATTGACTTCAGGCATAATTACGATGACCGTTATGATGGCGATTTGCATTCTGATCATAAGCGGTCTCATTGCATATATCATCCATCTTCGTCTTCAGCTGAATAAACTCGAGCGGAAGCTTGTGTCGTTGGACGGCTATCGAGACTATCAGTCCATACCGGTATGCGTACAGAACCTCTTCAAGTCCATTATAAAAGTAGTTGTGGGGCGCAGTGGTGTAGTGAGTATGTTCGTTGCCTTACAGCCGGAGTGTTGCAGGTTCGAATCCACCTCAAGTCGCCTCGTAGGGACCTTGGGCAAGTCCTTCCCTCAAAATTGCTCAGTGCTTCGGCGTGAAACTTCGATGCAGTGTCCGCGCTTTAGTCGGGAACGCCTCTGAGTGGAGAGCTTGAAGGGGCGTTATATAAAGTGTGCAAACAAACAAACATGCCAGACAAATCATTGTTGTCAAAAGCAGCTGTCGTTAAACTCTGGATCAATCCATCCATCCATCCATGTTCAGTGCTGCCCTAATTAAAAAAGACAGGGTCCTGAAATTAATCGATTATGACTATTTGTTGTATTTCTTATTTCAGGGCACTTCTGACTTTTCCGAGGGAGAGACAACCGACTATTGAATATTGATCTGCTCTCTTCTGGAACCTTATTACACCGGCGTAACTTCATTGCGTCTATTCTACGTAAATTAATTAGGCCTACTACTGAGATTATGAAGCCCAATTAAACTTCTGTAGACACTTGCTAGATTTTCTATGTCTATGGACTCGTAGGATAAGTTGGCACTGACAGTGCTGTCTTTACCGACAGCTGGTTCACGATTCATGGAAATATCGACAGTGAACTAACGTTTCGATTCGATAAAAACTTGTGCATAAAATGCATTTATTCTAAAACCAAACAAGATCAGATATGCTGGTAAAGACACATGCAGGAAAACGTGAAGGATTCTATACTATAACAACCGACGATAACTGATTAGTTTCTTTACATTTCAGTTTTGCTACCCTCGAATTAAACCTATTGGTATTATAATGAACGTCTTCTTATCTTGTTACGCCTAGGCCTATAAATTATTATGCGCAAGAAGTCATTTTAGTAAGCTTACCCCGTATACAGAATGGATTAGGCTAACAATGGATGAAATGCTAGCGAAGAAGGTAATTTCTGACCATGGTATATGACTCTGCATTTGAAATGTGCAGCGAGTCCAAAGCTGTGAAGCACTTTTCAGAGTCGAATATTGTTTATTTGTATGTTCACTGTTATAGCGCCCCTACAAGCTTTCTACTCAGAGGCGCTCCCGGCTACAGCGCAGACACTGCATCGGGTTTCACGCCGAAGCACTCGAGCAAATGCAAGTGGAGATACCTACGCGGCAGTCTGAGGCCGATTCGAACCAAGAACCCTCCGGCTCCATGGCACCAAACCCACCACTACACCACCGCGCTAACACACTGAATTAAGCGGGACCCCTGTCCTTGTTTAGGTAGCCTAAGTCTTCATATCCCGCGAAGCCGCATCATAATTATTCTGTGCAATTCAAATGTCTCTGGATCAATGAATGAATGAATGATTGATTGATTGATTGAATAAATGATTGATTGAATGATTGATTGATTGATTGATTGATTGATTGATTGATTGATTGATTGATTGATTGATTGATTGATTGATTGATCGATCGTAGGAATTTCCCTTGACCTTCTCTGCGTTGTTCCCTCTCCCCAATTACTAGAAAACCAAATAGTGCTCTAATATATAGTCATCATAACCATCATCGTCGTCGTCATCTTCCTCGTCATCAGTCTCATCACTATTGTTATTAGTCCCAGATTATACTGCACAAGAGTCATCTCTGCCGTGCACGGCATGATCCCAGAAACTATGACGTAACAAATAACGTCACTGATTGTTTTTCCCGAAAGTATCTTTTTATATGTAAACAAACAGGGAGTATAATTCAGTATAATGTGTAAGTATAGGGTCTTATCATATAAGTCGGACACCCTTTTGGTCTGACCGAGGTTACTCCGTAACGGAGCGTCACATCTACATGATGTAAAGTTTATTGGATAGCTTATCATCTCATTCAACTAATGCATTTAGTTAAACCTGGCCAATTCAAAATGAATTTGACCAGGAGTGTGCCAAGTACTGCGAGCTGGCGAAATTTGAGTTTTCGGGTTTTCGGGTAAAGTTGGACACTTTGGTTGGTAAACTCGGACAACATAATATGCTTATAGGATCTTATGTTGTTAGAGTCGGACAATCGATAAACTGACCGATTTTCATCAAGATCTGTGCCAAATTTAATTGTAAGATAACATTGAACATTGAAAATAACTGTAAAATCAAATCAAATGTCAGTACACTAGCCACACTTGCCTACATTTATTGAAAAGATCGCTCTCAGGGCCTAGCATCAGACTAGCATGAAAACCTATAATAGGCCTAGCTGCAAAGCAGACAAACAGAGAAGGCCTATGCCTATATAAAACTCGACTACTTCGGCCTACAAAAACCTATGAAATCTAGATCCATAAAAATGTAAAAAAAGAATAAGAACTTTTCTAATAATAATTATTATCTGAAACATTCCTAACAAGTAAAAAATATCATCAGAGACCCCCATATGTCAACGTTTGAACCACGCTTATTTTACTAAAATTGTCATGCGGATCGTTAACATTGCCATAGCTTATATAGGCCTAGGCATAACGCTACACACAAACCAGTTTCCTATTAGCCTTCAATGTCTCTATTTATTCTTTTTAAACCTTTTTGCCAAATTCAAGCCTTGGTTTGCCTATGAAGCATTAGCGTGAACCTAGTTTTGTCAAAGTCGGACACATCACAGCAGGGTGTAATAATGTTGTCCGACTTTGACACAAGCCTATATGGCAAAGTCGGACAGCAAATAGCTCTAGTTTCAACCATGACACTAATTCAATATCCTTCAAACAAGTTACGCAAACCAGATATTATAATGTAATCCATGTGCTAAAAAGTCAAACTCTTCCTCCTCGGCAATTAAAATTATCATAAACCCTTAACAATGAATGATAGATTTCATTATGACAGCACGCAAAATGCCACGAATCTGACATGTATCGATAGTAATCGACGTCTTAAAATTAAATCAACGATCCCTTGAAGGTTTTGAAGTTTAAATCATTAGATGGACCCTCTGCAAATAAAATCTATGATACTGCCACCTGGTGATCGAAGTCTCGTCTGCGTTGCAGGTCGGAGAAAATTTTGTCCGACTTTACCTGATGTCCGACTTTATGTTAGGTCTCCCTATGATTCGATTCTTGATATCAATTTCTAATTATCGTTTTGTCTAGGAAAATACTGTTTATACTCCACCGCGCTCGGATAAGCATCTGCCATTTAATCAATCGGTTGTATCCATTATAACTTGGTGATACTTAGGCTTATTAGACACGAAAACTGAATATTAACTTTTACATAGGCCTAATAAAATTTATATGACGCATGGCATTCACTTGTTCTCAGAGTTGTTGAATTGCGACTTAGGTTATGTATCTTGGACCTGTCCGACAACCGTTAGAAAAAAACTAACAAGATATTAGGCTACTCTAGCAATAATTATTGTAGGTTGTTTCAAAGCTGAAGATAAAAATAACCAGTGTAGAGACCTTGAGCAAGACCTTCATTTGCAATTGATCGTGCGCTGTAAGCGCGGACACTGCATCGGTTGTGTGCTATAATCGGAACAGCCCGAAGGAACCAAGTAGGCTAACCCTCATATAAAGTTGTTAACCCTACACCAACAAAATGTCAAACGGCCGTCAGAAGGTTTTTCAAAGCTATTGAGTATTGTTTATCTAGCAGCTTCTAGCTGTATAAAATGACAAAATTTATCATTTTTTATTTTTCATTTATCTTGAATAATAATTATGTGTTGGTGCTCTGTTGCTTCATCACTTTCTCATACAGTGATGAACCGTTGTTTGTTGTGTTAGCTTGCGATCGACATACATGATACGACGAACTCATGGGTAAACGGCGAATGTCCTGTGGCTCAGGCAACAAGGCGACTAAACATCAGGGTTAGATCACATCTTCAATCTCTAAAACATTGATCTACGAATCGCATAAAATATTTCTTTCAGACAGACGTTTGTGATTTTGCTACAAAGCGCACTCCTTTATTAACTTGTTGACGTTTTACATTGAGAGCATTGCGTAACTGTAACGCTTCTAAATTGCATAAATAGACTAATCATGCAGGTAGCCTGTGCAATGGTGCATAGAAGCGCACATCTAGATTAGGCTATATTCCTTAAGGCTTAGTCAGTGCATTACCCCGAAATGCCACACTATATATTAGAGAGGATAGGCACCTGTGTGACCAGGCAGACAGATGATTAACCTAATATTCACGACAGTATACGGGAGCACCTCTGAATAGCACCTTGAATGGGCGCTATAAAAAGTGCTCATACATACCTATGTCTGTTTCACTCATATTTGAAAAACCGTAACTTCTAATTGCCTAATGACCACGATCCATAAAAATTTGCATCAAGATTTGAGCATTAAGTTTCACTGAACTGTCCGATGAAAATAAGCGTGGTCTTACTACATTTGTGCAGGCGTTTGCAGCAAATCAATATTATATAGAGTGTAGCCTAATAGCTGGTATTTTAAAATGCTGCACGAGGACCTTATCTTTAACGCAGAATATTAGGCCTACATTAATAGTTATTGTGTGTGCTTTCATAAACAGAAGAAAACAGCAACGGTCGCAGTTATGAAGCATACTATAAACCTCACTTGTTCGTTTGTGTTTTATGCATCGGCATTGTTCTTATGGTTCCTCAATGGTCTGCTGCAGAAGGTTGGTTGACGCGTTGATGCTAAACATTTTTAACTAGTATCTACAGTGTTCTACACGGATCCAGATTTATAGAGAAAAGACATAAAATTGTCGTGTTAAGATTTCTAACTGAGCTGAAACATCTACATGGCTTTTTGTAGCTTTTTATGATTTAAGTTGGATTTTATTCCTTACTTTGGTTGTACTTTTTGGGTTGGCGTGACCACTGCACTGTCAGTGGTAGGCTACATCTTGACCCCATGTCTGTCGATTTTGTTTTGATTGAGCGCCTGAGTATAAGTTGGTTCCGTCGACTTGGCTTTATGGGCGCTAAAGAAATTTCGATATAAAAATTGATCATTAGTCGCCTTCCGCCTTAACCAGGCTTGGGACTGGCACGCCTGATTGCGATGGTCTCTTTTATTAAACCTGTCGTGTTCTTTCTTCAGAGTTGGCAAGGGGTTGCAATCATGTCTGCTGGGAGATGACCGTAAAATCAGACTTAAGCTTCTCCGATGGCATACGTGTACCGACAGTTAAAAGCGAAAAGTCGTGTAAGGATGTCTGTGCCAATGACGAAACATGCATTGGTGCCTACTGGGGAATAGACCCCACTTCGAAAGCTGTCCGCTGCTGGCTCCAAGTGACTGCCGCTGGTGGGGAAGGTTCCTTGTCGTCTGCCAATCACTCGATTCCAGCTAACTGTACAGGTACTTAACCAAAGGCTAAGAAGTTCTCTCCATATTTAGTTCACGCGTTCATATTTTGACAATCTTAAGTAATCGACAGGAAAACCACAATTACGGCTTTTCATTCATTCAATATGATAAGTTGCGATTTTCGTAGGGACCCTGAGCAAATCTTTCCCTCGCAGTTGCTCATGCACTTCCGCGTCAAACCCCGATTGAATGTCCGCGCCGTAATCGGGAGCACCTCTGAGTAGTAATATTCAAGCTTTATAGCGTACATAAATACATTACCTACATAATATTTTGTAAGGCGATATATAAATCATATTTTTGTGCAGCTTCACAAATCGTCGTAGATTCTTTGCATAAGGCAATCGCGCCCATCACATGAAGACTCTGCATGGGTTGGGCTGATGACTCATGGGGGCGTGGCTGATGACTCATGGGAGCGTGGCTGATGACTCATGGGGGCGTGGCTAATTGCTTCTTAATGAGAGGTTGTTGCTGATATAGTACCCGTGCTCACTCCACTACTGTCATGACTACGAACGGTGCAATAGAAATAACTAATTATAGTAAAACACTAATGCTCAGATCCGCTGTTACAGGCCTAGAGCGAAAGTTAGGCTAGATCATCATCATTATTATTATTATTATTATTATTATTATTATTATTATTATTATTATTATTATTATTATTATTATTATTATTATTATTATTATTATTATTATTATTATTATTATTATTATTATTATTATAAATGATCCCTCAGGCTTTAAAATCAATAATAAAAACATTGTTGTTCTGGAGTTAACGGTCATCCTCGTCGGTCAATTGTGCAAAAGTGCCTCGAAATGCAACGGCATTGAACTTCTGCGTGCAAATGGAAAGGCGCTGAAACAAACGTGCCGTCTCCTGCGGATCCCCAGAAACCATGGTCAGACGCCGACCAAGTTCTGACAAGAACTCCCGACCCTGAGCGTTGATGGGGCCTAGAGTCTCCAGTGCCACTGGAATAAAATCATGTGTGGTGGGGATTTCTGCATACTTTGTAGTCTTCTTCTTATTATTATTATTATTATTATTTTATTTATTTATTTAGTTATTTATTATTATTATTATTTTATTTATTTATTATTATTATTATTATTATTATTATTATTATTATTATTATTATTATTATTATTATTATTATTATTATTATTATTATTATTACTATTATTATTATTATTATATGCCTGACATTTAGCTTACTTTTGCTGTTCGACGCAGATGAATGCCTTCCGTACTGCTGGAGACCAAAACAGGTAGATGTTTTGACACTAGGCGGTATTCTTCACGCCAGCGTGACGTCCGAAAACCAGTGCAAGCTGATGTGCAGCGAAGATCACATGTGTGACGGTGCGGATTGGAATAGCAAATCTCCAGCGTGCTATCTTCTGTACACACATCGACGAACAGCGGACGCTGTTTTTCACTGGGAGATCATGAGAAATCTACCCACCAAGTGTTCAAAGAGTAAACAAGCAATCTACTTCCCTGCGGTCTTTTTTCGTTGACGAGTGATTATGTGTTGACACGAGAAATGTTGATAAGTATAATAATAATAATAATAGTAGTAGTAGTAGGGCCTAGTAGTAGTAGTAGTAGTAGTAGTAGTAGTAGTAGTAGTAGTAGTAGTAGTAGTAGTGTAGCAGTAGTAGTGGTGGTGGTGGTGGTGGTGGTGGTGGTGATGGTTGTGGTGGTTGTGGTGGTGGTGGTGGTGGTGGTGGTGGTGGTGGTGGTGGGGTGGTAGTAGTGGTAGTAGTAGTAAGTATAGAATTTACTGCATTTATCTGGGAAATTTTGGCGAAAACAAATTTAAAAGTAGTCATCAGATTTTAAGGCAATTTTGGCGAAAAAACCAAAACGAAAAGGGTCGTAAGATCAGAAGAATTTTTTGCTGCATTTATTTGGAAAGTTTTGGCGAAAAGATTTTTAAAAAGTCATGAGATTTCAGAGTATAGAATTGACTGCATTTATCTGGGAAAGTTAGGCGAAAACACTAAAAAGGAGACAAAGGTCGCCAGAAAATTTCACTTCAAAGGGTATTGTCGATGTCTTGCTAACATGGGCGGAGTTTATCAGAGGCTAGGGGGGATCAGCCCCCCCCAGAAGGCCCAGATTCAACTTTTTTACCATGAAAATGGTATCCTTTTTGGGGTTAGCGCCCTAAGAAGGCCCAGACTCGGGGTTAGCCCCCCCCCCCAAGAACGGAAACCAAACTCCGCCCATGCTGGCTAAGGTCTTGCCGTCCGCCAACGCGGCCGTTTTTTATCGCCTCTCACCACAAGAAATCGGAATTTCCCCCCTCCTCAGCCAAAGAAAGGAATTAGATTTTTAAAAAGACTGACATAGTATCCTCTAACTAGCATCATTATTAATATCTAATGCATACTTCTGATTTTGTTTCTAAGGCGAAGAACTATGCCTGCCGCGTTGTTGGACGAAAGTCACCGCACCAGACCAGACCTTCAGCGACGGACTGCTAAAGAAAGGAGTCAACAACGAGAAAGATTGTAAGGATTTGTGTGGCAACAATGGGACGTGCACAGGTGTCTTCTGGGGCTTCAGCGACACTTCGAATGCTGACGCCTGCTACATGCAGATGCCTGCTGGCGGAGAAACCGCATCGTTGACTAAGGTCACCCACTGGGCTTTATCCAACTGTACAGGTAGTCAAATTGAAGTCAATTATTGATTCTGAGGGAAATGTTTAGCATTTATCAGTGAGATATAATGTTTGTTTCTATTAAGCCGTCGTCATTTGATGGAAAGTGATGAATCTGATGTTATGTGTTTGTAATTTCTAATTTATAATTTTTATTTTATAATTTTTATTTTATAATTTTATTTTTTAACCTTTTTAATTTTTCTAATTTTTTAGCTTTCATTTTATAATTTTTATTTCATAATTTTTATCTTATTATTTTTATTTTACAATTTTTATTTTAGAATTTGTAATTTATAATTTTCATTTTATAATTTTTATTTTAGAATTTTTATTTTAGAATTTTTATCTCATAATTTTTATTTTAGAATTTTTATTTTAAATTTCTATTTTGTTTAACTGCAGACGACTGCATGCCGTTCTGTTGGTTGCCAAAATTCGATCACGTTCAAACAGCCGGAGGTTTAGCACGGCCTGGTATTGAAGACGAGAATCAATGTAAGGTGCTGTGCTCTTACGACAAGGAATGCAAAGGCTTAGACTGGAATGTGACCGGTCACTCTTGCTGGGTTCTTCACGAACTTAAACTGAAGGTGAAGCCAACTACGGACCCAGTACATCACTGGGAAATCGAAAGAAATCTTCCGATGGTCTGCTCCAGTGGTACGCTCACAATTTTATTCTAATTATGTTCTGTTGGCCAACAATTAGTGCTGTAGGCCACTTGTACATTTTAGTGCAAGTATCGAAGTCTAGGGTATGGTATACGCGAACAATCTGAAGCGCTGTGTTAGACAATGTGTTGCTATTGCATTGTCTTGACTATCTATTGATTGATTGATTGATTGATTGGTTGATTGATTGATTGATTGGTTAATTGATTGGTTGGTTGATTGATTGACTGACTGACTGACTGACTGATTGATTGATTGATTGATTGATTGATTGATTGATTGATTGATTGATTGATCTACTTCGATGATGCGCTGGACCTCTGCTCGACAGAATGTGCAAATGTATACTCAAATTAGTCAAATTAGATGATACAGTGTGTTGGCGACACAGCTCTCAATAGCCTATTGGTTGTATTATGAATCATCATATACGGTATTTATAATCAATCGATGCACGACGTTAGGCGATCCTGTATTTCTTCGGTAATTGTAATCGACTTGTTTTGTTTTTCAAATCACAACCAGAGTCTGCTGTTGTGAGCACCTTACCTCCGGAAAGTGAAAACGTAACTAGCAACGAGACAGGTGCTGAAAATGAAGGTGACACTGAAATTGAGGTTCCTTCTGAAGGCGAGAATGAAACAGAGACAGACAGGGTCAAAGAAGGTGATGAAGGCGGTGAAGGTGGGGAAGAAGAGGAGTACGGTGGCGATGCAGAGACTGGCGAAAGTGCTGCTGAAAAAGTGGAAGAGAAAGAGGACGAAGAATGCCCAACCTACATGCAAGGTATTTATCACAAATCATCGTAAGAATGCCATACCCAAACCTGGCAATCCCATAATGGGCTGGTAATATAAGAATTGGGTTGCGATCTCAGAATTTGGTGGTAATCTCAGAATTGGGTGGTAATCTCAGAATTGGGTGGTAATCTCAGAATTGGGTGGTAATCTCAGAATTGGGTGGTAATGTCAGAATTGGGTGGTAATCTCAGAATTGGGTGGTAATCTCAGAATTGGGTGGTAGGCTAATCTCAGATTGGCGGTTTCTATCTCAGAATTGGGTGGTAATCTCAGAATGGCGGTTTCTATCTCAGAATTGGGTGGTAATCTCAGAATGGCGGTTTCTATCTCAGAATGGGGTGGTAATCTCAGAATGGGGTGGCAATCATAATCCACCAATCGTTGAGAGATTTGGGGTCGGCTGGGCACCAATTAGCATAGTCCCCCTTGAAGAAGCGCTATATAAATTCTTGAATGAACGACTGTTTGAATGATTTGGCTTGGTTTGCAACAAACGGTCAACTATTCATGTACTTGCCGTGCCTGACTATGGCAAAACTTCGTCTTCTAGTTAGGCCTAGGCTACGTATATCAGAGTTGCCAGACACAAAAAACACATAAATTATTATGTACTCGCGTTACATTTCACGCTGTCTTTTTGATGATTGTTTCAGGGATAGTGACACTGGCTATCTTGATGATTGTTTCAGGGATAATTACGCTGGCTGTCTTGATGGCCATCTGTGTGCTGATTATAGTCGGTCTCGTCACGTACATAGTCTCAAGAACACGGCCTGACCCAGACCGAGGCGACAAACCACTTACCAGAAGTCAGCACGCCTTTAAAAGCTACCAGAGTATCCTGGTAATTATTCAACTGAGTTTCTCTGAGTTCATTGATGGCAGTTTGTTAAAATTTAATCATTTCTTTGGTTGAGATTCTCGAAAGCTAAAATTTAAAGAAAAGGTTTCTGAGGTGATCATCTTTTAGCAGTTTTGAATTTACTTTCTATAAAGAATTCTTTCGTTAAATCAAATTTGTTTTTAAGCAGTTTCGTTAGTGAATTTTTGTTAGCTTAGTCAAATGAGATGAAACGACTGGTCCAAACTTTTGAAGACCATTGAATTTTTTAATACCATTAAACTTTCTAAGAGCATTAAACTTTTTAAGACCATTAAACTTTCTAAGACCATTAAACTGTTTAAGACCATTAAACTTTTTAAGACCATTAAACTTTCTAAGGCCATTAAACTTTTTAAGACCATTAAACTTTTTAAGACCATTGAACTTTTTAAGACCATTAAACTTTCTAATACCTTTAAACTTTTTAAGATCATGAAACTTTTTAAGATCATTCATTTCAGAAATCTTATCTTTTAGTCGTTTTGAGACCAGTAAAACTTTTTTTTATAACGAATGATCTCCTCTGAAAATATTCTGTTTCCGAATTTCAGAGATTTGGCGGTCCAGGTTCCCCCACAGGTTCCTCCGAAGGTTCCTCCGCAGGTTCCCCAGCTGGTTCCCCAGCTGGTTCCACCGGAGGTTCCGCAGCTGGTTCACGAAGAGGTTCCGCAGCTGGTACACCAAGAGGTTCCGCAGCTGGTACACCAAGAGGTTCCGCAGCTGGTACACCAAGAGGTTCCACCGCAAGTTCTTACGCAAGTTCTCGCGCACGTCGATAGGCACGTGTTGGTCAATTCCAAGTGAAACCGATTGGCTGGCTGGCTTCCTCCAAGCGAGACTCTGTACTGCACAATCTTGTTAGAATTCGCTAAGAGATTCTTTTAAAAGTTTAACCATTTTCAAAACTTACATTTCATTTTCTACTGTAAAGTGTAATGTGATTAAAAACTGAGTTCATTGAATTTCGTCCAATGTGCCGACCAGCATTTATAAAAACGTCCGCGCCAGAGATGTGCGTTTTACTTAGCCTACATAACAAGTATCATGAACAGCAAGATGACATTGGCTAACCTGGCAAATGTGCTTGTGTTATTGGTGAAACTTTTGTTGTTAAAACCGTTATTGATGATAGCGTTCCGTGAATTTTTTGTCACGACTTAACACGCGAATCTTGCTTTCTGTTTTCAATGATAAAGAAGAAGAAGAAAAAGTTAAATCCTAGTTTCAGGTTAGCTAAGTTGAGAAGAGGTTGCTGCTAGTCTGCTAGACGCCTTTAAATAATTTCACGATAATGTCTGACAAAAGAAAAAATTTAAGCCTCCGTCAGTCCATCAAACTTGATACTGTTATTCAATCGTTGGTGGGGATAATGGCAAAAAATGTTCGCAGACATCGACAAAACAAATCCTTACCATAGTTCAGGTTATACGGTATAGGCCTACCATTGATAGATTGCCATGCTTGAGTGCAATTCATTTACTCGAATTAACTCTCTTTCAACCTGTAGTTAGCATGCTTCTTACGCTTATGTCCAGTTAAGTCGGTTCCTATGTCCAATTGAGTCGGTTCTTATGTGCAGTTAAGTCGGTTTTTATGTCCAGTTAAGTCAGTTCTCCATCGTCCTAGACTTCCTCCGATTCCGCATCTTCTGCTCCCGGAAGTTCCGACGAATTGCTCTGCATTCGACTTCAAACCACAGAGATGACGATCGGCATAGAATTCCTACTTTGTACGGGTACATAGAGTAGTGACTTCTTAGTAGTCCTCTTGAAGAGTCTCTTTAGAAATTAAGAAATGAATGAGTCAACGAATGAATGAATGAATGGATGAATAAATTGAACGAATTACTGAATGGATTGATGACTGAGTGACTGAATGAATGAATAGATGAATGAATGACTGAATGACTGACTTATTAAATGACTGAATGAATGACTGAATGAATGGCTGAATGACTGAATGACTGAATAAACGACTGAGTGAATGAATAAACCAGTCGTGAGACCAAGACGCATAAAGCCGTAATAATAGGCTACTCGAGAGAGTTAAGAGGCGTATTTTAGGAGGAATTTCAGGCTCAACTCCAAAAACCATAGATTATTTCCGATTTGTTTAGAAACCAGGTTTATTCTGTAGGTCTTTTGCCTATTTTGCGACCACTGGAGACAGTAAAATTGAAACCATCTGAAATTTTGGTTGCCAGACCTCTGCAATAGACGTTTAGCCTATTTTCAGATCCGTCTGAACACTAAAAGCTTAGAAGTAGGCCCTAATTTATTTCAATGATGGTCGTATTTGAAATTAGTTTGATATTGTTGAGGCCTACAACTGAGAGTCAGAAACGGAGGAGCCAATTTGTTATATGGGTGATTTTGCAATGTTAAAGATTTATTTAGTGAGGCTAGGTGAGAGATAAGTTTATCTTTAAAGTCTTCAAAGGCAGAATATTTTCATGTCTTTCGAAGATTGGGGAGACATTGCGACTTTGACTATAGGCCTAATGCTTATTGGTCGGTTTACTCTGCTTTTAACTCTGGTTCTCTTTTTTCACTCCAATAAAAATTCACTGGGAGTAATCTAGAAGCTTCTGAATGTTTCATATTTATTTCAGTGCACCAATTCCTGCAGTTTAAACCTAGTTGGAAGCCTTAGGTTAACAGTTAAGTTTGGTTTCATCAATAACAAATCTTTATTCGACGCATGTCTGCTGTGCGTGTTATGATGATCACATTAGTTCTGACGTCATAAATTACGTCACTGATTGTGCTCTATTAATAAAGCTCTCTACTCATAGAGTTTATATGTAAACAAACAGGGAGTAAAATTTCATTATAACCTGTGAGTAATTTTATTACCTGCTCATCAATATAAAATATTATTATGTTTCAATTAACGTTTAGTTTTGTATTAACTTAAGATCGGCGTTTGGTTCGGAATACACTATTTTTACTGCGACAGCCGTTTGGAATTTTAAAATATGTCATTAAGAAAATGCCTATAGGGACTATACTTAGGATCTATAATTTCCTTCTAACATCTATAGTCCAAATAGCCTACCGTTTACACAGATGACTGGAATTTTTTTTATAAAACCTCGCTGTACACATTTTTCACTTTAATCGGGGGAAGGGGTAGCCTTTTTCCACTCTACCTGGTCGCTCTGCCCTCCGTTCGGCTGCCAATGGCCTTCTTGTTGTTCCTCGCATGCGTGGAGCTACTGCCCAATCTAGAAGCTTTGCTTATGTTGGTCCTTCTTGATGGAATCGCCTCCCTCACAAGCTACGACTTGAGGTCCTTGGTCTCTCTGTTCCCCTGTTTCGTAAACGCCTGAAAACTATACTATTTGTTAGTGGGAGTACTAAATTGGTTCGGGAGCGCTACTGATTCTGTGAGCGGCGCTTTATACGTGTTCGATTAGCCTACAATTACAATTACAATCAAGAGTAACACCCAGAGGATGAACTATGAGCATTGAACCACAGCGTTATGGGGAGAGCATGGGGGAAAGGCGAAGCGTGCCACCGTGTGAGCGCGTAGAACTGTAAATACAGTAACATGATAACATGGATCGATCTGCCCATGAAGATCCTGGGAAATACTGGTAGGAGAGAGGGGAAGAGAGCAGAGAGGAGAGGATTGTATATTATAATTATAACCTTAGAGCGAATCTAAAATGTCCACTGTAAAAATACAAGCAAAACACAAATACTTGATCGCGAAATATGTAATCGGCAGCTTTCTAACGAGTAAATTATAGCCATCAATGTTTCGTGTCACTGATTACAAGCTTAGCAATTACAAGTGTGGCGTTATCGTAAAATGAGTCTAGGAGCAATATTATTGGTAATTGGGTTCTCCATGTTAACTTGCAGTATTTACAACACTGCAGCTTAGGCCTACACTTCTTCTCAACAGCCTGGAATCTTTGTTATTTTTCATATTATAGCGTGCGTTATGTTATAGTACTAGAATACATCTCACCAATTGTAACGCTATGAAATATGTTATTTCTTTCAGTCTGGCTGACTGGATTGATCAAGACAAGAGAGTTTCTTGTCAGGATCTACATTTCTTTCGATTGAGAATTCTATCGGATTTTCATTTTTGGGAACCCTTTTATACTCTCTGTTTGTTTTATTTACGATTCGGCAATCTGGAGCCGAAACCGTCGGCAAACCCAGTCTATGTTGAAAGGAGGAACTGGCAGTGCCGAAAATACTAAAGTAACCGTGTTTCTGTTCAAATTAATGCAATACGGATTGCAGCACAAAATAATAGGCTAGCTTACATCGCAGTTAAAGAAATTACAGAAATATTTGCAAAATAGTTTAGATGACAATGACATACGATAACCTAGCCAACACAATTTTATTCGCATATCTGATAAAGTAAGGCGACAACAATACAGAATATATATTTTTCAAGCGCTCAGGGAAAGAGACAGAGAATAATCAAGGGGTCTAAGGTAGCTTGGCGAGGTGGGTCTATTCTAAAAATTTGGACAGGCTACAAGGGAGTAACTCAACCTGCGATACCTGAAAATGCTCGCCGTTTTGTCTTGCGAGGTATTATAGCATGGTAGGCCAACAAGTTGGATGCTACTGGAATAACCTGTTGGATGTACGTGACCTTCAAATTTATTTTTGGCAAATCCTTAAAACCGGTGTAAATTCAAAGGTTGTCATGACTTTTTGAGTTCAAATAATTATTCGTTATCTCCATAGCTACTAGAACGAAAAATACTGCTACTGATAGCATAATATTCTACACATTTTATGCATGGTTAATTGCTGCATTGTGTTTTGTATTATAAACTTGTGTTTTGTATTATAAATTGATGTTGGTTATCATAGGCTGTGAGCAACAACATCGGTCGGTCTCATGGATGGACGGCGACTTATCTGCAGTTCAAGCAACAAAACGAATAACCATCACGGTTAGAAAATATTCAATTAATAAAACGTTGATCCATTTCGGTTCAAAAAATGTCATTCACTTAGGCCTA
This sequence comes from Lumbricus rubellus, assembly GCA_945859605.1. Classification (NCBI taxonomy): domain Eukaryota; kingdom Metazoa; phylum Annelida; class Clitellata; order Crassiclitellata; family Lumbricidae; genus Lumbricus; species Lumbricus rubellus. The sequence goes on along the minus strand of OX243826.1, from coordinate 19,226,246 downwards.
TAGCACGCCTGTTGGCTGCGTTGTAAGGCGTCCTTGCAACGGAACGGTTGTGTTACGGCGCCATTGTAATAATATTATCGTTGTTATTGTTATTCAACGGACACGTCTTGTTATTCCAGGTTCATTTTAAAAGGTGTAGGCTACTATTTATTTGTTGACCTTTGGCTTTGAAAGTAACAAATAACTGTGCGATGGGGTCAGCTACGTGTTGAGCTTCTTTGTCTCTCTTTTCCCTGTTTCGTAAACGCCTGAAGACTATTATAGCCTACTATCTGTTAGCGGGAGCTGGGAGCACTAACTTGGGTCGGGAGCGCTATTGAATCTGTGAGCGGCGCTTTATAAGTGTATTGTTTTTTTCTCATTTAAGTGGATAAAATAACTTTTTCCTAAACCAATGGTGGGTTTAACTCCTTAAACCCCCTTTTGTCTACGGAACTATATTTGGGCTCGTGTTTGAAAGACTCCGACGCTTCTTACTGTGAGCTACGACAACAGATATTTTGTCAGGATACTGAACCACAAGTTGCGCTTCAGAGGAACAGACGGCACTACAGTGAAACGTAGCCTATGGTAAAAACGTTTTACGACCGTGAAACATAAGCCTTGCCAAAAATGAATATCAGAAATGTCGATTACAATATTATACGTTGCATTTTTAAATGTTGTCTGCCGTACCATTATGTGAAGATTTCATCCATTACGTTGAATGCTCAAGTAATAGTTACTCTGTATGCATTGAAGAACAGAAGAAAATAGATTCAGCGGCAGGCATGAAAGACACAAAACATCTCGCCTGTTGCTATGCGCCTTATGCATCAGCATTGCTCTCGCTCTACCTCAGCTGACTTCAGCAAGAGGTTGGTGAATAGTTATTTTGGTGACTTCAGAGAAGCACCGTACTCTTACTTAGCGAGAACAAAGCCAGAAATCAAATGTCATCATAAACGTCGTCGTCGTCATCATCATCATCATCATCGTCAACATCATAATTATCATCAACATCAGCATCATCATTATCAGCAGCAGCAGCATCACCATCAGCATCAGTGTTGTCACCATCATCATCATCATTATCATCATCATCATCATCATCGTCGTCATCATCATCATCATCATCATCATCATCATAATCATCATCATCATCGTCATCATCATCATCATCATCATCATCATCATCATCATCATAATCATAATCATCATCGTGATTTTCATCATCATCATCATCATCATCATTATCATCATCATCATCATCATCATCATCATCATCATCATCATCATCATCATCATCATCATCATCATCATAATCATCATCGTGATTTTCATCATCATCATCATAATCATCATAATCATCATCATCATCATCATCATCATCATCATCATCATAATCATCATAATCATCATCGTGATTTTCATCATCATCATCGTCGTCATCATCATCATCATCATCATCATCATCATCATCGCCGCTGGAGCAACCCTGCCTCGTTGCTCTCGTATTCCAACGTCTATCTAAGTGGTAAAAATTGCTTAGCAGATGGACCTGCACGGATACGTCGGATAGATTCTCATATTTCAACATATTATTTTGCTCCTGTAACAACATAATCGGTATAAAACGTTTTGAAAACTTCCTCACATGATAATGCTTGGATGCATGATCACAGTTTTGTTGTCCGTTGTGATTCTAAGCATTTGACTGTATTTCACTTGTTACAGTTTTATAGATTTTAACTCATCATCACTGACCAGATGAGTGATCTCGCCTGCGCTTCGTTTCAATGAAATCGCTCATTATTTATGATTTTAATTTGTTTAATCCACTTTTTCTAACTCAATACGAGAGAAAATAAAATGATGTCTTTTTGTTAAATCATTAATTTTGTAGAACACAGACGTGCGGAATCCGAAGCTAAGAAAGACGAGCCTGCCAAGACCGAACGTGGCAAAACTGAAGGTGGCATGGGTGAAGGTGGCAAGGCTGGAGGTGGCAAGGGCGAAGGTGGCATGGGTGAAGGTGGCAAGGGTAAAGGTGGCAAGGGTGAAGGTGGCAAGGGTGAAGGTGGCATGGGTGAAGGTGGCAAGAGTAAAGGTGGCAAGGGTGAAGGTGGCAAGGGTGAAGGTGGCAAGGGTGAAGGTGGCATGGGTGAAGGTGGCAAGGGTGAAGGTGGCAAGGGTGAAGGCGGCAAGGGTGAAGGAGGCAAGGCTGAAGGAGCCAAAAATGAGGGTGAAAAAACCGAAGGTGGAAAAACCGAAGGTGAAAAAACTGAGGGTGCTGCCAATAGCGAAACGGCGTCTAACGAAACTCTGACTAACGAGGGCAATGAAACTCTGGTTAATGAAACGATTCCTGAAGAGCCGATGGCTAACGAGACTGCCACTAACGAAACGGAAATTACAGGTTTGACATTCGACGAAACTGTGTCTACGGTTTCTAGTTCGTTTTTTGTTTTGATTTGTTTTTGGGGGAATTAGAATTGCGATGGTCAAATATTGCAGCATGCACGATGACACTCACTGTCTGATAAGTAACCCTTTAATTACCAGCGTGTACTAGAATGCATTGAAAACATGTGTAGCTGGTCGTTAAATGGTTAATCTAAATAGCATAGCGACGAATTTTAAATTCATAAACATTAACTGCTATAGAAACGAGTAATAGCGAAATTTTTGGGGATGGCCACATTGGTTTCTATAATAAACAAGGCCATAGCTAGGGGGTGTTTTGGGTGTTTGAACACCTCCCGAATTAAAACAATTCTAACATGAAATGATGCATTTACTAAAAGAATCATGATTTAAGGACTAAGGGGATTTCATTAGTCGTGACATTTCACAATAGATTAAGTCATCCTCCAAACCCCTTGGGTCGTTGATTCGGTTGTTTGTCGGCATGTTCAAAGTCGAATAAACACCCCGAAACAACATCCTGGCTTCGGCCTCAATAATACACATCCTTGTGAATGGTTTAACTCTTTAGCGACCAGCTACACTTATTTTCAATGGAATTTAGTGCACGCTGGTCATTAAAGGGTTAAGATCTTAATAATCGCAAAGTCGGCGAAATAATTTATGCAGCAGTGCAAGGCGTCATCTGTCGGTGATGCTGTTTTTACCAATGCCACCTAGCGACTTAATAATGAGATCGATCCCGCGTAGTCTACATGCTAATGTTCTGTTCTGCGTGCCAAAGTGTTACCATTAATCTACTCCCCCTCAAATATGACAACCATGGGACGAGTATTTCAGAACAACTGTGTGAAAAGTGCAACACATTTGAATGAATCGAATGAATTTATTTATTGCACATAAAAGTATAGGCCTAACAGTAAATATAATAAAGCTGTACTATCAACATGTATAAATTAGCATGTACATTATATAAGTAGCCTATTTATTGATATACGTGTAGGCTATGTTTCGGAGAGAATAAAATGTTTAAAACTTATTGGTTATAGGATAGAATACAGCACTAGTCTTTCTTAGAATTTCAAATTAAAACGGTGCTCAAACAACTGAACAGACAAACAACTGAAGAGATGCTGAACAGTAAAAACAATTAGCCTACCTTGATCACTCATAAATGGATAGTTTAATTAAGACCTTTTAACTAAAACAGGCCATTAATGCATTCTTTCAAGGCTCTCGTGTATTGTGTTGTTTTTATTCAAACGTTGCAGGCCTGTGTCCTAATCACTGCTGGGAGAAAGCTGCAACATCTCAGGACATAACCTTCGAAGACGGACTACACAGGCCAGAAATTCTCAACGAAACGGGGTGCAAGCAAGCTTGCGCGAATAACGAAACGTGCATTGGCTCCTTCTGGGGTTTCCACGCCAATTCTTCAACCATCACCTGTTTCCTTCAAGTTCACAGCGAAGGGTCGAGTGGCTCCCTGTCAAATGCTGACCAGTGGACTTTCAATAACTGTTCAGGTATTCCAAATATACCATCACTTTTCACATGTTTAATTTCAGACGGCTGTTTAAGTGCAGCAAAGAACTCGTTTGATTTTAATTTTCCTCTTAAATTTGAGAGCATTCGAGGTCTTGCTAATAAAGCTATTTTATGCAAAGCTGTACAAGTAGAGGTCTGTTTCATGTAAGCTATCCTAGGCCTGTATCTCATAGTTAGCCAACAGCTCGCATAATAATTATCGTTTGGTTATAAGCCAATATTTTATGAAATAAAAAGTCCAGGTATTGATCATCAGTTTTTCAAACTGACTTTGTGCGAATAAGGCTATAAAGCAAAGTTGTACAAGTAGATGTATGTATCGCGGTTATCTTGTAAGCTGTCTTATATATCCCATAGTTAGCCTACAGCTCGTAATTTATCGTTGGGCTATAAGTCAACCTTCCATGAATCAAAAGTCCAGGTAACGATCATCAGTTTTCGCACTGCTTCGGTGCGAATATTTGACTTCGTAATGATCGAGCGTGCAAAAAAACAATGCCAGGGTCGTTGTATATAGGCTACGGATTGAGTCGCAATAGCTTCAGGTATTGCTAAACCTTTGCACATTCTACTTTTCATCATATTTAACGCAATGCAAGGTAAAATAATATTAATCGTCAGTTTTTCTACTGATGCAAAAACCTTCCTGCCTTAATTAAGGTCGGCGTATAAATGATTATTGATCAGTTGTTAAAAGATCATTGTGGGGCGCGGTGGCGTAGTGGGTATGTTCGTCGCCGAAGGGTTGCAGGTTCGAATCCACCTCAAGTCGCCGCGTAGGGACCTTGGGCAAGTCCTTCACTCGCAATTGCTCAGCGCTTCGGCGTGAAACTCCGATGCAGTGTCCGCTCTGCAGTCGGGAGCGCCTCTGAGTAGAACTCGAAGGGGTGCTATAACAAGTGCACATACAAACAATAATTAAGCTTATTATACACTTTCATTTCATTTTGGCCTAAAGACGAATGCTCTCCGTACTGCTGGGAAGAAAAAACGGAGAATGTTCAGACGCTTGGCGGCCTTTTTAAAACGGACGTGGCTTCCGAGGAACAATGCAAATCCTTATGCACCGATGATCACCTTTGTGATGGCGCAGATTGGAATCCGGCGAACGCATCTTGCTGGCTTCTCTACAACCACAAACGAACAGAGGATCCAGTTAATCACTGGGAAATCGTGCGGAACCTATCGAGGTCCTGCACTAAGAGTAAGCTCGAAACTTAGATTTATTAATACCGATTCTCTTATTATTATTTTTTTGCGTATTATTATTATCATTATTATTTTTATTTTATTTTATTTTATTATTTTTTAAAAATAATTTTTAAATTTTTTGAAAAAATTTAAAAATTATTAATATTATTATTATTATTATTATTATTATTATTATTATTATTATTATTATTATTATTATTATTATTATTATTACAAGGGCACACCGAAATGTGAATCTGAGGCGCGTTCATGGGCGCCCGCAGACATTTGGGCAGGAGGGGTCAAAACACGACGGTCAAAGTTTAAAAATTGTAGCAATAGGTCAAAAAAGCAAAGCAGGAGTTAAAAACATGCATGGGTGTTTTTCATACAGGTTTCTTGCTGAAATGTTCCAATATGAATTGTTTATTTTTGCAAAGAAAATTGTTTAAAAAAATCGAAAAGTATTAGGTAAAAGTAGGTTTTTAAAATCTTGAATGCGAAGAAATTTGTCATAAACCCCAAAAGTAGTAGGCCTAGTTCGAAAAATTGGCTTCAATTTTTTAGGGGGGGGCAAGTGCCTCTCTTGCCTCTATGTGCGGGCGCCCATGGGCTCGTTCTACCTTGCTGAGTCCTGCTGGCTAAGACTACGTTTTAAAACTAAGAATATCGAGGACGGCTGCCAATTATATAGAATGTCTGGAGTGACAAGGATTTTGAACCCCGGATTTTTACGATTGACTGTCACGCAGGGCTCGTGAATAAGCTGGTGCCCTGCGCTTGGCGTTCGACATTAGATTCTTACTATTAAAACTTAAAAGGAAAACTAAAATCTTATCTTCTACTGAAAAGTGTGAAGCGTGATTTATATGGTGTCAGCAAGAGATTGTTTCTGTTTAGGCGACGATCAGTGCACGCCACGTTGTTGGAACAAAACTCAAGTGAAGGAGTTAAGCGTCAAAGACGCGTTGGCCGTTGACGACGAAGAAACGGCGGCTAGCTGCAAGGAACTGTGTGGCAACAACCAGACATGCATCGGCGTGTACTGGGTGGGTAACAGCACTGGTTCCAACCGCAGCACTTGCTGGTTTCAGATGCCTTTCGAGATTACCACCGAAGCAAAAGCCCTGTCGGACGTCACGTTCTGGAGAATGTCTAACTGTACAGGTACGATGAATGTTTACACTGCTTAGCTGCTGTTTTTTGCAAACGTATCAAGTCTGATAATGTTTAGTTTCAAATTCTGCTGTATATAAAATATATATTACATTTCACTCTATACTTGGACAGACCTGCAGGCGAGACTTGTGCTCTATTGAGGCCCTCTTTCCCTTCTTTTCAGTTTGTCTAATAATAATGATTATTTTGTTTTACTCTACGATAGAAACTTTTAATATTAAGCAACAGAATTTGTGGTGATGGTTAGCACTTAAGAATAGAATGAATCGAGCAAAAACGGATTTAAACATCGAAACTGTAGTTTCATCCCTGTTCTGCATGATAAGCCTACTCCTAAAACAACTGGAATGACCTCTCCCCCAAACCTCCATCTCCTCCACCTGACCAGTCAATCTTTATTTCTCAAGTCCCTTAAATCTTTTTTCTTTAGTCGTGGCTGGGCTGGGAGCACCTCTGAGTAGTTTCTTGAAGAGGCGCTATATAAATTCTAATAATGAATGAATGAATGAATGAATGAATCGTCCAAACAGAGAGCTGTAAGTAAAATTTGCTGTAAATTTCTTACACGATACGGAATTGCCATCCTTGGTCAAACACCGAGACTCATACTGATACCAGACTCATGGACTCCAGCGTTATGTAAAATTACAAGACCATAACAGTCATCTTCTGTTGCGTTTCCTACAGACGATTGCCTTCCGTACTGCTGGTTGCCCAAATTTGAGCACATTCAGACGAGTGGCGGCACTCTTCAGAATGCCAAGTTCGTGGAGAACGAATGTAAACTGCTCTGTGCCAATGACCATACGTGCATCGGCGTAGACTGGAGCCCCACGGATCCGTCCTGTTGGATTCTGCACCAAAGTCCTCTTGTAATTAGTCCTACCTCAGATCCCATACATCACTGGGAAATACAGAAAAATCTGCCGATGGTCTGCAACGTTGGTAAGTTAGAATTTTAGTCTGATTTCAATCTATCAAACCAGATATAATTCATTCATTCATTCATTATATGCATTTACATAGCGCCTCTTCAAGGGGACTACTCAGAGGCGCTCCCAACCTCAACGCGGCCAAATAAAACTGTCTTAAGATGAGAGTGGAAAGCCTGAGAAAGATTTTCACAGAGAGAGCGGAGGGTCGGAGGAAGACCATTCCAGGTAATATATATCCAGAAGGGTGTAGGCTAAGTCCCGCCGCCAGTGCAGCTGGCAATTGCCGTGTGTGGCTCCATATGCAGTGATGGCACTAAACTAATTTTGGTATGTTGAACAATAATTATTTCCAAACTAAAATTTTTAAGAAATGTTTAACCGAAAGTTAGCAACCTGTAGGCTGTTTTTGAAAATAAGTTAACTAGACTAAAAAGACTTAGTTGAACAAATTAAACTTTCTAAAATGAAAGAAAACTTTTTGGCACACTTGAAGCATAATTAATTATTCACAATTTCACAACAACAGACGTCAGATGCCCTGTAACAATGCAGAGAGAGACAGACAGAGACAGGACTCTGAAGCGCACGAGTAGGCTAATTGCGAGCGAAGGACTTCCCCCAGGCCTCTACGCGGCGGCTTGAGGTGGATTCTAACATGAAACCCTCCGACTCCAAGGCACCGAATCCACCACTACACCGCCGCGCCCCACAATTTGAATTGCCTCTGAATGTATTAATATGTTCGCTTTCATTTTTCACTCGTTTCCGGAAGAGGAAGAAGAGAAACCAACAGAAGCACCGGCAGAGCCGGAACCCCCGAACGAGACAGAAGCGCCAGCTGAAGAAGAAGAAGAACCCGTCGAGAAAGGTGAACCTGAAACTGGTCAAAGCACTGTTACGACGGAACATCCACTCCACTGCCCAAACTATATGATAGGTATGACAAGTCTCATCATTTAGTAGATTCTTTAAAAAAATTAATTTGTTTATCTTAAAGAGATTGCTTCTCTGATCTTTTCTCTGTTTAAATCTGACCGTAATCGTAACCGTAACGTTGTAAAGCTCCACTGAAGAGCTAAATGCAGGGCACCAGCTTATTGACAAGGGGTTGTCCAACGGGGAGTCCGAAAGTGGTCCGCGTCCGGTTTCCGGAGTGGATATCAAGACGGGTGGCGTTTCTGAAGCGCTAATGTTACTAATTATACACAAAGTGAAACTGAGAAATTGACATAATTATAGAAACCTCTGTAAAAACCATGCTCTTAATTTTCCGCTTTGCATTTTCAAGCTCTTGCTAAAAATAATTGACCGTGACCTTTGTGTTTTGCCCCTCCTGCAAAAATTCTGCGGGCGCCCATGCTCTAAACGGCAAAGAAAATAAGTTCGTGGTAAAGAGATTATTGTGGCAGTTTGTTTACTTTAAATGATTGTATTCTTACTGATTTCAGGGATAATCACGATGACATCGATGTCTGCAGTTTGCCTTCTCATCATAATCTGTCTCATCGCGTTCATAATTTCAAGAATTGTACGCGAGGAAGAAAAAAGCGCCGGATACGAGGTAATATAAATTAGGTTTCGTAATCCATCAGCATCAGATTGTTAAATAGAACCATGAACGATCAGGATAATGTAGAATTGTAGATAATGCTGGCAGGGATGATCTTCTTTTAACGGATCTAATCTACGTTTAAATTGCACCATAATTATTTGAAGAGCTTCTGAGTAGATAGTACTAGATACTCTTGAAAGGCCCTATGTAAATCTCTGAATCTCTTAAATGAAGATCAGTCTGATGGGAACAGGACAATACCCCCCCGGACAAAACCCCCCGGACAAAACCCCCCGGACAAAACCCCCCTGGACAAAACCCCCCGGTATATAACCCCCCCCGGACAAAACCCCCCCACTCACATACATACATACATACATACATACATACATACATACATGCATACATACAACATACAAATATGCACACAAACATTCATGCATGAATACGCACATATTTGACAATTATTTGTATGTGTTTATGTATGTATGTATATATGTACGTATGTATGCATGTATGTGCGCATGTATATATGCATGCATGTATTATGTGTATGTGTGCATGTATACATGCGTGCATTTAAACATGCGCACATACATGCATACCTACGTATTTGTATGTATGTATGTATGTATGTATGTATGTATGTATGTATGTATGTATGTATGTATGTATGTATGTATGTATGTATGTATGTATGTATGTATGTATGTATGTATGTATCTATGTATGTATGTATGTATGTATCTATGTATGTATGTATGTATGTATGTATGTATGTATGTATGTATGTATGTATGTATGTATGTATGTATGTATGTATGTATGTATGTATGTATGTATGTATGAATGTATGTATGTATGTATGTATGTATGTATGCATGTAAGTATGTTTGCATGTGAGTGGGGGGGTTTTGTCCGGGGGGGTTTTATACCGGGGGGTTTTTTCCGGGGGGGTTTTGTCCGGGGGGTTTTGTCCGGGGGGTTTTGTCCGGGGGGGTATTGTCCTAGACCCCAGTCTGATGTAGTCAACACAACCAAAAGTCCTTTTAGGATTAAATTTTAGGCGCTTCTTTTCTTACTGCGTTTGGAAAGTAACACATCATTTAAAACTAGGATCTGTGTGCGGCGAGTTTGGAAAGGATCTTTAAACTATGATAAGAGAAGAAAAGTCGGATTGGACATGAAGAGCATTCATACAGTTGATGCAGTGATAGCATAATTATGCACATACTATTTTGACTGATCTGAAGAAGCATTTCAAAAGAATGAGCCAACAAGTTGCTCTCACGTTGATTCACACTGAAGTCTGTGAGCAATTATACTTGTAAACTGAAAGATCACTAGACGCAAATGAGTTTAAAAGCCTTCAATATTCGGTTCGACTAAGAGGTTCATGAAAATCTCTTAATTGTTTCACTTCATACGCCCCATCAAAGCATAGGCCTAATCTTCGATTTTGATTTGAAGAACTCAGCTACAGCAGATCTGCTGTTTGTCAGCCCTTCATCTGGGACAAACTACGAAATCTAAATAAGTAGGCTATCTGGCAAAACATTTTAAGAAAGGATGTGGCCACGTGAAGATGCATTTTAAGAAAGTGGTTATTTTGTTTGATCAGAACAGATAGCTACAAAGAGTAAGACTGCTAGATATCTAAGATTCTAAGTGAAAGGTAGCCTAACAATGATGCATTCGCCAACTGACTTTATCGTTACAATTCTATTAGTTCTGCCTACTGACCAGTTCCTGGTTGATCAGAATATAGACAGGCTAAATGTAGGCTATTCGTATTTAACGAATGATTTTCAATGGAAATTTATTTTTGACAATTTCAGAGCGTTCCCGGATAGTCACCAAGCGAAGCAGATCGGCTCGTTCCAACAGGGATCGTCTTTTTTATTTTAAATCTCGTAATAATCAGCTTTTAAAAAAACTTTAAAAATTATAAAAATCGAATTATTCATTTGAAATCGCTTACATATTTTCTACTGTGTTGTGGTGATAGAATAAGTTCTGTTTATTAGACTTCTTCTAAAGTACCGATCAACATTTAGGAAAATATGGATCATAGACTAACTAACGTTTCATTCACATAATTGGTATAATAATAATGACGCCAGATCACAATAGCTACCTGGTAAATATGTATTTTCGTGCTTGAACGTTTGCGTATATTATCGTTAGACCTATTTCCGATAACCTTTGTACATTTTGTTGCCTCTCTCGAATAAACACAAAGTATATTACCCCTCTTGTCTTTAAAAAATGTATTTCTATTGAAGACTAATGCTTCAATAATTATAATTACAATAGAAACCAGATCTTCTACTAACTATAAGATAGTAAAATAGCCTAACTTCTAGTCACAATAAATTATGAGTAGGCTACTCTGGGAAATAAAGCAGAACAAGACCGAATCCACGTCAACATCATGGTCATGTAAAGAACATTCTGAAGAATATTTGAAGTTTGGTGAACGAAGCTCAAACTTTGTAAATCACTATACGTTGTGCAGGATGCAATTTCATTAATTAAATAATTCATTCAAGAATTTCTATAGCGCCTCTTCGAGAGGGACTACTCAGATGCGCTCCCGACTCTCGCTCAGCAAAAAAGCACAGCTTTGTGTTGAAATCTTGCAAATTCCTCAGTAGGAGCCGCAGGAAGAGAGTCCGTTCCAGACCACTGGGTCCGCCACGGAAAAAGCTTGATTCTGCATAGTTGCAGTTCGTGCGACTGGTACCAAGAGCACCTTTCTGTGTAGAACGTAGGGGGCCGGTGGCCTTGAATACCCGTGGCGCAACAGAGCTCTCACAGCTGACATTGCCGAACCAGAGCAGCGATCCTATAAGCTTACTCAATGCGCTGGTAGTTGCATACTATCTATGGTAAGTAAGTAGGAAGGAGTGAATGTTAAATGCCTTGAAATCACTTCATGATCTGCTTCACAAAGAACGGAAGAAGGGTAGATTTTAGACCTCAGTCTAACTAACATTGTTTGGACTAGGCTAAACCAAAGTCAAACAACTGAAGCAACTGCCGAATCATGCAGTAGAAAATTTAAAAAAATACGAGGGACGAAAAAATTATAACATTTTAGCGTCCTATAAGTGAAACATAAACTTGTACTCGTAAACGAACAACAATTAATCAAGCTTTTATTCCATGTGCTCAATATCGCCCACATTTGACAAAGCAGTGAAATTAACTTGTTTTGTTCTTACAGCATTTTATACAGTTGCATTTCTTACATGTGCATTGTGCACGCTAGATGTCAGCTTTTTGTGCATTTGGATGGTGCATTACTTGTGAGCCACGCAGTCATTCCACAACCAACTACGATTGCAAAACGCGTTAAAACCAGTGTTGTCCACTCCTTGGGAATTTTCCAAAAGATCTTGCAATTTGAGGTCGATTTAGAATTTTCGGGAATTTCGCATAGGCATCCCTGGGAATAGTTGACGAAGGTCCACTGACTACTTTTTTTACCGGACTTTCCAAAAGTGACACTGAATCAGACTAGGAAAGACTCGCACAGTAGCTCTGCCAGGTCTGACCGATGGTTTTATTTTTTCTTCGTATTTTCATCACAGCTTCTCCTGCTCAGTCATTTGGAATGGTCATTAAAATCTTTGCCAGTCTTGGAATTTTTGTGATCTTTAATTTCTGAATATGGAGAGTTTTGACACTCAGTCTGGTTAGAATAATTAGGCCTAGCTTACAACAGAGCGGGTCAAAGGTAATTATTCTAGAAAAATGGACAACCATGACGTCATTTTTGTATCAAATCGAATATTACCGTTTAAATCGTTCTAGAACAATCTCTATTAAGAACGTTACCTTAGCAACGAAGTTACTCGGTTAAAATAGCAATCTTATGATTTTAAGAGTTAGTCAATGTCTACTCTGCGTATTTATATCTATGGTGCAGTCAGAGGCAAAAAATTACGTCAATGATTGTGTTTTATAAATGCATATCTATTTGTAAAGTTTCTATGTAAACAAGCAGGATATATAATGTATTAGGCCTAAAGCCCGCAATTTTAAAATTTGATCTTTGCTATTTGCTTTCTTAAAGCGTTAGACTTGTTCGGGGATTATATCAGGTTCGTGATACACGCCTTGTAATTCGACAGCATTTTTAATTTAAGATTATGCCACATGATAAATTAGTAGGCTATATAGGCATATAGTTCTACTCTTGATATTGTAATTTCTAGATTAGCCGGTGACACGAAAAGGATTATCCCCCCAAAAGCTATCCGGGGGGATGAATAAATCTATCCCCTCGGATGGAATTAACCGGTCTAGACTATCCGGGGGGATAAACCATTCTATCCCATTTTTTGAAAAATGTGTATAATTAAAACAATTATACTCTAATCAAAAGTTAAAGTGACTCTAATTGTTTTAATTGACCTAAGCAATGCCAAGAGAAAGGCAACTAGAATTTATTTAGTGTCTCCGAGTGTTTTTAAGTGTTTTAAACGTTTTAAGTGCTATACAAACAAAGCAAAACAAATTATCTAGTAGGAATAAACATACCTGTTAGTGTCATTGTTCAAAACAAAGCAGATGGAAATTAATTTGCAAAAATAAAAGCACGCGAAAGTGTTTTTTTTCGACTTTTCCTCAATTTGGGGATACTTTTAATATGGGGGATACTCTATTTCGTGACACCGGCAAACTTTTAGTATCCGGGACCGAATGACGAAACTAACCCTATACCTAACCCTAACCGACCCTCACGACGCCTAACCTGACCCTAATTGACCCTCACGACGCCTAATCTGACCCTATCCGACCCTCACAACCCATAAACCTGAACCTAACCGACACGTCGGTCCCGGGAACTATAATTAAGCCGATTAGCTTACCTTGAAACCTGAGGCATTAAAAACGAATAGGACCTACTAGCTTCCACATCTATTGAGCAATTAGCCCTCGGTGGGCCTGCATTTCATCCCCAGTTTGGTCGTTTCACGAATAGATATTTAGACTGAGATTTGTTCCATAATTAGGTATAGTCCTTTCTAAAGAATTTAGCGCTCAAATGACTCAAATTTGTTTTATAAATTTTGTCATTTCATTTAAGGCTGCAGCCTGAGTACAGCATGATTGTGTCAGTGTAATGGACAATATAGCTAGTAGGCCTATAATTATAGCCGCGCAATTATATAATTATAATACTACAATGCTTTGTCACATTTCCTGCCGGCTGCAAGGTAGTAGTGATATCGCTGCAATAGACTTCGTCATACAAAACATAAAGTCGTGAATATCTTCTTTCTTTCAGCCTGACTGGTTGGAGTGACCGGAAAGAAAGGGTTTCCTGTCAGGATCTATATTGCCCTAGACGGAGAGTTTTTACCAGATTTACCTTTATGAGAACGAGGTCATAATAGCTGTTTGTGTCACTGCACGCGCTAATATGCCTACCCATCACCTCACGACTTACACGTATCGATCTCTTTAACCTGTGGAAAGGAACAGTTGACATAATAATTATCCTGCCGATATTGCAAAGAAGGTCTGGCATGATTGTCGAAAGCAAAAAATTAATGTGGTCGACCTACACCGGAAACGACTTCACGTGTGAACGGCAAGCAACGTGTGTGTCTGAAAAGATGGCGACTAAATTTCATGGTTGGATAATCTTCAATCTCTAAACTATTGATGCATAAAATAAGATTTTTCTTCGCACACGTCACTCTTATAGACGCCAATCGTCTCAGGATAGAGCTACAATGCGCCTAATTTGTTTGTTGAATCCTCTAAATTGAAAACACTTTATGACGGACGGTAATTGGGGTGAGCGGTAGCATACATATATAGCCTACATATTGCATACATACATACATACATACGTACATACATGCATGCATACATACATACATACATAGGCCTACATACATACATACATACATACATACATACATACATACATACATACATACATACATACATACATACATACATACATACATACATACATACATACATACATACATACATACATACATACATACATACATACATACATACATACATACATACATACATACATACATACATACATACATACATACATACATACATACATACATACATACATACATACATACATACATACATGATACATACATACATACATACATACATACATACATACATACATACATACATACATACATACATACACACAATCATACATACATAAAAAATACATAAGATTTATGTATGTAGGCCTATGTGCGAGTACCTGTAAGTGTGAAAGTTTGCCTGTCTGTTTTTACTTGAGTTTGAAAGACTCTGTAAATTCTAGCTCGAAAAAAAATTAAATTTGAGCACAAGCAAAAGTGACGTTCAAAACGTGATTAAATGCAGGGCACAATCAGGATTCAGGACAAGTGTGGTTTTAACCAGGCCAGCGCTTGGCATGCAGTAAGTCTAGGTCTATAGCATAAATATATTTTGGCCTAAATCGAGGGTGTCGTGTATTTTGAAATGTTGTAAGTTATCTGTAAGGTTATCTAAAAACTAAACCGCAAACATCAAAGCCCCATTAACGGTTACACTGTGTGCATTTAAGAATAGGAGAGCATAGCAACGGTCGCAGAAAAGAAGCACCAGAAAGATCTTACTTGTTAATATGCATCACGTGTGTCGTCATTGCTCTTCTGGTTCCCCAGCGGTCGTCAGCACAAGAAAGTCAGTTCAAACTTATGAATATTCATATCACTAATTTAATTAACGTTCACATAATTATAATACCGTTGGTCAAAATTTGTTTTTTATCTGTTTGTTATTCATTTCAGTTTGTGTTCATATCGTGTATAGCATGTTGTTCTTTGAACTGTTTTACTACATCCAAATGTTATCGAGAAAGGAAAGGTCAATCCTGCCGCAGCGGGTCCTTACGACCTTTTTGGATTGATCCTTTGACTTATGCGCCAATCACTTGAAAGTCATTGAGTTTGTGCTGATTATTGTTAGTTTGTATTTGGTTGATGCTCCGTCAGGAACGGCTACTACTGCTAGACATCTAAGCTTAGGCTATATCTAGGCGACAGATTAATACTGGACGAAGTGAGATCGAATGAAAAAATAGGCATAATGTAGTGACTGTCGTAAGAAAATTTAATTTCTAACTGAGAAGAAATTCATCATTGGTTGTTTACATTCATTCATTCATTCATTTCAAGAATTTATATAGCGCCTCTTCAAGAAATCCACTCAGAAGCGCTCCCAGTTTGACCACGGTGAAACAAAAAAGTCCTAAGGAGCTTGTAGAACACTGACGAGTCAACCCTAGGCAGCAGGCGCATCTGCAACGGGAGACTATTCCAGACAGAAGGACCTACAACTGAGAAAGCACGACGCTGACAGGTTGATGTTTCAACACGCGGGACCATTAGGCCCTACAATCTTCAAAACTTGCTTACCGGTATCTGTACAAAATTAAGACTCTTGCAAACGAACCGAAATGTCTGTTAGAAATGGTTAGGCAAATTTTATACGTGCGTTTGCCGAGATATCAAACGTAACCTTCATTTTATTTGTTTAACAGACCAACGAACGTGCCAGCCACGTTGTTGGACGAAACCTATATCACAGGATACGACCTTCAACGATGGAGTGCTAAAGGAAGATATCGACGAGGAACAGATGTGCAAAAGTGTCTGCTATAACAACGATGAATGCAACGGTGCATACTGGGGTTTTCAATCCAGTCCAAATAAAGGCAGCTGCTGGCTTGAAATTCCCACCCACGGATCGTCCAGTTCCCTGACAAATGCCAATCACTGGACTTTTTCGAACTGTACAGGTAGGCATATGTATGTATGTATGTATGTATGTATGTATGTATGTATATGAACATTTATATAGCGCCTACTATGACTACAGTGTCTGTCGCAGTTATAATTGAACTTAGAATCACCGCTGTTAACGCTAAAACAAAGCATGAAGTTTATTTATTTTTTACTCTGGTAGGCCTATAATTTGATAAAGTCTGACTAAAATTCTCGAGTTAGATAATCTCTTAAATCTCTTTTCACGGCGTAAGAAAGTCTCAAACTGTTTCTACTACGCTGTTCATCGTTAGTTTCGCCAATTCCAATGATTCTATTTAAGAGAGTGCCATCTTCTTCTTTCTTTCTTTCTCCTCCGTCAAGTATTCGCCGACGATGAGTCTCTAACAAAACTTCTCCATTTCGGCCGGTCTCTTGCGAGTTCTATTGCCTTTCCCAGCTCCATTCCTCTGTGCCATAATTATGAATAATCGGAAAAATACTTACAGTAAATTTCGTGCGAGACGCAATCATCATCCTATGGTCACTCAAACTTCTCGTCCAAAGTTATCGAAAAGTCACAGAAACCTTGACTTTACTTTCGGTTTTTTCTCTCTTCCAGACGAATGCTTTTCGTACTGCTGGAAACCGAAATGGGAGTTCGTTCAGACAGCGGGTGGAGTTTACCAATCCACTGCACAGACCGAAGATCAGTGCAAAGAAATGTGCGGCAGAAACCAGATGTGTGACGGCGCGGATTGGAGTGAACCGGAGAAATCCTGCTGGCTGCTGTATAGACATACACAGACCGTAGACCCGATTGATCACTGGGAGATCGTCAGAAATCTACCTGCCAACTGCACCAAGAGTATGTTCACCATTTTTAAAAAATTCTCATTCTATTCTGGTGACAGAAGTCCAGAGCTTTCTAACGTGCGGCTGTACACAAAATGGATTTGTGCAGTTGCAGAAGCACTTCTGTACAGTTAAAACTAGCAAAAAGTGCCATTTTCCTTCGATTCAAAGTAATTTACCATGGAGGATGAGAAAGGAAAGAAAATTCCTTAAAAACAGCCCTGCATAGGTCAGCCACGCGTATTGAATTCAGTGTTATCAGAATACATGTACACAACAGTGAGACGCGGTGGTGTAGCGGTGAGTGACCGAAAGGTCGCTGCAGGTTCGAATCTACCTCAAGCCACTGCATAGCGACCTTGGACAAGTAGCTCACCCATATTAATTGTCTGTGAGGAAGACAACGGGGAAATCACCTCAGTCATATCTTATCCCCAGTTGGCTTTAAAGCCGATGGACCTGCCTTTGGGCTGAGAACTCATCATCATCGTCGTCATCATCGTCATTATCATGTCCGTAGTAATAATATAATAATAATGACACATGTCTGTATCATTCTTGTTTACTAAAGGAAAGGCTCTAACTTAGAAGTGAAGCTTGCTACCTAAGATAATTATGACATAAACGATTACACATTGTTCATTTCGCTTATTAGATGAACCACAGTGCATGCCACATTGCTGGACGAAAAACGTTTCTCGAGAGTTAAGCTTCGACGACGGTCTGTATATAAAAGGAGTTGCCAACGAAAAGAACTGCAAGGATATCTGTGCAAGCAACCAGACGTGCATCGGTGTCTACTGGGGAAATAACCAGAATTTCAATTTTACCAACTGCTATCTTCAAATGCCTTACATTCTTGTCTCAGAGTCCATGACAAACGTTAATCACTGGACCTTGTCCAACTGTACAGGTAATGTAACTGCTATAGGAATTTATAACTGCTATACGAGTTTCTAACTGCTATATGAATTGCTAACTGTTATAGGAGTCTCTAACTGCTATAGGAATTTCTAACTGCTATAGGAGTCTCTAACTGCTATAAGAATTGATACCCGCTCTAGGAATTTCTAACTACTATAGGACTTTCTAACTGCTATAGGAATTGCTAACTGCTATAGGAATTTCTAACTGTTACAGGAATTTTTAACTGCTATAGGAATTTTTAGCTGCTATTGGAGTTTCTAACTGCTTATGGCCTGAAAGATCTCTGATTCCAGAAATCCAAAGTCGAGTAATCATCAGCAGATGCCGGTGTAACAAAATAATATCTATCCGAAGAGTCTCTCACCTACATCCTTGATTTGATTCTGCGCTGTCAACATGAACGGCTTCGCTTCTAGCCAGCTAAGCACTGCTTCCTGGCTGCTTTGCTAAAAAACGAAACTTAGGCTAATAGCCTAACAACTAGACATCGCATTTCTGGAACTAACAGATCGTAGGTTTTTTTTATTATAGATGACTGTCTTCCGTACTGCTGGTTGCCAAAATGGGAGTTCGTTCGAGTATATGGTGGCGTATTCCAAGATGGCATAGACCAAGAGAACTTTTGCAAGTTGACCTGCGTGCACGATAATGTGTGTACAGGCGTAGATTTCAATCGTAACGAAAGCACATGCTTCTTCATGTATCACGAGGCTCTTATTCAAACTCCAACCCCAGACCCAGTTCATCATTGGGAACTCGAACGAAATTTTCCGACGGTCTGCCCTAACGGTATGATCAAAAATTAATTCTAATTCGGTTGTGTCGATCGACAATGATACAATTGATACATGTATAGTTGAAATAAGATATATATCGAAGGTAACGACATAAATGATCATTTATCGAATAGCCCAGGGCTTTTTTAGCGTGCAGCTGTAGGCCTACACAAAATGTGCAGTTCTAAATGGTGTTGTGCAGGTTCAGAAACACTTTTGTGCAGTTAAAACTTCAAACTAGTAAAAATGGTCATTGTCCTCCGATTGGAAACAATTTACCATGAATTATGAGGGTATGAAAGAAAGGGTTGTGCAATTCTAAAAAATAACTTCTTTAAAACAGCCCCGAATAGACCTGCCGGTACCACGTGTATTGTCTATAGCTTCTGGATATTTCCATCATTAATGTGTTGCACCTGTGCTTCATTCATTCACTCATTCATTCATTCCTTCACTCATTCATTCATTCACTCATGCAATCATTCATTCACTCATTCATTCTTTCTTTCAAGAGGTTTAAATAGCGCCCATTCTAGACCATACTACTATGAAGCGCTCCCGACTCAACCTCGACTAAAGAGAACACGTCCTTAAGAGTAGGGTAGAGTGTGGTCTCAAGGGTTCTAGGCATTACACGTGGTTCCACAGGGAACCCATTTCAGATTGCAGGGCCAGAAACAGATGATAGGAGTCTGCTTGACAGGACCTTGTGTCTGATCCAGTTCGAATAAGATGCGGGACGAAAAGGTTCCCGCTAGCGGCAGAAGAAATTAGGAATTTTTCCTTGATTGATTGATTGATTGAACATCATAAACTTTGACTGCAGCTTATGTCAGCGTTCGTGAATAAGCTGGTGCCCTGCGTTTGACATTCTGCCTGTCTCTCAGGCATTTTGGAGATTACGATGTCACTGGTGATTGCGTAATGTATACTGTTCGTTTTCATTCTTAAAACCAATGCATCAATCAATATATCAATCAATATATCAATCAATATATCAATCAACATATCAATCAATATATCAATCAATGTATCAATCAATGTATCAATCAATGTATCAATCAATGTATCAATCAATGTATCAATCAATGTATCAATCAATGTATCAATCAATGTATCAATCAATGTATCAATCAATGTATCAATCAATGTATCAATCAATGTATCAATCAATGTATCAATCAATGTATCAATCAATGTATCAATCAATGTATCAATCAATGTATCAATCAATGTATCAATCAATGTATCAATCAACATATCTTCTTCTATTGTAGTTTCCGATGCCGTTACTACGATTGGCCCGACCATGCCCGGTGAAGCTCTAGCAACCGAAGCTATGACTGGCAAACGCGATCCTTTCGGTGTAGCTGCTGCTGAAACCCCGGCTGTCGAATCTGTGGCTGCTACGACCTCAGAAGCTACTGCTGCCGAAAACATTACTACAGGTACCAAAGCATCTTTGGTCCGCAATATGACTGAATTACAATATAACGGTATGATTTATTATTATATGTATGGTTCCATGTTTCAGAGATATAGGCTGGACCTTAGAGCGCCTAACCGTTTGGTGGAGAGAGAATTGCGAGCTCCAGATAACGCTCACACAGGCTGAAACATATAAAACACCTCCTTATTTTTGTTTCATAAAATTATTAGAATAATATATTATGAGATATTTTAGTCCAAAATAATAATAGAGGATTTATTGCATCTTCCTTATGCTGCTTCATATTAGAATATATTAGTCCAAAATAATAATAGAGGATCTATCGCATCCTCCTTATTTTTGTTTCATATTAGAATATAATATATGATATATTTTAGTCCAAAATAATAGTAGAAGATCTATTATTGCATTCTCCTTATTTTGTTTCATATTAGAATAATGGTATAATATATTTTAGTTCAAAATAATAGTAAAAGATATATTGCATTCTTCTTATTATTTTGTTTCGTATTAGAATATATTATAAGATATTTTAGTCCAAAATAATAATAGAAGATCTAATGCATTCTCCTTATTTTGTTTCATATTAGAATAATGGTAAAATATATTTTAGTTCAAAATAATAATAAAAAAGATTTATAATTGCATTCTTCTTATTATTTTGTTTCATATTAGAATAATGGTATAATATATTTTAGTCCAAAATAGCAATAGAGGATCTATTGCATTCTCATTATTCTGTTTCCTTTTAGATATACGATAAATAATAATAGAAGATATTATGCATTCTGAATTTCTGTCACCTTTTAGAAGCAGATAAGTGTAAGCCACGTTGCTGGAACAAAACTCTGTCGGAGGACATTACCTTCACCGATGGACTGTACAGGGAAGACATCGCCAACGAGAAGGATTGCAAGGATATCTGTGTCAGCAACGAAACATGCATCGGTGTTTATTGGGGATTCAGTCTCAGCAAGAATATCAACACCTGCTGGCTTCAAGCGTCCGCTCACGGGACCTCCGATTCTTTGGACGATGCTAATCACTGGCATTTCGCTAACTGCACAGGTACTTTAACCCTTTAACGACCAGCTACATAATGTTTTCAATGTATTTAGTACACGCTGGTTGTTAAAGGGTTAACTAATATGTATTACTACTGTGAAATATCACGATGCAACAGTCAGCTTACTGGCAGTAAAAATCTCGAAACGTTTAATATACCTTTAAATTTGGCTGTCGTTTGATTTGTATGCATGTATGTGCTCTTGTTACAGCGCCCCTTCAAATTCTACTCTGAAGCGCTCCCGATTACAGCGCGGACACTGAATCGGAGTTTCACGCCGAAGCGCTGAGCAATTGCGATTGAGGGACTTGCCCAAGGTCCCTACGCGGCGGTTTGAGGTGGATTCGAGCCCGCAACCTTCCGGCTCTAAGGCACCGAACATACCACTACACCACCGCGTCCCACCATATATCATAATATCCTTACTAATACAGACTACTTCGAGGTTGCCGAAGTATTGGCAGAATTAATGTTAAGTGCCCGGTTGTTGCACAGACCAAATCGCAATGGCCTCAGATTTGATAAAACTTTCACGCATCTCAGTAATAATCCTCTCTTAGCAGGAATCGCATTACGCTATTGAACGTCTAAATAGCTATAGTTAGTAAAATCGAGGCAAATTTCACGCAGAATTCAATCGTCACTTACTGTTTGAGATCAGTACACAGTTTTTTAAGTACAAAGTTATCGAAATTTGCATGATCAATCAATTATAATTTTTCGTTTGCATTTGCTACAGATGACTGTGTCACGTACTGCTGGGATCCAAAAGTGGAGTTTGTTCAGACAGTAGGTGGAATTTATGAGTCTACGGCGGACACAGAGGACAAGTGTAAATCGTCGTGTGCCAGCGACGAGTTATGTGATGGAGCCGATTGGAGCGATCCTCAGCAAGCATGCTGGTTTCTGTTTATACACAGACGTGTCCAGTTTCCAGTTCATCATTGGGAAGTCATAAGAAACTTGCCCATCAACTGCTCTGAGAGTAAGCTCACGATTACATTACCATTCTAGTCTGGCTTCTAATAGCCATTGAAATAATTGTCTTTGTCGGTACCGCGGTAATGCAATGTACCATATTTTATTGGTCTCTGTCTTTGACTGGAGGCGCTGGTCGAGTCTGATGGATAATAGAAGACAATAGATAATTGATAATGGAAGACAATGGACAATACTATAAGACAATAGACAATCGACAATAGAAGAATAGACAATCGACAATTTTTGTATGTGCACTTGTTATAGCGCCCCTTCAAGTTCTCTCTACTCAGAGGCGCTCCTGATGCAGAGCGGACACTGCATCGGAGTTTCACGCCAAAGCGCTGAGCAATTGTGAGTGAGGGACTTGTCCAAGGTCCTTACGCGGCGAGATGGATTCGAACCTCGAACATTCCGGCTCCAAGGCAACGACGCCACCACTACACCACCGCGCCCCACGACAATGGAAGACAATAGACAATAGAAGACAATATAGACAATCGACAATGGCAGACAATAGACAATCGACAATATACGACAATAGACAATCGACAATATAAGACAATAGACAAAGGACAATAGAAGAGCATCGGTGGTGATGGTTATCCTCCGAGAAAATCATGAAGTTTTCAGAATGGTGTTTATGAATCGAAAGAGATTGGTGCTTGAGTAGTAACTAGATGAATGGTCTAAAATATTTAATTGGTCCATTCATGTCACATATACGTCCTAACAGTATTTCATGCGCCAAACAATGTATTTCAACACAACGTGTATTACATCTAAGAGAAACTCTTTGTTATTGCCTTGGGCAAATTAATTCTGGAGGCACGAGAGCTTTTTTCGAAGGGAACATAAACATTTAACAATGCAGATGATTTCACTTGCTTTCAAACGACTTGTGTTTGTGATGCCTTGTTTGAAAACTATGTTTTAAAATGGTACCTGAAAACATGCAGGATTTAGTAGGGGAAGAAACTTAAACTTCTGCTTAAAACAGTGAAATAATTTGATCGTGCGAAGATTTTTCTGGTTTTTAGAGGGTGAGATCTTCATCTTTTCCTTCAGGTTTGAATTAATCCCTCTCTACGGACTGCACAGACACTCGGATCCTCCTGTTCCACTTTCCTCTGTCTTTGGTGTCTTTATTTTTCAGTTTGATTTGTTTCATGTCCTCCCTTATCGCATCCTCCCATCTCTTATTATTTTAGAGGATGATATGTGCACTCCAAATTGCTGGAAGAAAACTGAATTGCCGGAGATGAGCGTCGATGATGGAGTGCTTAAGGAAGGACTTCACGATGAACATGACTGCAAGGATGTCTGTGCCAACAACCAGACGTGCATCGGTGTCTACTGGGGATATAGCCCCAGGTTGGATACTACGGGCTGCTGGCTACAAATGCCTACCAGGACAGTCTCCGAATCTTTGACGAAAGTCAACCATTGGAGTTTGTCAGACTGCACAGGTATTCCCATTCGCTCTGTTGGCTGGAACCGTTGCAGTTAAAGCAATAGAGAATTATACATTAAGAGTAAATTTATTTTTGCTATCTGCTATCGCCCGATTCATTTGCGCGGTATGCGCTGTGTAGCGTTTTCTTAATATTCTTTGCTATGTAAAGCAGAATGTTAAACTAATTTATACAAGACTCGATCGATGACAGGCAAGGTCAGTATTCGCTTCATAAGGGTATCCTCTCACGATTTCTGAGTATTCACCGTTCATACAAGCAAGGTGTCCTATATGAACATTGATTTTTATTCTTGTGTACTATTTTTACTTTGCTGTCTACCTTGGTTATTTGTTTGTCTGTCTGTTGTTCTTTCTCAGAATAAACTGATTTTGATTTGATTTGAAAAAACACAGCTCCAGACATTTCCAGAATATTGCCAATAATATTGAACGTCCAATCAACAGCGTGTATTACAACTCTTAGAATGAATAAAATAATCGTCGTCAAATATATATAGGCCTAATCGTACTCGCCGTGTTTTGTCTTGATGCCTAAGTCTGAACCTAATCAACCCTCACGATGCCTGACCTATGTTAATGAATGACTGCACTAACCCTACCACTAACCCTAACCGACCCTCAGGCTCACGGTGCCTAACCTGATCCTAACCGACCCTCACGATGCCTAACCTAAACCTAACCAATCCTCACGATGCCTATAACCTATAGGGTGTCCAATAAGTTCGTGAACGATTTTGCTTGCCGATAGCAGAAAAGTTTTGCAACAAATATTAATAATGCTTATGTCATTTGAAAGAGCTTTATGTCCCGAAACCAAAAAGTGTAAAAAGTGTTAGTTTTTTGCAACGAGGAAATGACGTCATCAATTTATGCGGACGGTCTATTTTTAGCGAATTTCTATGCAGTTCGCGAACGTTTTTCGTAAACAAACTTGGGGAAAATGGGGAAAATAGCAGGCGTTCAGTTACGCTCGAAAGCTGCTATTCTTGATGAAGAAGGTCAGAAGGATATTCATATTCCGTTATAGGCGATAAATTAGGATGATCGAAAGGTTGGGTAGCAAAATTGGTTGAAGGAAGCAAGCAAGGCGAGTTAGGCGATCATACACGATGCGGTCGACCAAAGATTTTGACACAGGCTCCTATTAAAATAATCAAAAAGGCAAAATACAGACGAGGACCTGGATTGAGACAGATAGAAAAATCTCTCAATATAAGTGGACTTAAGGACAACAAAGAAACAATCAGAAATTACATGAAAGGGGAGTTAAAGTGGAGAAGTTGGAAACTCAGAAAGGCGCCATTGCTAACAGACGCTCAGAGGAAAAAACGGTTGTTATTCGCGAGCACATACATCTGCTGTTTCGCGAGTATGGCTGAACGAAAATATTCCTAACTACATTGAAAACTGGTCTCCAAACTCTCCTGATCTCTCACTGATTGAAAATCTCTGGAGTATACTCTCAGGCAGTGTCTACAAAGATCCTGAACCAAATACTCCTGCTCAGCTAAAACGTCGTTTGCGAAAACATGGAATTCGATATCGGTTGAAACTTTGTACAACCTCATCGAATCTTTACCCAGACGAATGAAAGCTGTTATAGCCAGCAAAGACAACACTATTGCCTATTAAATGGTACAATAATTATTGATTTTTGTTGTGTATATTTTTTGTAACAAGCTAGCAAAATCGTTCACGAACTTATTGGACACCCTGTATATGTACAGAGGGGGTAAATGTCCGGGGGGAATATGTCCGGGGGGTAAATGTCCGGCTCCTTTTGAACACACTAATGCTAAAAAATCTTGTGAAGGTTTCAGAATAGTCACAATATTTGTTTGTCTGTCCTTTCAATGTTACCACAGACGATTGTCTTCCGTACTGCTGGCTGCCGAAATGGGAATTCGTTCACATGCTTGGCGGCGTTTTGGAAAGTGAAATAGAAGAGGAAAACGTGTGCAAGGTGACTTGCGCCCACGATACGAAATGTAAGGGGATAGATTTTAATGGAGAAGACAATACTTGCTATCTTCTGTTTCATATCCAACTCATACAGACTCCAACTCCGGATCCAGTTCATCATTGGGAAATTGAGAGAAATGCGCCGACGACCTGTTCTAAAGGTATGCTCACAATTTATTTTTCATGCCATTTTGCTGGTAGGCCATAAGCTTACATGTACGTGTCAAAACAAAAAGTAGGCCGAGGCATACCGAAACCCACGGCCTGAACTTGTGTCACTACTAATAGTCCTGCAGGATGCCTTCATCAGACATTCGCTGCCCGTCTGTTTGGAAGAAGTTCAGGTCGAATCCAAAAGGAAATTGATTTTGAAAGTCTCCAAGTTCCGAATTTAATTTACGGCACTAATTATGCGACTTAATAGAATCGACGGTTAAGCTCTAGTGGATGATGCGGATCCAAATTGAACGAATTGGCTGGTATAAAAAACGTGCGTGTAGCCTACGCATGCATGCAACTAACAACTAGTGAACTAATAGGCCTATGCATGCCTGGAAAGCTTATGCATGTGTGCAAGCGTGTATACTGTACATGTATGTATGACAACTTACTCGATATACCATAAATATTTCGGAATTAAGCCTACTATTCATTATTAGACTCAACGTCTAAGCTTGTTAGTCCGCAAAATGAAGCGTCTTATTATGAAAAAAATTAATGAGTGATATGCCTAACTATAGCCTACATTGCTTCTCAAAACAATGTCTCACCGATAGTGTCATCGTTATTATTCTCACGATGAAATCAAATCAAAATCAAATACCATTAAATATTAAGGCAACAACCGTAGTACATTGATAAAAAACCACAGAATAACAACATTGACATTAACATGAAATCGCTGGCTACATGTGCATGTAATCTGCTCATTTTACATTTTCAAATCACCACCAGAACCTTCACTTGTGGGAGACCTGCCTTCGACTGCCGAATCCTCGACAGACGATAATGAGACTACGACTAACGAAAATGCGACTGTCTCGCATGTGGCGAACACAACAGTGGCGGCAACAACGAAACCTACAGTCCATTTGAGACCTAAAGTTGCTGAGATTGGTCAGGCAAAGAAAGCACGTGCTCGTGCTAAAACACCTGAGTGTCCGCGCAGAATAGCAGGTAGACTATTCATCTCAGATATCTTTGTTAGCAAGTCATGCTGATAGGCCTACGTAGTACGTACAAATATGTTAGGATATCGGCGTTTTCTTATTTTAAATTCATTCATTCACTCAATTAGACTTAGACCTGCATGCGTATAGCGACTCTTCAAGAAACCCGACCAGGAGCGCTCCAGCCCAGCCACGGCACTGGAAAAGACATGAAGGATTTATAAAACAAGGTTTAATTGGTCAGATGTAAATGAATTAACGCAACTTTGAAGGGAGATCATTTCAGACGGACGGCACTTCAACTGAAAAAGCTCGGCGTTGTCTAAGCGAGACACTGGTCCTTCATAGCAAGGCAACAATGCTTTTGGAATAACGTTAAAACTTTTGTAAACACGAAATTAAGATACTATGCGCGTATAAGCTTAGGTGCATGCTGAAGGGTGCATTCAAACTACCCCTGTAAACATCTATGGTTGTTATCGTTCATTCACATTGACTTCATTGATTTGACGCATGCGCTGTGAAGAAGATCGACTTCGCTTTTCACTTCTACTCAGCTGAACTCTGATTGCCTGCTGCTTTGCTAAAATATGAAACTTAAAATACGCTGAGGCATCCAGTAGCGGCGGCAGGAGGGGGTTAGGGGGCTAAGCCTCCCCAAAAATAGGCGATCCATTTGTTGGGAAATTTCGACGTTCAGATGTTACGATTACAATAATTACACTTGCAGTGTGCCCTCTTATTACTTTTAGCCATATGGACGATGGCTTTGTTGCTGGGACTTTCTCTTTGTATTATAAGCGCTCTCATCTGGTTCATAAGCACAAGCATACCTCGGGAAGAAGACCAGGTAAATGCAAGTAGCTCACTGCTATGTATGTATGCATGTATGCGCACTTGTTATAGCGCCCCTTCAAACTTTCTCTACTACTTAGAGGCGCTCAAGACTACAGCGCGGACACTGTATCTCAATTTCACACCGAAACGCTGAACAATTGCGAGTGAAGGACTTGCCCAAGGACCCTACGCGGTGACTTTAGGTGGATTCGAACCTGCAACCTTCCGGCTGCAGGCCACGATCATACCCACTACACCACCGCGCTCCACATGTAGGCTATGGCTATGATAGCTCAGGTCATTATAGGCCTATAAATGCAGTCTCCTTATCCAACTTTGGCTATAATATAATTAAAACAATTGCATGAGTCGAAAATATTAATACTTGATAGGTTCTATTTTACGCTTGTTCTGAATATTTTACGCTTGACCTGCCTCATTACCTGTTTAATATCTTCTTCGCATTAAGTTTCTTTTTCTACTGACTAGCTGCCCTGACTCCTTCACGCCCTGGTGAAATTGCATCACTGACAGTAACGCTAATGAAATCGTAATTACTCTTTTTCACATTAAGACTTAAGTTTAACCTTTCCTTGCTAAATGCGAATAAACAGACCAATGGGCGTATACCAATAAATTTGAATGTATTCCTAACGAATAGTTTTCTAAAACGGTTTGTTTCTGTATTTCAGATAATTCCTGATGACGCCAGGTGAAACTGGCTGACCCGTTTCGTATCTCGTAATAGTCGGTTCAGAAAAGTGTGTGGCCATAGAAAGTTGACTTCATTAGGCTTCCTTTAATGTCCCGACTAACATTTGTTTAAAGTATCGTGACAAGACTGATTTTCACTCAGATATATTGTATAGAAGCGCATCATATCTTCACAGTTCACCTGGCAAACAGTTTAATTTGTAAGTGCTTGTTTGAATAGCGTCCTTTAAAACAGACTCGTCATATGTACCCGACGCTATTACACAATGCGACGGTCAGACTGAACGGTGTTGAGAGTTCAGACGCTTTCGCAAATGTCGGTACTAACGCTCCAGTTAAATATTTTGGTGCAATAAACAGCATGCCAATGATTTATCGATAACGGAGAACCAGATGATTATTCTGAACTTGAAACTTTGGTCTCTGATTGTAATAATTGGCAATAGCGTTCTATGCATTACTGCCATTAACACAAAATATATTCTATTATCTATCTATATTGTGTTTTCTATTATTAAAGTTGTGTGCTTTTTCTTCTAAAGGCAAAATCAGTCTCTAGGCAAAATGATTTTACGCGTGTGAAGCAAGTCCTGCGTTGAGCCTATAATATTTTTGAGGGGAGCGGTGGTGTAGTGGGTATGTTCGTCACCTTGCAACCGAAGGGTTACAGGTTCGAATCCACATCAAGTCACCGCGTACGGATCTTGAGCAGGTCCTTCACTCGCAATTGCTCAGTTTAGTGATAAGACGGACTTTCACTCAGATAGATTGAATAGAAGCGCACAAGATCTTCACAGTTCACCTGGCAAACAGTTTAATTTGTAAGTGCTTGTTTGAAACAGACTCAAGGAACGCAACATCCCAGACTCAATGAGCCTCATTGGTAAGCTACATTGGTCTTAAACCTCTTTGGATTAGAAAGCGCGCGAAATGCCGCTCGCATGCCGATGCAGGCTTATTCCAGAAATTACGTCTCCGGTAAGAACGGTCCCTACACGGAAAACTAAAACATAGACTAGGCCCTATAGGTCTAATAATTATTTTATCTTCATTTATTGAAACCTGAGTGACAAGCCGCAATCATTGACAATAATTATAGATGAATAATAAACAAAAAATAAGAGTTGACGTTATCGTATGTAACGTTGCCTATGTAGGCCTATAGATTAGGCCTATAGTCATATACTGTCTATTATAATAGACCTGTCATATTTATGGCGAGTCGTCATTGAAACGGGTAGCGGTGGAAAAAATTATCGTCGCCCGATTATTATTAGAAAGCGTGTGTCATAAAATCATGGTCATGCCAAGCCGCACGATTCAGCTCAGACCAAAATAATCATCGTCATTCTTATTGTGTATACTTTGAATAAAATTATAATTAGTAGTAGGCCTAAGCAATTGTGGGATTTAAACATGCATGTAGGCCTATATTCGTTTAATTCAATAAACAACAGACAGAACGCTGTAGGTTTACATTAACAAAATTGACATTAAAAATGTTGACTCTACACAAAATATTATCTCTATGCGGATTGCGGAGTTAAGAGCTGCGCTGCAAATAATTACGTCACGTATTGTTCATTGCTGATACACATGTGTATTATTAGAGTCCATAGATAGGCTACATGATACCGCATTATTAATAGTCTATTATTATGTAAACAATCTGTGGGACTCTTGGCACCTAAATACAGACGAGCCGTAAGTATGATTTATTATTAAAAACAGCTTCGTAGTTCAATCATTAATCATGTTTAATAACTCTAATAGTATCAGGGACCGTGTGTGTCTTTTAAGGTCAGGTCAGGCGCCGTGAGGGTCGGTTAGGGGCGTAATTGCAGCATAGGGGACCGAAGCATATGCAATATCTTTGGATAGTGTCCAATAACGACACTAACCCTGACACTAACCATAACCGACCCTCACGACGCCTGACCTGACCCTAACCGGGCATAGCTATAGTATCGGGGACCGTCATGCGTAGTGAGGGTCGGTTTGTATCAGGTTAGGCGTCGGTTGGGTCAGGTTAGTCATCACGAGGGTCGGTTGGATTTAAGGTTAGGGTCAGTCGTTAGATAGGCTACTGTTCAAAGGTACTGTATATGGTTCGGTTCCAGATACTATAGTTTTCCCCAACATCCTAGCAAATTTAAATACTTTCTTTTAAGGCCGATACTAGGCCTATGCCCTATTATGTGCCAATGCGATACAGTGCTAACAGTGGTAAAGGCAACCTGTAGACGAGTAAACCACTGTTTTATGTCATTGTTCACAAGGGGAAAATATATACAATGATGATACTAACCCTAACGCTAACCATAACACTAATCGCGATTCATTTATATTATGTAGGCCTACGCCCTATAAAAGGGCCTCTTATACATGCATCTGATCTAATGTCTGCAAAATGTATTCCTTCTTTCAGTCTGGCTGCCTGGAGTGACCTAGAGAAAATAGTATCCTAGACGGAGGATTTTATAAGATTTCCCCCACCCCGCCCCCGATTGTGAGCGTTGTTTTACCTCTTCTTCTTCTTCGTGTCTCTCTACATAATGACGCTCATCATCATATCACGATTCATCGATGCATCTTAGCTGCGGACAGATAACTGCGGTTGACAAATCTAGTCTGCGTTTTAAAGAACTGATATTGCCGAGGGCAGTAAGGTAGGCCTCAACAATGCTACTTTTAAAATTACATCGATCTTATAATAATTATTATAGGAGAATCAATTAGCGCAACACAAACATTGTTGTCTGTTCTCGAATCGGCTATTGTGACTTTCTATTGGTTGGCCTTCCAAAAGTTCGTCTCTCTCCTCTTCAGTCTGTTTTAAATGACGCAGTCAAACCAATAGCCTGACTTTCTTGCCCATCCCACATCTCTGCTGCCGTGTCTGACCGTGCACCTTCACTGGCTTCCCTTAATGCTTAAATTTTCGGGTCTCATACTGTTCAAGCTCCCAAGTATATCTTTGTGATCTCATGCGCCTGCCGACCTCGGCCATTTCTCTTTGCCAACTTCGCTCCTTTGACTGGCATGGTCTCATCGTCTCGTTAGATAAGACCGCCATGGAAAAAACACGTGCCTTTACTTTTACTGGTCCTGCATTGTGGAAGTAGCTTCCTCCTTCAGCGCGTTCCTCCTTATTAACTATTGGGTCAATTGCCTCTTTTCGTTGTCTCGAAACCACTTTTTTCTTTCTTGGTCTCAGGCACTGGGAGCACCTCTGATTATTATGCACTGCAAGAGACGATATATGAAATTTACAGATACAATGCAATACGTCGTGATTGAAATTTCATAATATTAATAATAATTATGGGTTAAACAGTCTGATGAACATAACCGAACAACCATAGGCAATAAGCAACATTAGGGTCCGAACAATGTCATTAGGAATTATGAGTTTGTGTGCAATTTTCATAGCACGGAATGCTAATTAACAGATGCAAGACATTTAGGCCTATGTTAAGAATAGAGGAACACTGGAACATGCATCACACTCTTAAGCCGAAACACGCAATCTGAGAAACACTTTCCGGATCAATAACTCAAAGCAATTTTGGCTAAACAATGTTGCATTGCATCTTGAAATATAAACCGGTGTCTGTTGTGTAATTAGCCTCTGATCGGCATACATGAGACGACGATCTCATGGGTAGACGGCGAATGACCTACGCTTCAGGCAACCTGCAACCCGATAATCAGGGTTAGAAAATTTCTGCCATTCATCAAATTCCCAATTGATTATTAAGTCACCCATTGAGGTCTGTCATTTCTGGATAATTTCACAGTGCGCACTGTTTATCTGAAGAGTTAGAGCCTACATTGAAAGTAAGATGTGAATGCAGTTTGTAGTCAACAGTAGAATAGAACGCCTATTTCATACAAAATGTAGGCTACATGTTGGCATTAATTTATTATTAATTTTGTAAATTCATGATTTAAACTCTGTAACTGGCGCATTTTTGATTCCGAAGAAATACAGATTTCCATATTGTGGCATATCGGACCTTCTTAATAGAGCAATTGCGGGATTGCATGCGAACGTATTTAGACCCTATCTGTGTACGGAGCGCGTTTGCGTAGCGTTGTGTTCGATGCCTTGGAGCCCGAAGGCTGCGGGTTAGAATCCTCCTCAAGCCGCCGCTTAGGTAGCCTACCTGAGCAAGCCCTTCACTCGCAATTGCCATTAATATTTGCTCTGTGTTCGTTTAATTAAGAACAGAAGAAAATAGCAACGGTCGGAGAAATGAGGCATCCGAAAGATCTCTCTTGTTATTCGGCGTCGTGTGTATCAGCGTTGCTTTTATGGCGGTCCAATGGGCGACAGCAGAAGGTGAGTGGAAATATGACTAAGAAATTTAATTAACGATCACTCATCCAACCAGCGAATGTATGACGGGACATATTGCAGGTTCAATTCCACCTCAAGCCGCGTAATGACCTTGGGCAAGTCCTTCACTCGCAACTGCTCAGCGCGTCGGCGTGAAACTACGATGCAGTGTCCAAGCTTTAGCCGGAAGCGCCTCTGAGTAGGGAACTTGAAGGGGCGCTATAACACGTGCACATACAAACAAACACATAAATGAATAAACACAAGTGAACATAAGCCTACCTTTCGTTTTTATCTAATGATAATGATGATGATGGTTCTCTGCCCGTAGGCAGTTTCATTGGCTTTTACGCCCCTGGGGATGAGATGAGTGAGGTGGTTTCCCGTTGCCTTCCCCACAGACACTGATGGGTAAGCAACTTGCCCAAGGTCGCTCCGCAGCAGCTTGCGCCCTGCGTCCCACACGTGCTAGCCCGATATATCTAAATCTCGGTGTAGCTAACTAGGCCAGTTTTTTATCTAACAGAGCCCGAAAAGTGCAAGCCGCGTTGTTGGAAGAAGGCGCTGTCGGAAGACGTGAGCTTCACTGACGGCGTCTACCGTAGCGCCGTAGACAACGAGAAGGCGTGCAAGGATGTGTGCGCCAACAACGAATCGTGCGAGGGTGTGTACTGGGGATCCAACACCGCTGGTAAACTGACCTGCTGGCTTCAAGTACTATCCCAGGGATCCTCTGATACATTGTCAAAAGCCAACCACTGGATATTCACCAAATGTACAGGTACGCCTACTCTAACTATTCACCAAATTAACGTTCAGGTAGGCCTACTCTATTCACCGAAATGTACAGGAATGCCTACTCTAAATATTCATATTTAACGCGCAAGTTTACACAAATTGTGCAGTTCTAAATGCATTTGTGCAGTTGTAGAAGCACTTATGTAGAGTTGTAGACCCTACAGTTAAAACTAGCAAAAAGTTAATTGTCCTCCGATTGAAGGTAATTTACCATGGAGGATTGGAAAGTAAAGAAGGAGTTGTGCAATACTATAAATATTCCATAAAAACAGCCTTGCTTAATTAATAAAAAAATATTTTTATTAATTATCACTATTACTATAATTATTAATATTAATTATCATTATACTATGCTTTCACATCAGACGACTGCCTCACGTACTGCTGGAGACCGAAGTGGGATAACGTTCAGACGAAGGGTGGCATCTATCATTCGATGGCTGAGAGCGAGGAGCAGTGCAAGAAGACATGTGCCAACGATGCATTGTGCGACGGCGCCGACTGGAGCGAAGATGAGGAATCGTGTTGGATTCTGTATAGACACAGACGCACGAAAGATAAAGTAACACACTGGGAGATAGTAAGAAATGTGCCGACACATTGCACTAAGGGTAAGCCATCCATAATTATTATTATTTGTCATTCATAATAGTTATAGTTGACCACCAGTAGGCCTAAGGCGTGTTTGAAAGAGAGCCGACTATTGTATGTATATACACTTGCTATAGCGTACCTTCAAGATGGCTACTCAGAAGCGCTCCCAGCTACAACTCGGACACTGATTCGGAGTTTCATGCCGATGCGCATGAGCAATACTTGCCTAAGGTTCATATGAGGCGGCTTGATGTAGATTATCTTATCTTATCTGACCATGTATCTGTGGGGCGCGGTGGTGTAGTGGTGGCGTCGTTGCCTTGGAGCCGGAAGGTTCGAGGTTCGAATCCACCTCGCCGCGTAAGGACCTTGAACAAGTCCTTCACTCACAATTGCTCAACGCTTCGGCGTGAAACTTCGATGCAGTGTTCGCTCTGCATTCGGGAGCGCCTCTGAGTAGAGAGAGAGAGAGAGTTTGAAGGGGCGCTTTAACAAGTGCACATATAAACAATAAAACCATTTATAAAGCGCGTCTCGTAGCAAGAGTCTTTCAGAAGCGCTCCCAGTGCGTTCAACTCCGAGAAAAGGCAAGTTTAGGGAATATCGTACGTGTACCGTACATTATCGGTACGTTATCGAAAAATAACGTATACGCGTTCGCTAGCAATGCAATAACATTGCAGTTGTGCTGTTCTAGAATGAACAAACAAGTGATGGGTGCTTGGATGCACCCAGATGTAGGCTAACAAAAGGAAGAGACTCGGGTAAGATCTTTCTACTCACAGGAATGAATCATCTTATGCGCGACGCGTTATTCGTTTTGCTTTTTAGAGGAGCGACAGTGCATGCCTCATTGCTGGACGAAAAGCGTGTCACCAGAGTTGAGTTTCAACGACGGATTGTTTAAGAAGCGAGTCGACAACGAAAGAAACTGCAAGGATGTCTGCGCCAGCAACCAGACGTGCATCGGTATTTACTGGGGCTTTAATACCGTGCTGAACATAGCCAGCTGCTTTCTTCAAATGCCTACACATATCGTCTCCGAATCCCTGAAAGATGTGAATCACTGGAAGTTGTCCAATTGTACAGGTATGTTTTGTTTGTATGTGCATTGTGCACTTGTTATAGCGCCCCTTCAAGATTTCTACTCAGGCGCTCTCGACTGCAGAGCGGACACTGCATCGGAGTTTCACGCCGAAGCGCTGAGCAATTATTGCGAGTGAAGGACTTGCCTAAGGTCCTTACTCGGCGACTTGAGATTGATTCGAACCTGCAACCCTTCGGCTGCAAGGAGACGAGCAATCGTTATCATCATCGTTGTCATTATCATCATCATCATCATTCATCATCATCAATCATCATCATCGTCATCGTCGTCGTCGTCATCGTCGTCGTCACCATCACCATCATCATCATCATCATCATCATCATCATCATCATCATCATCATCATCATCATCATCATCATCATCATCATTATTATTATTATCATTATTATTATTATTATCATCATCATCATCATCATCATCATCATCACTATTACTTATCATTTTTATTATTATTATTATCATCATCATCGTCATCATTATTAGGCCTTCTACATGTATTATTATTATTATTATCATTATTATCATTGAGATCCTTAGCTTTCTGTTCGTTTTGAGTACAGAGGATTGTCTTCCGTACTGTTGGCTGCCGAAATGGGATTTAATTCACTCGCTTGGTGGCGTTTATCAATACGGAATCGACGAGGAGAACTGGTGCAAGGTGACGTGCACCTACGCGAAGAAGTGCAACGGTATAGACTTCAATCATACGGACGATACGTGCTGGCTTATCTACGACACTCACCTTTTGCAAACGCCAGCTATCGGTGCCGTTCATCATTGGGAAATTGAACGAAATCTGCCTGAGGTCTGCTCCAACGGTAAACAAAAGACTTCGTTAGTCTCTGTCTATTAAGCTTAAATTTTTATTCTCTGATTTTTATTCTCTGTGTATTTTTTATTCTCTATGTATTTTTGTATTCTCTGTCTATTTTTGTAAGTCTCTGTCTATTTGCTTTATTCTCTGTCTATTTTTATTCTCTGTCTACTTTATTCTGTGTCTGTTTTATTCTCTGTCTATTTTAGTCTCTGTCTCTTATTTTATTCTCTGTCTATTTTATTCTCTGTATACTTTTCTTTTATCTGTCCAATTTATTCTCTGTCTATTTTATTCTATGTCTATTTTGCTGACTAGCAATGCTTACTGAAACAATAACAAATTAACAATACACAAATAATTTATGTTATTTATTGAAACACGTGGTTGCACTCAGCCTACATAAATTCTCAGCGTCTTCTAAGGCTCTAAGTT
Source organism: Lumbricus rubellus (assembly GCA_945859605.1). Lineage (NCBI taxonomy): Eukaryota > Metazoa > Annelida > Clitellata > Crassiclitellata > Lumbricidae > Lumbricus > Lumbricus rubellus. Next base: position 19,189,337 of record OX243826.1, on the reverse strand, counting down.
ACAATTGAATCGACGTTTTGTAGACCTAAAATAGTCTACGGTTAGCCACTATCTTTGTCTCGCACGCTTTTCTGTCATCGTTGATATTCTGTCTCAATAAATTATACCAGAGAATACAAACTGTGCACATTTCTTTTTATCAATGCCAGAATCATCTGTTTTGGTCGAAAACAACACCGACGAATCCGATGCTGGAACTAGCTTTCCTCCTGCCGAAGCTTCTACCGAGGCTCCTGGCAAAGCTCCTGGCGAAAATAATCCTGCCGAAGGAGCACCGACTTCTGAACCCGAGGTAGCTGAGACAACGGAGGAGTACGGAAACGAAACGGAATCGAATAGCACAGAATATGAAGGTAGTGGCGGTGGCGGTGGCGGTGGTGATGAAGGTGGTGGTAAAGAAGAAGGCGGTGGCGTGACCGGTGAAAGTGCGAAAAAACGTCACAGGTTGACGTGTCCAAGCTATTTAATAGGTAGGCTATTCATTTCAAAAAGGTCTTCAATTAAGTAGATTCATGGGCGCCCGCACATAGGGGCAAGAGGGGGCACTTGCCCCCCCTGGAAAGTTGAAATCTATTTTTGTTCTAAATGCTCATTTTTGGTTGTTAACAAATTTCCTTGCACTAAAGAAACTATATTCATAATAAAAGTTATAAAGCTGAGTGAAACTGAGAGATTTACATTACTAACCTCTATTAAAAATAGCCATGTATGTTCTAAATTTCCTGCTTTGCGTTTTCAACCTCTTGATAAAAAAATTTAACCGTGACCATCGAGTTTTGCCCACTCCTGCAAAAATTTCTGCGGGCGCCCATGAGTAGATTCGGTTAACAATAGGCCTATAGTCATGAAATGCTTATTCAATCGTTTAATAGTTTATTGATATTTTCAAACGATATTGTGTAACTGATGCGCCTTTTGACACGTCTCAGACTTGTTTGCATGCACACTGAATCAAGGCCATGGGCGGAGTTTATCAGAGGCTCAAGAAGGCCCAGATTCAGGCTTTTTACCATGAAAATGATATCTTTTTCGGGGGTTAGCTCCCCATCAAGAAGGCCCAGACTCGAAAATATGAATCTTTTCAGGAACGAAACTTCAATCGAATAACTAAAAAAGGTCATCAACTTTTGTGGCCGAAAGTTCCAAGCTTTTCAGCCCCCCCCCCAAGAACGGAAACCAAACTCCGCCCATGATCAAGACGCACAATAGTTTTGGTTTCGTATTATATAAGAGACACTATCATGACATTCCTGGAAGCATGAAAGGGCGACGACCGATAATAATCTTGTCAATCGTTTAAACTCTTCGTTCGCATCCTTCATCTGGTTGGCCTTCGTTGACTTTCGTTGGCCTTCGTTGGCCTTCGTTGGCCTTCGTTGGCCTTCGTTGGCCTTCATTGGCCTTCATTGGCCTTCGTTGGCCTTCGTTGGCCTTTGTTGACCTCGCTGGCCTTCGTTGGCCTTCGTTGACTTTCGTTGGCCTTCGTTGGCCTTCGTTGGCCTTCGTTGGCCTTTGTTGACCTCGCTGGCCTTCGTTGGCCTTCGTTGACTTTCGTTGGCCTTCGTTGGCCTTCGTTGGCCTTCGTTGACTTTCGTTGGCCTTCGTTGGCCTTGGTTGGCCTTGGTTGGCCTTCGTTGACTTTCGTTGGCCTTCGTTGGCCTTCGTTGACTTTCGTTGGCCTTCGTTGGCCTTTGTTGTCCTTCGTTGGTCTTCGTTGGCCTTCGTTGGCCTTCGTTGGCCTTCGTTGGCCTTCGTTGGCCTTCGTTGGCCTTCGTTGGGCTTCGTTGACTTTCGTTGACTTTCGTTGGCCTTCGTTGGCCTTCGTTGACTTTCGTTGGCCTTCATTGGCCTTCGTTGGCCTTCGTTGGCCTTTGTTGACCTCGCTGGCCTTCGTTGGCCTTCGTTGACTTTCGTTGGCCTTCGTTGGCCTTCGTTGGCCTTCGTTGACTTTCGTTGGCCTTCGTTGGCCTTGGTTGGCCTTGGTTGGCCTTCGTTGACCTTCATTGACCATTGTTGACCTTTGTTGGCCTTCGTTGACTGTGTTCGATGTTGCTAGGCTTCGTTTTCGCATCATCGATTCCAAACAAACAAAGAATCTCATTATTAATTTCCTGAGTCTATAGAGGCTATTGTTGAATGTATTCATATAAGCTGTTCTTCTTGATGATTTCAGGGATAATTACGATGACTACGTTGATGGGTGTTTGCGTTCTGATCATAACTGCTCTGGTTGCGTTCATAATAGCAAGAACAGTTCGTGATCGAGAAAGGAACGGGTAGAACAGGTAAGCAGGCGGTCAGGTTATAGCAAGACGTTCTAAACATACGCTAAAACAACAGCATGACTGTGGTGTAAATTGTAGCTGTATGCAAGATTATTATTTTTTATTATTATGAAATCATTTATTACTTTTAAGTTAACAAAAGTTCCGAAGAATAATAATTATTAGGCCTATCGCTTCTTGGTCTTCGCCATCGGTGTCGTGCATAAAAGTACCCCTAAATGCTATTGCGTTTATTATTATTATTATTATTATCATCATTATTATTATTATTATTACTATTATTATTATTATTCGACCTTTATATTGGTAGTTTCGAGTAGGCCTATAGATAGACTTTCTAAGTTTCAATTTAACAAACGAACTGCTTGTTTGTTTGTACATTTCAGAATGCTCTTGGAGCCGCCCCCACCGAAGCGTAAGAAGCTGATTTTCAACTTCCGAATGAGACGATCTCGTGAAAACGTTTCTTATAACATATGAAAAAGTTATTCAATCGGATTATCCAATTATTGGAAGCGCTAACATTCTCTGCCCTGAGCGGTCTTGGGCTTTCCCTAAAGTTTTGTTATAGACTAACGTTAGTTCAGTTAGATTGATCATGTAACTCCGAGGTAATGGGATTTTCCCATACCATTTACTACAGTTTGGTCAATAAAGGGTTATTAAACAACGAGCCATTATTTTATATTAATTAAGAACATGTAGGCCTACTTATTACACCGGAGCTTTTGAAAGTTGCCAGCGATAACAGTACTGGCAGCGTTTTGTACATCGTAATTGCCACACACGAATTAACGCAATTTTTAATGGAACTCTTCTTGACTTCTTCAACATTCAGCCTTTGAAATTGCATGGTCCCATAGGCAAAATCATAATTATGTCTTTGATCCCGTAAGGGAAATTTTTATGTTGAAAAGAGTTGCTCATGTGTGGTTTCAGCGCATAATGAGCGAAACCATAACTTGTAAATTATTATGCAAGCTTAGTTTGCTATTGTTTTAGCACAGCTTGCAAAAGGTGAGTTGCAGGGTATATATACCTAGTGTAAGTAGGGTAAGAAACTGAGACCTACGAAATACCTGATGAAAGAAAGATTTAAAGTCTCTGTCAACCTAGTATCAAACTTGATGATGTCGTTCATTTACTGGCGTTTACGTCGATCATGAAATGTCCGCAGAAGCGCTCCGACTGCAGCACGAACACTGAATCGGAATTTCACGCCGAAGTGCATGAGCAATTGCGAGTGGAGGACTTGCTCATTGTTCCTACGAGGCGGCTTGAGGTGGATTCGAATCTGGAACCCTCCGGCTGCATGGCAACGAACATATCAACTATACCACCGCGCACGCCCCACTTGAAATATGCAAGATATGGATAGTCCTAGATAACGGTGTAGCAAAGGGTTAACCGAACATGGGGTGGCAGTAGGAGGGAAACTCGTTTTAAAATTTTCAACAGCATTGACTGTTTTAGAAGAAACGGTTTAGATGTGATCTTTTCAAGATAGACGATGGTCTAATACAACACCAAAGAATTTTGTTGAAGGTACTTGAGTAATATCCGATGACTATCAATTCATAGGATGGGAAGCGACCAGCTTAAAATCCATGTTGAAATAGATTATATGTAATTTTAGTATTTTCAAGAAAATTGATTAGTCTTTAGTAAATTATTTTCTCAAAGAATGGTTCAAAGAACAGAAATTGGCCTATAATTAGCCTAGTTTCTCTCGCCTCTTATAAAAAAACTTTGGCAATCAATTTTTAGAGCATTGAGAAATATACCGGTGTCAAAGGAACAATAATTAGGCCTATTATTGACCTTTTCTCACAGTAGCCGAGCAATATTATTAATTGAGGGGAATGAGGATACGACAAACGGATATACGTCATCAATTCCCTTACTATGGGATAACCGAATGGTTCATTTCAGTTTAATTATAATAATCCTCTGGAGTTGTTTCTTCAAGTCCGAAAGAGTTGGTAATAGGATAGCTTATAATTTTATAATACTCTCTCAAATGGAGAGAGCGGATCAGGTAGGCATATATTTTGTCTTCAGAAGTTGTTGGTTACAAGTTGAAGGTAGTTTATGACAGAATAGGTAGATATTGAATGAAAGAATTTGCAAAATGCAAATGTCACAGCCAATTTAAACCTCAGACCAAAAAGAATTCAAGAATGCAAGAATGCACTTGCAAAATCTTGACCTACATAGCGCAAAGGGATAGGGAAACAGGAAATTGTAAATGTAATTTTATTTAGACGATTATAGGCTATCTATGTCCATTCTGTGCAAATAGACATCGCTTGCAACGTTTCCTCAATGATAAAAATAATTTATCTTCTTGAACAATAAACAATAATCATAGATGCGTTAGAGTCTTGCCCACTGTTTCTCTAATGATCTCGTATGCAGTCAGAAGTTTAGACGTAGCAAATTACGTCACTCATTGTGTTTTGCAAACATTTATTTTTAGTGTTTCTGTGTAAACAATCAGGAAGTAGAATTTCGTTATAGCATACGATTTCATTACGTTATCGTCGATTATCGATTTGCGAAAACTTTTAATCTTGCTTCAAGGATTATATCATCATCATCACCACCAGGTTCGATATACAAGTACACTCCTGTCAATACGGCCGGATTATTTGTCAAGAATATACCCATAAACAGATTGATAGGCCTATAATCCTTATAAATGCTGCTGCGATGCCTATGCAAGCTGTCTTGGTCACATGAAATAATTAATTAGAACCATTGGCTTCGACATTCGGTGCCTGGTGCAGGCCTACTTTTGTACCGGGTCTTGCACTGATATAATTTGCTTGTATGTGCACTTGTTATAGCGCCCCTTCAGGCTCTCTACTCAGAGGCGCCCCCGACTACAGAGCGGATACTGCATCGGAGTTTCACGCCGAAGCGCTGAACAATTGCGAGTGAAGGGCTTGCCCAAGGACCCTACGCGGCGACTTGAGGTGGATTCGAACCTGCAAACCTTCGATTGCAACGACCTCAGTAGTCTCATCCGTTCTCCTCTTTCTATACATCTTCTCATCGGCCTCCCCGTTCTCTGAATCGGTCTGATTTTGTTTGTCCCACCACAAGCTAATTACCACTATAACGCAACTCGATACTTTGCCATCAATGGGCACTCTTTATGGAATGCCGTTCCCTCCTCTCCGCGTCGGACTCTCCTTTCCGGGTCGTTATCACATTGGCTAACTCTCCATTTTGCTGACCCTTAGAACTGGAACGCGGTGGTGTAGTGGTATGTTCTATGCCCTGTAACCCAAGGGATGCAAGTTTGAATCAACCTCAAATCACCGTGTAGCGACTTTGGACAAATTGCTTACCCATAATAATTGCCTCTGGCTTTTGAGACCTTAAGTTCAATTAACACTAGGCCTATTGGCCTAAACGTTGTGTCAAATTTAGGCTGCAGCTTAGCGCAGTCTACCTTGATCTGAGAGAGATTTGCTTCTTGTTACAACGACTCTCTGTAATAATTTTGTCCAGCGGCTCAACTCGGTGGCCTTTCGAGGCACAATAGCTGAGCCAGACCTGGGCAGACTGAATGATGGCGGCACTTTAATTATAATTTAGAACAATATCATTGTCACTGCTTCCCAGATTTGAGGATAATTTAGAAATAATATTAATAGCAACAACAGCAAGAGGAGTAAAGAGGGAGGAGGCGGCGGAGGAGGAGGCAGAGGAGGAGGAGGCGGAGGAGGAGAAGGAGGAGGAGAAGAAGAAGAAAATGATTTTTAGATTTTAAAATTGTTGTCTTTTGCACTTATTTCAAACAGCTTTGGCTAATAATTATAATTATGAACTGTTTGTCGAGTTAGCCTGTGATCAACCCAGTATTCTATGGGTGAAGGGCGAATGGCCTGCCGTTCCGACAACAACCCGACTGAATATCAGGGTTGGATAATCTTCAATTTAACTAAATTTTTTATAAATTACCTTAGTCCATAGTCCTTCCAGTGCAGAACTGCACATCGGGCAACGCAGCTTTAATGCGTTGTTTCTTTTGCTAAATTTGGTTTCTTGGGTGGGATGCAAGTCTACCGCAGAACCCTTCTTCTTTAACCTGACTTTGGACGGGCCATGGCTTTTTAAACTTGCAGTTGTACACAAAATGTGCAGTTCTAAATGGATTTGTGCAGTTGTAGAAGCACTTTTGTACAGCTAAAAATAGCAATTGGAAGTAATCTACCATAGAGAATGGGAATGGAAAGAAGGAGTTGTGCAGTTCTAAAAATCCTTCAAAACAGCCCTGGGACAGGCTCAGACTCCCCGAGAAGTACCCTGTGGCGGAGTTGATACTTAGGGTCTAAGAAGTTTTTTCTATCTTCTGTCATTTCGGCATTCTATCATAAAGCGAACAAACATTAATATTTGTTGCTACATGTTCTAATTTTTTCTTCTTGCCGAAAAGCTACCATTCACCTAACCCTCACCCTGTGTTTTAAAATTTAAAGGGTGCAAGTTGAGCCTAACCGTTTGCATAGAATGTCCCATTAATGGTTACTCTGTGTGCATTTAAGAACAGAGGAATATCGCAATGGTCGGAGTTATGAAGAACACAAACGATCTCGCTTCTTCTTCTTTCGCGTCCTATTCATCAGCCTTGTTCTCGTGGCACCTCGGTGGTGCTCTTCAGAAGGACAAGAAGGTAAGTTCGTCAACAGATGCTAACGAAACCACTATCTTACAATGCAAATGACCTTGCTATTGTTTTGTAAACCTTTGTCCTAATGCAAATGACCTTGCTATTGTTTAGTAAACCATTATCCTAATGCAAATGACCTTGCTATTGTTTAGTAAACATTATAATCCTAATACAAATGACCTTGCTAATGTTTAGTAAACCATTATCCTAATGCAAATGACCTTGCTATTGTTTAGTAAACCATTATCCTAATGCAAATGACCTTGCTATTGTTTATTGTCCGTATGTCGTATCCCCTCCAGAATATAGGGACATCAGATTACAATAATAGTGACGCATGATGATTTCGAAGGTCTATAATTAACATGGTCTCGGTTTTTTACTTCACAGACTTCTGTTTGCCACGTTGCTGGAAGAAAACTGTATCAAAGTCGTTAGCATTCAAAGACGGAGAGCTTAGGAAAGAAATTGGCAACGTTCAAGCGTGCAAAGCAACCTGTTATAACCACGAAATGTGCACCGGTGTATACACGGCAGCCAAAGCCAAAAAATTCACCTGCTGGCTTCAAATGTCCGCCAAAGGGGCCACTGTCGATTCTGAATCTTTGTCGGATGTTACGCACTGGGGTTTAACTAATTGTACAGGTTGGTCTAGGCCCTATCCACTTGAGGTTTCAATGGTGGGCCGAAAATTTCGCTGAAAAGGCAAGCAATAAGGATTCAAATTTTAATTTGTGCTCTCAGGCACTGTGCTGCAACCTACTGTAGTTTTACTAAAGCGCTGATTCAGAATAATACTGAGTCCTCGTATGGCATAAGAGATGCCCTTATTTCTATCGTTTTGGATCTTAAGTAGATGAAACGCGACATGTAGGCCTACATGTAAAACTGTAGAGTTCACATGATTATATAGAGTCTATATTATCTGTAGATTGCAGGCCCTACTTATCAGCGAAAATATAATTTCACTGTGCTGTCGAATTCATTCAATCATTCATGCATTCATGCATGGTGTACCTTAGAATGCAAACATTGACGTGCCATGGTCACTAGGCCCCTGAACCTTTTTAACGTGCAGTTGTACACAAAATGTGCAGTTCTAGATGGATTTGTGCAGTTGTAAAGGCACTTCTGTACAGTTAAAACTTGCAAATACGTCATTGTCCTCCGATTGGAAGTAATTTACCATGGAGGATGGGAAGGAAAATACAGAGCTGTGCAGTTCTAAAAATTCCTTAAAACAGCCCTGCTAGGCCCTACAGTGCCTACACGATATCGTTTCAGAAGCCCAAATCTCGCCCAATTATTGTTTTGGCACCGTCTACCAGTAAATATAATTCGATTAAATATCTAGCTAGACGAATCGATACGAATTTCTTGGGCAATGCAATTGTCGCCTTTAGTTGAAAACCATCACTTAAACGTCTGTTGTGAAGTCACTTGAGCATTGAATTTTCTGTTGACTTAACTACAGATGACTGCCTTTCGTACTGCTGGAAAACAAAAAGGAAAGACCGGTTTACAGAAGGTGGCAACCAATCTAAAGCACAGACGGAGGACCAATGCAAAGAGATGTGCGCCAAGGATCGGATGTGCGATGGTTTGGATTGGCGTGAACACAATAAATCCTGCGTGCTTCATTCTAAACATAAACGTATAATATTATCGGATCCAACGCAGCATTGGGATATCGTGAAACGTTTACCGACGAAATGCTTTAAGGGTAAGCTTAAGTCTGAATCCATTTTGCTGAGCTGCCACGCTTAATTAATTAAATCAAAAACAGACTTCAGTGCTTAAAGTGTGGCAGGACGGTCATGGACGGTGTCCTGGCACTTATTTTCAAATCTCTATGCCGTCCTGCCACTTATTTGGCCAGCACACCTAAAAATGTATGGGGCGTTCTGGCACTTCTTTTGGAAAGGCAAGGGGCGTCCTGGCACTTCTTTTTTCACTTTTAACACTGGAAACAGTGAAGTCAACGACTACCCCAATAATAGGCTATTATCCAATGCCCATGCTAACGGTACCGTACTGGATATCCTCTGTTGTAAAGCGCTACACCTCTGCTTGATAGCCTAACAGCAGTATCAAATTTTCCCGATATTAGATCATGGGCGGAGACTTATGGGAAACAGGGGAACGGTCCCCTCAATGAATGTGCTGTGGGACGCCCCGTGTATTTTCCCTCCCCATTTGTTGAGTGTCTAGACTAAAAAAAGGTCATCCACTTTTTTGACGGAAAAAATGGGTATTTTTTTAAGAAATTTCGGCCGGATGACTAAAAAAGGTCGTCAGAAATTTTGGTCTCCAAAAGTGGACAATTTCGTCAGCGACTCAGCGATTCGTCAACCCAAAATCTCGCGTCCTTCCTTCAGCGCCACTCGTTCGTCCCCTCCCCAAGTCTCCGCCCATGTGTTAGATTAGCATGAATGGTGAAGGATATGGTTATATAGAACTACGGTAACGAGAAAGCTGTACAGATGATTCCAAATCGGCAAAGGCCTGTATGAAACGGTTCGGTGAATGGATAATTGCTTGTCATCCTCATCCTAAGTGTATTAAATCCAAAAATCAAACTTGCATTTGACGGTTATACTTAAACTTTTTCACTAGTGTCACTCCTATCGCTTACGCACTGTGAAAATCTCATTTTTTAGTAGAGGTAGGCCTACTCGAACATTTGGTAAAAATGCACATCAAAATTAATGAACTCAGATATCATCTGACCTATCGTACGCGGATGATAGCGGCGGATCGTCTTAATTAGACCTAAGTAGCAGCGTTCTGGAACGTAATTTAATGGTTGGCTCATGGATGGATAGCCTACAGGTTTCATTATACGAAAGATTTTTTCCACAAAGTGAGGCGTGTTTGCTATAATCCTGTAGATAGATCAAATCGTTGTGTTTATTAGCGGAAGAACAGTGCACGCCACATTGCTGGATGAACACAACGTCACCAGAGTTGAACTTCTTCGACGGGTTGTATAAGAAAGGAATCAGCAGCGAAAAGGACTGCAAGGAATTATGTGCCAACGACCAGACGTGCACCGGTGTCTATTGGGGATTCAACAAAGTCTTGAATATTGTCAGTTGCTGGTTCCAAATGCCTTCCCACGTAGTCTCTGAAACTTTGACCGACGTCAACTACTGGACTCTGTCTAACTGTACAAGTAAGCTTACTCTACTCTAATTCGCAGTAGCGTAACTAGGATTTTTCCTTTGGGGGCTTAAGCCGTGAACATGACGAGTGCGGTAGCATATTTAGCCGTAAGGCCCGTAAGCATACAACGGTTTGATTTTGGGGGGGCTTCACCCTCGTTGGGGGGTTTAAGCCCCCCAAGCCCAACGCTAGTTACGTCCCTGCTAATTCGCTACAATTTTTAATGTCAAGCAGAGACCTTCGCTGTTTGCTGCAATAAAATCACTTCAACGTGAACTTATTTACGTGCACGTTTGGCATACAATTAACGACAAAAGCGCGATTAAAATTCCTATCACGAATTTCAGAAGTTCCTTTTGCCTGTAGGTCTGCTTCTCTCAGTCGTGGTAATTTTTATCTTGTTGTTTGTAAGGAATAATTATTCGTCGATGAAAAGCAAAATTAGGATCATTACACGGGTTGAGTTGCAATAGCCTCAGGCATCATCGCAATTTGCCAACTAAATTTTAATTCCTTTGCACTATAATGATATCACACAACTCTCTGATTTTAGTGTTGACCAGTGTTGATGGTCGAGAAATAGTTGTAAATGCCGTGCACAGTAGCCTACAAGCGCCACCTTTAGCTGATGATCAATTCTCAAAGCGTTGTAAAAGCCAGTGCTGTTTTTTTAGGAATTTTAGAACTGCACAACTCCTTTTTTCCTGTCCCATCCTTCATAGTAAATTACTTCCAATTGGAGGACAATGACCTTTTTGCTAGTTTTAACTGTGCAGAAGTGCTTCTACAACTTCAAAAATCCATTTAGAACGGCACATTTTTTTACAACTGCACGTTAAGAAAAGCTCTGGAAAAGCTTGTTGAAAATGACATTGTATGCGATCTATGATTGCTCATATTTTTACCTTTACTACAGATGACTGCCTTCCGTACTGTTGGCTGCCAAGATGGGAAAACGTTCATATAGCGTATGGAGTATTTCAAGTTGGCATCAGTGACGAGCATCAGTGCAAGGTGAAATGCAGCACTGAGCAAAACTGCAAAGGCGTGGACTTCAATCCCGCCATAAAGAATTGCTGGATGGGGCACCATGATGAATTTCCAACGAACATTACCAAGGAACCGGTCTCTCACTGGGAACTAGACAGAAACTTGCCGACGGTCTGCTCGAACGGTATGTACATTCATTCATTCATTCAGAGCATTTATATAGCGCCCCTTCAAGAAACTACTCAGAAGCGCTCCCAGCCCAACCACGAACAAAGAAAAAAGACTTGAGGGACTTGTAGAACCCAGCCGGATGGACCACAAGTAGAGAGCGAAGCGTAACCGGAATGTATGTATGTATGTATGTATGTATTTATGTATGTATGTATGTATGTATGTATGTATGTATGTATGCAATTTTATGCATGTATGTATGTTTGTATGTATGTATGTATGTATGTATGTATGTGTGTATGTATGTATGTATGTATGTATGTATGTATGTATGTATGTATGTATGTATGTATGTATGTATGTATGTATGTATGTATGTATGTGTGTGTGTATGTATGTATGTATGTATGTATGTATGTATGTATGTATGTACATGTATGTAAAAATGATCTCCTTCCAATTTTTCAATCAGGTTTCCGGAAAGACCACTCCACGGGGACTTTACTTCTTCGCCGTCTTTCGGACATCTATGCGGCCATTGACAACTCCCAGGTCACCCTTTTGGCGTTGTTCGATGTGAGCGCCGCTTTCGATACCGTCGACCACGATATCCTTTTAACTAGACTTTCTATCTCTTTTGGCATCTCAGGAAATTTTCTAAATTGGCTTACTTCCTACCTTCAGGACCGTTCTTACACTGTGGCGTGTGGGACTACTAGATTATCATGGACACCTGCCCCGTTTGGACTGCCCCAAGACAAGGCTCTGTCCTAGGTCCCCTATTACAGTGGTTCCCAAACTTCAGTAGGCCGCGGACCGGCAATAATTTTTGGTCAAGCTCGCGGACCGCTAATTATAGGCCTTAATGTCGAAGATCAACACCAATAAGCTGACTGCCGTCATCAATGTAGTAAATTTATAATAAATTTACATTTTTTAATTCGCCATCTGGCAAGTTAAAATAAGGCGCGTTGATTTATTTCAAATTTTTAAATATTAAGACAGAAATTTGAATAAATTTTGGACAACAATTCAAATAATTTCACAATTTCAAACAAATAAACTAATAATTAGTTTATTTTTATAATTTTTTACTCTTCTCTGCGGACCGGCGATCATACCTCCGCGGACCGGTGCCGGTCCGCGGACCACCACTTTGGGAACCACTGCCCTATTATATATAATATACACTGCAGACCTTGGACCACTTTTTTTGGCAAATGCAATCCTAAGTCAATCCTACGCTGATGATCTCCAGGCATATGCTCACTGTTCAGCATCTGCCGCTGCTGATGCGGTTCGAGAAATTTGTAGGGCCATGGAAACCTTGGAGGCCTGGATGTCCTCTAACCGTTTGAGACTGAACCCAACCAAGATGCAATATATCTGGTTCGGAACGCGTCAACAACTGGCAAAAATAGACATGAACGCCTTAGCATTAGAGTTTCCTCTGATTACATTCTCACCTTTTGTGCGAGACCTTGGTATTATTTTAGATCAAGAGCTGACTTTCACTCGGCATATAAACCTTCTATGCCGAAGCTGTTACTACAAGTTGCGTCAACTTAAGGTGGTCTCACGCTCTCTGTCTTTTAGTGCTGCCTCTACTCTTGTTCACTCTTTCGTAGTTTCTCGCCTTGACTACTGTGGCACCCTCTATTATGGACTACCGGCTGGCCGGATTGACTGTCTGGAACGAGTCCTCCGCTCTGCGGCGCGACTTGTTGGTCATATCCCAAAATATGGCCATGTCTCATCTTATATGCGGGATATCTTACACTGGCTCCCTTCTAAACAGCGGATTGCATACAGGGTCTGTGCCTTGGTTAGGCGGTGCATTGAAGGACTAGCTCCACCATATCTTCGAGAACTCTGCTGTTCCACCTTAGGAGTTCTGCGTCGATCCACCCTTCGATCGGCGAACCAAATTGAGCTTCTGGTTCCCCGCGCGCGGACTGCTATGCGACAGCGTCGTTCATTCTCAGTTGCTGGTCCTACCACCTGGAATGGTCTTCCTGTTGCGTTGCGCTTAATTCCCAGAGGTCACTCCGCTCTGTTCCTTAAGAACCTAAAGACTGTTTTATTTAGCCGTGGTTGGGCCGGGAGCGCTTCTGAGTAGCCTACCTTGAAGAGGCGCTATATAAATTTCCGAAATAAATAAATAAATAAATAAATAAATAAATAAGTATGTATGTATGTATGTATGCATGTATGTGTGTGTATGTATGTATGTGTGTGTATGTATGTATGTATGTATGTATGTATGTATGTATGTATGTATGTATGTATGTATGTATGTATGTATGTATGTATGTATGTATGTATGTATGTATGTATGTATGTATGTATGTATGTATGTATGTATGTATGTATGTATGTATGTATGTATGTATGTATGTATGTGTGTGTATGTATGTATGTATGTATGTATGTATGTATGTATGTATGTATGTATGTATGTATGCATGTATGTATGTATGTTCTGCTCCTAATTCGCTCCGCCCCGCCCCCGCCTATGCCTCCGCCTGCTCACCTCGCCTCACCCCTTCCACCTCACCCCATCCCTCCAACCCCGCCGTCACCACTCAATTTGAGTTTTAAATATTCTTTGGCATAGTACGAAGTTAATCTGTTCCTTCTCGTGTTTTCATTCAGCGCCGGAACCTTCGAATTCCATCACTACCTTAGAACCTGCGCCTGCTGGAACGGTGGCTTTCGAAACGGAAGCTGCCGAAGACGAAACGACAGAGGAACCACCAGCAGATGCTGAAAAGGGCACTAGTGATGAACCTGGTGATGGTGGTGGCGACGAAGGTGGTGGTGGTGAAGGTGGTGGCGGTGGTGACGACGGCAATTGCAAATGTGGCGGAAGAGGGGACAGCGCTAAAGCTACAGTTGGCCCAAGTCAAGGTCGCGGTGCAAAGAATTCCGATTGTCCAAGTCATGCACTAGGTATAATTCGTCTTCACACGTAATTTATTTTTGACATAGACTAAAATAATTATGCTGACGGCAATTTCATCTATCATCATATCTGAAGTTTTTGATGCAGTTCAACGTTTTCCACAGACTGTTCAGCATGCTAGTTCAGGGCTTTTTTAACGTGTAGTTGTACACAAAATGTGCAGTTCTAAATGGATTTGTGCAGTTGTAGAAGCACGTCTGTACAGTCAAAACTAGCAAAAATCATTATCCTGCGATTAGAAGTAATTTACCTTGTGGGATTGAAAAGGAAAGAAGGGGTTGTGCACTGTGTGCAGTTCTAAAAATTCCTTTAAAACAGCCTGTGCTAGTTGAACAACATAATAATTAATTATTATTGTCACTCTGATCTTGTAAACTGGAAAGGGGCAGCGACTTTAGTAGTCAATTCTCGCTGTGCATGATTTACACGTCGGTTTGGGTATGTGCTTATGACGCTCAAGTTTTCTTAGCACCTCTTCGTTCTGGTTAAATATTCCTGTACAAGATTGTTCATAACTAACGAACAAGCAGAAACAGCACTTATTAAGTGAGTCATTGAAGAACTATTTTATTATCTAGACAATTAACTTGCTAACGAACACATGCAAGAAGTAACGTTGTAAAACATCTTTTGCTATCTTTTATTTATCTTTTATTTATCTTTATTCATCTTTATTTATCTTTATCTTTATTTTTATTTATCTTTATCTTCATCTTTATTTATTTCTTTATCTTCATCTTTATTTATCTCTTTATCTTCATTTTTATTTATCTTTATCTTCATCTTTATTTATCTTTATTTATCTTTATCTTCATCTTTATTTATCTCTTTATCTTCATCTTTATTTATCTTTATTTATCTCTTTATCTTCATCTTTATTTATCTTTATTTATCTCTTTATCTTCATCTTTATTTATCTTTATCTTATATCGTTATTTAACTTTATCTTCATTTTTATTTATCTTTATTCACATTTTTTTACATGTAGGCCTAGATTACACTTCTAAAGAAGTGACTTGTCAAAGTACTGGTATGGAGAGTGGTACTGTATGCGTCGGAGACGTGGACTATCAGGAAAGAGGAAGTCAAGACATTAGAAGCCTTTGAGGTGTGGATATGGAGAAGGATGGAAAAGGTGAGCTGGACGGAGCGAATGACGAATGAAGAGGTGCTGCGAAGAGTAGGAGAAAAAAGATCACTGATGACAACTTTAAGAGAAAGGCAAAAGAATTGGATTGGACGCATATTGAGGAGACTCCCTCCGAAGATAAATCATAGAAGGGAGAATCGAGGGAAGAGAAAGAGAGGAAGACCAAGACCGGGATGGATGATGACTGACGAATACAAAGAACTGAAGAGAAAGCACAGCGAAGAGAAGAATGGCGTCATTGGAAATTGAAACTTTCCGATGGGCAGAGAACTTAAAGAAGAAGGAGATGATGACGCATTAAAGGGAATTAACTCTGCCACTGGTAGCACTCTGCCAGTGCCAGTCCCAAGCCTGGATAAAGTTGGAGGGCGTCGCTAATGGTCTTTGTTACCACAAAGTGACGTTGAACTGCAACTACTACCACTACTTAAAGGGAAATTATTAGCAGCGTGACATATAATTTTAGTCTTACAGTCTATTCGGTAAACTATTAATTTAAAAATGATTTTTCAGGCATTTTTGTGCTGACTTCGCTGCTGGGAGTTTGTCTTCTGCTTATAATCGGACTCGTCGCATACATCATTAGGAAAACAATGCATGAGGAGTTCGAACGTGACAAACTTCCATGGACGGAAGTCGTTCGACTTTCCAGGCAACAAACATAGGAAGTAAATTCAAGGTAAACGCGACTATAATAATTATTAGCTGCAGTCTATTAGCGGCATTCTATATGTGGGCCATTGTGGGACGCGGTGGTGGAGTGGGTAGGCCCTATGTTCGTTGCATTGCAGCCGGATGGTTGGAGGTTCGAATCCACCCCAAGTCGCCGCGTTGGGACTTTGGCCAATTTGTGCTACATTAATCGCATCGCAAGTAGATTAAGTTTCAAGTTTCAAGTTTTTTGATCCATCAACATACACGATATTATGATCACATAACAATAGTAAAATTACATGTATGCATGGCTTACACAGTAATGCAGTGCGGAAATTTAATAAGAAAATCAAATAAGTCAGCCAGCAGATATATCAAGCAAAAAGCAATCATAGCAGATTGCAGAGCAATTGTGGATTGTGAGTGAAGGACTTGCTCAAGGTCTATAGGCTACATAGTTACAGCCTTGGACGAGAATCGAACCCGTACTCTCCGCGTTACTGGTCGACCGCGCTAACCAATCGGCTACCGTGCCTCACATATCGCAGCACTGATGATTAATTCGTTATTTGAATTTATTGCGTCCAAAGAGTAAAATTTTACCTAAAAGATCGGAATTATAATTTTTATGGCAGATTTTGTACGACAGATATTTGCAATTATTCATTGGTATGTGTTTCTTAATTTGTTATTTGTTCTTGAATTTCAGGTCACTTTCGAGAACGTTTAAAGACCCAAAAAGAACCGGTCAACAGAATGTTTCATTCCAAATAATGCACTGTATCGTAATAATTGACTTTGACAATTCTTAGAACGTTATGGAATCGAATTATTTATTTGGAAGCGCCTGCATATTCCATTGTATCGCGGTCAGTGGCATCCTATCATGGAGTAGGCTACCGACGAACTATTACGAAAATATGATTCAAAGAATTAGGTTTCTGTCAAAGAAAGGATTTACGGAACAGTGCTCCTGTTCGTAATAGGTCCTTTGGAAAAAAAACCCGGACGCTTTTCTGCATAGGTAGATATTTGATAGTATTGCCAGAGAGTGTATTTTGCACTGAGGTAGCCGTCGAATAAAACGAAAATAATTATGCCACTGCTTTTGGCTATTTATAGGTTGTCTTCGTTTTAAGGTGGCGGGTTCCAACAGGTAATATTTTACATACATGTGATCGATTGCATAAATTGCAATATCCTCGTGGCAGTTCGCAGCTGATCGCTTAATGCCATGCTATCTGTCTTGTCAGTATAATTATGTCAATAGTAGTCAATAGATCTTCTAATAGTCTTGAGTCCAGATTTGAAGAAGACAACTAAGTCGGCCGCTCGCAGGGCAGGAGAAAGACAGTTCAAGAATATTGGGCCAGTGTCGTGTGACAGAAAACCGTTAGTTCACGTTGTTAACTTATTTATCAAGAGCATTTTTACATCAGATATCTTCCAATACAGGGTTTCAGCCAGGGGAGGCTCTGTTTCGGGGGTAGACTTTGTATCGGGAGGGGAAGAAGACTTTATGTCGTGACACCGGCCACTGAAGTGGGTTCTCATCCGCCGTACGCGAAGATGGCGGAGTGCGTCCCGACGCACTTGTAGACTAGTCCCTACAGTGACGCTGTAAAGTCGAAACTGATAGATAAGATTCAGCTGTAGCAAGAACTTTGATGCATTTTCTCAAATTCAAAAAACAACCTTAATATATGCAGTGGCTAGGCCTACACTGAAGCCAAAGCAGCCAAAGGTTTTCGAAATGATTAATATAGGCTACTACTAACCAATGAACCTACATGTAGGCCTATGATGCAGAATTCCAAACTTCTTTATAATCCTTTCATTAGTAACAAATGCGTAAATGGAGCATACATGTAAGTTAGCCTGCAGGCCTGGAAGCTCTAGATATATCTAGATATATCGTGCAAGTACATGATATTGAGTAATTACTAATTCCATTGAAAGCTTCGTCCTGTACGAAACACTTGTTTAAAGAAAAAAAGCTTCTCAGTTGTCGTGGTAAGTTTTTTTAAATTGCTGCCAGTCTTTTGCAGATAAAACTCCACTGGGAGCGTTTCCTTGGCTGCGACATTTTTTATTTAACAATAACAAAATAATCTTAGCTGAATTAGAATCATGTTCACCGTTTCTATGATGAGCTCTGGCGCAGTAAGAAGTTTAGACGTAACAAATTACGTCACTCATTGTGTATTGAAAATAACATCTAATTCTATGGATTCCGTGTCAACAATTATGGTGTATAATTTCTTTACAAAATGTGATTTCATGAAATCATCGTTAATTTTCGCTTTGTTAAAGCGTTTCATCTTGTTTCAAGGATTTCTCAAGGTTGGAAATAATCCTGTAATGCTACAAAATTAGTTTCTATGAAAATGCCGTTAAGTAAATTGGTACGTCTATAGCCACAATGGCTCGTAAGCCTAATGCCTAAGTAATCCAGGCAATATAGCTCAAATATACCGACAGCCTGAGCAATGGGGTGTTTTTGGGGTGTTTGAACACCCCTCCAAAATGAAATAATGTAAAAATGATATGATGCACTTGCTAGCACATGGTGGGGCACGGTGGTGTAGTGGGAATGTTCGTCACCTTACAGCTGAAGGGTTGCAGGTTCGAATCCACCTCAAGCCGCCTCGTATGGACATTGGAAAAGTCCTTCGCTAGCAATTGCTCAGCGCTTCGGCGTGAAACTACGATGCAGTGTTCGGTCTGTAGTCGGGAGCGCCTCTAAGTAGTGAGCTGGAAAGGGCGCTATAATAAGTGCGCATACAAACATAAATGGTCTTATCCAACCGGCGATGCAATGCCTGATAAATTTCTATGCTGCGCAGGTAAAGTGCTTCACGCACATGTAAATTATGGCACACAAAACGTCAAAACTTATTTGAAATCAATAAGGCAATATTATTTCGCAACGCCAAAAACTTGAATGAAAATACAAAGGACTAACAAAGTTAACAAGACTGTTTGTGTACAAATAGTAGGCTACTTCTTTATTTAATGGATCCTAGAAAGAAGAATAGGCCTACTTTTCTTGATCGCTTATTTTTAACGTGCAGTTGTACGCAAAATGTGCAGTTCTAAATGAATTTGTGCACTTGTAGAAGCACATCTGTACAGTTAAAACTAGCAAAACAATGTCCTCCGATTGGAAAGAATTTACCATGGAAGATGAGCTGGAAAAGAAGTTGTGCAGTTAAAAAAATTCCTCAAAAACAGCCCTGTTTAAACAGCCATAACTAATTTGTTTATTGACTTATGTCGCTTTAGCTTGTGACCGACATACATACCAAAGGACTCTATGGTTGAACGGCATGTGGTTCGGACAACCGCCGGAGAGAATACCAGGTTTAACTATCTTCAATTCTTAAATTATTTATTATTTTGTTAATTAAGTTTTCTTATATAGATGTGAATGTTCGATCTTTTCTCTAGCCACCATGATAATAATTTTATTTTGGCCTCAACCTTGCCTTTTTAATATAATTGATCAGGTGAGACCAGGTGCAGATGCATAATTGTTTGAATGGAAACATCTGATGACTTCTAAAAAGTCTTTCGCCCAGATATATGCGCGATATATATTTCTTGCCACATTCACATGGAAATATAATAAAATTCCAGTTCCAACCAATGGTTAAGCAACACCGCTAGTATAAATTCAACGACAGTATTTTATCATCGTCCACACGAAACCTACATGTAGGCTACATTAATTTTAGTGTGTCTTTGTCGTGTTATCGCAAACTTTATTGGCCTTAGTTGTGCTTTGAAAAAACCATATAATTATTCATGCCATGATGCATGAACTTTATTTGTTTGTCGAATGCCAATATTAATAGTATCTTTGTGTGCGTTTGAGAACAGAGGAATATCGTAATTCTTGTCGGAGAAGGATAGAGGAATTCAAAGGATTTCGCTTCTGCTTTGGCGTTTTTTGTGTCGGCATTGTTCTTATGGGTCGTCCACAGCGGACGTCAGCAGGTTAGCTAAAAATAACGACTTCCTTCCAATGACAGATTAATGACAATTAGGCTATTTGGATGAATCCTTTAAAGTGCGGCGACAATGCAAGAGATTCAGCTGATAATAAATAAATGAAAATAGACTAACTACGGACAGTAAAGTAAATACATAAGGTTAGGCCTAAATACAAATTTTAAAAAAAAACGACACAAAAAAGACGAAAAAACGAGATTTTTCAGGAAATAATAAAAAGGCTTACATAGTAAGATCCTCAATTAAAATGTTGTCCATAACCATCGAGATCTTATAATAATTGTATGCTCTTCGTTTTGCTTAACAGGGATAGAAAAGTGTGAGCCTAAGCCACGTTGTTGGAAGAGAACACCAACGAAAGATATAAGCTTTAAGGATGGACAGTTAGTGAAAGGAATTCGCAATGAAACGGCGTGCAAACAGATCTGTTATAACAACGAAGACTGCACTGGTGTGTACTGGGGATTCCAGTCCAGTCTCAATAAAGTCAGCTGTTGGTTTCAAGTGTCCTCACAAGGGGAATCGGAAAGTCTGACAAACGCCAACAACTGGATATTCTCAAACTGCACAGGTACAATAATTAGTTTATAGTAGTGTAGGGCGCGGTGGGGTAATTGGCATGTTTTGGTTGCCTTGCAGCCGGTGGTTGCAGGTTCGAATTCACGTCAAGTCTTTATTTCTTCTTTCTCCAATCTCCCTTGTATGATTTCTCTCAGAAGGGAGTCTCCTCTTAATAAATATTTGCCCAATCCAATTGTTTTGCCTTTCTTGGTTTGTCATCAGTGATCTTTTTTCTCCTACTCTTTGCAGCACCTCTTCATTCGTCGCTCGCTCCATCCAGCTCACCTTTTCCATCCTTCTCCATATCTCTTTCCTGATGGTCCACGTCTCCAACCCATACAGTACTACGCTCCATACCAGTACTTTGACAAGTCTCTTCTTTAAATCTTTGCTCAACCCTCCTCCCCTCACCAACTCTCCTCTTTTTGTGAACGCATCTTTCCCCACTAACAAAATAAGCAGATAAGTTTCGTAAATTAATGTTTGTGTACAATAATTATAATAGACACCTCAAGTTAAGAATCTGTGCTTTACAAGGTTAATGAAAGTTACAAGAAGCTTTAATTTCCTTTCACTTGTATTACAGATGACTGCCCATCGTACTGTTGGAAACCAGAAGTGAAAAACGTTAAAACACAGGGTAGCAAAGTTTACCCCGCAGCACAGACCGAAGACCGGTGTAAAGAGACGTGTGCCTCCGATCACATGTGTGATGGTGTGGATTGGCTGGAGTCTAATAAATCTTGCTGGCATGATTTCAGACATATAGAAGCACGTCCCAAAGACCCATCCCAACACTGGGAAATTGTGAGAAATACGCAAACCTAGTGCTCAAAAGGTAAGCTGACAATTTAATTGAATTTAATTTTATCAGTGTCTTGCATCAATTTGATTTTCTGTGTTTATTTGTTGAATAGCTATGCTTGTTCAATCCAGTTTGAGCAAATTCCACGGTCACAACAAATCATCCAATGTTCTGTGTATATGACTACCTGCGAATTAGTCCTGAATATTTTCACATGTATCGCGTTGTACCTCTTCTTTGAATACAGAATGGATGAACGTTTGAACACATGCCTGCCTGTTTCAGGAGTCCGTCGGACTCCGTCCTGTAGGTCGTCTTTACTACACAAGAATAAAACTTGCATTTCCATAGTGTATAATAATTATTATTTAGTGTTCATCTTGTTAATGAATTCAAATGTAGAAGAATCTTTTCTGAAGTGAACATGAAAGATGCACAATATTACAAAAGTTTCGCTTATTCTTACTTGTCTCATGTAGCTTATTGTCTTGATTAATTATAATATTATAGAGATTCATAAAAAACGTATTATTGATGGGTACCTTGAAGCATACAGATTCCATAGCAGAGAAGCTTTTATTTTAATGTGTGCCATGATTAAATTGATTAGTCTACTTTCCTCAGGCTCCTCTATCCATCACACCTCTCGGGCTTTTCATTCTAAACTGAAGTCAAACTTTTCAGGAACTCTTACCATATCCCATATGATCCCCCACCTTGCAATTTCCTGCTCAGACGACACACGCCTTAGTAGTTCTCTCGCTCCCTCTGATTCTGATGTAACTCGACCCGGATCACCTTTGGACTACTCTTACTGACAACCTTTTTGACTTGACGTAGCGCTCGTTGATAAGCTGGTCCCCCGCGCTTGGCTTTAGACTTTAGAGTATCACGCTTTAGAAATTTGGAGATTACGATTACGAGAATCTTAGACAAACCTATCATTGTGTATCTTAGCCGCATTGTACATTATATGTTTCTTAGCGGAAGAACAGTGTTTGCCACATTGCTGGAAGAAAACGAATTCGCCGGATTTAAACTTCCCTGATGGAATGTTCATGAAAGGAATTGACAGCGAAGAGAACTGTACAGAGTACTGTGCGAATAGCGAGACGTGCATCGGTGTATACTGGGGATTTAACAGCATCTTGAAACTTTCCACTTGCTGGCTTCAAATGCCATCACACGTAGTCTCTGAGTCTCTTACGGATGTCAATCACTGGACTCTATCTAACTGTACAGGTAGGCTACCCTTCTATCTAACTATACAGGTAGGATACTCTTTAATCTAACTGTACACAGTGTACAGGTAGGCTAAATAAGTGGAATGAAACCGGTAGGCTACTCTTCTAACTGTACAGGTAGGCTACTCTTCTATCTAACTGTTACAGTACCGATAGGCTACTCTTCTAACTGTACAGGTAGGCTACTCTTCTTTCTAATTGTTACAGTACCGGTAGGCTACTCTCCTATCTAACTGTACAGGTAGGCTACTATTCTATCTAACTGTACTGGTAGGCTATTCGAAATTCGCTGCTATATTGTCGTTGTTGCACTTACCTTAGGCGCACCTTATACGTGTCTTTAGCGGGAGAACAGTGCATGTCACATTATTGAAAGAAAACCTTTCCGCCTGAGGAAAAGCTGCAAAATGTATTCTATAAAAAAAATAATAAGCGAAAACGACTGTAAAGATCTCTGTGATATCAACCAGACATACATCGGCACATTCTGGGAATTAAGTTAAATGACCGGCATTTTGCTCACACTTGCTGGCTTCAAATGCCTTTCCACGTGGCCTCTCAACCTTTGCATAACTCCTATAACTGGGCTTTGTCTAAATTTAGCCTACAGGTGTGCTAATGTGACGAAATTTTTTAATGTTTTGCCGTACCAACTGCAGTTGCTGTTTAAGCAAGGAAACTTCAGGATTTACTTATTTATTGCATGCTGCAGTCATTTAATTAAGTGCGATTAATGTAAGCCTACTGCAGAATTGCAGAGGGAGTTATGACTGATTTTATATATTTTTACTTTAAAGCCCATCATCAGCCTAATTAAAAATAACGCATGTATAAATTATGATGTAAAGAATTTGTTTTGTGACATAGGCACTATTGAGTAGCTTACTATTGAGTAGACTAATGAATCTCATTACTCGGATTGACTCACAACCACCTGAAACATAGCCGGAACTCTGTCAATTCTGGCTTAATTTTTTTCACACATGATGTTGCTTAAATTCTCAGAATAAAATAACTGGAATAACTTCCTTGGCTTCCACAAAATTGTGCTTAAATGTTCTGAATAAATAACTACAGTAACTTCTCTAATTATCCAGCGTAATGCAAGCGTCAAATATGGCTATAGAGAGTGGAAACTGATGGAGTCGAGACTGTGACACTTGTTATAAAGTTATAAAAAAAGTTTAAAAGTTCTTTATCGATAGTTTATATTTACTGCAGATGACTGTCTTTCGTACTGTTGGCGGCCAAAATGGGAATCCGTTGTAATGAATGGAGGTATTATTCAAGAAGATATAGACAAAGAGATCCCGTGCAAGGTGAAATGTGCCCGCGATAAACAGTGTGCAGGCGCAGATTTTGTTACCAGCGACAAGAAATGCTTTCTATTCTACGATGATGCACTGATGCAGCAACAGGTCTCTGATCCAATTGACCATTGGGAAATCGTGAGAAATTTGCCGAAGGTCTGCTCAAGCGGTATGCTCTCGATTTTATTTCGTTTTCATTCTGTGTTGGAATCTTTGTTACCCAATAGATCTAATTGTAATTATGATTGCCTAAACTATTAGAAAGCCATGGAGAAAACTGGTCATGACGGTAGTTTGAGGTCAAGGAACTGAAGGCACAAGGTGACAAGGTGAAACTAAAGAAGAATAGATGCTCATGATCACAACAGTTTGGACAACTGTTTCTCTCAATTTTATTTCATTCTGATTCGATGTTGGTGCTGAAACTACAGGAATCGATGTAATCCAAGTTTATGTGTAGCTGCTTACCGGACTGTAATGAATGGAGGTATTATACAGTAGATCAGAGGTCTCAAATGAAGACCCATTTGTGACTTGCACAGGAAGTATGCAGATTTACATACCTATTCGATGACACAAAGTTAAGCAAAAAATGGAAAGAAATATTATAACGAGGAGTTTGCTTAAAGTTGTTTTTTCTTCTTCTTTTCCAAAATCTGTAAGTTAAAGATAGGCTACAGAATAACTGAGTCATTTGGCCAATCTCTTTGGCTACTCGAATGCCTTGTGACTACTATTCAACGGTATCAAGGCGAGCAATTCTTCGATTAAACTGTAGCTGCTCCTGCACCTCTAAGTCTACAGCATAGCAATATAATCTTGTCACACGTACAAGTCATACATGCACACACATTTGCACTGGCACACTTGTATAAATAGGCTACATACAAACATAACTCGTGCGTGGCCTACATATACATGTAAGTACGTAGGTCTACTTACGCGAACACTTGCTTTATATACACTGTGTCCGGAAAAAAACAACCGATTTTGTAAATATGAAAATAAATAGTAAATATTCATCGATTTTCACAATTCAAAGACCGTTCTTATCCCAACATATTTCTCTAACAATTGTGAAAATATAAAAGTTTAAGTCCAAATAATGACGTCATGATGACGTCATTTGCACGAAAAGTCAAATTAAAGAAATAAATGCGCAAAATCATTAAAAATTTCAATATTTTTTGATGTCATTTATCAATAACAATTGTAAGTTTAATTTTATTTTTTATCTGAATTATGTCAGACTGCAATTTGTCGTCAAAGAGTACACTTTTAGCCGCAACGTAAGCGTCAAAAGGGTCGCGCTAATAGCCAAGAGCAGCGTCGATAACCAGCTTATCAAAATCCTCCCAGGCGTTAACAATTCGCTTACGGAGTTCTTCAATGTCTCTTATCCTTGTCTTGTAGCCTATACACCTTCTCCTCCATCAGTCTCCAACTCTTATTGTCAGCGGGATTTAAGCGGGCGGCCGTTTAGCGGTCAAAGATTAAGAGGAATGAAATCCGAGTCTCCCTAGTCAACAGTTCAACAGGTTCACGAACTCAGTGAGCTGAAGCGCTATTTTGTTGAAATGTGTAGGCTATTGTTCCGAATATTCTCGGATATCAGGCACCACTTTTTTATAAAGCAGACAATCCCTCTAATAAGCTGCATTTATTTTTACTTCTGGTTCTATTAAATGGATTTCCGTTTTACCAAAAGCCAATAATACCAACCGAACCATGCATGAAGGGGCGGTTATATGCATTTTGATGCAACTGACGTCATCATGACGTCATTATTGTGACTGAAACTTTTATATTTTCACCAATGTTAGACAAATATGTCAGGATTAAAATGGTGTTTGAATTGTAAAAATCGGTGAATATTTACTATTTATTTTCATATTTACAAAACTGGTTGTTTTTTTTCCGGACACAGTGTACATAGACATCTGCATACATTTGCATTTCTTTAAATCTTTGCCAGAATCTCCTGGAGCTGACGCGACTGGAGGCGCCGGAAATGTGCCTGCTTCACATGCGCCTGGTGAAAATGCGTCTGGTGATGTTGCGCCTGGTCAATACGCAGCTGTTGGAAACGCTACTGCAGAAACTGTGAATGTAGAGGTTGCGGAGGATCCAGGTTGCATATACCCGAATCCCAAGCCGTATAGCATTTCAGAAATATTTTATTTCCGTAAACTGGAAGTTGGATGAAAGATGAAAACATGATATTACTCCTGACGTATTGCAGTATCATTAGAAGCTGGATGAGCATATTAATTAACAGAAGTAGAAGTTGGATGAGCGACGAAATCATGGTTTTTGCTAAATTGTAACCGTGAAACTAGAGGCTGGATGAAGGATAAAAATATTTTTAGTTGAAGTAGAAGTTGGATTTATAACGGAACTGTGATATAGTAAAATTAGAAGTTGGATGAGCGATGGAAAAATGACTAAAACATGTTTTAAATAATTTTACGTTGCAATACGGCTTGGGATTCGGGTATATGCATCCAGGTTTGACATTTAACCTCGTGTTTTAAATAGTTACTGGACTCTCTCTAAATGCACAGGTATTTATTATCGTGAGATCAAAGGCATAACTCAGCGTTGGAACGTCTGGTAAAATAAGATCATGATTAACCATTTGTTTTGAATTTGTTTCTCTTTTGCAGAGTCCTTCGAAACGGCCATAGACTCCGAATCAGATGTAAGACTTACATGTAACCACAATATGAAACTGCATGGCTCGCTACACATGAAAGTCTTATAGACAATCTCGTGATTAATTACTGTGCTAAACAATTCTTTAAACTGATAAATAGTCAAATTGACTTTGCATGAGACTCGGTTCTTTCAACTGTAGGGCTATATAAATGTGTTCATTGAGGACGTTTATCTTTTTAGGTTTCCTACAAAGTACCGAACACTATGCATGTATGAGAATATGTCGGTTGGCTACTATGGACAAACGCTGCGTTGAGTTAAATAGATAATTAATAAATAAACGGAGCGCCAGGTCACAATGGCTGACCTGGTAAAGTGTTTTTCTATTCTTCAACTATTAATACTTATATGCTGCGTTTTGCATAGCGCAGCTACCCGCTCATCAATACAAACATAATTATATTTGCTTCTCCTGCCAATTTAATTTCTTTATCTATTAAGTTGTAGGCCCTGGCTTAGTTCTATACGCATGTGAAGAATGTAAACCATTAGAATTTGGCTCGATTCTCAGGCTCTTCTATAATGCCACAATTATTTTGTGTTTGAGT
Source organism: Lumbricus rubellus (assembly GCA_945859605.1). NCBI lineage: Eukaryota > Metazoa > Annelida > Clitellata > Crassiclitellata > Lumbricidae > Lumbricus > Lumbricus rubellus. The sequence goes on along the minus strand of OX243826.1, from coordinate 19,162,076 downwards.
GACTATGATTCCTTGGTTATTATTTGAGAAATAATTTACCAGTAAATCTGGTTTTTTTATACAAAATAGTGAAGCAATTTCTTTCGTACTGCCTTTACATACAAGCCTACGTACCTGTAGGCCTATACCAAATTTTATAGTAGGCCTAGGTATAGATCTACTCTATAGCGACTTTTCAACATCTCACAACACCGTTCCCTGTGCCAATCTAAACGACGTGGACCATGAAGAATAAATAAAATCACGCATCGTTATACTAAGAGTAGGCCTAATCAGTTCCTAATTTTAAAAAATAACTAGGTGAAAGAAAGCAACTGCAACGTTGCCTTCAACATTGTAACAATACCAAATGGTATTCGACTAGTAAACAGTTAGCCTATCTGAAAACTGGAGAAGCATCCGATATTGGGTTTTAGTTTCTGCAACACGTAGGCAGGCCCCTATTGGTGAATGGAAGAGGATGTTGGACAGGCGACGACACTCGCAGCACATGAACCTCGGCTACAAGCAATCCCTTACAAAACTGGTGATAGAAGATCGGGTCTTCACTCAGTCTGCGCAGGTCAATAATTTTTGCAGCAGAAATCTGACCGTTAGGTGTCTGGAAAAGCTCGAGATCCATACTCAGAGACGCTCCCGGCTACAGAGCGGACATTGCATCGGAGTTTCACGTCGAAGCGCTCAGCAATTGCCAGTGAAGGACTTGACCAAGGTAGGCCCTACCTACGCGGTGACTTGAGGTGGATTCGAGCCTGCAACCCTTCGGCTGCAAGGCGACGAACATACCCACTAGGGGTCTGCGGGTATACCCGTACCCGCGGGTTCACCCGTACCTGACCCGTACCCGTGGGTCGGCTACGGGTCGAGTACGCATTTCCCGGGTCGCGTCGGTTACGGGTAGAGTCATCACGGGTACGGGTATACCCGGTTTTCGGTTTTACCCGCCCCAGCCCGATATATTAGGGTTACATATTTTAGTGAGCTTTGCACTGCCAGAATAGTCACTCTGATTGCCTTGCAAATAATAAGTTCAACATAGGCCACACGTAGGGGAGGTGGGGGCAAGTGTGGCATAAAGTCAAAAAAGTTGAATAAAATTGATAATATTCAACATATCTAGATAAAATTTGTTTTGTAGTGTAGGTAGATCATCGGTGCATCCATAAATTTGCTTAAATTGCAACTAGATATGAATTCTTTATCACAATCTAGCTTGGGGCGGAGGCACCCAAAAGGCCACTCTTGCCTCACCATGTGGGGCATGAATATCATGCCACTTTTACCCCTAGTTTGGGGCAAGACTGGCATGCCCTTCGTACCCCCAGAGACAGTAACATAGGCTACGTATTCAACAATTTTGCTGTTCGACAATAAGCAGGAATTTATGTCTTGCATATTAAATGAAACAATTGCACACAGCAATGCATAATGTGATGAGAAGATCCCTTCCATGAAATCTCTCAAGTATCGGTTTTGCTAAGCAATCTAAAGAATTGACACTCTGTAGCTTGAATCACAAAAATTTCAACAAAGCTAAATATTTCTGATATCTAAACAAAAGTCTTAGTCAGCAAACAACAAAGACAAAAACACACAAGAAATAAGTCTATTGTGATTTTTAGTTTTCTGCATTTTAAATGCATTTTTGTATTTCTCGGCTTCCATTGTCATTCCGTATTCGGTAGCCTACCTGCCATCGCAGAAGGTAGCCCCCTCTTTGCTCCATCTTATACACGTTTCCTCTATAGACTTGCTTTGCACGCACTTGCCTTCATGCAGCATTGTTAAATATTCGCTCTTTCTTTTACGCTTGCCAGCAGCAGTAGGCAGAAGAACCTGGCGATGGCTTTTCTGGACGAGTGAACTAGACGTCAAGCCTTTAGGCTACATGAAGCAACTTTATTGCTAAACACTGTTCTACTTGCCTGAATTTCTTCACAGGTAATGATAAGCTGAGTGTAAGTGTCATCACTTTCTGAATTTCTTCGCAGATGAACAATCATTGAGCATAATATTATAGGCTGAGAGTCAGTGACATCACTGTTCTGAATGTCCTCATAGGGGAAGATGGGCTAAGACCCATTGGTATCCTATCATGTTTAGACTACTTTTATTGGAAGGACCAGAAAGGAACAGTTTCTCTCTTTCTCTCTCGTCACTTATCTCAATTTCGTCACAGAAAAATTTATGCAGTTTATACTCTTATATTACTTTTTTCAAAGGCATGTGCTACCTTAATATTTTTTCATATCACTATCTTGTGTTTTGAATTTTCAGTTGTTAGTGCTCGCAGGTTCCTCAAGACAGCGCACTGGTTGAGCATGAAGCTTTGGTTTTCCTGGGCGAATTGAGCTTTGCATTGATTCTCTGAACTCTGGTGATGTTTCAAGTTTTCTTTTCACCACAAACCTTTACAACCTCTTCACCTTCGTGCCCTGTTTTAAAGTTGCTACTGTTTATGGGCTATTGGTGCTGCCTTTCCTCATGTTGTCTTCTCAACCAAAGTCCGTGACTTGCTCTGGACCAAGTGCTCAATTGTGCTTCACACAATCACTCCGTGTTTGTTATTATCAACTGCGTCAACTGCGCACTGTTGCTCACTCGCTTACTCTTATTGTTGCTGCTACCCGTGTCCATTCTTTCGTTACCACCAGACTTGACTACTGCTGCTCTGTCTATGCTTGCATGAGGCTAAAAAGCACGGAGGATTGCCTATATGAGTTGCCTTGATCGCGTCCTATTCTCTGCAGCCCGCCATATTGGCCGCATTCTCAAATTCAGTCATTATTTCCAGTTATAATTATGCGTGACGTTCTCAACCATAGCCTACCTTCCTGTCTAGCTGTCGTATCCCGTGTTAAAGGGCACTTTTTTTATCCTAGTGGTTGATCGGTTGTGTTTAACTGACTCAAGAAATTCTTCCAAATTCAACAAACTCCCAGTTCTTATGAAATAAATATAATATAAAGTTATTCAATATCATTCAATTGCACAAACAAATAACAATCCTATTTACCTAGTGTGGCGAGTTTCTTAGGAAATATTATATTTGCGCTTATCTGTCGAGTTGTATGAAACTCGAATGTCTTCGGCTTCTCTCCGTCGTCCAATTCTTCGCAGTCAAGAATGTTGATCAGACGGTTGAATATGCAGTCATGGAAGTGACCACACCAAACGCCTTACTCGTATCTTGCCGTGAATCAGTTGCACACGAGATGAATCGTCGCATTCACCTCACAGCTCTTCTCCAGTTGACCAAACGTCCGTCGTACTTCACACGCCGATCAGCTGTTCTCCAGCCGATTCAAATTACCCGACTCTTCAGACCGTTGCCTAAGAGTTCGTTATCTTCACAAGTGTCTCACACTTCACACGATGATAATTATGCATCAACGCAAATTTCTCACTCAAATTTCGTTGCACCTAATGCACAATACTTTGAACTGTCGGTTGATAGTCCGAACAGTTCAATTACCTTCGTCTCTACTCTGGAAATCACAACTTTAGATGGATCACCGCAGCGAATCAACCACCCTTTCCAGATATACCTGTAGAGAGTCAAACTCTCAACGTACACTTCGCTGACGTCATTTTTAAATCGTCACGTCATTCGTTTCCAGCTTGCACCAATCACGAATAAGCTTAGCGTCCTTTGTTGGCATGGTAACCTTGACCACTCGTTAATGCGCTTGGCTGCAGTCATTGGTTTTATGTATAAATATTTTATATGTTGCCACACATATTACCTTAACTCGCCAATTAAATTGCCTAGCTTAACTACTACCTATAATTAATAATTATACATGCATCGTCGTCGTCGTCGTCGTCGTGCCCATCCTCATTGCTGCGGATCGGGGATCAGAGTCGGATAGCATAGCAAGTGTTTAATTTGATAATCCTTTAATATAATCACGACACTAGCAGCAAATTGAGAATAGGATTTCTACCTTAATCTGGCGCTACATGCTAAACCTTGCTCCTTCCTACCTTTGTGAGCTCTGTAACCATACTCTCAGTGCTCGCCAGTTTAGCTCCATCGTTCGATTGAAAAGTCTGTTCTCAGTCTTTGCTCGTGGCTTACTTCCACTATAATTTATATATGCAGAACCATGTTTTCACGGTGTTAGGGCCGTCAACCTGGAACCTTCCTCTGACACTCTGCTTCCTTTCTAAAAGTCATTCTCAGTCTTTCCTCTCACATCTTAAGACAGTTTTATTTAGCCGCGCTGAAGTTTAGAGCGCCTTTGAGTAGTCTCCTTGAAGAGGCATTATACAAATGCATCTAATGAATGAATATCTTGTTGAAGTTTCTTAACTTGTTGCTTGTCTGATCGTTCTGTGTCATTGGCCGATTCCTACCTAACGTTGGCTACCTTCTTCACTTCATCCTGCAGTGGTCTAGCAGATAGCCAAGTCACAGAAATGTCCCGACGCTTTATTGAAACGCCAATAGGCCTATAAGCACGCACAAAGCCAGGATGCTAATGGCGTATGTCAATAGCTTGAGATTCCATGCTTTATCATTGCTTGGAATTTCGAAAAATCTCCACTAGCCACCATTTTCATGGCATGGCACAATACTTCGTCAGTGTAAGTTTTCGGTGAGTTTTACGCTTTTAAATAATTATAGGCCTATAACGTTGAACCACTTAGTACATTGTGCACAACGCCAATTAATAGAATATACCAGTAGGCTACCTGGGGGAAAAACTGGCATGGGGCAGAACTGGCATACCGCTGGGGCAGAAATGGCATACCGCTGGGGCAAAAGTGTCAGTAATGGGGCAATTGTGGCACGTAAAACGGGGGCAAGAGAGGCATACAGTGCTACTTTTGCCCCAAGTTGGGTCCTCATAGTTACGAGGCTCTATCAGCATTATTGCGTTGCATAATTTCTTAAAACTTATAGCATTGAAAAGAACAGACATTTTTGCACCGTAAAAAATAAAACTTTAACAAGTGCCACCCTAATACTGAATGTTAGCAACATATGTGTGATTCTCGTGAAAGTTGCAAATAACGCGCGAAAAATCGAAAAAATGACATAAAATTTTTACCATTCAACTTTTGGAAACTTTTGTCTTATGAAAACATAACACTTAATGATAGTCTATGTTCGCACTAGGTAAAGGTTTCAGAAAATAAGTACTTACTTCGAAAGTGGGGATGCCACTCTTACCCTACCCTGCCACTTTTGCACCACTTACCCCTACACATGAATTTAATATACTCATGTTGTACATTTATGCATGGACACATCATTATCATCTTCATCGTGACCATCATTCGTTTCTAGCCAGACATTTGAAGGGCTATGGGTACGAATAAATGTTCTCCATTGTTCTGTCGCTGTTGTTACTGCTGCTATCACTGCTGATGCTGCTACTGCTACTATCACCACCACCACTGCTGCTACTCTGCTGCCACAACAACAGCTGCTACTGCAATCATCATTATCATCATCATCATCATCATCATCATCATCATCATCATCATTATCTTCATTAGCGCATTTGTTATCATAACTAGGCCCACATGCCGAGTTGCAAGTATATTTGTCTGCTAGTGATTGAACCATATTATGGAGCGGCCTAATGACGTGGCGGGTACGGTACGGTACGGGTATACCCGCGGGTACAGGTCGAATCGGGTAGCAATTTGGAGTACGGGTCGGGTACGGGTACGGGTAGCGGTCTTGCGTACGGGTACGGGTCGGGTAGCAAAACTGCTGTACCCGCAGACCTCTAATACCCACTACACCACCGCGCCCCGATGTAGTAGGCTAGTCTGAGTATCCCCACGTCCTGTCCACTCACGCAACCGCACACATAACAACCCAATTTACTTTCCAAATAGGCCTAATTAAAATTGCACCCACTCCCGAGCTCTGTGCAATAACTCTGCCAGTTGACAATACGCGTGTACAGCATCCTAGAAGCAGCTTGCTATTGAAGATGCTACAGAAATTGTCTTATTTACAATTACAGTTACAACAATAATTAAAGCTCGTTCTCATTTTTCGCTTTATTTCTCAATGGTTAATTATTACCCGTATGCCTACATTGTCTAAGAAAACCGTTAGCGGTGTTCCAATCGGATGGATACAACAGAACAACAACAACAACAACAACAACAACAACAACAACAACAACAACAACAACAACAACAACAACAACAACAACAACAACAATAACGCAATCGATCGGTGACTATGGTCTGAAAGGAACTTCTGTAACCTGGTTTCGATCTCACTTATTTGAACACTCTCAGATGATCACAATTACCTGGAAACTTCCGGTCTTTTTGGATTACTGTCATTAGATCTATTCAAGGGCGGATACAGAAACTTTGGACGGGGGGCGCAAAAATTATTGGCCTTGGGTCCGCGAAAAAAAATCGTATAGGCCTACGCCAAAAAAGTTGACCTTTTTTAGTCATTAAGTCCAAAACCTTAAAAAATAATATACCAGATTATAACCTTGTTGAAACCAAATGGGGGGGGGGGGGCCACGATACATGGGCATTTGTATTCGTATTCTGTTTAAGCACGCTAGGCTAGTGGCACTACCAACATTAGCCTAGGCCTATTTGACCTTTGCATTGTGACAGTTTCCTTAAATGTCCTTTACAATAATTATTGACTGTTTAAGTTGCGTCCGTGTTAGCTTCGTAGGCCTACTTCTAATAAACGAATTAGGCCTAGATGAAATAATTGATGGATTGATAGATTACAGGAGGAGGATTCCAATTTGACCAGGGTCTATGACAACGGAGGCCGTTACCCTGGACAGAAATTTGCTCGGCATATTACAGCACTTATGAGCAAGGTACTAGACCAGAAGGCTGTTAGATAGATTACAAATAGGCCTATAGCCTATATACACTATGCAGCCCTACGCACATCAAGCCAGTGGCTGTAGACTACTCGCCCGTGAAAAAGTAAAAAATTCAATTGGACCGCCATATTCCGAAAAAATAAACTTACCGAAAAAGTAATGATTTTTCGGATACTAACTAATTACTATGACATATTAGAATTGCTTTTAAAACTCTTGAAACATATAATGGAATAACAATTATAGTAAGATGGACGTTATTTTTTTAACCTTGCATAAAATTTAATGTTTTCTATTATTATTTATTTCCTCTGTAAACTACTGTGCGTTTGCTGGTGGTCAAATAAAGAATATTCTGACTTACTTACTTACTTACAACCGCGAAATAGCACGCTTGCTGCTGAATATTCATAAGGCCGTGATTTAATTAATGACGTATCATGAAGTTTCCTGTTGAATGTTAAAAAAAGCGGCGATTTACCAATGATGAAAATGAAATGGGACGCTTTGTGATATGATAGGTAAGAATGCCCAATATAATTATCATTATTTAGTGTTATTAATGCGCTACCGCTAAAATATAATTCTCTATTATATACTAAATTGCTTCCTAAAAAGATGCGGCGTAGCCTAATTGCTTTTTCAGCGGTTTTAGCGTTTTATTTGCTACCCTTAGTAATGATCTATGTCTGTCAGACTGTCACGCTGTGATTCGTTGACTAAAAGTCTAAAAATAAACATGGATGATGTATTAATGGATACCATTTATTTTTGTTGTTGAAAGACAGAAGTTACAATGAATATTTCCATATACTTCCTCCGCTTAGCGTCGATAATCTCCCGAATTGTTCATTTTCGACGTATAGTACAAGCATGAAAGTTTTGGCATACCTTGGAACGGCGGTCCCAAATTATAATATTAAGTAAATCAACATGATGTGTCATAATACACGGTGATTCATAAAAAAATGTCCCCCTACATAAGTTGGCATAACTCATGTGGATGACCATCAAATTTAATGAAATTTCAGAATAATGAAGCTTAATGATCTGGCCAAGTGCTATATAAATTATGTCACGTTCAGAGCTATAATGACGTAACGCGGATGACGAAACTAATGACGTCACGATAATCTCGAGAAACAAGCAAGATTCCAACGTTCCTGTCAGTCACTGAGGTTGTATCATGCAAACCTGATCAATTTAATTTGGTTTAGCCTCCTGGTGAGAAATTGTTTACTGTGTCATCACCCAGTAACAATCAGAATGTTCATAATCACACATGTGGGGCATTCCACGGTATTGTGGTCCATGAAGGGTCAATAAAAAATATTGGAATTATAAGTTGTTACTAATTTCTGTTGTAGCTATATGATCCTAGTATAAGAATCCAAAAGAATTTCTCTTTCTGCCCTCATCGTTTTGTGTCTACTTTGCTTCAAAGTGCCAACTTTCGGTTTTTTGCGTTACGGACTCTACATGCAATTTTTAAATGCTAAATTTTTAATGTAAATCCAATATGGAATATTTTTAGCTGGACATCATTACCATGGTGAGAGTAAGTGATAAATACATTGTGATCAAAAATTCACCTTATCATGTGTCCAGATTTGCTTGAGCAAAACATGAGTTGTAGAGTCCGTAACATTCTGGGGCTTCTAATTTGTTTTTCAGGCATTTCGAATTGAACAGTAAACTTGTTATCTCCAATCCTCTGATTCACCATTATAGGCTACTCAGTCAACATAAATTACTTTTCCTAGTATTCCTTTAAAATTTTCTATGTGAAGTTGAAAATTGTTACGGACTCTACAAAAGTGTTACGGACTCTACAAGCACAAATTCATTTGATGAGATAATGGAGCCCTACAATTTTCAGAAATTATGCATGGAAGATAAACATTAAACATATATATCTTGTTAAAATGATACCCTTTATTCATCCCTCTCTAAGCTACTATGTGGAGAGCATGGAACTTGTCAACAAGTTTCAGCCATTTTCAATTTTTTAGCTAACGTTTAATACACATTAATCAACATTAAGCACGAGACATTTTTGAGTTTTATTATTTATTCAGTGCATTTTATTGATTTATAAATGCTTTTAAAACAAGGGTCCATGGTTAGTACATTTCAATGAATAGTTTGCTATTTAATTTCCCTTGATTATTCTTAGAAATGCGGAAAGCTATTAATGTGGACAGTATAGGCAGAAAGTCTACAACAATATATAGTTCATGCCATGGCAACTGAACATAAGTACAGAATCAGATTCAAGTAGCCTACCGGTACTTGTAGAATCAGATTATGATTTTTTTTACCATATTAAGCTCTATTATGTTCAAGAATGCAAGATTCTATACGTGCTAAACTCAGAACAAGTTCAGGGCGAGAGCGCCACCAGAAACGGGTACTGCTCCTCAAACTTAGAGAAGCACACAGAATTTGTGCACTGGAAAATGTGTAAACGTTGGTTTGTCTAAATTTTGTTCTGTGTGTCCAGAAGATGTGGTAACTGAAGCAAGACTAAGCTACTAAGGTGAATACTGCAAGTTGTGAAGGACAACTTGGGCAATCTGTTCGACTTTCCAGACAGAATTGACCAGTTAATCTGATCATTGGTGATTCATAATATGAATCACCTATGATCAGATTGTAGAAAAGCTATATGCACCAGCAATACGTGAAAGAGGTCTTTTCAAGTTCATTGACCGTGTGGTTAGTGTTACAGATATTAGCTCAGTCACTTCTGAAACATCAAGAGCCTTAAAATTGCCGATCTTTGAACAGTGCAAACGTTCCATTGATTGTTGGTGACGATAAAACACCATAATTTGTTCAAGTTGAGCTCTGAAACTTCTCGTAGTACCTTGCAAACAAGTGAATGATGAAAGTAATTGCTATAAATTAACTGCTTTCATGGATATTAATCAGTTTTTTCGCATGATCCATAACTGTAGAGTCCGTAACGTAGAGTCCGTAACGCATAGTGTGTACATTAAGTGAGTGCTCAACAGCAGTACTTATCATAAAAAAGAAATGCAATTATGGCCTTATCAGCAGAAATGGCTGGCAATTCTAAGAATGTGGTTTTTTTCAATGTGTCTATAATAACTTCACAGAAAATCAAGACAGTTTAGTCATCAAAAATATTCAGGGAACTTTTCAGTAGAGTCCGTAACGCAAACTTTTTAATTCACCAGAAATTATACATAACAGCCAGCAAAGTCTAACTAATATCAAACTAATCTGTGATTGAAGGGGCATCTGGAAAAAATATTAAAATAATTTAAACAATAATCATCTCTCTGTATGAAGGGCTCAAAGTCTCCGAAATGTAGAGTCCGTAACATTTCGAATACCGTGGAATTGCCCATCTGCCAGTACACAGAAGAGGGACGTTCCAGTAAATCGTCTTTTGCGGAATCGACCAATTTTCAGCAAATCCCTTATGGTATCTGTCGGGGTCTCTGCACACGGTCGTACGAACATATCCATTTTTTTTTATCGAACCGGGCGTTAATGATACAGAGATGTTCTACTAAAACAGGGCCTTTAACCAGACATTCGTGACATTACCGATGAGTATTTCTTCCAGCAGGATAGCGCTCCTGCGCACAGAGCACGGGACACTGTTGCGTTACTGGAAACTGATACACCTGATTTCATCCCGCCCTTTGTGGCCACCCAACAGCCCTGATTTAAATCCAGTGGACTATAAGATATGGAGTGTCATGCAAGAGAAGGTCTACAGATCTCGAATATGTGATGTCAGTGAGTTGCGGAGGCATGGGACGAGGTGGATCAGCGCATCATCGATGAATCAGTCAAACAGGGGCGTACTCGTCTTCGCGCATGCGTAGCTGCCAAAGTGGGTCAATTTGAACATAAACTTTAACTTTCCGAATGTTTAGAAATAACTCCTCTGTCTTCCTTTAAAATTTCTTTCACATAGCGTGACATTTGACGGAGTTACAGTGAAATATGCAGGGGACGTTTTTCAATGAATCACCGTGTAATGCGGTGTATTGGATGGGCGCATAGAAACGGTTTCTTTTGCACTCCACACTTATGAAACGACCAGCTGGTCCACTGAAATAGAAACCGGAATAATGAGAAAGCAACTGAGAAATCGAAACTGGATTGTTGATTTCAGTGATGTATTTTAGCATGCATCCAGCTTCCATTTCAGCTAGAATGCCGTTTATCCAGCTTCTATTTCACCACACATCATGTTTAAAGCCTTCTCAGGAAATAGCCTATCGATTTCTGTAATTTTATAATTTGGGACCGCCGTTCCCAGGTATGCCAAAGTTTTTGTATAAATAGCTGATTTTATTATAAAAATTATCTGATATTTCCACGCTTCGATGTGTTACTAGAAAGGATGATTTTGCAGGTTTTCTGTAAACGAGCGATAATATAAGCCGATACCTATAACGCTACGCGTCAATATACACATACACTGTCATACAGGCATTAATGTTTTGCGTATAAAGTCTATTTCAAATCACCTGATATCGCTGCACTTCGAAATATAACTAAAAAGAATTATTTCGCAGGTTTGACAGTTCTGTTGTTTCAAAGGTTATAGCCTAGGCGAGGGTTTATTGCAATTTAACATTCTGATACGAAGAGCTGGAGCTCAATATGGACACGGGATAGCTGCCTGTCGCAAATTTCATTCTAGCATCCGAGTTGCACGGTTAATGTCTCCGTATCATAAATTGTGACGCACAGAAAAGTACATGCACGTGTGGACAGTGTCAGTGATTTATTTGCAGATGATGCTGTATATAACACAATCTGTATAAATAACAGGTGTATGCCTATTAGAGTGTCTCTTAGTATAATTCAAAAAATTGTGGGATTTGTCTCCATCTCACCCTCCCAAGTTGTTAGGTTTATTGAAATAAAATTCTAAAAAAATCGTTAAAATAGGATAAAATTTAGAAGATGCCCCCGAGCCTCAAAGTTTTGCAAATCTTTCTAATGATATATGATATGTCTTGCATATCTGAGTCCTTCACATGGTTGTGAATGCATCGAAATAGTGGTATATTGCACATTCGTGACATGTTTTGCCTCCAGTGACATGTTTAGAGGCCACTATCTCACGAATGGATACACATTACACATAGACTTGCAAAATGTGGTAATTTTGTACAACGTTTGGTCTAATTTCTGATGCTCTAAATTATTTTGGATTGAAACAAATAGTTTTGGAATAAAATTGGTGCAAACGAGGCCATAAACCTTCAACGATTTAGACTCGAGACGGCATTTTCGACCACTTTTGCACGCATATTAGTGCAAAAATATTTGTTTCAATCCTAAATTGAACATTGAACACAAGCTGTGAAGCGCTATCAAGTTCATTTGATAACAATTATTTGAGGTGTGACTTTAAAAAATCATTTTGTGTTACTTTTTGTTGCGTTATGTTTTGGATTTTCAAAACAAGTGGGTAGACTCACTAAAATTGAAATTACTTTTTTTCTGTTTGAAATATTTTTTTAATGTGGCCTAAAAGTTGTATGTAATATGAATTGCCTTTAAGCCTGCAGAATTTTGTTTACAAATTCTTACTTCTGGCCAAGATATTGCCAAAAAACCTTCGAGTTATTTTTTTTGGCTACCCTTCGCCTAAAGTCCCATAATAAATTAATGTGCAAGTTTTCTTTGATGGAATTTTTACAATGCCAGTATACAACTATACATGTCTTGTTATAAAAAATATTTCCATGTTGCCTTATTCATGTATGAACGGATTTTTTTAGAGCGAAGCTACACGTGTGCTGGTGCTGGTGACTGCAGATAATACCAACATGAATTACCGAAAGACGTTTGCTTTCGTCATTCTAACATCTTCATTATGTGGAATACTGCTTTACCAGACTAACCTCAAAACGGAATATTTTGTGACAAAACTTTTATCCATAGCAAGACGGCAGGACGACGGCTACTATGTCCGGCACTGTATAACGGAAAGGATTCTTGGTAAGGTGCCGAGTGGACTGGAGACGGTTCCGTTCCATGTTCCCAATGGAAGTTCTCCAGAAATGGCGGCCGAAAGAAAATTGTCATTTCAGAACATCTTCAGAAATAGAACTTGGGTTCCTAAAGAAGATCAACAAAAAAAGAGACGCGCATCAGGTAAAAACTAATTTAAGAATCTACGAGTCATTCACACTCAATGATGCATACAAACACAAGAGAATTTATTAAGTTGTGTAACTTGCAAGGATGCCTATACGTACAGTCGTACACCTATGTTCTTCATTTATGCTGCATGCGAACCAGGCAGAAAACTGACGTACATCATCGTCATCTTCGTCGTCATCATCGTCGTCGTCGTCATCATCAATTAATCATGATATGGTTGACGAGTATGATGTACCGCCTTTCTCTAGTCCAGTGTTTTCAACCTTTTTCTAGTTGCGGAACCTTTCTCGAAGCACACCTTTGCTAGAGGAACCCTCGATTGCGTTTCACCCGTCAAGTATTTCAAGAAATTTAAAGCCTACAGCTTTTAAATGTATTTTGCTTACACTTCTGGTGCAGACTAGAGTAGCGCATTACAAATACATGCCCTAAATTCTAAATGTTTAGGACCAGTGCACAAAACACCATCGATCACTGTCTGTCAGAGAACAAGTGCATTTTGAAAAGTGAAAATAGGCTCTATTCTGGATCAGTGTTATGGACAAGTTGTGTTAAAGTATAGTTATTCTTCCTCAAGTTTAGGGCCCCGGCCTACTGTAAAACTTGTGCCTGGTTTAAGTCCTGGACGCATCTTAGATGTAAAACACGTAGGCAGACACATAACGATTCGTCTTCAACATAAAATTATCGTTTGGGGGCTCAACCGTCATGAGCGTGGTGAATGACAAGAGGCTATAATGGAGTCGTGGGGCTTCAGCTTGTTTGGAGAGTTTTAGCTTTGTTTGCTGCATGGTTACGTCGCTGCAATTGAAAAAGTGCTTCTGTAACAGCAATCACACATCTGATTCTTGTTTCACGCATCTTATGTGATTTTCCAAGAAGCGAATAACGATTAGCGAGTATGGGCTTATAAAATTTTATAACCCTGTCGATTCTAAAGCTAGCTAGGTGAAGGCGTAAGCTTTCCTTTGCAAAAATTCGAATAGCTATCCGCTACCTCTGGATGAGAAATTTAATCACTTGCTTTCAAAATGAACGGATGAAAAGAAGAATAAACAAAACAACTCGTTCGTCTAGTGCTCAGCTGATTCTGTTTGTTCAGAACTGTCCAAATAGTTTAAAACCAATGGTAAAAATGCTTTGTTCGTGATTGTAAGACTGGATAGATTGAAACGTACCGTGTCGTATAAACAATCTGTAAGCTTGTAAGCCTATTGATTCCCATAATGATGCACGCGCCTTTCGAATAACAAGTAATGAACTACAAGGACATAATTATCATCATCATTGGCGTGCCTTTCTGGAGCGTAGCCGTTTCCATTATGTGGAAAACTTTTCAGCAGTATGTTCCCTCGGTAACTTGCTAGGTCAACGCGAGGTACTCAGATGGCTGGATCATCCATCAATAACTAGGGACCGCCCGGCGGCGTTCTGACTCGCCGTGCCTCTTCCGCCCTCTAGACCGTTACTCCCCACGGGGGGGGGCCTCCGCTCCTTTGGCCGTCCAGGTCTTCACCCATAACCCAGGGCATGGGCCCTCATTATACCCCGAGGGACTGGGTCCCCGGCAGGATTTCGTTATCAACAAGCGATATCCACCCCCGCGACGTGGACGCACCTGCCGGGAGTTACCTAGGTATGCACGGTGACAGTGCATCCTGGGCTGAGGGACATAATTATACATGCGTAAAACACCAATAACAATTATATAAAACAACATTGCATCCGTAATAATGTTATTGTAAGCAAGAATGACTGAAAGCTGTGAAAGAATCGATTCATTGCTATAGCCTCTATTTGTGATTTCAGTTGGTGCCATAAAATTTCCATCAAACTGCCGCGGAACCCTGGCCGACGCCCTCGGAACCCTTTGGTTCCGCAGAACCCCGGTTGAAAATCGCTGCTCTAGTCTCTCTGTTCTTTTTTTCTTCTAGGCCCGGGATCAACGTTGTACTACGCGCAGGAGGTGATCGCCGGTCTGCACTCAATCATCTCTCAACTGAAGAGGGATCTTAATGTTGATAGAATCCGACTCTTGGACATACCATGCGGAGACATGGTGTGGATGAATCGCTTTCTGAAGACCAGAGACGATGTAGACTACACTGGATTCGACATCGTTCCAGAGCTCATCGATCAACATCGTCAGAACTTCGCCAACCAATCCCACAGGACTTTTCGAGTGCAGGACATCGTCCGAGACGGTCTGAACGAATCCTTCGACCTGATCCTGTGTCGAATGATGCTACAGCATCTCTTCACTCACGACGCTCTGACGGTTGTTAAGCACTTATCCGAATCTGGAAGTCGGTTCCTCCTCACAACGTCCTTCAGTCGAGCTGAGAACAACAACGAACTGTACGCCCAAATGTACAGATGTCGGTCGTTGAACTTGGAGCGTCCACCATTTTCTCTGGCTCCTCCAGTCTGTGTGTTACGAGACGGTGAAGAGGACACCCCTTATGAACGAAATCTTGTCCTGGGATTGTGGAAGCTGCCAGTTAGAAGAGTGAAGTTCTGTCAACCGTCTGCACCGTTTGCAGTCGAAGGTTTTGGTGCTGATTTCTACTCATGCACAAAATGGTCATGACTCATGACTCACGAGTCTCACTGATTTTCCTCGTGATTTGTCTCATTCAGATTTCCATAAGAAATTTCTGTTTCTATGTTGATTTCGGTATGGTGCCAGTTTAGTTTTATAAGTGACAAACCAGTTGCTGTTTATTCTTCTGTTTTCCGTTTGAGTGGAGATATGGCGTACTTAATGTTCGGCGTCGCTACGTAAATATCCAACTACTAACTGACTGCTCACAGTGCTCAACCACGGACTCTGCTTTGTTGCAACGTTGCTTATACAGGTTTCAGAATTTCAGAAATAAATAAATAAAAACAGGTGTTTAGGCGTACCTTAGGTCATTATAAGTGACGTGACCGTGGGAGGAATTTAAAAAGGATCTTATTTCACTTTTATCCTGGGTTAACTGTGGGCCCAATAAACGTGGCTGGCTGGAATTATAATTATAATTATCCTCAATGGGATGCAATTTTTAGCAAGCGCGCCAAATCCTCACAACCACCTTTGTCTAAATCCACTTTTGCCAATGAAAACATTGCAGAAGGTGTTACGGACATTCTTCTTATCATCGTGGCTCACTTTGAAGACACGCAGGGCTGACGAGGGCAATTTCGACCCCCTAAACAGAGCAGTCATGGACCCCTAAACTATCTTAAGGTTTAATGAGAAACAATTTTTAGGAAACAAATCGATGGGAAAAGTGCATCCATGACTTATAATTTTATATTTGAATATAAAAATGATTTTATTCAGTCGTTGACTTTAAGTTTAAGCTGCTTGCGTTTAATTTTCGCTGCGTTATAATATTGAAAAAGCATAAAATCACAAACTTTTCAATAGAAAAGCAACCTAACCCTGGCTCCTAAAAACCGCCGGGTCCTTGGGAAATTACCCCACCCATCTCGACGATCCTGAATACATGGCTCCATGTTGGTGAGTCATAAGGGACCCAACACCAACTTGCACCAAACCTCTTTCACCATTTGAGTTAGTATTTATCCGTAGGCTGTATAAAGTGTTGTGATAGCTGTTCAATACTAAGTAAGTAAGAATATTCTTTAATATACCACCAGCAAACGCACAGTAGTTTACAGAGGAAATAAATAATGGGAAAACATTTTATGCAAAATTATACAGCATTCGCATAATAAAACTTCTTCTGGCGAAAGAATCAACTCTAGCAAGGGTTAAATTATGTGGCCTTGGTCGAATATTGTATGGTGTGACCTTATCGGGAGAGAGGAGATCGTGAATAATGTGACAAGGACTGTGACAATGCTGCTTCTTCATTTTGCAACGCCCAATTATTGCTTTGTTATCTTCTTTAGTGTTCTGCCTTTAAGCAGGTACAAAACACCATTCTTGTTTATTGTGCGCTCTTTTCTTTGATTCTTTGTTAGATTTTAATAAAAATTAAAGTCTGAAATGTTACAAAGAATGATTTCAACGACACCATTCTTGTCTAATATGTGCTCTTTCCTCGATTTCTTTATGATGTTTGTCCCATTTGCTTTGTTAGATTTCAAAACATTTAAGTCTGAAATGCTACAAAAAACGATGTGACTCGTATCTTTTCTTCTGCCGTCGAGTCCAATCAATCCAGCGCGCACCCATCATAATATACACTGTGTCCCAATAAATCGGGCACCCTTTTTATAATGTGAATAAAACTGGTAAATATTCATCGATTGTCAAAATTTCAAAACTGTTGTTATCCTGAAATAATTATCTACAAATTGGTAATTTATGAACGGCCCTCACTAAAAAATTACGTCATAACGACGTCGTTAATTTTCATATCGAAACTAAATGTCAACAACAATCGTTAGAATTCTCTGATGCAAATGACGTAATTGTGACGTCAATATTCATGCCAGAAACTTCATATTTGAATCTGTGTAAGATAATTATCTCAGGATAAAAACAGTTTTTGAAACTTTGAAAATCGATTAAGATTTGCCTGTTTTATTCACATTATATAAAGGGTGCCCGATTTATTGGGACACAGTGTAAATCTGTTACATGCTGCAGAAGACACGGCTCAGCGCTCAAGCGGTAAGACAGCGTGAAACGCCCGTGTAAGGTACTAAGCATGCAATAAGATAATTATGACTCGGTCAGCGGTCGCTTGAAGAGGTTCTATGTAGGCATGCCAACAGGGAATTAAAATTACGTACGTTTTATGCGTAAATATTATTGATGACCTTGGAGACTGTTTCGTCACGAGAGGCCATCGCTGTTTTCGTGTTCTCAGATAGGTTCATGCAAATTTGTAGCCGGTGTCACGAGTCACGACATAAAGTCTCCCCCCCCCCCCCAATAGAGTCTCCTCGACTGAAACTCTATTGAAAGAAATTTATCGTATATGAACGACAATAATTTGGAAACGTATAGGCTATATTTTATATATATACACCGTGAGGCATAAAAAAGGAACCCCCTAGAAAAATCGTTATTACTTTAACAATTTTCAAACAATGTCAATGAAATTCAGGAAAATTATAGCTAAGTAGCAGGCAATGTAAATACATTTACAGTTTTTACTCTAACTGTCCGCCTTTAGCTTCTACGCATGCGCGAAGTCGCTTGCGCCATTCACGCACCGCCGAGTCAATAATTCGCTGGTCAAGATCGTTCCAAACTTGCATGATTCGCTTCCGAAGATATTCAACATCACGGACCTTTGTTCTGTACACCATTTCCTGCATGAATCCCCATATTTTATAATCGACGGGATTAAGATCTGGGTTGTTAGGGGGCCATAGAGTAGGAATTATGAAGTCAGGAGTTTCATGCGTCAGAAGTGCAATCGTTAATTCTCGAGCTCTGTGCGTTGGAGCACCATCTTGCTGGAGAGTGTAAAATTCAGTGAGTTCTCGAATTTCAGGTAGAAGGCCTTCCATGAGTAAAACATCTCGGTAGTATTGGCCGTTGATTTTTACCTCTGGTTCAACAAGATGAATTGACGTGCGCCCCAGAAAAGAAACACCGACGGACAATATCAGGGATTTGCTAAACGCCGGACGTGTGCGTATAAGGCGGTCGGCTGCAACATCTCTCTTTCGAGTTCCAACTGCTACATACAGACGATCATTTTGAGTATTGCTATATAGGAGAAGCAGGAAATGGCGTACAGAACAAAGGTCCGTGATGTTGAATATCTTCGGAAGCGAATCATGCAAGTTTGGAACGATCTTGACCAGCGAATTATTGACTCGGCGGTGCGTGAATGGCGCAAGCGACTTCGCGCATGCGTAGAAGCTAAAGGCGGACAGTTAGAGTAAAAACTGTAAATGTATTTACATTGCCTGCTACTTAGCTATAATTTTCCTGAATTTCATTGACATTGTTTGAAAATTGTTAAAGTAATAACGATTTTTCTAGGGGGTTCCTTTTTTATGCCTCACGGTGTATATGTTCTTGTCAAATAATTTAGCAACGTAAAGTAACGGTTGAATCTGCTTATCTACAAATATTTTATGTGACTATAGCCCATTTGACGTTGAACGGGGAGACTTCGTTTCATAGCCTAAAGGTACAAAACTCAATTATTGATAAATTGACAATTAGGCCTATGTATACGATTGTCTAATGCCAATTCATTAAAGAAAGAAACACGCCGTTGGTCAGGAGGGATCTGAATAATGCTTCCATTATAGGAACAAGTCCAATACGAATTTTCTAGGCGTAGGCCGAACAATAAATTAGAGTTTATTCACAGTATTACTTTGTGCCACATCGTTGACATCCTCGCCTTGCTGTCCCATCATGTTCACGTCCATATTTCTGTGGAGTTAGGCCTATGCTTCAACAGTAGGCCTAACAAAAGTATGTTATGTTGTATCATTGTAAAATTTACTACATGTGTTATTGTCATAATGCAAAGTCAGTTGTTCTGACGTAACTAGTTCTATAGGATTGACGTGACCATTGTCATTATTTGCTGAGACGTAACTATGGTTATTGCGTCACAGACTGTATTTCAAATCAATTTTATTAATGGCCCTTGTTTGTAAACAAGCAGGAAATTGTATACACAGCGAAGTCTCAAAGCCTGTGAGTCTATATAGTTCAATCATTTATATCGTTTCATTTATTTTCTATAATTATTAGACTACGTTAATCTTGAGGCGTAATTTGAGTATCGGGGACCGGAGCATATGCAATATCTATGGGTAGTCTCTAATGACGAAATTAACCCTAGCACTAACCCTAACCTAATCCTAACCGACCATCACGATACCTAACATGATTTCAACTGACCGTCACGATACTTAACCTGATATTAACCGACACTCACGGTCCCCGATACTGCAATTACGCCAATCGTACTTAAAAACTTGGCTGGGAATGCACATTTTTAAATACGATGGCCTGTTGGATAACAATCTGCCTTTAAATAAATTAGCATAGGGCTAACGCTTTGTCTTGATAGTTTTGCAATGCCGGGTACTGAAAATAGACAATAGAATTAAATACTGGCTTCATCATTTATAGCCTACCGCATGGTATAGGCCTACTTTGCGAGACTATATATAGTCCTGTATGCCGTTCAGAAGATTTTAACATGCTCTCGTTCTATAGTAGTTTTCCGTAATTTCTTTTCAGGCTGTAGTCGAACGTTTGGGTTGCAAGGTAGATAGGCTAAGGCTAGCCTATTGGGAAAACTTTATTATTATACAGAACAGAATGGTGATTCTAACCCTAACCGACCCTCACGACGCGTCGACGCCTAGTCTGATCTAGCCGACCCTCACCACGCCTTACCCGATCCTAACCGACACGTCGGTCGCCGATTCTATAATTACTGTATTGTATGGTCGATGTTAGTTGCATCTTTCTGCCTAGAAAATGTTGGGCGTCGAGATTTTTGCCTACACGTGCAAAGATGTAGGCCTATGGTATCGTAGACTAGGGCCCATGGGCGCCCGCACATAGGGGCAAGGGGGGCACTTGCCCCCCCCTGGAAAAGTGAAACTTATTTTTTAACTACTACTTTTGAGTTTTTAACAAATTTCTTCGCATTAAAACACTAATCATACGAATGATACACATGTGAAAGTGATAAATTTACGTTTAGAAATCTCTATAGAAATAAATATATCTATATTAATAAAGAGAGGATTCTGTCTGTGTGTCTGTCTGTCTGTCTGTCTGTCTGTATGTGTGTTTGACCGGAATGCATTTCAACAGTTTTTGACCTTTTCACTCCAAACCTTCACTAATTTGTAGGTCTCGGCATGAGACGCAAAGTCGAGGGGTTGGCGATTCTCCACCACCATGGGGGTCAGGGTGAGGGGTGAAACCCCCCAAATTTTTTTCACAGAAACGCAGCTATTTTTTTCAAACTTTTTACCCAGACAGAGGACCATCAGAACCACACGGTAAAGGGGTTGGCTAATCTTTTCCACCATGGGGGCCAGGGTGGGGGCAAAAACCCTACGTTTATTAAACACCTTTTTAAACGCTTGCATGGCCATTATATAAACGCAGCTGATGTGAGTGATGTTCCAATCCACTTTGCTGTAAAGTCCTACTATAATTGGCCTACCGATGGAGGTCGGAGTTAGTGGGGTTGGGGTGCGGAGGGGTTTTGTGGGGGGATGGGGTGGAAATTTTTTCCCCAGAAAACCCTAATTTCACGGGTGGCGTACCGGTGGAGAGGTCAGAGTGTGGTGGGGTGTTGTCGGGTGGGTGAGTTTGGGGTGTGTTGGTGGAGGGTGTGGTGTAGGGTGGGGTGGGAGATGGCTTGGGCTGGGGGTTCGGGTGGTGGGGTGGAGGGTAGGGGTGAGTGTAGGATGGGTGGAGGTGGTAGGTGGAGGGCGGAAGGGGTAGGATGGGGCGGGTGAACGGGGTGGGGTGGACGGGGTGGGGTGGGGTTCGGGGTGGAGGTGGAAATGTGGTGAGAGTGTGGGGTGGAGGTGGGGTGAAGAAGTGGAGGTGGGGTGAAGGTGGGGGTGTGGTGAGGGTTGGGGTGGGGTGAGGTGGAGGGGTGGAGGTGTGAAGCGGGGCGGGTGGAGGGGGTGGGTGGGGTGGGGTGGGGGCTTTGGTGTGGAGGTGGGGGTGTGGTGAGGATGGGGTGGAGGTGGCGTAGAGGGGTGAAGCGGGGGCGGATGGAAGGGGTGGGGTGTACGGGGTGGGGTGGAGGTGGGGTGGAGGTGGGGTGGAGGTGGGGGTGGGTGAAATGGGTGGCATGGGGCGGGTGAACGGGGTGTGGTGAGGGTGGGGGTGGGGTGAGGTGGAGGGGTGGAGGTGTGAAGCGGGGCGGGTGCAGGGTGTGGGTGGGGTGGGGGGCTTTGGGGTGGAGGTGGGGGTGTGGTGAGGATGGGGTGAAGGTGGCGTGGAGGGGTGAAGCGGGGCGGATGAAAGGGGTGTACGAGGTGGGGTGGAGGTGGGGTGGAGGTGTGGGTGGGTGAAATGGGTGGCATGGGCCGGGTGAACGGGGTGTGGTGAGGGTGGGGGTGGGTGAGGTGGAGGGGTGGAGCTCTGAAGCGGGGGCGGGTGGAGGGGTGGGTGTACGGGGTGGGGTGGGGATTTTTGGAGGGGAAGTGGAGGTGTGGTGAGGATGGGGTGGAGGGGTAAAGCGGGAGCGGATGGAAGGGGTGGTGTACGGGGTGGGGTGGAGGTGGGGTGTGGTTTGGTTGTGGCCTGAGCGGGTCTAATCGTAAATTTCCCGGGCAACGCCGGGTACCCCAGCTAGTAATTATATATAATAGTGCCCTTCATGGACCTACTTTTTAACATCTACTTTTGGATTTTTAACCAATTTTTCGCAAAAATAATACTCAAAATGAAACCGAGAAATTTGCATTAAAAACGTCTTTGAAAAAATACCCGTGTTTCTAATTTCCAGCGCTGTATTTAGCATGCTTCTGTCACTGAAAAATGTAACCGTGACCACCGTAAAAGTTTTGCCCCCTCCTGCAAAATTTTCTGCGGGCGCCCATGCTAGGGCCTATTATAGTACACAAAATTTTGTCAAGTAGCATATAACCATCATAAAATGCCTTCCTTATTATTTTCAGTCTGGATGTCCGGTGTGGACTTCGGCTAAAGAGTTTCCTGTCAGGATCTATATTGTCCGGGTCTGAGACTTTCATCCGGATTTCCCTGCTTGGGCAGCTCGTTTTAATTACAGCTTTTGTCTTTCGCATGCTGATGGTCGCTATCTCACGATTCAGAAGCGGTTGGCAGTAAGTGGGTCTAATGGCATTGCCGAACTACATTGTATATTAAATTAAATCAGAGTGATTTATAATGAATCGCCTACTGAATCAAGTGACTAATATTTTGCAATGGGAAATAGAAACAGGCCTATCAGCACATTATTTTAGATGTAGGCCTAGGCCTATAATTTAGACCAATGGGGTATATAGTTAAACTGGTCTAGTACCTTGCTCATAAGTGCAATGGGAAATAGTAACAGGCCTATCATCACACTATTTTGGATGTAGGCCTATAATTTAGACCAATGGGGTATATAGGTCTATACTGGTCTAGTACCTTGCTCATTAGTGATGTAATATGCCGAGCAAATGTCTGTCCACGGTAACGGCCTCTGTTGTCATAGACCCTGGTTAAATCGGATCCATCCATCAAAATTTCATTAGCCACATAAGTAGATACGATACGTAATGGTATTGTCAGAAATAACATGTAGGGAATATACGCTATAATTGGATTAAAATTTCACATCTAAGGTAAATTGAAGTTTAACCAGAGGACAAATGCCATCAGAAATTTTGGCAACTGAACATACATGTATGCCAACATTGTCTTGACTGCCATAATGTCTCTGTCACGATTGCAGCAGCGAACGGTCAACACTTTTCTAATTACTAGTTTCAAAACAGTTTTGACTGACAGCCGCATTTTAACTTGTGCTTATAAACTGTGTTTGTTGTGTTATTAGTCTGTGATCGGTAGACACAATATACATGTCTATAAGACGACGAAAAAATGACGGGTGATCGGCGAATAACCTGCAGCTGTCTAGTCGACAGATCGACCGAATATCATGGTTCGACAAATTTTAATTATGATTTGTAACAGGTTGATCCATGAACCGTAGGCCTAATCGTATTCTCCAAACTTCTAAAGCGCCACTCGAAAGCCAATTGCGGGGCACCAGCTTATCCACGAGCGCTGCGTTGAGTCAAAAGGTTCTCCGTAAGAGAAGTCCAATGGAGGTGCGGGTCCGGTTGTCAAAGGATCAGTGGCCTACAGTTTAGGCTACCTAACGTTTTATATTGTTTTATATTGTTTTAAAATGTTTTGAACCGGGTATTCACATGAGCACTTAGACTTTCTTATCGCTTTGAATTGTGCATTCATATGATCCCTTGAAATTTCATATCGTTTTGGATCGTATAAGCTTATTGTTTACCTAACGTTTTATCTTGTTTTAAAATGGTTTGAATCGTGAAGTCATAGTAATAAAAATTATGATCTTTTAGAATTTCACATCGTTTTGGTCTGTTTATTCATGATGATCATTTAGATTCTCATACTGTTTTGAATTGTGTAGTCATATGATCCCTTAGAATAATTTCGCATTTATTGTGTGACTGTGTTCGTTAAATAACAGAAGGAAATGGCAAATGTCGGAGACGTGAAGCAGACGAAAGACGTAGTTTCCTCTTTTGCGTCCTATGTATCAGCATTGCTCTTCTCATTCCTATCTGCTCATCAGCAGCAGGTTGGTAAAAATCATGATTACGAAAATCACTAGATCTATCTCTAATAACCTAGAACATAAATAAATCAGGGCTTTTTTAACGTGCAGTTGTACATAAAATGTGCAGTTCTAAATGGATTTGTGCAGTTGTGGAAGCACTTCTGTACAGTTAAAACTAGCAAAAAAGTTCATTGTCATGCGATTGGAAGTAGGCCTAATTTACCATGAAGGATGAGAAAGGCAAGAAGGGTTGTGCAGTTCTAAAAATTCCTTTAAAACAGCCCTGAAATAAATGACGGGTAGGTCGCCCGTATACGTGGTTAGTTGGCGGAATGACGGTGTAGGTAAAGTAAAGACCTGTTAATTGCCGTAGACCGATGAATCTCCACGTTTTTAGCTGCGGATGTCAAACGCATCTCAGATTAATTCCAGAAGACAAAAATAGTGAGTGCTCCAGCTGTTTCATGCCTTTTCTGAATGAACGAATGGTAAAGCTTCATTCTGTGCGATGGATACAACCTGGTTTGGGCATATCATGTCTCATGTTAATCGGAGCACCCCCATGCAGAAATGGTTTCAGATAATAACCTACTAGTGTCTGAGGTTGAAACTGACGCGCAATCTTGAAGCTATTTCATACACACCAATCGTTTTTAATATTATTTTTAGGCACAGATAATATGTGTCTGCCGCACTGCTGGAAAAACGAAACGTCGTTAAATGTGAAATTGAAGGATGGAGATTTTATGGAGAAAATCGTCACAGAAAAGGAATGCAAGGATTGGTGCGTTAGCAACGAAACGTGCGTCGGTCTATACTGGGGATTCAGCCCCGCTAAGAAACTGACAGGATGCTGGTTTCAAATGTCATCCGCCTCCAAGGCAGCAGCACCTGAATCTTTGACGAATGCCACACACTGGAGTTTGTCAGACTGCACAGGTATTCAAACGAGTCTTATTTTGAAATCAATTCATCTCTAAGACTTATTTTATTAACTCTAATGTGTTGCGGAGAGGGAAGAAGAAAACAAGGGCGGTCAAGGAAATGGTAGATGGATAAGATTCACGAAACAACAGGAATGAACTTGGAAGAACTAGGGAAGGCGACATCAGGAAGACAGCAATGGAGAAAATGGATCATGTCGGTCGCTAGAGCTCAGAGAGCTGAAAGTACAAGATAACAAGGTAATGTGATGCAACGTTTTTAGGTACTTGGTTTGGAGATGCTATCATTCGATTGAGCTTTAATTCGATTGGTTATGATCCTGCAGGGTGAGAATTGCCGGGGGATTGGTTCGACCCCCAGTCTTTCTTATGTCGACATAGTAAAGTTTCTTTTTTACACCACATCGACACGCGGATCATAGGCAGTTATTTTTCACAATTCTCATATTGAGCTTAACGGTTAACACACGGTCACGAAGAGCTTATGGATGCATGATCACTTCCCGCCACCCTTTTAAAGGTCTACTCACCACCCATCGACAAAGCTCAATCCATGAAAGTATTTCTACACAAAGTATAGCCTACTGCGTTAATTGTTTTGTATCTATACATTCATAGTTGTGGATTAAAACTGTTGCGGGGTAATCAGAAATTGGCAAGATTCTTTTCGGTTTTTTGCAACAGATGACTGCCTTCCGTACTGCTGGAAAGAGAAATGGACACATGTTCAAGTCGTGGGTGGCGTTCTTCAAACCGACATGGACACTGAGAACGAGTGCAAGTTTACCTGCGCCGACGACCAGGGGTGTAACGGGGCTGATTGGAACACCAGCGATAACACGTGTTGGCTTCTGTTCATTAACCCCATGGAACATATCGCTGATCCAGATCCCCTTCATCACTGGGAAATACAAAGAAATCTGTCCACCACCTGCAAGCCAGGTGAGTCCACAACGAAATTGTGATTGTATTTGTTGACTATTGAAATGCGTTTCGAAGCTAGGGGTAGTCTATCTATGATCAAGACCGCAATTAGCATTAGTAAGTAGCCTATACCCTCCTGTGTAGATGCTGATTATAATATTGTAGTAGCCTAGATGTCGCTTACGGCATTGATCGATTTATTGATTGATTGATTGTTTAATTGGTTGATTGATTGATTGATTGATTGATTGATTGATTGATTGATTCATTCATTCATTCATTCATTCATTCATTCATTCATTCATTCATTGAATACCCAAGCGATGAATAGAAAAACTTTTGACGGTCTAAAGAGCGGACAGAAAGCGAATTGTATTTTCATGGAAATCTGTTCAATCTAATGTTTAATAATTATATACCAGAATCCAAAGCTGCGGTTGCCGAAGATGCGAATGCCGTTCTTTCGACTAACAAAACTGCCGAAGCTGCTGAGACTGCTGAAAATCCCGCAAAGGCAGAAAATGCTGAAAATCCCGAAAAGGCAGAAAATGCTGAAAATCCCGAAAAGGCAGAAAATGCTGAAAATCCCGTAAATGCAGAAAATGCTGAAAACGCGACTAATGCAACTGCCGTATCCGAAACTCTAACGAACGAAACTGAATCTAACCCAGAAATGAATGCAGAAAAGCCTACATCAGATTTTGATGTCATAGTTTTTGGAACCACAACACCTGGAACAAATCAGACACGTGCTCCTGTCGCTGCTGGAGTTGCTGGGAAGAGGAAACGACCTCATCCACGAGGGCGTGGCGGTGCTAAGAAAGGTCTTGCTTCTCGTGACGATGTCGATTGCGAATGCCCAGACTACATGATAGGTAAGCCGATCATGCATGTCAACATGTGAGGCTCGGTTGTGTAGCGGGTACGTTCGTTGCCTTGTAGTCGGAGGGTTGCTGGTTCGAATCTACTTCAAGTCGCTGCGTAGAAACCTTGGGCAAGCCCTTCACTTTCGCAATCGCTCAGCGCTTCGGCGTGAAACCCCGATGCAGTGTCCTCTCTGTAGTCTGGAGCGCTTCTGAGTAGCGAGCTTTAATGGGCGTTATAACAAGTGCACATACAAACATGTGATCTATAATTATGCTTGTCGTTGATCATTGCAATGGCTTGTTTATTCTTTACAATACGTATCTGATCGGTGCTTCTAACAAGGTTCGAAAATTAAACCTACTAATTAATTTTACAGACAATTTAACTTGGAATTCGTCATTGATTCTGAATATGCTAATCACTATCAGCATTTTACGATGTGATGCGACCTATGAAGGCTATTGGTCGTACAACATCTGCTTGATCTGAATCCCAGCGGCAGAATACATGATCCATCATGGCCAGAAGATGATTCAGTTTAGATTTGATTTCACTGCACAGCTGGAATGAATTGTATTGTTGTGTCTTCTGAATTATCATTTCAGGAATAATGAGTTTGGGTGCGACCATGGCCTTCCTAGTTTTGATTATAATTTGTCTGGTCGCATTCATAATCTATCAAATTCAAGAGCAAGAAGCAGAGGAAGACCAGGTAATGCAAATACTGTGCTGTGCTATAGGCCTATAGTTCTTCAGCAACAGATTCTTTAAGATATTATATAGACTAATATTAAAGTTCAAGCTTTAAGTCTCAATTAAATCAGAGAGTTTTAGAGACGATTATTGAGTAATGAATCTGATTTTCTTTTCGAAATTTGTGGCATTTTCCAAATTTCAAGAATATTCCGATACAATGACTACTGACTACAGCTGAAAAATCTTCTATGAAGCGCAACTTTTCTTAAAAGTTGCTAACATAACATGTTAACAAAACATGTTGGCAAAACACACATAACATGACATAACACAACATTGCATAACATGACGTAACATAACATAATGAAAATTTGTGATCATACATATTGGACAATGGACATGTGCCTAAGTCAACATAGGCCCAGATGACGGTGCCAGAGTAAGATGAAAGAAAGCGAAATTATATGCACTGTTTATGATTGATCATAACACAGGCAAACATTGAGCATCCGGTTGGTTCGAGGCATTCACCAATTTCATCCATTGTGTTTCAGGTCAATGAGTTACTCTCACATTGTCTTAGATGGCATCTGTCCTTATAAGAGCTAGTAATCTAAAACAGAAATAAAACACTGACACATTCATAGAAAAACTTTACAAACCAAAAGAACTGAATAAAAAATGACATTGAGCTTATGATGAAGGTGAAGGTGATGATAATGATAATGATGATGACGACGACGACGACGACGAAGACAACGACGATAATGACAATGATAATGATGACAATGATGACAAAAACCGATTAGAAAAACTAAATAAAACGTCATTCTGTCTAAAAAACGAAAACAGCGGGGGAAAATAGCAATGGGGCACAACTGGGTATTCTCTTAGATGAATAATAAGAAAAAACTTTTAACAACTCTGTGTTTTTTTTCTATTTCAGTACAAGACTTCAGGCTCGGCATCGTTCGCTTCAGCATCCGCAACTTCAGTCTCCCACGGTTGATTGACTCGCAATAAACGAGCTAATTGTATTGCACAATCTTGTAATGATTATTTTTTTTTTTAAATTTAAATTATGAAATCGATCTGACCACTCGCAAACGCTTTAAGTTTTCTAGTGCATTCGGATCATAGTAGTAGTTCACAATATCAGGTTTTGTCTAAAGTGCAGATCCTAATTATTTTTGAGAGAGTGTAGGTTTTATATTATTTTGTTTCAATCAGAAATAGTGGCATAATTAGCGGTACGTACGCCAGATCATAAATTCATAAAATTAATAAATAAATAACGTCACTAAAAATGTTCTAGAAATTTTTATATGTGACTGTTATTGTCGATAATGTTAATTGCGTTATTCTTCTTCGAATTATCACAAAATAACATTACTGCTGTTGGTTCTTAAAGCGTTTTTTCTCTATTTAGATGATGTGTTCAAATATGCAGAATTTGGTGCAATTGAAACTGCAATGCTATAATTATTTCTGTTGCACCTAAGTAACATGAAAGAATTAATCAAGACATTCCAAATCAAGGTTCTTAGACTAATCTACCGGTCTTACTATGGCCACTATGTTCAAGTGACATACATAGTCTCCTTATTCCTCGTGCTAGGATAAACATGTAACAAGCACTGCTTTGGAACTCGAGCTACTACCTTCATTAGTCCTGCACTTTGCAATCAACTCACCCCATTAACACTTGCTTCGCTATTCAACTGATACCCAAAGAACATCTTTTTGGATGTCTCAAACCTACTTTTTGTTTGGGTCTGTCACACTAGGAGCGCCTCCGAATTGTGTACACTGTAAGAGGCGCTTTATAAATTTATGAAAACAGTACAATACAATGTCATCAGTCATGTTGATCATTAGCCACAATAAAAGGATCTCTCTCGAAATTAGAGCAAGGCAATATCATCATCCTAAATCAAAAATCATACATAATCATCCCAGCGATGAAAGTTTCCTCGTCTTGCTATCTGCCGCAGTTCTCCATTTCTTCCAAACTAGATGATGGTTTAAGTTTTAAAAGTCCCACCTATAAACGTGCAATTTTTTAGTGAGCCACAATGCATACCTGCTCACAGCTGCAGTTTATTTTTAGTGCTACGGATGCATTCGATGTTCTTTCCTCAACTTTCAGATTGATATGCCCTGTTACTAGCATGACGTATCGTTATGTTTAACTGCTGCGTATAATAGTTCCTCATAAAACAAATATGTGTCTTCCTCCTCCTCCTCCTCCTCCTCCTCCTCCTCCTCCTCTTCCTCCTCCTCCTCCTCCTCCTCCTCCTCCTCCTCAGTGGCTAATGACGTCGGTGCATTCATCTGAACCATAATTATTCAGACGTCTTCGTATTAATACTCACGAACAGGATTCTGTCATTAATTGTTTCTTATTTTATAATGAGCATCCTGCACCTATTGAGCTCAAACCCACACGAATAGATAATAATGCTACCATCAGACGTAGTGAAAATTGTCGTACCGGTCCCGCCCCCAATGAATTTACGACAGTTCACACAAATCTACTTTTCTCCCCTTCAACGTTTCTCCCCAAAATTTGTAAAAATTTACAATACCCCACTGGTTTAGCCCTACTTACGTTCCGACTCGCAAAATCTTATGCGCCTGTGTTGTTTTTTTTCCTGATCAGTAGAAAGTAGGCCTATTCTTCTGATTATAATAATTATTATTATTCGCTATACTTCCTGTGGCCGACTTTCTAAGCCTGCCCTCTGTCAAGCCCTGACACGTGTGTAACGGATGCGAATGCTAAAATTACACCAACATCCCGCTTTTGACTGAAAACTATAGGTCTACTCATATGCACACATAGGACATAACTTAAGCGGCCTGTTTCAAGTAGGCTACCTAAGTTTTAAAAATGGCGACATGTGCTATGTAAAACTAAAGTTTTCTTTGTTATTAATCAGACTCCTAGTTAGACGCATACTAAGGATTGGGCAGACGGTATACAGACCTACTTCACTGTAATTTTACATGGTAATGTCGACTGATTTCATGGTATGCTGCTGCTTTCTTAAAATGGTTTGATACAACCGAACTGCTATAGTATAGCCTACGCAGTAACGCAACGTCTGTATTAAATACGGTAAACGAACATCAAGGAACTCACACGTTGACATTCTTTACAGGTAAGTTATTTGCAACTCATGATTAATAGACCTAAGGACATTATCAAGCAGATGCTTCTTAGCAAAATCAGCTACGTGAGGCAGAAATTCAAAAAGGGTCTATATAAAGTCCTAATGCTTGTATTCCAGTAGAAAATTGCTGACACAGAGTGGTTAGGAGTGGTTTGAACCACCCCACTTTGAAATTATGACTCACCCACACCTCGTTCAAATCCGTTGAGTTTTCATTCGGATATTAATCGGGTGGGGGGGGGTGTAAAGCAAAGTTTATTAAAAATGGCATAGACTTTTGGTTTTTACCATTTGTCATGACCACCACAACTTTTTCGGGCTGGCTACGCACCTGCTGGCTTCACATAAACGTGAATTTTGAAGTGTAGGCAGTTCACAGTGTGTTTGCACCGCCGTTGAATTTGTTAAAGCACGGTTCTGAACAATGAAACATTATTTGAATCTTCCCCTTAGGTAGCTTAAATGTGGCGATTTCGTCTCACATCGTAATCACATGACTAATTTCAGTGACTGGATTGAACCAAATAATAATAATTATAGTTTCAAAACGCAGAACATAAAAGCGTTACATTGCGATATAGTTATAGCATATCGAAAAGGTAACAGTTATTATGATGACCTATAGGCAAAATGCAAAGTAGGACCACGTTTTACTTCTGTTTAACGACGCTGTATCATAAAAAGATGACTAGGAGGAAATTTGTTGGAATCAGTATCATTTTTATGACCATGTAACACAGCCTGTGGTTCTTGATGCTTGTGCAGCTTAGTGTTTGTTAGTATTTAGACACTGCATTTAGCGCATTATGACCCACACACCTCGTTCAAATCCGTTGAGTTTACATTCGGATATGAACGGGGAGAGGGTGTAAAGCAAAGTCTGTTAAAAATGACATAGAATTTTGTTTTTTACTATTTGTCATGACCACCACAACTTGTTAACTAGTGTAGCCGTTTCGAACCGATGTCGACGCCATTATAAAGAAAATATTCATCAATAAAATAATGGTTCTCGTGTATAACCACTGGCACGCACGCAGGACTCATCCAATGACCTCCGATCCAGAGATGAAAGTAAGCGCAGTGTTCTAAGTTCACAGAACACCTATAATTGTCAAATGAGTGATAACATTGAACGAGGTTCTCAACACAAGGAACCACCTGTATGAATCTCCGTGGGACCCAACCGCCTTACACAGGATTTTTGCGACCTGCTGGTGCCGGGTCTCAGCGGGGTCACGTGCATAACAATTTTGGGCAAACGACTTTAAAAATGGTCGTCAGATACCAAAATCGGTGAATGTTTTACCAGTTTGGGGCAAATTACTTAAGAAAAGGTCGTCAGATAAATTTTCGGCTCAAAGGCGTTGACTCGTCCGCCAAAGTCAGACCCGGCAACTTTTCCAAACCACTTTCAGCCCTGGCCTTACAACAGTCTCTGGCAGATGGGGAAAGACGTTGCTTCTGGGAAAATCCCTTCTGTCATCGGGCGGGTTGACATCTGTACAACATTATTGTAATTTTAGAGTTGAATGCCTGAGGATTCGTGTTGTCAGGCGGGTTGGCGGGTTTGCGGGTTCAAGCTTCCGCTATGATGGTAACTGTGAAGAAATGTCATTCAACCCTTAAGGCTGACCTACAAAAATACATTGCAATTTGCAAGTCTCATTAGGAAGTGCTCTGCCTCCAGTAGGCTATAGGATATAGGCCTAAACCTAAAGAGGCATCGACAATCCAAAACTTTGCTTCAGCCAAGATATAGGCCTAATTGTTATTAAACAGACGATCCTGTTCTAGTCTAGAGTTGTTGGGCGTAAATGATATTTAGCAGAATGAAAGAGAATTGTTTTCTCTAGGATTTAATGTCATCGCGAAGAATATATGCGGGTACAGGATGTGATTCACTTTCTACAACAAAACGAATTGTTCCGTAGTTGTAGGCCTATCTTAAAAATTGTTAACAGTGAAATGCAATGTAGCAAAAAGATCTTTAGACTATTGCAACATTGTTCTACATTGCACTTTATTAACGTGACTATGGATGCTTTTATTACACCATTAAATTAATCTTTTAGACGTTATGTTTGCTCTAGCCTAATTAATGCACATCGGTGGGAGGCTACAATTTCCATTGCCCTAGATATTAAACTGTATTTGAAAAACATTATATCATTACATCGACTGACACTTTATAGGGCTACTGAATTGTGGGCTTTTATTATGTAGCGTGGTAGCCTATATATGAGGTCATCGGTTATTACAGGCAATGATTGTTGGCTATGCGACTGCTCCTTTTCATTTTCTCAATTAGGCGAGTTGGTAAGAAGATATGCGACAGCTGTTCATAGTACAGTCACGGGTTTGGGCACTGTCGGGCAGTAGCGCCTCATCCTGGTGCAATTAAAATTAATTTTACAAGAGGGCGCGTGATTGTCTAGAATTGAGTTGAGATTGCTGAACAAATGATCTAGAAGTCTCTTTTTCTTCTTTCGTTCTCTGCCTTCATAAGGCAGGTTCGTATGTTTAACAACACTACTCATCTTTATTCTGTGCTTCTCTCTTCACTTTTCTGTAGCCGTTCTTTGTCATCGTCCAGTCCAGTTTGACACAACCATAGGCGTAGGGGAAATTCCAGCAGTGAGGGAGGGGCAAAAATGAGACTTTTGCAAGAATTTTTTTTAATCCGGTCGAAATCTTAAGACCTTTTTAATTTTACCTGTGCAAATACATTTAGAACTGCACATTTTGTGTAGAACTGCACGTTAAAGAAGCCCTGATCTGTTGTTATCATTTATTCATTATGCATATGCATGCATAGCATTGAATAGAAATTAGTTCAAATTACAATATCAGGACTTTAGACAATATTTCAATGCTGTATAACAGTTCTTTCTTCTCGAAGTTTTTCATCGTCTACTGTCCTGTGACTTGAACAATTCAAGTAGTTATGATGTAGCTCTTCAACCTGTTATGTTACTCAGTTGGGCCAATTGTCGGATACTAACTGAGCTGGTGAAACACCAAAATCCTAAAAAGGGTAACACAAGAGTATATTAATCCTGATTTTGTGTCTTTGTCTATAGGTTATTAAAAGTATCGAGTGATCTTGCTGCAATTTACTATGGGACATAGTCGACTATCTTTGTTAGTGGGTCTCTGCATCCTGGCGACAACTTCTCAGAATGAAGTTATTACAAACATACCAGGTAAAATCTAATTATACTGTAGGTGGAGGATTGTAGGCTTACCTTTAGTGTTTATATTACAGGTAACCTCATTTAGCCTATATTACGCATTGTATATATATATATGACATGGTCGTCCGAATTTCGAAACTAAGCAAATCTAAGTTAAGCTTATATAATTATAATAATCTGTTGATTACTCTCAATGATTGCGTCTTCGATGATGGGACTTGCATGGTTCTTGGACGTAAAGTGATGTCAGAGCGATGGCCTAAAGTTTTAAAATGCATAAGTCACATATATAATTATGCTAGAATGAGACTATAATAACATAAGCTTACATTTTATCACTGTTCTGAATGATGCAAAATCATTTATTCACAGGAATTACATTTACAGAAATGTTGTCTAAAAGAGTCGTCCGAATGAAGTTGTAATGAGGTTAAAATGAACAGCCTTGAGTAGGCCTAGGCTTGTTTAGGCCTACTCATGCGATTATAAATCAGCATTAGGCTACTTACACGATGTATTTGCCACACAACCAGAACAAGATCTTTACTAGTTAAGAAACCGTGTGGTTAGGCCTACGTTGGTTTAAACTTAATAAAAATTAATAGGCCTATCACTATTATGATAGCCTACAGTTGTTTTCTTTTTACGATGATACACAGGTGGATGTTGCCTTGGAAATGAAACAAGAAACGATATCATGTACTTAGTTGATCATCCAAATGTTACTAGCAAAACAGAATGCTGGCAACAATGCAATAAGACAGAAATTTGCGTCGGTGTTAACTGGACATCTAATTCTGGATATAAAGACAACGAGTGTAAACTGCTCACAGTCGTGAACAGAGTCACTCTGCAGACTCTGGTAAACTGTGAAGGTAATCTTCATAATTATAGTTCAAATTTTACTGGCAGATGCAACAAATTTTAGACCTAACAGCAAGCATGTCCATCTCGAACAAACTGATTACTAGGCTATAACCTAGCTTTTAGCGCCGTCTACTTTCAATATAGCGGCCAGATATGACATAACTATATCAATATAAATAGATAATGGTAACAACAATTATAAGCATTTTTGGATTCAATAACGGATCCCGTATTACTAGTAAATTTGTGTGCGCATGATTCATGTATGACCGTAGGCTATGTAGGCTATGTATATCTGCAATTGTACATGTATGCAACTATGCATGCACGCATGCCTTATGTATGCATCTGGACTTTACATAGCGAATTTTTCGAACCTTTGAAAAGCGTGTACGCGTATGATGTAAAATATACATCTGCGATGATAATATAATAAATGTTTACCCGATGGAAACACCTACCTATAATAGGCTACATAAAGAAAAAGGTCATCTATATGCCCAAGTTGTCCTACGCCACTAATCTCAGAGAACGCAATGAAGAGTCCATTTAGCCTATAGCCTACCTTTGTTATGACCTGCGTTATGTATGCTTATCGTGCAGATGCCAGTGTTCGTTATTGCTGGAAAGTTAAGTCTGGCGTGCATCAAGAACGTGGAGTACAAAAGTTAAATGTAAGCAATGAAACCGATTGCAAGAAGATTTGCGTCGATAACAGGAATTGCACTGGTGTGGTCTGGAATTTAAAACACAAACAATGCTGGATCCTTCTCAAAGCAGCTTCAACTAAACCGCTTACTGATCGCGCAAATTACTGGACTATTGTACGAGATTTGCCAAGAACATTTCAAAGTAAGTGAATGGCGTAAGTAATGGCGTAAATGAGGCAATGAATTATCTACTTCATCCGACTGCTGTTACAGTAGCTTTTGTTTTTGTCGGAACAATCTGTATACATGTATGTCGACCATTTATGCCGACCTGTCAAACTAAATATTTCCCTGGAAGTTGTATGCTCAGATTATGGACCATAATTATTGCATGATTAAGCTTATGTGAGACTATATGAACATGCAACAGTTAACATCATTTTGCTAACGTGGTCATATATCAGAATAATAATTTATTTAATTATTTCCATAATTGCTTTGCTCTCTTTAATTTTTGTCGCAGCACTATCGACCTAATTTTGTTTAGTTCCCAAATTAATAGTAGGTCCATTGAACTACAGAACCGGTTGTAGTCACTTAGGCCTACTTAGAATAGAACTTAGTCCATCCCGTGCAGATCTGCACATCGGGCAACGCATCGTCTCCATTCTTCTCTGGTTGTAGTTAAACGAAAGCAAAAGTCCAATTTTTATTGTTATTTCTTCGTTGTGAAATGCTAATTCCTAATGTCTTCTGAAACATCTGCTTCTACAGATACTAATCTGAGCAGCCAACTTCTGTGTGAATCAACAACAGTTAATCAAGCAGCTGATGAAACTGATGAAAGTAGCATCTTTACCGAAACAAGTTCAATTAGGTTCAACTTTACCGAATCAAGTACAATTATTTCGAGAGAACAGCAGAAGTTTATGTTGACAGGTATATAGTGAAGTCTATAGTTGCACATGTATGCGCTTTGCAAGCCTAAATAGTGATATCATCAGAGTTAAAAGGTTGGTTAGGGTAAGTTAGGGAACTTGAGGAATTTACAGCGGGGTAGGCTCTATACAGTGGCAGAATCCTTCCTCAAAGCAACCTGGGCTCCTAGACAAAAATGTGCATGTACAATTATAGTTCAATGATAGTTGACGTGTCATATGACTCAGTTTATACTTGTAGCCCAGTTTCTGGATGTTTTTTTTCTTTGTGGAATTAACTCAATCGTGAATTTTAAATTTATGTTAAACCTTTCATAGGCTCAGACTCGATTAACACGTTATAGTCTAGTTGTAGACATATGTATAAAGTATGACCTGCAAAATTAATTATAGCCGGAATGTTTAAGTTGACTGGGATGTTTTTATTTTCCTATGTGCGCAGTTACCGTTACCATTACCATAGCGTTGGCCGGTTTGCTGGGTCTTTGGACGCTAATCATTATCGGACTTTCAATATACGCCGTGAAGCTGAAGAAACGAGTGCCATATACAAATAAGTTCTCTACTCCGAAGAAATCTGACGAAGTAAAAGTGGTTGAAGTAGAAGAAGTCGATGAGGACGAACATGACGACGATGAGAAATATGTCGATTACGAAGATCTGAGGGTATGTGATCAAATATAGGCCTATCACTGCTTCAAACTGCATTTGAGCCCTACATTACAGTACCGGTAAGCTGCATATTGCCAAGCAAGATAGTGATATATTGCCCACTCGTCGTTTGCATTAATATTTTAATTTTGTGCTCATGAAGAATTCAGAGAGAATTATCAATAACTGTCCTTGAAGTAAACTGGTCCTATTCGGAATCACAGTAGACCTAGCCCTATAATTAATTAATCATACATCCGTTCATGGGCGGCGTTTATCAGGGGCTAGGGGCTAAGCCCCCAAGAAGACCCAGATTCAGCTTTTTAACCGTGAAAATGGTATTTGTGTTTCGCGGGCTTAGCCGCCCCCCCCTCCACAAGAAGGCCAGACTCATAAATATAATCGAGGAAAATGACTCTTTTCACGAACGAAACTGCAATCGAATGACTAGGAAAAGGTCATCAACCTTTTGTCCAAGACATATCGTATTTTTTGAGAAAAAATCAAGTCTCCGCCCCAACAAACAAACCCAAGTTCTTTTTAGCCCCCCCCCCCTCCCCAAGAACGGGAAACCAAACTCCGCCCCTGCGAAAAAACCCAGTTTCAAACCTGCCACTTCATCATCGCCATAGGCACACGGGAGATTTCAGCAGTGGGGGGGGGGGTCCAAGATTTTACTTCTGCCCGAAAAATAAATCCGGAATAAATTACTTTGTGGGTTGAAATCTCGTGGTGGGAAATACTATTTTTCCCAGACAAAAAGTTGACGACCTTTTTTAGTCATCAGGTTGAAATCTCGTGAAAAATACTATTTTAAAACTATTTTCCCGGGTCTGCTTGCCCGAAAAAACAGACTTGCCCGAAATTGGGGGGACCCCGCCTCGTACGCCTATGATCATCGCGTCCTCTTCGCAGTCCCGATCCTCGGGTTCTGACATGGCACTAAAACTAACCCTTAGCCTGACTCTTACGGATTTGATTTGACAAATAATTATGCTGATTGCTCTGATGCAATTATTGTACTATTATGAGCATAAAACGGTTTCGTTGAAACACAGTCGTTCTCTATAATAGCACAGCTGTCTATATAGTATATATAGTATACATAATATGTATAAAATATATAATATTATATATATATATATATATAAATCTTGCACCCACGCATTCATCTAAAATAATAGGCTATGCGTGCACGCACAGTCATCATTTGTTTGCTTAATATTTGCAGAAAATTGACGACCCAAAGACGTACGAAGAGGCTTGCGAGTACACAGCAATGGAATTAGAAAACATGAAAGATGACGATAACGTCTATTACAATGAAGATCAGTGACCTCTGTTCAAACGGACATCGACAACAGCATTCGTATACAGTAGATTAAAGATCATACTCTATCCAACTATCTATAGGCCTACATGCATCTAAGTTTGTTGATTGCTGATAATAATTATAGACGTCGGTTAGCAAATATGTCCATGTGGTTTACTACGGAAAACCATGGGCGGAGTCTGGGTTCCGTTCATGGGGAGGAGGGGGCTAAAAACCTTTAAAACTATGGGCTTTGGGGCGGAGACTTGGTCCTGAACGAGCGGCGCCGACAATTATAGGCCCTATTTTTGCCGGCCCAAAAAGTTTATGATCTTTTTAGTCCTTCGATCTTCGGTTGAAGTCTCATGAAAACATGTTACTTTTCCCGCGCCAAAAAGTTGATGACCTTTTTTATTCATTCGATTTATTCCAATTACGTTTCTTTTCCCTGTAATGCCGAGAAGGTAGTAGATGGTATGGGAAATCCTATACACTCCGGCATTAAAGGGTTAAAAGAACCATTTTCCCGGCCCAAAAATTCTGAGCCAGAGTCTTCTTGGGGAGGGGGTCTGAGCCCGTTAAAATATCGTGAAAAGATACAATTGTCAAGGTCTTCTTGGGGAGGACTTAGCCCTCCTAGTCCCTGATAAACTCCGCCATTGGGAAAGCCAATGCAAGGACTTGTTAATCTGTCTGTACGTGGGAAGTCTCTAAAAAGTTTGTGTTCGAGTATAAACTGCAAATGAATTAATTGCGTTCAATCTAAGACTAGGCCTAATCGGAGGACAGACGACGGGAGGGGGAGAGGGCAAACAACCACTTCTCGTCAAGAGAGGGGAGAATATTTAATTTGATACTCACGAATTATACTTCTCGATGCACATTATTAGTTTGTGTACTAAGTTTACTAGAGACTTGATATAGCGCCTTGCTATGTACATGTACGCCACAATATCGCAGTATCGACTAGTCTTTTGTTTTGTAAAACCGTAATAAGTAATGCAATCATGCATTTGTACACTACGTCCATACAATGCTTACAGTGCAATCGCTCATTTTGTGCAAGAAACACTCACGTATGTAGGCAAATAAAATAACATTGTTTCGTATGTTGCCTGTGTGATTTAAAGAGGTTGTTAAAGGTTGGTTGGGTTATAGGCCTACTTGTATGTTGTTGTCGATTTGTGATTTTTCTGGCTAGTGGCTAACAAATGAAGAGTACTTTTACATGTAGATGATAGATCTAGATATATAAGATGATTTGTACAGCCGTTAAAATTATTTTTTAACTTTGCACAGAGGTTGCTTTGCTATAGGCCTATAAAAACATTTTTAAAATCAGCAATACAGTTCCCAACTACTTTTAGCCATTTTAAATATGTTTTAGATACGACAACGTTATTTTGTTTGAAAGAAGTTGAAGTAACGACGATTAGTGGAATTTCATATGATCATATCTTGTATATAATAGACGCAAGTTTTCATTGTGCTGTTGGTGTGCGATAACCAAAACATTTTGCCATGTACGATGATTTTTATCACATTTTGGCTTGAAGCTAGTTCAAGCAGCAACGAGTAACTGTTGCATGTTTTCACGTTTTGTGCAATTGTATGGCCTATAGGCCTAAATATTGACTAATTAGACTACCTGGACAGTTTCTCAGCTTTAGTTTGACTGAACTTGAATACGAAAGTCCTTTAAACAATTTATCAACGAGAATGTAGCCTATAGAGAGTGGCTGAGTGACCACTAACCAGTGCTGTTCGTCATCAAGGTGTTTACAGAGCAGTTACCTTTCTTTACTAACCAAGCAATAAAAATTAGGCTGAAAAACTTTTATGGAAAAAATAAATCTGTATGAATATTTAAACCGCTGTTGTAAATGAACAAACAAACTAGATATTCAGAATGCAGTAAACTAGTAAAATTTCGAGTAAAAATGTTTTGCATACCAATTCTTAATTATTTAGCATTCTGTGATAGGCTACACTGTTGCAACAGATGGCAAGACACTTCAGATTGACCGATTTTTGTCACCTTTGTGAGAGAACATAGAGGTCATGCAGTTTTAAATGACTCGTATTCTCCCATGCACCATCTTTTAAAATACGATGTCTTATGAGATAAACTGTGACATTTAGCGTCAAATATTAGGGCATGAAATATCTGTAGGCTAATTAAATATCAGACTTGAATAACTGCCATAACACGCAGAATAGCTTAAGTTAATTCTGAATCATTCATTCATTATATGAACTTATATAGCGGCCCTTCAAGAAAGCTTCTCAGAATCGCTCCCAACCCAGCCACGTCATCATTACCAGCACTATGGGATGAGTTTAGGTGAACAATGAACATTTAATTTAGTCTAACTGTTTGGTACGAAGAGAATGAGATCTGCAGGGACACGGTATCGCTTCACGCAGACCTCCTATAGGTCGACGCAGTCTTAGATTCGCCAGATGACATTGGTAGCCTAAATGGACAGAGTCTACTAGAACTTGATGCTTTTTTCATCTCCAACACTGCGAGGTGTATTGTCCGACGGGACATATATTATTATACAAACACAATGGGGGCGGGGGGCACACCTGATCTCACTGAAACTTTGGTTGCTGGAAAGCGTTACGTTGGAGAAAGAAGAGCCCTCTGAAATGAGATGACTATCCTGTCATCTGGCGATTCTAATAAACTAAGATTTCAGTTAATGTAGGCCTACAAGAGTTGCCATAGGCTACTTAATGCGGTACGCAGTCACAGTGCGGGATGATCGTTGAGGTACAGAACTGGGAGGAATAATTTATTAAATAAGTAAAAGTCGTTATGACCTGCGACTTGTCTCGTATTTCTGACACAGAAATCCACCTTTGTATACATGTAGAAGAAGCGCGAGCATTTCGACCTGTTAAGTAAAAATGCACAGCGGGATGTTGGATAGACCTATCTAGCACACAAAAGCAGAGTTCAAAACATTACTGACATCTATTGATGTCGATGTAGTTTACTGGAAAAATTGTCCTTTGGCAAAGCTACTGGCTGTAATAAAGTTTAAATTATATTAAAAGGAAATTCTCAGTAGAATAGTCTACAGCGTTACCAGACTAGAGCTAATCAAACTACAGCTGCATGATCATTCAAATCAATAATATTGAACTTTGTAAAATAATCTTGTTGTAACATCAATGTTACAAATTGTTACAACGATGTTGCAAGTTGCAACTACATGTAGGCCTATATTCAAAGTTTGCGCTCATAAGAAAATGTTCGCACCTGTTTTTGATAGCAGTTTCTCTATTCTACTGTGAATTTTTGCTAATGGCCTAATTGATGCAATGTTCTTATAAAAATAAAGACATGACATATCCTATAGGCCTAATGTTATAGGCCTACTAGCTCAAAGAGCGCACTAATTATTCGCTTTCTCCATGCTTGTTTGCAAAGTCAAAACTCGATCATGGCGGCTACTCTGTAATCATAATCGTAATCTTCAAATTTTCTAAAGCGCCACTCAAAAGTCAAGCGCAGGGCACCAGCCTATTCACGAGCACTGTGTCTAGTCAGAAGGGTTGTCTAAAAGAGTCGTCCGAATGAAGTCGTAGTGAGGTTACAATGAACAGCTTTGAGTAGGCTTGCATACATATGCAATTAAGCTACTTATCGGAATCATATACAGGATGTACATGTATTTGCCACCATAACCCGCATCATATGCTGGCGTCACTAGAGTTGGTGTCGCCCAACACGCGGGAACTCACGGTGTCGCGCCCCATGGACCAGTGCATAGGCGGAAACCTGGGCGGAGACTTGGGGGGACGAACGAGTGTGGCCGAAGGAAAGACGCGAGATGTTTTTAGTCATCTGGCCGAAAAGTCAAGAAAATTTTATATTTTCACCGACAAAAAAGTTGATGACCTTTTTTCTTTCTTTTTTCAGTCATTTGGCCGAAAAGTCCAAAAAGTCAAGAAAATATTCTGTTTTCACCGGCAAAAAAGTTGATGACTTTTTTTGTCATCCGGCCAAAAGTCAAGAAAATTTTATATTTTCGCCGCCAAAAGAGTTGATGACCTTTTTTGGGTTGTCCGGTTCAAAAAGTGAAGATAAATTTATATTTTCACCGCCAAAGTCTAAAAGATGTCTATTTTCACCGGCAAATAAAAAATTTATGCCTTTTTTAGTCTTCACGCTCAACGATTGGGGGGGGACTAATGCATGGGCTGTCCC
Organism: Lumbricus rubellus; assembly: GCA_945859605.1. NCBI lineage: Eukaryota > Metazoa > Annelida > Clitellata > Crassiclitellata > Lumbricidae > Lumbricus > Lumbricus rubellus. The sequence goes on along the minus strand of OX243826.1, from coordinate 19,119,379 downwards.
CCCAACACTTTTATTGGAGAGACCGTCCCCCTGTCCCTCCCTAGGTTTCCGCCCATGGACCAGTGAACCTCATCTCCCACCAGTGTTATATTCGTTAACGGAAACGATAAGTCGAACTGAAAATAATCCATTCCGTTAACGATAAGTATAACGATAACTGAAAATATTCTAAGAACGAAAACTGAACGGAAACGGAAATAAATGATGCCGAACTGAATAAACACTGTAACGATAATTAAAATCCGAACGTAAATTATACACATTTATGACTAAAAATATAAATGAAGTAATTTACTTACTGACTTAAATTAGCGGTGAACCAGTCCTTCGTTGGACTATGTTATGGAAATGAAGTAATTTACTTACTGACTTAAATTAGCGGTGAACCAGTCTTTCATTGAACTATGTTAAGAGAAAGTCGTTAATCTCGGGAGATTTCTAGGTATATAACGTATTATCTAATTATTTAAGAACTCGAAGTTGAAGTTGAACTGAAATTATTTAAGAACGCGAAGTTGAAGTTGAACTGAAATTATTTGAGAACGCGAAGTTGAAGTTGAACTGAAATTATTTGAGAACTGAAACTGAACTGAAACTGAAATTACTTCCAGCCGAACTGAACTAAAACTGAAATAGAAATTATTTTGTGAAGTAAAATAACACTGTCTCCCACCAGACCATGCAGAATAACTAGTAAATTTTTTGTACTGATATCAAAGTCCTTAGTAATTTTTTAGTACCAATCTTAAATTGATAGGTCTGCAGTTTATGTGGCCTGTAAGTCTACTGTGCCTACGAAAACTTTTTTTGCTTTCATAATATTGTTGATTTACAAATAATACATTTCTTCTGAAACTCTGCAAAATTCTTAGAAAGTCATTTTGGAGTCACCCTTCGTATACCCTGATATTGGTGTCATCTAGTGCAATTATAATATCGCCCTCGCACACCAGTCACGACACTGCCTAAAGCTTCACACGGATGCACGCTCAACCAGAATAGTCTAGTGTTACAGTAACAGTTAGGCTACTGTTGTCTCTTGCTTAAACAAGAAGACTCGTGACCTCCTTGTCAATTTTGTCGTCGGAATCCTAAATATAATAAACCATCATTTTTATGTCTGCATTTGTGTAAATGTCTTTGCGAATGATTGTTAGTTTTAGTTTTCTTCTTATTAAATTAGTTGGCTAATATGGAATTTCGTTCTTCTTTAATGAGATTTTGCCGGCCTACTTCAGTTGTGGCTGCGTTTTTGTTCTGCTCTTTTGCTGCATCGGACGGTAAGATATTCAGTAACTCGAGATAGCCTATGATTATTTTTTTATCAGAATAGCTGAATATGGATTATATGGATGTCATGTTTTATCAAACCTACGCATAATAATAGATTAAAAGAACTAGACTAACATAGCTACTCTACAATTCTGAGACCTGGACACTGAGGAGACTGAGAAACAGCGATTAAGGGTGTTCGAGATGGCCTGTCTACGAAAGATAGAGGGAGTTTCAAGAAGAGATAGAATACGGAACGAGATTATATACGAAAGATTAAACATCCGGAATGAAGTAGTGAGCAGAATACAGAACAGACGACTGGGCTAATTTGGGCACATGGCCAGGATGGAGAACGCCAGATATCCAAAGATAGCATTCAATGGGGAGGTACAGGGAAGGAGAAAAAAGGAAGACCGAAGAAACGATGAATTGACATGATCAAGGAGGACTGTCAGGAGATGGGGCGGTCGATGCAGGAGGCTGTGCATCAGGCGGAGAAGCGGGAGAACAGAGGGAGATGGAGAGCTTCCATAAATGAGCGGCTTCTGCGTGCTGGGGCATCGCCAAGGCCATAAGTCAAGTAAGTCAAGAATAACATAGCAACTATTATAATAGAAACATATATATTAACTTAACACGTAAATAAATCAATTTCAAAAGCTAACTCGTGAAAGCCAAAAGCGTTCGAATGTTTAGTTAAGCACTGTTTCTAATTCACCGAGTCCTATTAGGCTATTATTCAAATTTTAATATCAATATTCAGTTGCGTATGCGAAATCTACGATTCATATTAGAGCCACATACTATTATCATAGGGAGGTAAGCCAGGCCTAATTGGCATGCTGGATGATCGAGTACTTGAAAATAACAACAGCAAAAACAGCAAAACAGCAATAACAAGAACAATAATCATTAATTCAATTCAAACTGAAAAACCACGGAATGATTTTACGAAATAGTTTATAACATCGTCATAACAGAAATTGACTTTATTTAGCAGTAGGCCTATGAGAGTCTAGGCTCCATTAGGCACCGATCCATTATGCCGCTGCTCATTTCACCACCTACCCTAGAGAATGGAGGGCTGAGTCAGACTTCTAGTTTGATGGGCATCGAGTCGCTTTCTTCTGTTCGTCTTGCCTGTTCTCAACCTCACTTGTTAGGTTTATTGTTGCTGTAGTATTTTCACTACATCCCTGCTACATGTATTATGAGGACAACATTTGACGGACGTACGCGTTAACTAGGCAATTAGCCTATAGCTAAATGGAATGACGACGAAAATCTGCTTGACATAACTAAATTAGGATAATTATAACGGTTGAAGTTTCAAGAACTGGTTCAATAGGGCATGTTGAATTAGAAAACTATCTTATAATGTAACTTATATAGGCCTATTATGTAACCTAGAACCTGTTAATCGTAATCGTAATCTCCAAATTTCTAAAGCGCTACTTGAATGTCAAGCGCGGGGCACCAGCCTATTCACGAGCGCTGCGTTGGGTCAAAACTTTCCACGCACAATTCAATTAATTATTGCCTATTCAGTGTTGTCTGGTCAGTGTATATTGCATAGATTGTCTCATGGCATTGTGTTCCACTTCTTTTCTATAAACCTTCCTTCGGTTGTTTAGTGAGTGTAGAATCCTCACACTCATGGCAACCAGTAATACTCAACATGCGCATGAGGGATGGAGACTATACCAAATCGAAACACCGAATGAAAATAGATGCAAAACTCGTTGCGTTGAAAATTCGGATTGCATCGGGGTTGATTGGCACGATGGACATTCCAGTTGCTTTCTTTTCTACGATTCAAGTGCATCTCCGTATTCTTCGAACAGATTTCGTCATTGGAGATTAACACGAAATAGGTCTACGCTAATCAGTCAATGTAAGAACTCAGTTAAGCCACTGACATTGAAGAATAGGCATAGTGGTGTGAGTTTTTATGTTATATTAGAACCCTAATGTTTAAATGCTAAAGAAGGCACACGGGCAACACAAAATAATTATTGTCTATAACTTAAGATACTAAGAGAAAAGTTGTTCAACAATCAACATTAAAGACACATAATTGGAAACAGCACATTGTCTAAATAGGCTTTTCTGCAAAATAATGAGATACAGATCTAAATTTGGCACACATTGATAAACATTCAGACAAAATTGTCAAACATTGTCAGTCTTCCACTCTGGTGGGTGAGCATATTAATAAGATTCATAATTATTGTAATCTGCCGCTGATAACATGACGGTTTCACTTTCCAGGTGGACACGAGTAGCCTATCACTTTCATTAGAACAGGTGATAATTATAATACATCTTATCTTTACGCCATTAACGACTTTTAAAAACAAAATCTTAGATTATTTATACTTCCTGATAAATTTAACGAACTGCTGCATGTGTCTATGAGAATTGCACAACCATTTCAGCAACACCCGCGGCAGCAACAGCAGTAGCAACAGCAACATTAACAACAACAACACCAACATCAACAGCAGCAGCAACAACAGCAGCGAAAACAACAGCCACAACGGCACCGACAACAACAAAGAAACCAACGACAATGACAACAGATATATCATGTAAGTATTTACCGCTATATGCGTCAGATAGCCATTCCTTCGTAATTATGGCGACATTCACAAAGATATCGATACAAGGAAATAATTAGAGCAGGTTTAGGAGGCCAGATTAGTAGATAGCTCTATCTCCCAGTGGACTGACCATATTATCACTTGCACCATATTGCAGCTTTATGTTGGTTGATGCTCTACATTGGATACCCTGTTAGAAAATACTGGTAGTTAACAATGAAAATAATATAATCATTTCCAATTTGCTATTTGAAAATCCCACTGGTTGAACACACTGATAAGAGCTGGTTTTGAAGACTGCTCCGTCTGTGCATGCGACTTGGAAGTGGCGAAACCTCATTATAGGCCATGAAGCGTCTATCACTCAGACAACAGCAACGGCATTAAGTTGTATTGAGGTGTTAAAACCACATCAGCTTGTTTAGAGTAGGCCTATAGCTAATGGATAGGTCTACTCGCAAATCTTTTCACCAGCATTCTAAACATCATGAACAAACGTCGGCAGTGTCACTGCAGCAGAATTTTGCTAAAGGTCATATTGTGACCTCTACAAAATTCTGCTCACAGATAACAAATACATAAATTTATATAACAACTCAAAGTTTCTAAGAGTACCGAGTGGCATTAGGCTATTCTTGATAGAGCGGTTTCGTTCATTCAATGAGGATTGGTAAATGAGCATGACTGAGGATTCCATGTTAGAAAAGACCCGTTGTTCGCTCAGGTAAATGAGCACGCCTCTGTTGTTCGTCCCTTAGACGTCGATGACAATTTTTACTCGTGGAAACCAGTACAATACAACAAGCGCCAGAAGACAGGAGACATCCAGACCGGAATATCGGACGAGGAAAGCTGCAAAGACCGGTGCGTCCAAAAGAAAGATTGCATTGGGATCGACTGGCACGACAGCACGACCTCGTGTCTTCTTCTCTACGATTGCAATGCTTCCCTCCAATCTGAAACTGGATATCTTCATTGGAAAATCAGGAGATACAAGTCCACTCCAATTACTTGCCAAGGTAAGCTAGCGAACACATTGGATTGGTTGACTCTGAGGTATTGTATTGGAAGCACTATGTGAGTTAAGCCTTAGATGATCATGTTCCAGCGACTTGAAAAGTACTAATAAGTCGTAATCTAATGACTTTTTCCACTCTAAAAAGTTTCAGTGCCGAGTTCATATTGAAAGATACTAACGAGGACTAAATTTAACAACTAGTGATTCCATTGTTTTTTGGCATTGCTCACCTTGTCTCAGCACGTAATATACAAGCAAGATATGCTATTGTTACTATCTTTTTGCCTCATGGTTATATATTAAAAACAATCCCACTGCACTGCATAAGTTAAAAGGTTTTGGAAAACTATTGTCCCACCCACGATCCGCTCCCCCTTCACGCCCAACCTACCCCAATATTTTTGTGTGCCGCGTTTTAGAAGAGCTGTTTTTATGCAGAAAGTGTTAAGTAAACTAAGTAAAAAAATGGTTTTGAAATACATTCATACTCGTTATTATAATTGTAGACTATTTCTTAAAAGCGCTTTCGACCTGTTCATATCATTGACAAAAAAATACTTAAGTTGACTCAGTTTTGACACGGTGTATATAATTTATTATAATGCTGACATAGATCTCGTTCATCGTGATGAAAATCAACATCATACCAATCAGACGGTTTCCATGCTTTGTGACTCCACAGATAATCCGACTGCTGGTAAGTTCGCCACTCTATCATTAGCCTAATAGCGGGAGTCGTCGATGCATTAGGGCACAGGTTTTTTTAACATAAAGCTGTTAATGAATTTATCTAATTGATATTGTAGGCACATTTGCAAAGCGGTGGACCGCAGGCAAGCAATTACTGTAGACATTTGAATCCCTTTTATTTCATTAGGCTACATTAAGCAGAATTTCCTCAATATCGAACTCGATGCATTGGCCCATTTACCACAAAATGTTGGCTTAAATTACATGATTGCATTCGTGTTCGTGACAAGGACTCTTTGTCTGTTCAAATCACTATGCTGTAATCATAATGGTGATTGCTTGATAAATGTTCTGGTACCCTTTAAACTTTACAGGATGATTCATTTGTGGAGCAAACGACTTAACAACAGAAAATCTGTATCGAGTAGAGTACTAGAGAGGTTTGCAATAGCTTGCGGATAGAGTAGAGAAACAATGAAAGTAAATGTCGTAAAGTGTTGGACAACCCATTCTATATAGGGCAGTAGGTTATAACAAAAATATACTGCGAATCTTCTATGCTGCACTGTGGAAGATGGCTCCGGATAAACAACAAAGACACGCTGTGCAGTAGGCCTAGAGTGGATAAAATACCAGACATTACAGTTATGAGCTGCAAACATAGGGGCTGTCAAGTTTTCAACCTACACATTCCGAAGCTTAAACAGGAAGAAATAATTATGTTGACTTCTGAATCATAGTTGACATCAGGAAACCAATACAGAGATTTAGGCTAAGTACAGAGGTCAAACTAACGACTTCAGTTTACATGCTGGTGGGAGTTCCAAGTTTGACGATATAGGTCTACATAGAAATGATAGAATATCACGGATGTTGCAGGCTCCCGTCTTTATATATTTGTTTCATAGAGTATCAGATCTCATTTGGGATTTATTTCACCCGATTTCGAAGTTTGTTGCTCCTGAAGTTTGTCTAATCTAGGATCGCTTTCCCCAAGAACTTATTCTTTTCACGCGCTGCAACAATGTAATGTGGCATCTTTACAACAAATGAAAATGCGTTTATCTGAGTCTGAGCGAGATTCTAGCTTGGAATGTCTCATCTGTATAATTTTGTACAATACGCTTTGAAACTGCTGTTTTGTCTGAATTGGGCTGAAAGCATACCTCTGGGTAGTTTTGATTGGGGGCGGGGGTTCTACTTACTAAGGCATTTTACAAAACAACCACCAAATTTCACTTTCGTAAATAATTTTGAATGCATTGAAGAAATCTTTAACCCTTGCCATCCACAGCGTATACTAAATGGTATGGGGTAACCCCGGTCGGTAAAGGGTTAAGGGGCGCTATATAGCCGCTCTGATAATGAAGACAGTATTGTTTTGAACTTAAACTAAGAATAATACATTTTTGTGATGTGTGTTTTTACGACCCTCATGTTCAAATTGGTGCACATGTCTGCTACATAACAGGATGCTTACTTAGGTTAAGGTTATAAACTTGTTACCGCCTGCGAACGTCATGTGAAACTGAGCATGATATTGCCAGGAGAACGGTATCGTTTCCAAGTAATTGGCCAAGTAATATTGTATTAGGTCATTGGAGGCGCTATTAACCGGATTTACAATAATTGTATAAAGAATAGAGGTCTACAAGCTTACTTATTATGTATTCTTAATTATTATATTAATACGACCAAAATAATTGTAAAAAATCGTTCACTGTATTATAAGTAAGTAAGTAAGTAAGTAAGTAAGAATATTCTTCATTAGACTACTATAAAACGCATAACAGTTTTTTTAATAAATAAGAGAAATATTTAGGCTATGTAAAGTGATGCGACTATCTCAATATAAAACTCTTTTGCAAAGGGATCAATTCTAGGTAGGGTTTGTTCATGTGGCCTGGATTGAGTATTGTATGGAGTGACCTTGTAGGGTAGGGAGGAGGTCGTAAAGGATGTGAAAAGGGCTTTTAAGAGAATAGAGCGGAAAGGGGAGAGTAAGCTCTTGAACAGAGCTCATCGTAACTAAGAAAATCGGTAGGGAGTAGGCCTGAACGGGTACTCTGAATTGATGTGATAAAGTCCACTTGGAATTAACGGATAGTCCTACATCAATGTGAAAACGGAAGCTCTGATAATTTCATAATAGCCTACTTATAAAACCAATGACAATTTCGTTCTTGACTGCTGCATATACTACACCCGCATATAGGAATCATTTAAACCCGTGTATATAAATTTTTATTTGTAGTTGTTACGGTCTTGTCTGTATTTTTGAGTGTCGCTACTGTGGCCATTGCTGCTCTGCTATGCAACACTTGGAGACTTTATCAAAAGATACGAAATTGTCATGAAATGAAGACTAACTTTGCTCACAAGGTATCATGCCGGAAATTCTATATATTCTTATATAGATCTATATATATACTTCATTCAGGTTCCATTTGCGTTTAAATTAGTAATAACAATAATAGTAATAATAATAACTATAATAATAATAACGATAACAATAATAATAGTAATAACTATAATAATAACAATAGTTTGATGAAGCATCACGCAGGCCTGGCTGGGCGAGGTAACGCTGTGTAGTGTGTAAATCTCCGCAATGAATGAATGAATGAACGAACGAATGAATGAATGAATGAATGAATGAATGAATGAATGAATAAGTGAATAAGTGAATAAGTGAATAAAGAAATGAATGAATAAAGAAATGAATGAATGAATGAACGAACGAATAAAGAAATGAATGAATGAATGAACGAACGAATAAAGAAATGAATGAATTAATGAACGAACGAACGAACGAACGAGTGAATGAACGAATGAATGAATGAATGAATGAATGAATGAATGAATGAATGAAAAGCATGTTAACGCTTCTACCCTAGGCACAGGAAAATGGATACCAGACCTACCGCGGTAATCCTGCTCAAGAACCTGTCTCCGTATACACAGACATCGCCAGAAGTTTGCCGCAGATTCCGTATGAAAGCGAGACAGTCTATGCTGATATCGATGATGCTCGTCACATCTAAACAGCCGATCGACGACGAACTAAAGAATAATTACAGTTGAATTATATCACAGAAAATGTACAAACCATGTATGTTCTTGTCTTGTGCAAATGACAAACACACACACAGTGCGCACACAAATACAGTAAAATGTGATCTGTTTCATCTTCGACCTTTTACTCAATTGTTCATGCATTTGTCGGTTTTTTCTTTTCTCTCCTCGGTCCGGTCGCGCCGACGATGAGGCTCTTACATGATGTCTCCACCCTGAGTGTAGTGATCATCCTTGTTTTCCTCCGTCCACGTCGCGCCGACGATGAGTCCTTTACATGACGTTAATCGTCATATAAAAGTTTCTTGGTCCTTTTGCCATGCAGGCGGTGACCATTTCTCTCCTGGTAAGGTAAGGAGGCCGTTGGGTCCTATCTGACCTCTTCCACCCTTAGGTGTCCTTCCAGCACCTGCCTTCTGCGTTGGCCAGCTGTTTCAGGGTTCTTGGTGAGCCTGTCCACCTTGCGTGATGCCCTAGGAGGTCCTTCGGCCGAGGCCTTCTCCCCTAATGGCATAGCCTCACCAAGCATTCCCCTACTTGGCTGTTCACCCTCCCACCGCACTGAGGTGCAGGGCGGACTTTGGGGGGGGAGATTTGTCTGTTTACGGATGGACTACTGTAATTATTTCCTCCCTGTTGACCTTTCTAAGGTTCGACTATCTCCTCTAAAATCTGAGCTCAATGATTCTGTTCGACTGATAGCTCGTCTTCATCGATTATTATTCCACATTTCTACATTCATAACTGAACAGCTTCACCGGTTCCCCTTTATCTGCCCAAATACGAAATTCACAGTTCTTGTTTTAGTTGTAAGGTCTCAAATGTGTTTTGCTCCGAAGTATCTTTTGTGATCTCATGCTTCGTCCTTTCTCTGTCAGTTCACTGCGTCTTCTTATATCCACTTATAGGCTTAATCTATCTGCTTCCTACCGTTTGTTTTCCCCCCAAACCCTGCTGATACTTTATGCCAAACGCACAAACTGCATTATCTTTCGTCGACATTTTTTGAATCGGTAAGCGAAGAATGATATGTAGGCTAGCCTTTGTATTCATAATTATGAGAATGTATATTTCAGTTGGTTCAGTTAGGTCTGTATGATGCTGTATAAGTATAGGGGCCTAGAATTGTGTATTGCGTACACTACGACTCGTTGACAGACATTTTACCGTCTTAATAGATTCAACTCAATTTAATTATTTATTGATCCCATGAAGCAAAGCAATCTGAATTCATAATAATAAAGTACAATGCATCAATGAATTCTTTGTCATTTACTGTTGTTATTATACATAGGCTATACGGGAGCAAAACACTCGCCCGAAGGGAGTAGCCTAATCCCGCTAGACGAGAGGCCTAAATTACATGGTTTAAATACTGTTAAGCAGTACGAGATAATACTAACTATAGTGACGATGGTTTGTGAATCTATACAAATAGCATATCTGCGTTGCGATGTAGGCTACTCGTAAGCTTACATGCATCCTCACATAAATACTTATAAACAAACAAGCATGCACGCATGCATGTCCTAATTGTCCTTCCTAAGAATGCAAGACAAAATGTCTGTATAGTAATCGAAAATATCAACTATTTCTTCGCTATATAAATGTTCGATTGCATCTAGGCCTATAATTGCCTGCAGAGTAATTAATTGCAATTGCAATCGAATTAGGTATTTAAATAAATAATAAAAATAATAATAACAGTAATAAATATCCTTTTTTATTTTAAAAGTATATATTTCAACAAACAGAAATGATTATAATTATTATTATGCTCTGCCAATAAACGAGTAGGCTACTACTACTAATGGCCTGGTTAGCTACACCGGTAAGCGAGAGCGGCATTTGTCCGTTGGATACATGGGACTGCGGTTCAAGCCCCGGACTGGGAGTTGACACTCAGAGATTTAGATATCTCGAGCTAGCACGTGTTGGACGCAGGGGCGCAAGCTGCTACGGAGCGACCCTGGGCAAGTTGCTTACCCATCATTGTCTGTGGGGAAGGCAACGGGAGACCGACTCACTCATCTCATCCCCAGGGGCATAAAAACCAATGAACCTGCCTTCGGGCAGAGAACCATCATCATCGTCATCATCATCATCATCATCATCATCATCATCACTACTAATACCACCACCACTACTACTGCTGCTGCTGCTGCTGCTACTACTAATACTGCTGCTACTACTACTACTACTACTACTACTACTACGATTACTACTACGTTTATTTTTGGCGTTTCATGAAAACTAGAGGATCTTTCATTCCAGACAGAAGGTTCAGTATTTTAACTGTAAGCTTAAACAATCAATTAAGTCTAGGCCCTATTAGTTCCCAAGAATCCACAGACTATATCTGCATGCAATTATAAATGTAAGCGGATGAGACAATCACTGGAAATAAGCGCCAGAGAGGGAGCAATTCTTTGTATTACCACCATACACGGAAACTCGGGTCACTGGTAAACTTATGACTTTTTGAAGAAAACGGAAGTAAAATTAGGTCGTAAATATAATTATTCTTCAGATCAGGAGTTGTGACCTACATGTATAAATTGTACATTGTGTACGGTTTGGATGATAGTTTGACATTGGATATCATCATAGCTTTTAAGAGGATACTGGGAAATCGTGTTTATAACGCTTTCCTGATAATCTGGAGTGGTTTAAACATATACTTGTGATCCATTAAAACCTTGTTATGTTGTGTTATGTTAATGGCACATAATTACGTTTCTGAAGCAGAGTTAATCACATCCTTTAATTGATTCGTAAGACGGGATGAATAAGCAAAAACCCATGCAACGTCATAGTCGGAAACTTATTCATAACCATAGCCATAAATTTATTGAACCTAAGCAATAATAATTATATGACATCTAGAAACAGGTATAGTAGAAACAGAACAAGGGCTCAAAGGACTACAACCTTAAGGAATCTGGGTTCCGCTAGTGGGCCACCTGCAGCGATTAAATACATTTTGGCAGAGTTGGTAATAAGACAATTACAGTAAAGCATAGGCATAATTCTTAACTAGTTAACTAAGTTGAATTAATTTAACGAGCACTAGGAGCTTATGTAATCTGTGCAACGAGCTGAGGTCGGAGTCTAATTTTAAAGATCGAGATAGTAGTTAAGTTACGTGGTATTATGTATTAGGCATTGCTTAATGTTCCAAGTGCGGGGTTCAACATTCGAAAATTTGTCCTCGCAAAAGTCACTCCTATAATTATTCGCAGCATAACGTACAGGATAAAATTATGGGTTTAGTATAGACGTGGCAGGGAAATAATTATTATAATCACATCCTTTAAAGCAATTGATTCTTAAACCGGGATGAATAAGTAGAAACACATGCAACGTTTTAGTCGGAAAACCATAATAATTAACTAGTCATGAGTGACTTTATTGTGCATAGTTTCACTTAGCTGTTACATGGCAGTAGAGTGGCATGATCAAATAAAATCCATGTTGGTAGGCCTATGATGCTTAAAATGTTAAAAAGATTCATTTTGTAGCATGTCGTCTCTGGTACAAATGCCTTTGGATATCTATTGAGACAGTGGTGAAACAGGAACTTGTCTCCACAGTGTGCTATATCTTCGTTATTTTCATGCCTGATTATAATTATATACTATATATATAGGCATCCGGTTTCTATTATTTTAGTCTGATTGGTGGGCCTACTATAATTATTGTTGCCGGCTACACAATGAAATTAACAATTAGCAAGTTCAGACTAATGATTTGCAGACTCTACAGACCAGGTTATTATTCGATTGGGAAGACTGCATAAATGCATACAACGTATCGAGCGCCCCAGATCTCTTGTATTGTATTGTATCCAGTGATTTAGTTGTCGGGGGGGTTGGGGGGTTGGACCCCTCAGTTCGTTGTCTGACCCCCTCAGTTAAGTGACTAAAAATGTGTTGAGGGGGTCAGCTTCTGACCCCCCCAGTTCCTTGGCCCCTTCGTCCATATTCGTATGATTCTTGATTCGTGTCTCAAATTAATTGGCTGCAATATACTTGTCGATACAATGCGTGACTGAGAGTAGGGAACCAGACACAAGCCTATAATTTATGACGCGGGTAGGGAGCCATTCTCAAATAAATATTAGTTATGTTCATGTTCTTCAACGTATTTCCTTTTCCTGTTTGTCAGCTACTAATTGCATGTTAAATCGTCCAGTTTCTCTTGAAAAGTTGCAGAGAAATGAGTTTGTTTGCGTTTGGATTCGCGAAAAGCAAGCGAAAGATCGTCGGCGATGGTGGCGACGAAGAAGAAAAAGACTTTAATAAAAAGTCTCGATGTGCCGATATGTCCAGCGAGGCAGTCCAGGCCAACCACGGCGTCCATGCAGTTACGGACGACCGGCCATGACTGCCTAAAAATGGCTCCATTTGAGGTCAACACAGCCAAAAATGCGCTGGTCGCTGGGGCTCCGCCCCAGACCCCGCTGGGGCAGCTTACGATAAAGACAAAACGAAACCTTTCTCTTTTACAGTAACATTTTTTACAAATCGCCGTTTTTAATTTCTGTCACGGCAGGGATTTGACATGTATTTGTGTACTTTGGTAATCTGTACAAAATTACTGACCCCCCCAGTTAATTTTGGACAACTAAAACACTGATTGTATCTGACCATCATTTTGTAAAGCGTTTCTTGCAGCAAGAGCATTTGAGAGGAGCTCCCTGTGCGTACAACCCCGAGAGAAAAGGCGGCTTTTTAGACGAGAGAAAGACGACGAAAGACTACCAGAGCGAACTGATGGGAGAAGAACATTCCATAGGGATGGACCTATGCAGGAATGATCTTGATTGAGCCATAGCGGTTCTGACGCGAGGGAAAAGAGGTCAAGCCAAGCAGAGGACCTAAGAGGACGCAGCGAAGTGGCAGAAATGGGGCGAAGTTTAAGATTTAATCAGAGATATTAGACAGATTAATGGAAAGAGACCAAATAAAATCGCCTCCTTGATTGAGGGAGACATTCTTAGAGATGTGTAAAAATAGCTTCAACCTATGAAGGATGGTTATAGAATCTAAGTAGGCGTAAGCTAGTGGACCTAGGTAACGAATGTCCATGCAGGCGTCATTAGATTTGTGTGCTTCGCTACGCATAATTCCACTCATGTTAGCACGATCTGTTCTAAATCTGTGGCGGCTACGTCCTGTCAGTTTTAGTGACAGAAGTCACAGGACCAGCACAATATTCTAATTACTCATAATTATATTAAACCAGGATGTGATGTTCCAACGGCGTCACGGCACTAGCGTTCGCGCTTTATATAAATTCGCGTTGATAAATTAGGGCCTGTTGGTCTTGAGTTTTCACAATAGACTAATCTGGATCGAATGTCTAAACTGCAGATGATATAGATAGATTAACAGCAGTCAAAATGGAGTCACAGTTTCGATTTGTGAGATTTTCTGTGTTGACCTTGATTTCTCTTGCGTTCTTCCCTTCTACTGCGTCGAACGGTAAGACATTTGGAGCAATAATTTTACCAACTTGCTCTAAAACATAGGCCCTATTATTATTTATTATTGTTATATTTTTTACCCGAGGTACCTAGGATCCCTCGGGATTTACAAAAATTATGCTTAGAGCTGTTTGTGTGTGTTTAGAAGATCAGGCCTCGTCCTCCGCAACAGTATTAAATTATTATTATTATTATTATTATTATTATTATTATTATCATTATCATTATTATTATTCATTATTAATATTAATATTAATATTATTATTATTATTATTATTATTATTATTATTATTATTGTTGTAACCATCAACCATAAACAATAGTCATAGTATAAGATGATTCACATAATCGGAGGGCAACAAGTAAGGCCCTAAGGGATGAATTATGAATATCCCGCTAACAGGGACACCTATTTAAATGTGCAATTTTAACTGATTGACATAATCGAAGCATAATCGAAACTGAATATCCTATCTATGCCCTATCAATATAAAATCAATCGATAATTTAATTTTAGTACACGCACTGAGTAACAGAACCAATAATAAATCTCAATTACAGATTACTCTTTTGTGTCTGATTAGGTGACAATTTAATAGGTGATGATTCAACAATTAAACCGGTAAAATAATATTCTAGTCCACCTATTATATGTTCATTGCCGAATCATTAAAAAGTCATTCACCTTCGTGGATCTCTCATATCATAACAGTCTCGAGAGATCCACGAGGCACGAGGATGAATGCTTTTTATCAGAGGTCCAGACGTGCTGGTGTGCTGTACTAAATGAAACTACTGGCCACTGATAGGCCTACTCGAATCCAGTGTCCGAATACATGCTGTGCTTAACAAGTTCAAATGAATGACAGTGATAGGTCTATATTATTAGATCCATTGGATAATAGGCGTAGACCTTTCCTTTACGAAGTTACGAAGATCTCTCGACTTCAGAGCGTTGAGCAGGACGTTAATAAGATCTTCATCACTTAGTCTACTGAACCTTCTTCCAGTTTAAATATCCATCGGCAAGATACCCACTGCAAAATGAACTGTCTTCATTGATTAGTCAGGCATAATTGGTTAACAATTAGGCCTTAAATAACAAAATACGTTAATAAAATCATGGGCGCCCGCACATAGGGGCACGAAGGGGCACTTGCCCTCTCTGGAAAGTTACACCCATTTTCTAACTGCTAGGCCTACATTTCGGTTGATAACAACTTTCTTTGCACCATAGAAACTATAATTCATAATAAAAGTTTTTAAAAATGTGAAACTGAGAAATTGACACAGGTCAACTCGAATTATCACCCCAGAGGCACAGAAAAAACATCTATAAATAATAACAGCAAATATGGGAATTCTTTTAAAAGAGTGAGTGCATAAGTAAATAGGATGGAAATATCTCAGTGTATCGCTTTACAAATCACTCCAATTAAAGACTCATTAAAAACCATTTGTTATAATAGGGAAAATCCAACACTTGAGAATATCGTTGACTGACATCCCTGTAGGCATGCACCGAGTATGCCGTACATGTGATGCTTCTGAGAATTTACGCCTACACCAGCAGCTGCTGTTGATTATTATAATCTGATCCGCCAAAGACCTAGACATTTAATGCGCTAGTGACTCCCCATAATAATGTCACGAATACAGGAAGAGTGGGAGTCCCCGGATTTAGGCGATTTGCGTTGGCTACGGGTGCGTATTACACTGCGTAAGGTGGGTAAGGCTCTCGACAAAATGTCTACGTGCACAAAATAAACCTATATTTATGATATCCACAATAATCTTATTATTATGGCCTATAACTCTTTATTTATATAGTCTTCCGGTGGCATTTTGATTACATTTTAATTAAATTCTTTTCAGATCTAAACAGTAATCTATTAGACCCACAGTCAACAAATTTCAGCTAGTAAATACGATGTTTATCATAAATAAATAGTAGCCTTATAGATGACTTCCGCTAATGACTTTGTAAGGCAGTGGAGAAGCTTACTTAAGAAAGAGAGCAATAATCAATTTTTAAAAGATGGATGCAAGGCCTTCTCTGCGATGATACTTATTCTACACCGACAAAGCCGTGATCACATTGGATCAGCCACCGAGTAATAGTTTGCTGCTATCTCTCTCTCTTCCCTCCTTTCCCCGCTACTAGAGTTCTGTACGTAGGCCTACGGAACCGTCCATAAATGACGTCACGCAAATTTAGAACGATTTCTACCCTCCCTCTCGACACGCGTCAACACGCGAAAGTTATCATGCCATCTAGTGATGGATCGTAAAATATCGTCACAAAATGTCTGACCGCCCCCTCCCACTATAGGTGCGGGACATCATTTATGGACGGTCCATAAACATTTATAATGAGCATTTTGAACCACTGAATTTACCGTGAACCCCAATCGTATTTAGACCTGATATACACAATAATTGTTTTGCAACTGTAGGGGATGTCTACTCGTGGGAAACAGTTCAGCTCAACATGCGCATGAGGAATGGAGACTACCAAATCGAAACACCGAGTGAAAATAGATGCAAACGTCGTTGCGTTGAAAATTCGGATTGCATCGGGGTTGATTGGCACGATGCACATGTCAGTTGCTTTCTTTTCTACGATTCAAGTGCATCTCCGTATTCTGCGAACAGATTTCGTCATTGGAGATTAACGCGAAATAGGTCAACTGTTATAATTATCAATCAAGGTAAATGACCTAAAAAGAACCATATTAGGCCTATAGATATATTAGGCCTATTTTGCGCAAAAAATATAATATTGGAAAAAACTGAGTGTGGCACAGCTAGCACAATATTGCCCTGTGCTATTAGAGTTTAATGAATGGTCTACGCCAAAAGAAAACTTATTCTCAGTGGACAAGGAGGACGCGGCATGGAAGGGTATCTAAGTAATTTATGGGCTCTAACAGTGTCTGAAAGTAGGCCTGTAGTGTAGTTGTAAGATGATTAGTTGACTATACTGCATGCAATGTCATGTAGGCTAACATTATTGGGTTTCTCTCTCGGCTAATTTTTACGACAGGGCTGTTTTTAAGGAATTTTTAGAACTGCACAACTCCTTCTTTTTCCTTCCCATCCTTCATGATAAATTACTTTCAAACGGAAGACAATGACATAATTTGCAAGTTTTAACTGTACAGAAGTGCTTTTACAACTGCACAAATCCATTTAGAACTGCACATTTTGTGTACAATTGCACGTTAAAAAGGTCCTGTTTTACGATAGAATCTATCTATGTAATTTATGCTTGTAATGAGTGACTTAATCATCAGTAATTCAGCTCTATCCATGAATACCTACGTATCTGATTAGGTTTAAGTAAAATGTCTGGTATCAGTGTGTGAGAGTTGTGAGGTCTTTTCAGCATCACCCGCAACGCCTACACCGGCTGGCATTGACGTTTCTGCAAGTGTGAACCCCGTTGCGGGAAAGTACGTCACGACGCAGGAACCTAATAAAGACATTGAAGGCCACACTGGTACGTGACTATAATTGTGTATAAGCTTGTTGAAGATCCTATGTAAGTATGTAACGGTTTGTGCATGAGTATTCATGTTGCACAATTGCTTGCATACTATACTTGAAGACCCGTTGAATATCACAAGTAACTGTTTGTATTGACATTTAAAAAAGCAAAAGTAATGCCTGTCAAAGGGCATAAGCAGTGGCGGATCCAGAACTGTTTCAAAAGGGGGGGGCCAACATCTTAGATCTTTGGCGGGAAAAAGGAAGAAATTTGTGAAAGTACGAAAAATAGTGATCGGTCGTCGAGGAAAAAAGGTACTTTTCATCGGGAAAATCGTACCATTTCAGCCGCCAAAAAAGTTGATGACCTTTTTTTAGTCATCCGGCAAATTTTTCGGGAAAATCATACCATTTCAGCCGCCAAAAAGTTGATGACCTTTTTTAGTCCTCAACTTTAAAACCGAATGGGGGGCCACGTTTCATACAATTTTTAGAATAGGGGGGGCCAATATCCATTACACCCGTATTCGTATTGCTAATTTCAGACCAAATGAGGGGCCACGTCCCATGGCAGTTTTAAATGGGGGGGCCATGGCCGGATTGGCCCCCCTGGATCCGCCCCTGGGCATAAGTATACATATAAGTATACCTATAAGTATACCTATACCTATAGGCTCTCTTCGACAGGCATTACTTTGCTTATATAGGCTAACTGTTTGTATTAGCCCACTAAGGGACTAAGGGTCGTCCATAAATGACGTTACACAATGTTTGACGATTTTCGACATCTCCTCTCGTCACACGTTAACACAAAAGTCAAATTATAGAAAATGTGTACCCCTCCTCAACTCCAAGGCGCGTTACGTAATTTATGGAGGTTCTAATCTCACTTGCATTGTTATTAGACCTACATGTACAATTTGATATTTTACTTCAGACTCAATCGGTTCTTTGAGTCGAATTTATCCTTTGAAGGTCGGGAGACTGTAAGGTAGTGATTGAGCTTTCAGTGTTTTGTCTGTAACTTAGCCTAAATATACGCAGGTGGGATCTACGAGTGGCACCCAGTGCAACTCGATATGCGCGTGAAGGTGGGAGAATTTCGACAAGACCTACAGAGCGAAACTGCCTGCAAAGACTATTGTTTTCAGACTTCATCCTGTGCTGGGGTTTTCTGGCACAATTACAACGGCGGCATTTGCATTTTACGCACCGATTGCAGTGCCACGCTGTATCACGAGAGCGGGTTTCGTTACTGGAGCATTAAGAAGTATATCCCTGCTCCATCCACGTGTCATGGTAAGTAACTTACTCAGATGGTCAAGACAGTTGCGTGTATAAATAGCTGGTCACCATAAAATATTTATGCTAGATTTTGAATCATGTGTGTGACTTTGTAATATTATTTGACTTTGATCGGTTCTGTAAGCCTGAGTGTTTTATATGTACGTTTATTGCTATGCCTATGAAACAAATTGCGTGTAGCTGCTAATAGCAATTGGTCAACTTCAAGAATATTCCTATCTTATCTTATCCAATCATATCTTATTTTTTATCTTGAGAATGAGATACCAACTATGGAAGATTAATTCATTCGTTCATTTATCTAGCACCCTTTCAAGAAGTTTACGCAGAGGCGCTACCAGTCCACCCACGGTGCTATAGGCCTAATTATAAATAAGTCTTAAGATGAATTATCGTTATTCCTTATGTAGCAGGCGTAAGACCTCCCTCCAAAGGGAGATTATTCAAAACACCTCCAGCCTCTACGCGAGTAGATTTTATATAACACTGCGACCATCAGCTGAATAATGTGCCTCTGCTTGAACAGGCCCAGAAGGATTCAGTTAAGACTTCAGCATGAAAGAAATGCTATGCTTCAATGCATTGAGATCACCTAAAAGGCGCTATAGACAAAGTCACCTAACACTGTACAGTTTGCAAGCGCCATGGTGATATTAGTTTAACAAAAATGCAATAGGCCTACAACTAGTTTATTGGAGTTTTAAAGAAATAGTAAGATATTAATTAACAAAATGCCTCATCAGAAAGCTCAAAGGTGCACATTCAAGCAGGAAAACAGAAATCTATAGGAGCCAGACTGAAGTGCAAGTTGTCAAGCTAGAGCGATAGATGTGTCATTATCGCTGTAATTACGGAATTGGCAAACACACGAAGAGGGATGAGAGTGCCAGATGAAGGGAACAGCAATTGATAATTAATTGAATCCGGTTGAAAACCAGATGTGTAGATTTACAAGGAGCAGCATATTTCCTCCTCTCAACACAAGTTGATTGAATTACGACACCCACACATGCAGAGTAAAAGGAAAGCCACACCCACGTTCATACATCTCGAATGGAAACCCACACCAGCAATCACACAAAGCAAGTGGAATCCCACAGCTGTCCAACCCACGCAGTCAAATGACGCAGGACGGCAACATGTCATTAAAGTTTTTATGCTTAGACTCAGCATCACTTCCTGCAAGGTCCTATCTCTCAATATGAAATGAGTATCATTGTAATTGTAATTGTAATTGAACATTTATATAGCGCCGCTCACAGATTCAGTAGCGCTCACAGATTCATTGCCTTGTAAGCATAATGTTATGTTATTTTGTGTGTGTTCAGATCTCATTCGCCGGGTTTCCGTTGACGAGGTATCCGTGAAATGCGATACGCAAAATTCGAACTCAGGTATTTTAACATGATCACAGAAACTTTAGAAAAAGACAAAGTCGTTAGAACATTTTTTCGACCTGCTTCTATAATTATTATTGTCGCGTCTACACATTCGATAATTATGTTTTAATTGTTGCAATGATGCAGGTAAGATGACTGTAGGCCTATACCGGTGAGACAGATATGACAATAAATCTAATTCATCTCCCTAATTTATTATATTATATTATACTATATTATATTTTATTATATTATATTATGTTATATTATGTTATATTATGTTATATTTATATTATATTAGCCTATATTATATTATATTATGTTATGTTAGGCCTATATTTATATTATATTATATTTATATTATATTATATTATATCATATTATATTATATTATGTTATGTTGTGAACATTTTGAAATCACAATGTCTCATAAATAGAATGAGGTTATGAACGTGAGGCTTTAATCTGTTGTTTAAAATATAAGTAGGCAAAATAGACTCAAATGCACTCTGGATAATAATGAGTAAGGATGACCTATTGACCTATTTGACCTATTTATTTCTAAAAGCAAATGCATGTTTCTGTTTCGCAGCTGCTAATGCTATGGGTATATTGTTGAGTCTCTCGACTGTCATTATCATTGCGCTGATACTCAACACATGCAGACTCAATCGAAGGATACAGAAGTTAGCATTTCCAAGAATTGACGTTCAATTTGTTCAGCAGGTATTTTGCTTTACACAGTCTTCCATTTTAACATCAATTGCCTTCACAATCATTGTTCATAAGAGATTCTGCACAATGCCGTTTAGTTTATCTACGCCATCTTTAGGCCTAAGTTGGATCTGAAATAGATAGAGCTCTATCCCAACTCTGAATAGACATCTTCTCTTCTTCCAGTCTATATCCTGCAGGAGAATCGCATGCATCTTTGTTTTAACCGTTTTAAAAAATATCTTGCAACTATAGTTACAATCGAGGCTTTTAATATAAAAAACCTCAACGAGTCAAAGGAACTCATTGGCGTTGGACCAACACATTCTGTTAAACAGTTACATGCAGGCCTATATGATTTTTTATGTAGGCCTAGTTGCTTCCAACAGTTGGGACACGTGTAGGACATAAATAACCCATAATTATGGCACTATTCATGTATGGATTTCATATGTGTGTTCTCAAATAGGTCTATAGGAATTTCAGACCGGTATGGAAATATTTCTGTATGTGCTTCATATCTACTTGTTTTGGTCCTTGACCTGTGGGAATATAGTAAGATATTATTTGAATATTGTCCGGTCGGCTTCATTTTTCCTGTAGACTAACACTAAAAAGTTGCAGTTAGTCGCTGTACTATACCTATTTATGAAATATTCTGAGGGTTTTACTATTAAGCTAAGTACCGTATTAGAGTCAGGCCAACAATGATTTAACTGTAAAGTTTATTTTCAATCGAACATGGCTTTACGATAGCCTACAATTTTAAAACAGGTCAGCCTATTCAAGATTAATTATTATCTCGCTTTGAGAACTGAGGCCATAGGCTATAAATGACCCACAAGACTAATCCTACGACCCATCTTTGCACACCATTGGCATAAAATAGTTTAATTGATAAAATGGAGACAGTAATATTAAAATCAGTTGTTTGTAACACAGATACCGGAGGAGCAGCAGCAGCAGGAGGAACACGAAAGCAACAGAAGGCCTATCTGTTCCAACCAATCATCCGTCTACATGGAAATGGTCGGATCATCGATTGACATTAATAATATTTACGATGACCTCAACGACATGCCAGTCCAATACACAACAATCATATTATAACAAAGAAAAGCAGTAGACATTAATAATGAGCAGGCGATAGCAAAGCATTCAGCCCTGCAGGACGCCATTCTGTTTCGTCTTTAACGTTCAGAAGGCAGAGTTGTGATATCGTAGATCTGTCGCTATTATCACGAAATATTTTCTGAGAAATCGCTTCGTGTACGGTGTAGCTAGCCTACGACGGGCCACGTTTGATAAAATGTTGCGCATTTTCTGAAACTCCGAATAAATTCCAACGTGCGGAATCAAATTTCAATGTTTATATATTTAAACGCGAGCAAGCATGCATGTACACGCCTAGATAAGGTACACCGCAAATTAAGGCTCAAACTTTGTATCTGTGCTTTGCCTGAACTGATTAAACCATAAAAGCGCACCTACATTGTAAAATATGTTACACTTATACCTACCATTAACATGTTTAAGAAAAAATTGAAAGACTGTTCAATTTCTGTTTAGCCTACTAGATTTAAACTATTGGTCATAATTGTAAATTTTGTCAGTTTAAAAAATCTGTTTGTCATTTCCTTTCAGTTTGCTTTCGTTTCATGTGTAACATGTTGTTCTTTGCACTGTTTTACAATGGCCAAATGTTATTGAGAAAGGAAGGGTCAATCCAGCCTCAGCGGGTTCATACGACCTTTTTGGATTGATCCTTTGACTTATGCACCGATCACTCGAAAGTCATTGAGTTTGTACTGATTGCTGTTATTTTGTATGTGTTTGATGCTTTGTCAATAAACGGCTTAACTCCACAAAAAACTCAAGACCGCGTTTGTCTGGCAATCAGGATGAAGGCTTCTAATCTGCATTTGATTTCAAGATCATCTTAAAAGCATCCCTTGGCAAATCGTCTTCCCATCTTCCGTTGACGATAAGCGACGCAGCCAGTCTTCCAATTTCATCCGACGACACCGCTGAACAACCGTTGCCTCCAAGAGCCACACCCAGGTTGTTGGTGCCATGCATCAGATCGATGTACTGTCTCCCACTTGGTGTTTCCACGGTGACACATGCATCGAAGTGGAAAGAAACTGCTTAAAAGCTTAATATCTACAATATACAGGGTGTATGTGTGCAATTGACAAATCGCGACTATAGAACTATATAGTTCCATGTCCACTTTTTGCGAAACTGAGAAAAACGAATTTTAAGATTTGGTGACGAAAATGTTTTTCTCTGTTTCATTGATGGCGAATAAATTTACATTTTCGGACAGCACTGTTTTTCCCTAGTATGATCTTAATATTTATTTTGATCATAATTTAAATTTCATACGAGTAATTTAGATATAAATATGGCACGGGTGACCATTTTTGCACAATTTGTGCACATAGAGCAGTATAACATTAATAATGTCGCGATAATAGACACAGGAAATTATAAGATAACGTACTATGTCCACTAGCAACATTGTTACGCAACAATTTTGAAGCGACGTCCTGCTGTTATATTTCCGTTTGGCTTGAACTTTTTCACAGAATACTATTATATTTCCTAAAAGCTATCCTTTTAATCTTGTATTCGCACTGCCGGTTAAAATAATCGTCTACATTTCGGGTTTTTTGCAAGTTGACTAAGCAACATCGATCGGGTTTGTAGCGTCACCATTAAGTCAGACAACAAGTCTGGGTCACGTGTTCTAATCTCTTACTGCTATTGGCTATGGACATAGAACTGTATAGAAATATCTCACACATCCATAAATCGCTGTGTATTTTTGAGGACATAGAACGTTGTCACCTAACAACCTCGTGACACAAAGTACACTTTCTATTGGCTGTGGACATGTGCCTCTATAGCTTTGAAAAACCTTCCAAATTTATGGACATAGAACTATTTTGTACTGGCATAAGAGCTATACAAAGCGTTTCCAGTTAAGCTAGACGGCTGAGGACATAGCCCATGTAACTGCCATAACGGATATAGCGTTAGGTTGATTTTTCAAAAAAGTGGACATAGTACTATATAGTTCTATAGTCGCGAAATGCAGTTGTTGCAGAACAGTAATGTTGTGCAGCGCCAGGGGGTCTGGGGTATTAGGCCTCTAAATGGCACTCAGCTCCCCCCCCCAAGAAAAATGTGGAAAATGTCTACAACCATGGGTACATAGCGTATACTGACCTGACAAAGAGCAAAATCGGGAGGGAAAAGGCCAAAACGATTGGACGACTAAAAAAGTCGTCAGAAAGTTTGACGGGAAAAATGGAATATTTTCTTCAGATTCAGACCAAATGACTAAATAAGGTCGTCAGAAATTTTGGCAAATTAAAATGACGAAAAATTCTTGGACCATCTTGAGCCCCCCCCCCAACTGAATTCCTGGCGCCGCCACTGTGCAGTGCCTCTTCAGAATGCAACAACTATTCTAAGAGAACGAACTCGTTATACCGGGTGGTCCATTTAAAAACGTTCTCAAACTTTGTTAACCTGACAATTAAACAATTTCAAAGTAGCCTAAATTGAATCATTGCCTACTACTTCAAACTAATCATAATTCATATTTGTACAACACAGCCGAAAATACTCAACAGTTTGAGACAAATAATATTGTTGTTAGAACTGCGTCGATAACTTTGTTATCCATTTAACCTATGTACTACGTTATGATAGTTAACTTTCGATTCCTCCATTGAATCATGATATTGTTAATTTACAAATAATACATTTCTGCTCAAACTCGGCAAAAAATTCTTTCACATTCATTTTGGAGTCACCCTTCCTACCCTGATATTGGTGTCACTGTCACCGAGTGCAATTATCGCCCTCGCACACCAGTGACGCCACTACTTTACACGGATGCCCGCTCAACCAGTATGGTCTAATGTTACAGTTCGCTTTTGTACAAGAACGCACATGACCTCCTTGTCAATTTTTGTCGTCGGAATCCTAAATATAATAAGACAACATTTTTATATCTGCAATAATTGTGTAGATGTTTTTGCGAATGAGTGTTAGTTTTAGTTTTCTTCTTATTGAATTAGTTGGCTAATATGGTACATGTACTTCTTTTTTCTTTAATGAGATTTTGTCGGCCTACTTCAATTGTGGCTGCGTTTTTGTTCTGCTCTTTTGCTACATCGGACGGTAAGATATTCAGTAACTCGAGATAGCCTACGATTATTTGTTTTAATCAGAATAGCTGAATATAGATGTCATGTTTCAGCAAACCTATACAGTATACATAATAGAATCAAAGAGCACTAGAATACTAACCAGTATTTAAAAAAACGAATATACTAACTGAAAGGAATTTTTGGAATGCGCCATTTTTACAATGGGCCATTTTCCCCTTTCTGGGTCTAACGCCCTCGGAGCGCCTCTGGTTTGTGCGCACTGAGAGGCGCTATACAAATCTATTGATACAATACAATACAATTTGCTATTGTAGAGTCTTTGTCTTGTGAAACCTGAGAAGAATACATCAAGACCGAATAACTAGCCTGTCAAGACTCAATTATTATTCATTAGCTTGGGGGCACCCCGTCATAATAGCCCGGTCAAAATAGCCCCGTCAAAACAGCCCCGTCATAATCGCCCAACGACAAAACAGCCCCGTCATAATCGCCCAACGACAAAACAGCCCCGTCAAAATAGCCCCGTCAGAACAGCCCGGGGCTATTTTGTCGGGGACCGACAAAGTCGCGGAATAACACGATTTTCGTTTTAAAAAATAGACCGACGAAATTAATGTCTTTTTAAGGAAGCCGAATTGATGAAAATAATGCTTGTAAAGTTTAAGATGACTTCCGGAAATGATCGCGTTGGTAAACGAACTTCGCGTTTTATCATACATCCAGCTTCTATTTGACATCGTCAATCCAGCCTATATTTCAGATCTATTAATCTTCATCCAGCTTCGATTTCTCAACCGTTTGATAATCTATCCAGCTTCTATTTAAAATGCAAATACCTTCATCCCGCTACCACTTCTTAAGCGTTTTATCATTCATCCAGCTTCTATTTAAGATCTATAAAACCTTCATCCAGCTTCGATTTCTCAAGGGTTTAATCATCCACCCAGCTTCTACATGTATTTCAAATATAGATACCTTCATCCCGCTTCCATTTCTTAAGCGTTTTAACATTCATCCAGCTTCTATTTAAGATCTATAAAACCTTCATCCAGCTTCGATTTCTCAAGGGTTTAATCATCCACCCAGCTTCTATTTAAAATATAGATACCTTCATCCCGCTTCCATTTCTTAAGCGTTTATCATTCATCTAGCTTCTATTTAAGATCTATAAAACCCAGCTTCGATTTCTCAAGGGTTTAATCATCCACCCAGCTTCTATTTAAAATATAGATACCTTCATCCCGCTTCCATTTCTTAAGCGTTTATCATTCATCCAGCTTCTATTTAAGATCTATAAAACCTTCATCCAGCTTCGATTTCTCAAGGGTTTAATCATCCACCCAGCTTCTATTTATTATATAGATACCTTCATCCCGCTTCCATTTCTTAAGCGTTTATCATTCATCCAGCTTCTATTTAAGATCTATAAAACCTTCATCCAGCTTCGATTTCTCAAGCGTTTAATCATCCACCCAGCTTCTATTTAAAATATAGATACCTTCATCCCGCTTCCATTTCTTAAGCGTTTATCATTCATCCAGCTTCTATTTAAGATCTATAAAACCTTCATCCAGCTTCGATATCTCAAGGGTTTAATCCATTTCTTAAGCGTTTTATAATTCAGCCAACTTCGATTTAGGATCTGTAAAACCTTCATCCAGCTCCGAATAAATATTAGATCATATAAAAAAACTTGATCGACATAAAACGCTTCAGAAATGGAAGCTGGATGAAGGTTTTATAGATCTTAAATAGAAGGTGGATGCAAGATAAAACGCTTAAGAAATGGAAGCTGGATAAATGTTTTTATATATCTGAAATAATTGTCCGTGTCGTCTATGACTGAACTGTTTCCCGGAACTGTTTGCACGGGCTGTTTTGACGGGGCTATTTTGTCGGGAACTGAATTTTTCTGGGCTGTTTTGTCGTTGGGCGATTATGACGGGGCTATTTTGTCGTTGGGCGATTATGACGGGGCTGTTTTGACGGGGCTGTTTTGACGGGGCTGTTTTGACGGGGCTATTATGACGGTACTCGGCGTTGCCCGAGAATTTTACGAATCGCCCCGTTCCCAACCAATCCCCTACTTCCCCACCCTGACTTCCACCCTCCCTCACTTCCCTTCCCTCACACTCCCTCCATCCCTCCGTCCATCCGTCTCTCCCCCATCCCTCCTTCCTTTCCCCGGTCACACCCTTAAATCTCGGTCCCTTTCCCGGCCAATCCCCTACTTCCCCCCTCACATCCCCCTCCCTCACTTCCCCATCCTCCATTTCCCTCCCTCACTTACCCCTCCATCACTTCTTCCCCCCCACTTCCTCCCTCCTTCCCTCCCTCCGTCCCTCCGTTCCTCCCTCCCTCCGTCCCTCCCTCCGTCCCTGTCTCCTTCCAACCATCCCTCCCTTCGTCCATGCTTCCCTCCCTGCATCCCTTTCTTCGTCCGTCTGTCCCTCCGTCCCTCCGTCCTTCCGTCAGTCCGTCCGTCCCTCCGTCCGTCCATCCGTACCTCCTTCCTCCCTCCCTCCCACAGTTGTGAAGGTTTCAAATCTAAAGGTCGAAAAGTGAGGAAAACCGCAAAAGTGTGGAGTAAAAAAGCACAAAAATGTGTCAAAATTTGGGTTTTCACCTCGCCATGGCCCCCATGGTGGGACAGATTCGCAAAGCTTCTCCACTGGGTGTCCCATGACCACACGGACACAGTAGTGAGGTTTGGAGTTAAAAGCTCGAAAACTGTGAAAATGCATCCCGGTAACAGGATCCAGATTTGACCATGGCTTATGACAACAGAGGCCGTTGCCGCCGAAAAAATTTGTTTAGCATAATACAGTTTCCTCTTTGTTTATATACAGGGTGGCTCAAAAAAAATACCCCAGCAGCAAAAATGCAATATCTCCGCAACCAATCGAGATTATTCTATGAAAATAGCAGGATTTATAGAGGAAAGAATTTGAAACAATCCCTGAAAATCTCAATAATGAATCTGTATTACTTTAGAAGTTACAGCTGTGCAAAAATCGTTTTTCATTTTTTCGAATTTCCGCAGAATCACGTTAAAATACATGCGATTTTTCAAAGATTTGTTTGCAAATTTCAACACATAAAGTGATGATGATGTCATATGACCTCACTAAGAGCTGTAAATAAGCTGTTTATGTAGCAATCTGGTAGTATTTGGTGATATTTTATATATTAAGATCTCAATTTGTGAATTCATACCGAACGTCATGGGCAAAGTTTCTGCAGATGATAAAGTGGGAACTCAGGCGTTGCACGATCAGAGACTGGGGTATTGCAAGATCATAGCAAAATACCCAGTGAAAAGTGGAGCCTGAGCACATTGAAGGCTATCTATAGACGTGATTATGTAGCAAAAGTCAGATGTCGAAAAGAGACAAAAAGACAGTGGTCGTTTGGTCTGACGGAAAAAAGCGCGATGTTCACGAAATTCGCTTGGTAGTTGCAAAAGTAAAGTTTGCAAAGCACATCATGGTTTCGGCGTCAAATCTGCTGGCGTTTTTTTACGGCTGAAAGGAAAGACTGCACTTCATCCCATTCAGTAGGCTAAACGTCAAACTTACCGTTGAACTCTGTTACCCAGACTCATTGAAGACTGCAGTTATGTTCTAACATTTGGTTTTATTTTCCAGCAGGACGGTGCGCCTGCTTGCTAGCACGGCAGGGTTGACTTTGATGATGCCATCTTATTGCCATCAACTGCGGTAAATTTATTGGCACAGGTGAATGACCATCAAACTCGCCAGACCTTAACCCTTTTGTTTATTACGACTGGGAACCTAAGTTGGAGAACATTGGCTAACTGAAGGAAGTCTTGCTGCTAATGTGGGATCAGTTGCCGTATAACTCGATCAGCAAGGCCATACTGAGCTTCACAAAAATAATTTGATCTCGAGTTAAAGCAGGGAATAGACACTCCTATCATACTTTACGATAAACTGTAAAACGGATTCCTGAGGTGACAGTGAAAGGTGATATTATTTTACATGGAAATCAACAAATGACGTTAATTTTTCCGCGGAAATTCGAAAAAACGGAATTGAAAGTTTAAACATCTGTAACTTTTGCAAACATGAAAATTTTAAAGTGAACATTTCAGGGATTGTTGGAAATTCATTCCCCTACAAATTGGAAAATTTTCGTAGAAAAATGTCAATGGGTTGCGAAGATATTGCAATTTATCCGGTGGGGTATTTTTTTTTGAGCCACCCTGTAGACCGGCACTGAAATCCTGTATAGGTTTTAGGGTAATAGTGCAATTGAAGGTGAATTAGATATGACATCGAAATTACTTGACATTAGGCTATATTCGAGACCAACTTCAATAATTGTTCGGGTTTCAGACTATTAGATCTATAGATGAAATTCTATAAAAAGAAAATTCTTACTTAGCCTACCGTACTCTAGGTTACCGGAACTTCGATTAGACTATAAGGCTTGGTGAACCATCATCCAGAAAATGAGTGTCCCGCATTATAAAGAAAAAGTTCGAAAACTTAAATGAGCCAATTCAAAAATCTATGACATAAAAGCCAAAAGCGTTCGAAGCTTTAAATATGCACAATCTTTATATAGGCCTACCATAATTATTATCAATGCTATAGATTTTGAAAAATTAAAATTCCATGTCAAAGTTTACAGTCTTTGAATTGCAATGATGCAGCTAGTTCTAGCCTTCTGTTTTGCACATTTCTAAATCCCTAAGTCCCATTATTATTTAAATTCAAATATACATATTCAGTTGCGCATGAGAAATCGATAATTCTTTTTAAAGTCACATAGATCTGGTATCAGTTGAATTGAACGCGCACATTTCGCCGACCTTCACCTCAGCGACCTCAATTCGCCGCCGCGAAACACAGCGCCTACACAATTCGCCACCATGCATTTCAGCGCTGCTTCAAAAGGGCGTTGCTAAATACCGAAGCTAAAAAACACGTGTTCTTCATTAGAACTTCTGGACTATTTGCGTGGCATCTCGCACGACTTGAATCTCCAGGTTTAGCTATTGACTACTTAATATGTAACTGAATAACTGAACAAACGATTTAACTATTTAAATTATTTCCTCTTGCAGTACTATGTGTAATAAAATAAGACGTAGGCATAAATTTAAACTGTTTTAAAGTTTTATCATTAAAATAAACTTTGACATTGTTATCATAAGAGTCGATGAAATGCAATTTAAACTGTTTTAAAGCTTTTGAAAGTTTTATCATTAAAATAAACTTTGACATTGCTTTTTAAGGAGAAAAACAGAAACGGAGATTGCAGAGAAACAGGCAGGGTTTCGTAAAGGAAGAGGAACAATAGACCAAATATTAAACTTACGGGGCATCTTGCAAAAATCAAAGGAAGATTAGCAAAAGGTTACACTCGACAAGATAATTATGGCAGAATCATGGTATATCCAGGATCACAAAGTTAAGGCTCATGAAGGCATTGGTGTGGCCGGTAGCCACATACGGATGTGAAATCTGGACAATGAAGAAATACGACGAGGAAAGAATAAACGCATTAGAAATTAAATGCCTAAGACGAGTACTACGTATAGCATGGAGCCATGGACGGAGAAAAGAACAAGCGAATGGGTACTTGAAAAGCTGGAGTTGACAATGAGAATGTTTCTATCAATCATAAAAGAGAGGAAGATGGGATATTATGGCCATATAATTAGAAAAAAAGAAGCTGTATAGAAAAAGATATGTTGCAGGGCACGGCACCGGGTGGGCGAGGAAGGGTAGACCTGATATGACATGGATGTACAGGGGGGGGCCAAAAAAGACCCTCCTAAGATTTTTGCCAATATCTTGACCAAAAGTACGAATTTTGAAATGAAATGTTACAGTCTTAAAGACAATTCATATTTACACCAGATGGCCAAATTTCATTAAAATATTTCAAAAAGAACAAAAGTTATACCACTTTTAGTGAAGCCACCCACCGTTTTTTGACGATTCAAAAACGCGACGCAACAACAAGTTTTAAAAAATCAATTCAATTATTCCGTCCAATATCTTGGCCAGAAGTAAGAATATCGAACTGAAATTTTTCAGTCGTAAAGATAATTTATATCTACACACGATGGCCGGATTTCATCAAAATATTTTAAACACAACAAAAGTTATGGCACTTTTAGTGAGGCCACCCCTCATTTTTTGACGTTTCAAAGACGTAACGCATCAAAAACTCGATTTTATTAAGTCTCATCTCAAATAATTGTTATCAAATAGCCTTGATATTGCCAGATGATCATTATTATTACTATTTAAATAGAAATAGAGTACCAGCGTAGCTGCACGTCACTGAGAAGTCACTTAGCAAGAGGACGCTCAAATTGGTAAATAAGGAATCTGTCAGATTAATCAGGGGTCCATCAAGAACTTTACAAAGAGACTCAAAAGAAGTTTTGACACTGGTATTGGGCACATTAAACACAAGTTGTGAAGAACTACCAAGTTCATTTGACAACAGTTATTTGAGAGGAGACTTAATAAAATCGTTTTTCTGCGACTTTTTGTTGCGTTTCGTTTTTGAATCGTCAAAAACGGTGGGTGGTCCCGCTAAAAGGGATATAACTTGTGTTGTGTTTGAAATATTTTGATGAAATTTGGCCATCTGGTGTAAATATGAATTGCCTTTAAGCCTGTAAAATTTCATTTCGAAATTCTTACTTTTGGTGAAGATATTGGCAAAAAACCTAATTTTTGTTGCGTTTCGTTTTTGAATCGTCAAAAAACGGAGGGTGGCCTCACTAAAACTGATATAACTTTTGTTCTGTTTGATATATTTAGATAAAATCTGGCCATCATGTGTAAATATGAATTGCCTTTAAGACTGCAAAATTTCATTTCAAAATTCTAACTTCTGGCCAAAATATTGGCAAAAAACCTAGGGGGTCTTTTTTTGCCCACCCTGTACAACATTCGAACTTGGACTGGTATGGCAATGGAACAGATCACGAGGAGCACGGAGGATCGACAAGAATGGAAAAGGATTATTCATGACGCGGCCAACCCTCGCGGCGAGGACGGCTGAAGTTCAAGTTCAAATTGCTGTTTGAAAGTTTTTGAACCTTTTATCATTAAAATAAAATTTCACATTGTTATCATAAGAGTCTGAGTCTGAGTCGCTGACATGAATAGCGGCGAATTGTGTAGTCGCTGTATTTGATCGCGGTGAATTGTGTAGGCGATGTGTCTCGCGGCGACGAATTATTGAGGTCGCTGAGATGAAGGTCGGCGAATTGCGCGCGCTCAATTCAACGTTCACCCAAAGATCTACTACACAATAGGGATGCAATGATGCATATTGGGATGCTGAGCGATTGTGTATTTACTAATAACAAAAAGAGAAAAAATCAGCAATGATAACAAGAATAATGATCATTTATTCAATTCAAACTGACAATCCGCGGAATGACTACATCAAATAGTTGAAACACGTCATAACAGGAGTTGATTTTAAAGCAGTATGGGAGCCCAATAGGCCCAATTAGGCGCCGATCAGTAATGCCTCTGCTCATTTTGCAAGCTATCCTAGAGAATGGAAGGCTGAGTCAGACTTCTGGTTTGTTGGGCATCGAGTCGCTTTCTTCTGTTCTTCTTGCCTGTGTTCAACCATCACCCCATTTTGTGAGCTTGATTGTTGGTGTAGTATTTTCACTACAGTCCAAAACATTCACCCTGCTACATAATTATTTGAGGACAACATTTGATGAAGGTTCGCGTTAACTAGGTAATTACTAAATGGGGTGACGATAAAAACCTGCCGAACAATAACTGTAAAAAAAGATATGAAGGTTGAAGTTTCAAGAACTGGCTTAATGTATAGGGTGTCTCGATAGGTCGTGAACGATTTTGAATGCAGATAAATATATGTTATACACAATATAATGTGGAAAGTTTTATACTAGCGGATAGGTTATTCAAATGAAAATGTTAATATAAAAAAATTGGATCACTAGCTCACTTAATAAAATTGTAGCGCCAATATTCGTGACGTCATCAAATTCGTGCCAAATAAACGTCAAGTTAAGCCGAAAACAATATTGTACGACCATCATTGTTAATCCACACATAATTAATTAATACAAATTAGCATTTAGTATTTAATAATGTTTCCTTTACTCTTTATTACAGCCTCAAGTCGATTAGTCATCGAGCAAATAGATTTTTCAGAGTTGTCAGAGGTAGGCCTATTGAAGTCCATGCCTTACAAAGCCGACGTTTTAAGGTCGTTTGGGGTTCGGTATCGGCATAAACACTAACTTGCCGCGGTAATACTGCAACCATTTTCCATTGGTGACAAATCCGGCGAATTAGGCGGTCAGTCCCTCGGTGAGATGTAGGCTATCCATTGATATTCTTGTTCAACCATTCAACTGAGGCCTTTGATGTGTGTGCACGTGCACCGTCTTGTTGAAATAATCCGTCGCCGTTATTACGAAACATTTTTGTGGCTGTGAACTGAGCGCATAGGCTACACTGCCGCTACAGCCTACTGCACTTCCCTGGAATGCGGGTTTGACCTCTTTCTCCTGTATCTCATTGATGTAATAAGTCGAAGTGACTGAAGTTTTATTTGGAATGATATGAGGTTTTGTTAATCCAATTGTTTATGCCAAACCCGAACCCCAGACACTGAACACCTTAAAACGTCGGCTTTGTAAGGCATGGACATCGATAGGCATAGCCTACCTCTGACAACTCTGAAAAATGTATTTGTCTCGATGGCTAATCGACTTTAGGCTGTAATAAAGAGTAAAGGAAACATTATTAAATAGGCTACTAAATGCTAATTTGTATTAATTAATTATGTGTGGATTAACAATGATGGTCGTACAATATTGTTTTCGGCTTAACTTGACGTTTATTTGGCACGAATTTGATGACGTCACGGATATTGGCGCTACAATTTTATAAAGTGAGCTACTGATCTAATTTTTTTATATTAACATTTTCATTTGAATAACCTATCCGCCAGTATAAAACTTTTCACATTATATTGTGTATAACATATATTTATCTGCATTCAAAATCGTTCACGACCTATCGAGACACCCTATAGAATGCTAAATTACAAAATTATCTTACACTTAGGTCTAAACTTCTGGTAACTATCCACACAAATTCCAACTGCTTTCTCAGTGTTGTTTTATCGTAAATTATGTTCAACTTCCTTCCTCTAAACCTTGCATAGAATGTTTGGTGAGTGTAGAATCCTCATTCTCGTGGCAGCCAGTTCAGCTCAACATGCGCATGAGAAATGGAGACTATGAAGCCGAAACACCGAATGAAGATAGATGCAAAACTCGTTGCGTTGAAACTTCGGATTGCATCGGGGTTGATTGGCACAATGGACATACCAGTTGCTTTCTTTTCTACGATTCAAATGCATCTCCGTATTCTGCGAACGGATTTCGTCACTGGAGATTAACACGAAATAGATCGACGATAATCATCAACCAAGGTAAATAACTTAATAACAAACATTAGGCCTAATCCGGCCTAGGCCTATTTCTTAACAAATGGCAAGACCGTAGCCAGGATATAATTGCGGGGGTTTACTCGACCTTGAGTAAAAACACAGGCAACCGAATCAACTGACTGAGGGGGTTTCGGGAAGAATCGTATTACAGTTATAATTATTATAGGCCTACCGCTCCAGAGCCTCAATTTGCAAAATGGGCCAATGGTTTTGTATTGTAATAACATTACAAAACATAACAAAGTTTTAAAGTGTCTCAGAAGACTTGTTGTCCGTGTTTGAACCACTGCAAGATAGGCTGTAATGTTTAATATAGCCTCTGATCTCCTAGCTTCCACTTGTACTGAATTATTCCTTAGGCCTACATGTAGTTCTTACATCGTGTGTCTAAATGCATTATTTAATTTTTACATAATTTCGTTTGGGTGTTTATGTGTGTTCAAACACCCCAAACACACCCTAGCTACGGTCTTGATAATTAGCCTCTAAATCGCAAATACCTGAATGTGGCACCAATGGTACGATAATGCCCTGTACACTAGGAACTTTGTGATTGAATGCACCAAGGGGAAAAGGATACAAGAGGACAAGGCAGAAACGATTGAGGGGTAGGCCCTGTCTAAGAAATCTAATTATAGGCTCTAAAAGTGCCTGAAATTGGGCCTACAATAGTAAGACTTCATGCCTGTGAGAATGAGTCTCAACCACAGTTGATTTCTGTGATCGAATCAATTTGTGTAATCTATCCCTGTATTTATTGGCTTCATCATCAGTTCAGCTCTATCCATTTATACCTACGTAGCCAGGGACCGTAGCCTATCTGATTAAGCTAAACGTATGTCAGTGTGTGAGAGTTATGATGTCTTTTCAGCATCATCCGCAACTCCAACACCGGCTGGCAGTGACGTTCTTACAAGTGTGAACCCTAGTGCGAAAAAGCATATAACCAATCAATCAATCACATAAATTTATATAGCGCCCCTTCAAGATCTCTACTCAGAGGCGCTCCCAACCCAGGCCTGGTCGAAAAGAAAGGTCTTGCAAAGACGGTAGAAAGAGCCAGCAGAGTCACGAGGAAGAGAACGGAGAGCCGTAGGGAGGCCATTCCAGATAGCTGAACCCACCACGGAATATGCTATTCGCTGCATAGTAGCGGTATGAGAAAAAGGGACAAGATAGTCACCGCGGGCAGCTGACCGCAGCGAACGGCAGCCCAGAGAAACGGAGACAGGAGTAAAAAGCGCACAGAGATATGATGGAGCTTGAGCCAGGATGCAGCGCCAAGCAATAGACAAAACTCTATAGGCAATGCGTTGCTGCAGTGGGAGCCAGTGGAGGTCGTCCCTCATGAAGGCAGAAACGTGATCGAACCGGGAGATGCCACCAACCAAGCGTGCTGCAGATCGAAGGACCCTAACCAAGGAGTTCAGGCGAACCTGTGGGAGGCCAACATAAAGAGAAGAGCAGTAATCTAAGCGGCTGCAAACAAAGGCATGGACAAGAGTAGAAGATGCAGTGAATGAGAGAGAGAGAGAGAGAGAGAGAGAGAGAGAGAGAGAGAGAGAGAGAGAGAGAGAGAGAGAGAGAGAGAGAGCAACAACGCGCAGCTGTCGAATTTGGTAATAGCAGGCACGTGACAGAGAAGATATGTGCTTACAGAAGGAGAGTTCTTGGTCTAGGATGACTCCAAGGTCAAGGACCGAGGTAGAGAAGGTTACAAGGGGAAACTCATGTGCAAGAGCAGCCAAGTCAATCTTGGCCAGCTGCTGGCGAGTTCCCAGCCATTTGAATTGCGTCTTCAGAGAATTAAGTCGCAGTCGATTTGAGGAAAGCCAAGAAGTGAGGGTGTCAGAAGCGCAGACCATAAGGCGGACAGTTTTGGCAGCGTCCTCTGCAAAGCAATGGGAGTATGACTGCACATCATCAACACAGGAACCTGATAAAGAGAATGAAGTTCAAACTGGTACGTAACTATTTGCATACAGGCTTTTCGACGATCCTATAATTATATGTATTGCAGCCTAAGTATGTAACGGCTTCGTGTTCATGCTACGCAATTGCTTGCATACTATGGATCCGTTGAATTGCACAAATAACTGATTGTATTGACATTTGAAAGAGCAAAGGTGATGCCTGTCGAGGAGCATAAGTATATATAGCCTAAGTACACTTATAAGTATACCAATAAGTATACCAATAAGTTAACCTAAAAACTAGTATACCTATAAGTATACCTATAAAACTAGTATATCTATAAGTATACCTATAAGTATATATATATGCTCTCTCTCTCTCTCTCTTTCTCTCTCTCTTTGACAGGCATTACTTTGCTCATAATTATGACGTTACACAATTTTTGACGATTTTCTACCTCTCCCCTCGTCACACGTCAACACAAAAGTCAAATGACATCTAGTATGGGACCGTCACACATCGTCACAAATGTATGACCCCTCCCCAACCCCAAGGTATAATCTTATATTCTAGTGCAGATATAATCCGTTCTTTGATTGAATTATTGATTGATTGATTGATTCTGAAAATGAATATAGCGCTTCTTTAAGAAGCCTACTCAGAAGCGCTCTCTGCACTGGCCTACTTGATGGTAAGTGTCATTAAGAACAAAGATATTACATCAGTTAGCAAACAATGCACAGTAAACTGGAAGAGTCACCATTGGCAGGCACACATTTGCACACGCACACACACAGGTGGAGCCATCCAACGGCTTTCGTTAACACCCGACAGAATGATGTTGAATTTATCCACTGAAGTTCTGGAACTATACGGTTGTGATTGAGCTTTCACTGTTTTGTCTGTAACATAGACGCAGGTGGGATCTACGCGTGGCAACCAGTGCAACTCGATATGCGCGTGAAAGCGGGAGAATTTCGACAAGACTTACAGAACGAGTCTGCCTGCAAAGACTATTGTCTTCAGACTTCATCCTGTGCTGGGGTTTTCTGGCACAATTACAACGGCGGCATTTGCATTTTACGCACCGATTGCAGTGCCACGCTGTATCACGAAAGTGGGTTTCGTTACTGGAGCATTAAGAAGTACATTCTCCATCTACGTGTCATGGTAAGTATCTTACTCAGATGGTCAAGACAGCTCTGTGTATAAATAGTTGGTCAACATACAAATATAGGCCTACTTATAAGCTTACTGGATTTAGAATTACATATGTAGGCCTATGTGTGACTTTGTAATATTTGACTTGATCGACTCTGTTGGTGTCTTACATGTACTTTTATTGCCATGCCTATGAACCAAATTGCGTATAGCAATTGGTCAACTTCAGGAATATTTCTATCTCATCCTATTATATCCTATTTTATCTTGAGATACCTACTTTGGAAGATTCATTAAATCGCTCATTTGAGGGATTTGTATAGCGCCTCTTCAAGAAGTTCACGAAGAGGCGCTACCAGTACACCCACGGTGCAAGGCCTTATCTATACAAATAAAAATGTAGCTGCGTACGCACGAATCTTTCGGACCAAGGATCTCGGAAAGTCTTTGACCGATTCCTTTCAAAATTGCACCAAAATGTTCCGTTCGAATAGGCGCGGGTTTGCATAATGCTTTTTATAAAGCGCAATCTTCTACAAGAATATGATCATTTTAATTCGTCGGCTATATGACCTATACATTTTAGCGGCAGTGCTTACCGTCACGTCGCAATTATAATCAGCAGACGAAACTTCGCATGAGGTCGCGTGTCGTGACGTCATAATCGGCTCTCCCATAGTAATTTTCGTTCATTCAACAATTCGGTCGACAAACCGAAACCGGTTATGTTTGCATAATGCTTTTTGCAATAGCGCAATCTGTTACAACAAAAGGGAGGAGGGTAAGCGGAGGAGGAGGTGAAGGGGAAGTGGGACGGGAGGAGGTAGAGGGGAGGTGGGGTAGGGGAGGAGAGGGAGTAGAGGTAGGGAGGCGATGGAAAGGGGAGGGATGGGAGGGGAGGGGAGGGGAGGGGAGGGGAGAGGGGAGGTGGAAGGGAGGTAGGGATGGATGGTTGGATGCTCTTTTCAGCCACAGCAACAGGGAGGGGAGGGGAGGGGAGGAGAGGGGAGAGGGAGAGAGAGAGGGGAGGGGAGGTGGAATGGAGGTAAGGAGCGATGGTTGGATTCTCTTTTCAGCCACGTGGCCGGGTACGCTAGTTACAGATAAGAAGCCGAATTATCGTTATTCCTTATGTAGTAGGCGTAAGACCTCCCTCCAAAGGAAGATTATTCCCCTCTACTCGAGTAGATTTGGTATAACACAGCGACCATCAGCTGAACAATGTGCCCATGCTTGAACACTTCCAGAAGAATTTAGTTAAGACTTCAGCATGAAAGAAATGCTATGCTTCAATGCAATGAGAGAATGTAAAAGGCCCCTTATAGACAAAGTCACCTAACACTGTCCAGTTTGTACGCGTCATGGTGATATTAGTTTAACAAAAAATGTAATAGGCGTATAATACAGCTAGCTTATTGGAGTTTTAAAGTAATAGCAAGATATTAATTGACAAAATGCCCCATTAGCAAGCTCAAATGTGCACATTCAAACAGGAAAATAGAAACCAATAGAACCAGACTGAAAGTGTAAGTTTACAAGCTAGAGCGACAGAATGTGTCATTGTCGTTGTAATTACGGGATTGACAAACACACGAAGATGGCAGAGAGTGCCAGATGGATGGAACAGCAATTGATAATTAAGTAATTAATTAAGTCCGGTTGAAAACCAGATGTGTAGATTTACAAGGAACAGCATATTTCCTCTCAACACATGCAGAGTAAAAGGAAAGCCGAACCCGCGTTTATACACCTCGAATGGAAACCCACACCAGCAATCACACATAGCATAATGCCATAATACATCTCGAATGGAAACCCACACCAGCAATCACACATAGCAAAATGGAAATCCACAGCTTGCCAACCCACGCAGTCAAATGACGGTTCCCAGCCATATGAATTGCGTCTTCAGAGAATTAAGTCGCAGTCGATTTGAGGAAAGCCAAGAAGTGAGGGTGTCAGAAGCGCAGACCATAAGGCGGACAGTTTTGGCAGCGTCCTCTGCAAAGCAATGGAAGTATGGCTGCACATCATCAGCACAGGAACCGGCAGCATGATTGTCATTAAAGTTTTTATACTTAAACTCAGCATCACTTCCTGCAATGTACTTATCTCTCACTATCGGCCATTGACATTGAAAATTACTAGAGTGAGTTTTTTTATAATATTATTATGTTGGAACACTTATGTCAAGAGCATAAAGGAGGTCTATAGGCAAAAGACTTGCCTATGACTTAAAATACTAAGAGAAAAAGTTGTTCAACAATCGACGTTAAAGACACATCAATGAGTACAGCACATTGGTTAAACAGGTTCTTCTACAATATAATGAGATACAGATCTAAATTTGGCAGACATTGATAAACGATTAGACAAATGTCAAATGTCAGTCTTCCACTCTGGTGGGTGAGCATATTAATAAGATTCATAATTATTGTAATCTGCCGCTGATAACATGACGGTTTCCAGGTGGAGACGAGTAGCCTATCGATCCAATCACTTTTATTAGAACAGGTGATAATTATTTTGTCACATCTTTATGCCATTAGCGACTTTTATTACAAGTTTATTTATACTTTCTTTTAAATTTAACGAACTGCTGCATGTGTTTATGAGAATTGCTCAACCTTTTCAGCAACATCCATGGCAGCAACAATAGCAGCAACAACAACAGCAACTGCGACATCAAGAGCAACAGCAAAGAAAAAAACAACTATGACAACAGACCTATTATGTAAGTATTTACTGCTATGCGTCACATAGCCATTCCTTTATAATTATGGCACATGCATTCACAAAGAATATATACAGGGTGGCCCAGAAGTTTTTGTTCAACTTTGAAGGCCTATAACTTAGGCAGTTTAGCAAGTAAGTGTATGCTTAATGCATCAAATTAAAGGTCGTTATATCAGCTATAAGTCCGACAAATTTAATTACAGTAGCGTGCACTACGCGCCATATAATTATTGTGTACCGCACCTACCTTGTTTTCTGACGTAAACAATAATTTCGTCATGACGCCGTTAACAGAAGATGACAGGACTTTGATTCGAATTTTAAGAATTGAAAAACATTTAAATGCATATCAAATGATGAATGAATTCCCTGCTAGAAACTGGAGTAAAAACAATCTCAACCGATTGATTAGACAAATTGACGCGAGTGCAAGTTCTACACGTAAACCTGTTACTGGCCGTCCTCGTTCGGCACGTACCACTGACAACATCGCTCGTGTAGCTGAATTGATCTGTAGCCAAGAGGATAATCCAGGCACAAGCAAAAGTCCTCGTCACATAACTGGCCGCCTAATAGCCCTGATTTAAACCACGTTGATTACTCAATCTGGGGTGCTTTGCAGCAACGGGTTTATCGTGAACGGATAGTGAACGTCGAGCATCTGAAGCGCGTCATCATTCGTTGCAGGACTGAGATCAGCCAGGAACTCATCAAATGGAGCCATAGATCAATGGGCACGTCGCATTCATGCTCGTGGAAGATACATTGAATATTTATTTGATTAAATAATTCTTGGATTTCTTAATGGCTATCAATAATGCAAACTTGCAAAGACTAATTTTCCAAGTATTGTGTTTTGCAAGATAGACGAATTAAAATCATTGTAAGCTGATACGTATACAGTACAGTAGTTTAACGCAATTATTATTAAATCTAAAAATGTAACTTTTTGGCCAGTTGTAGCTGATATAACGACCTTTAATTTGATGCATTAAGCATACACTTACTTGCTAAACTGCCTAAGTTATAGGCCTTCAAAGTTGAACAAAAACTTCTGGGCCACCCTGTATATATCAATACTAGGAAATAATAAGGGGTAGTAGACCCTATTGCAGCTTGGTGTTTGTTAAGGTTCTACATTAGATGCCTGTAACGATATCCTTGGTGCCACCCACACTGTCTTATTCTGATGTATGTTGTTCAATAGTAATTATATTATGTTAAGTTAGGGAGAGGCCATAGACTCATAGTTGATGATTCAAGCGAGAATTGTTGCATTATTTTGTTTAATTAATTGACCAGTGCTATGACCAGTACTTAAGGGCAAAACAATTTATATTAAACCAGGGGAAAGCTCATTGCGGACTATAGCAACGATCGGCGATGGCATTCGCTGATGAGATACTAGCAATGGACAAGTGTGTGTTGTCTGTTCCACCATGTTCTATAGATGACGACGACGATGATTTTTACACGACGTGGCAACCAGTACAATACAACAAGCGCCAGAAGACAGGAGACATTCAGACCGAAATATCGGACGAGGAAAGTTGCAAAGACCGCTGTGTTCAAATGAAAGATTGTATTGGGATCGACTGGCACAGCAGCACGACCGCGTGCTTTCTTCTCTACGATTGCAATGCTTCACTCCAATTTGACACCGGCTATCTTCACTGGAAAATCAGGAGATACAAGTCCACTCCAATTACTTGTCAAGGTAAGCTAGCGAACACACTGGATTGTTTGACTATGTGATATTGTATTGGAAGCACTTGGTACGGGCGTAAGTTAAGCTTAGGAGACATGCGTGGGGCGCGGTGGTCTAGTGGTGGCGTCGTTGCCTTGGAGCCGGAAGGTCCGAGGTTCGAATCCACCTCCCCGCGTAAGGACCTTGGGCAAGTCCTTCACTTACAATTGCTCAGCGCTTCGGCGTGAAACTCCAATGCAGTGTCCGCTCTGCATCGGGAGCGCCTCTGAGCAGAGAGCTTGAAGGGGCGCTATAACAAGTGCACATACATACATACGACATTGATCATGCTCCAGCGACCTGAAAAATATTCAAATATTCGATGGCGACCATCGAAGACTAGTTCCACTCTAAAGTGTGAAGAAACATTAAATGTTTCAGTGCCGAGTTCATATTTGGAACACACTAACAAGGGCTACGTTCAACAAAATTTAATAGAAGAGTAATTTAAATGTTGTTTGGCATTGTTCATATTTTCCCAACACATGCAAACAATATACGTTATTGTTATTATCTTTTTGACTCAGGGTTATAATTAAAAAGAGCTCAAAAGCACTGTTTTAGTTCAAATGTTTTGAAGACTGTTGTCGAACCGACTCGAACTCCACGATACGCTTCCCTTGGGGAACGGACATTTCCCT
The DNA here is from genome assembly GCA_945859605.1 of Lumbricus rubellus. Classification (NCBI taxonomy): domain Eukaryota; kingdom Metazoa; phylum Annelida; class Clitellata; order Crassiclitellata; family Lumbricidae; genus Lumbricus; species Lumbricus rubellus. The sequence goes on along the minus strand of OX243826.1, from coordinate 19,076,453 downwards.
CTGGACATTCCCCCGAACATTCCCCCAGACATTACCCCCGGACTTCCCCCTCCCACCTTGGACATTCCCCCCCCCGTATACGTGTACATACACACATACATACATACATACATACATGCATGCATACATACTACTACTACTACTACTACTAATAATAATAATAATAACGCGATCGCATTTCGAGGCACATTCGCTGATCTAGACAACGAAGAGTAGGGTCATTCTGGACTGGTTTTTATACTGTAGTTAGCAATAAGTCCCTGAGGGATCCTAAATACCTCGGGGCAAAAAAAAAAAATAATAATAATAATAATGACGACAATTTCTATGGCGCCGTAACACAGCACATGCCGTTACAAAGGCGCCTCTACAAAACACAAACGCAATTAGTCAAGGTGCGCCTTAGAAAACAAATGTCTTCAGTCGAGATTTGAAAGTCTCAACTGAATTGGACGAACGAACAGCGGTAGGCAGACTGTTCCAGCAGCGGGAACCAGCAGTTGAAAAAGCACGCTCTCCGAAGCGTGTCCTCGTCCTCCGCACATACACATCTCCTTTCACACTGGATCTTAGCACAAATCCAGCACCTGACGAAGCCGTCTGCACGCAGTAAGATTTGAGGTAGTCCGGTACTAGTACATACATAATATATACATACATACATACATGCATACATACATACATACATACACACACACACACACACACATACACACATGCATACATACATGCATACATATATACATACATACATACACACATCCATATATACATGTATATATATGCATGCGTAAATCGTTTGTTTGTATGTATGTATGTATGTATGAGGACCATCAGTAATCTTAGATACGCGGATGACATACTCTTGATCGCTACATCACCAGAGGAACTCCAGGAGCTCGTCAATCGTGTCGAATCCGCTGCCAAGGAGTACGGTTTAAAGATAAATGTTTCAAAGACGAAGGTTATGACCAATACCGATAGGATCCTCAGGATTTTTGTCGCGGACAGTGAACTCAAACAAGTGGATAACTTCACATATCTAGGCAGCAAAATCTCAAGCGATGCAAAGTGCTCAGTCGATATTAAGTCCAGGCTGGCCATGGGTATGGCGGTCATGGTGAAGCTTACGAAGGTCTGGAAAAACAAGTCCATTAGTACTCAAACCAAGCTTCGTTTGATGAAATCCTTGGTCTGGTCAGTTGCAACCTATGGTTGCGAATCATGGGTGCTTAAAAAGGCGGAGGAAAAGCAGATACAGAGTTTCGAGAACAAATGTACCCGTAAGCTTTTGCGCATTTCTTGGACGCTCAAACTTACCACAGAGCAGGTTTATCGGCTTGCCGGAACTTCACCAGAGCTCTTGGGTTCCATTAAGGCTCGCAAACTCTCCTATTTCGGTCATACCATCAGGATTCCCCAGGATTGCGTGGAAAAAGCCATTATGCTGGGTCACGTGGAAGGTTGTCGACGCAAGGGTAGACCGCGTATTAGCTGGATTGACAACATTCTTGCTTGGTCCCGTCTTTCCGGATCCAATCTTCTCGCCGCTGCACGCGATAGGAGGCAGTGGAGAGCTGTAGTCCATGCATGCGACCAACCGTCGCGCAGCGACGTCGGTGATTGACATGACATGTATGTATGTATGTGTATGCACAGGGGGAATTGTCCGGGGGGGGGGTAAATGTCCTATTCGAAATCGGGTGGGGGGAAACGTCCCGGGGTGATGTCCGGGGAGAAATGTCCGGGGGAAATATCCGCGGGAATGTTCGGGGGGAAATATCCTACACTCGCTTCCCTTCAAGTCCGGTCTATCCCAACGTCTTTGTTTGCCACATTTTAGAAGAGCTTAACTCTCTAATCGTATGAAGAAAGCGTTAATTAAACTAAAAAACTGGTTTAAAAATAAATTTGTAATCGTTATTATAATTGCAGAGTTCTTCTTAAAAGCGTACTCGACCTGCTGATGAAATTGCCAGATTCCTTATCTGACTCAGTTTTGACTCAGTTTTGACACAGTGTGTGTATATATAAAACTCCACCTCTCGCTATATCCCCAGAGGTTTTCACTCCAAACTGAAAACATTTCTTTTTCATAGGCCCTATCCTGATTCTTCCACTTTCCCTTAGTAGCCTACCTCCTACGCCGTTCCAACTCTAAACATCGTCCACCATAGCCGTCTGTGACTCTGTCCAACTCCTTGCCTGACTCTCCGGATCTTGACCCCCTGCCTATCGACTTTGTTTTGATAGAGCGCCTGTAGGCCTAAATAAGCTGGTTCCTGTGAATTGTTCTGTGGGCGCTTTAGAAGTTCCGAGTTTACGATTACGATTGCGATATAATACTGAATAGGTCTCGTTCGTCGTGATGAAGATCAGCATCATCCTAATCAGACAGTATCCACGCTTTGTGACTCAAAAGATAATTTTACGACGGGTAAGTTCTGTTATTGCCAGACATGGATATATAGCGGAAGTCGTCGGTGCATTAAGGCTCAGATTTTTAAAACCTACTGCTGTTAATGAATTTGTGCTAATTTGTTATAGAAATGTGCCAATGCATTGAGTTCGATTTCGAGGTAAAAATGTATTGAGCTTAAACTCAGATTAGGCCTGCCTAGGCCTACTACATCTCTGTGATGTGTGATTTTACGACCCTCGTGTTGAAATTGGTGCACATTTTGCTACATAACAGGATGCTTAGGTTAAGGTTATAAACTTGTTATCGCCTGCGAACGTCATGTGAAACTGTGCATAATATTACCAGTAGAATGGTACCATTTCCATGAGGCTATTGGCCAAATTATATTAGGTCATTGAAGGCGCTATTAGGCTACTGAATTTATACTTTCAAGAGTGTGATTAACAACAGTTTTATAAAGAATGTACCAACTTACTTGTATTGTATACTCTGAATATATATTATGACAATCAAAATTGTTAAAAATCCGTTAACTGTATTGTAAGTCAGTAATTACGAATATTCTTTAATAGACTTACAGCAAACGCATATCAGCATACAAGAAAAACATTTTTGTAAAGTAATGCGACCTTCTCAAAATAAAACGTCTTTTGGCAAGAGCATCAATTCTAGGTAGGGTGAGATATTGTAACAGCCCTTGGACGCCTTAGCTGGAATTCGGAGAGCGAGTAAGCTTGACAATGTATCTATAGGGTAACACGTGGGGGCGCGGTGGTGTAGTGGGTATTGATATATTTAATGCACAATTGACTTTAATATTGGTCTATTATCAGTCTAACTGAACACTGGCCTAGTTAGCTACACCGGTAAGCGAGAGCGGCAACGTCTATTGGTTACAACGGACTGCGGTTCAAGCCCCGGGCTGGAAGTTGACATTTAGAGATTTAGATATCTCGGGCTAGCACGCATGGGACGCGGTGGCGCAAGCTGCTGCGGAGCGACCTTGGGCAAGTTGATTACCCATCATTGTCTCTGAGGAACACAACGGGAAACCACCTCACTCATCTCATCCCCAGGTGGCGCAAGCCATAGAACCTGCCTTCGGGCAGAGAACCATCATCATCAACTGAACATAGCGGAATTAGAAGATAGCGCTCCCAGACTGCAACTCTGCATCCAATGTAGGGCTGGTGTTAGGGTGCGGTGGACTAACATATACTACATTTCTCTTACCTAAGATAGTGTTCTATCCGGCCTATCAACTGTTAAAAAAGTAACGTCCCATCCCTCCCACCTAAGATAATGTCCCCTCCGGACTATTAACTGTTTTATAAAGTAATGTTCCATCTCCACAGTGTGCACCAGGGCCTATAATACAGGATTTTAAGGCCGAGGGCCACAACTAATTTTCAAGGCCCTCTCATTCAAGAATCTACGTCGAAATTCCGGATTGTTATGAGATCCTGCTCCAATGTCAACATGTCTCATAATAATATTTGAAGGATTTAAAAGAAAATTATTTGAATTATCTGATCCATTGTCAATATTATTGTTGAATGCTGCACAATTACATTTGTTTGGTTCCAAACTTGAATCTCTGTCAGTCACAGTTGTTACAGTCGTCAAAGTCTCTTGGATCGTACTTTCTGTTTGTCACAGTTTGTGATGAATTTATTTCTCGAAGATCTTCAGTCTGTCTGGCTGAGCCTAAGCCTATTACAGTTCGTGTTTACTATTATTAGGATGTGCAAAGAAATTTGAATTCTTTTGGCTTGCTGATCGAAGCAGCTTCCTTCTGTCGAACCAATTTCTTTCGTTTCTCATGTCCACTTTCGAATGATCTCTTCATTTTTCTGTAAGAGAATAAATTAAAATATAATTTTCATATAATATAATGGACTAACAGTTAGGGTCCCAGGGGAGTAGTTACTATTTTTCAATAAAATTGGCAATGTGGTCAATTTTGTCAAATTGACTGATATTGTTATAACTATTTTAATGAAGTAATGTAGATTAAATATTAATTTGATATGCTAACAACTATCCCTCTCATCGTGCACTCGTTCCGCTCGAATTCATTCACCACCCCATTCATTTTCTACACCACCCTCAAACTTCAAGTCCTGGTTACACCACCGCTCTAAGAGACTAAGAAATTAAGAATAGCCTATTTAGTATAGTATAGTGTACTGTAGAGTGTAGGCTATTATTATCCACAACGAATCGGATGATATGTACGAACAATATATTCATATTAAAACATTATTTTGGGTTTGAGTGTTTGACTTACGAGTCACGAGTTACGATAGAGTTTAGATTGTTGAGTGTTGGCAACTTTTCAATTTTACAATTAATAACAGATTTACGAAAAATGTGTCTACAGTTTGCAATTATTTTAACGTCAACAATTTCCTCACAAAGTAATTAGAATTTGTATAGTATTACATTTCAATGAATAACTCCGTAATTCTCCATTTCAATTTTCAATAAATTATTAATAGAAATGGGAAATTACGGAATTAAGGAGTTATTTATTATAAATAAGTCCGTAATTCCGAAATTCCGAGGCCCTTTATCAAGTGAGGCCTGGGGCCAAATGGCCCCAGTCTCACCCCTGTCCTAGGCCCTGGGGTGCACAAGAATAAATTTCTATAAAATGCCCCTAAAACTACTGTAATGTAACGTTCCCTCCTATACTGTCTGAACAAAAGTGACTTCCTGTACAAAGTTCTTCAAATATGCTGGTTTCTTTGAAGTAGGCCTACGTTTGGGTCGCATTGCAACCAATGTCTCATCTGGTTGGGTTATTTCCTGTCTTCTCTCCTTCTCATGTGAATTGCATCCCTTAGATGGTCCAACCTCCGATTGAACCGATGACATAATCTGTTTCGGTATCCCCATACCGGCTGTTTTGTTGTGTGACTCCTTGATATAGCCTACTTGAATGCTCTTATAATGGTTCCTCCACGGTAGCCCTCTACTCGTTTGTTTGTATCTGAGTTTATTCTGATACTGCCTGTCCATCCGTGATAATTTTCTCATCCACCCAATCTCGGTGACGCAAGTGATCTTGATGGCGTATGGCGCAGCTTCCATTTGGCCATTTGATATCCCAGAAACAGGTCCAGTCGGTCTGACAAGTGTGGCCTCCCTTCAGCTTAAAACTGTGACCAAGTGAATTTTCCCATACTCTATCTCCTGCCTTGAAACTCCGAGCTTGTGCGTGTTGATCATGTCGTTGTTTTGCATCAAATTGTTTTGCACTTACACGTGAGTAGTTGATAGACTAGTGATACTAACGCACCATCCCCAACCAGACTAGTGATACTAGCGCAGCTACCCCTCCCTCATAATTAATATGCTAATTGGATGACGTCACTGAGTTAGTACACTGGCGCAACCACACCTGCCATAGCCAATGGCAAGCTTCCAAATTGTCACTTGACCTATCAATCAAGTCACAGGCGAGCGCGCACCTGTCAATCAATTTTTGTCCGTGTCTTTGTATGTGTGGCTTGTGTGCGTATGTCTATTTTTAATGAACAATCAAATGGGAGCACATGTGGCATAATTAAATTTGACCTGTCATCACCCATCAACGGTCGTCGGCTATGAACTTAACATGAAAAGTATTTCAGGTAGGCATATATGCACGTTTGAAAGAAAAAGTATTTCAGGTAGGCCTATATGCATGTTTGAAAGAAAAAGTACCTGATAGTAGCTAGTAAATGCAGGAGGCCTACTACTGCACTGTGATTGACCTTTCGTTTCTCGTCTGTTACATAAACGTAGGTGAGTTGTACGCGTGGAAACCAGTACAACGTGACATGCGTGTGAGGGTGGGTGAGTATCGACCAGACCTAAAGAACGAAACTGCCTGCAAAAAGAGCTGCTTTGGGAGTTCGTCTTGTGCTGGGGTTTTCTGGCACAACCATGACAGCGTTTGCTCTTTACACACCGATTGCAGTCTAACGCCGTATCATGCCAACGGGTTTCATTATTGGAGCATACAAAAGTATATTCCAGTTCCAACTACATGTCAGAGTAAGTAACTTACTGAGCAAACTAAAATGTTTTAGTTTTGTTACGATACTAATTTCGGAACAGGTTGCCACCGGCCTCTAAATACCGTTAGGCATATCAATTTTCATAGAACCAAATGTCTTGCTTGAACACGTCTAAAATTTGGTTAAGACTCTAGAATAAAAGATTTGCAAAACTTCAATGCCTTGAGAGAATCACATAAACACTATGGATAAATACACCTAATCATGTGCAGAAGCCACGGCAATATTTGTTATGTAAACTACTAGCTGTACCCAGCCACGCGTTGCTGTGGCAGAAAAGACCCTCCCCCTCTCTCTCCCCCTCCCCCTCCCTCTCCCCCTCCCCCTCCCCTCCCCTACCCCTCCCCCTCCCCGTCCCCGTCCCCGTCCCCGTCCCCCTCCCCCTCCCCCTCCTCCTCCCCTCCCATCCCCCTCCACTCCCCCTCCCTTTTCCCCTCCGCTCCGTCCCCCTCCCCCTCCCCCTCCCCCTCCCTCCCCTTCCCTCTCTCCCCTCGCCCTCCCCTCCACTCCCCCTTCCCATCCGCTCCGTCCCCCTCCCACTCCGCTCCTTTCCTCCCTCACACCGTCCTTTACTGACAGCGGATAGAGCCCAAGAATGTTGGAAGGCCGTTTTCGTAATGGAATTATTTTTTGAGTCGCTTATGACGTCACGGGACGCGAACTCATTAATGTTTCGTCACTGTGTTTCTGGTAAAGACAATTCTGAAATTTTGCAAGCGTGCGCTTTCGTTGAATTTGCAAATGGCGGGCGAACGGGTTGCAAAGTTAACTTTTTGTGGAAACGATTGGTTTGTTTTCGGGGAAAGAAATGTTGTGACCTTGCGGTATCGGAATGGAGGGTTTTGGTAAATTTTCAAAACCATTGGTGCGTCAATTTCGGCGTGATCGTGACCGCAGGATCGCAAAGTTTCATTTTATTTATATAGATGATGCGAATAATTTATCAGAGCTTTGAGGGAAAGATATTTTAATGCCTCCTTAGAAAGTTCAAAGGTGCACATTCAAATTGGATAACAGGATAGCTAAGAGCCAGACCGATTCAAATTAGATCGATAGACGTTTCTTGCTAACCAGGGCTGAAAGTGAGCCGGGTCTGTCCGGTGCGGCGACCCGGCATCAATTTCGTTACCTGCTGTTGCCGGGACTCAGCCGCATCGAATCATCGCATGGCTAAAATTCAATCTATACCAATTACCAAATTTAGAGGGAAATTGGTACATTTGTCCGGAAATTCAGTGCGAGTAACCCAAAAAAGGTCATCAGAAAATTTTCGGCCCCAAACCCCTAAACGACCGTTTCACTCAGACCCGCAAGTTTCCCAACCACTTTCAGCCCTGTTGCTAACACGGGAGTCTCTAGCACATGCAATGTGGATTATGCAAGGAGTTACAGCTGGAAAAATTCCCATTTGTAAATTAATGAAATCCCGCCAAAAACAATAAGCGTGAAACGAACAACATAGCTCTCAGAATACGTTGATTCAATCCCGACATCCCCACAGCATAAATGGCAGCCCGCATCAACACCCACATAAAGCATGCAGCATTTATTAGCCTACCCTGTGAACACATTTCTCTTGTATACAGATCTCATTCGTCGGGTTAACGGTGAACACGTCGATGAGATAAGCATCAAATGCGATTTAGAAAATTCGACAACTGTTACAGGTAATTTTACATGATCACAATCATTTCAGAAAAGGTCAAACATAATAAAATTATAGTAAATTTCTCTCCTGTTTCTGTTCTTGCAACGATGTTTTCAGTGTTGGTAGCCATGTAAAGTGCGACCTACAACGTTATTTGTTTCGCAAACGTTATTCCGGCAGGTATAGGCCTACCCTAACGTACGGTCGCACTATGTAGCATGATTGTAGGCGCTAACGGTAAGTGTGAAATAGATTGGCAATGATGCTAATTGATCGCCTTACACAGAAATGACAGAATATATAATTATGTTTAGCATGTAGTGCATTTGTTAGACTACGGAACATTACTGTATAGACCTAAGCTTTCAAATAAATCCATCGAGCGTAGTGTTTAAAGATGCTCCTATCAAATAAACTAATGAATGTATCGTCATAGGCTAATTAATGTCTTATCTAAGTGTAAGTTAAGCTAGTCAATTAACTGGCGTATTTTAATAACTAACAGTTACTAATGATTAAATGTGGCTTACCAATATGAAAAACGATAAAACAGCAGTTATACGTGAGCTATAAAAGTTACGCCACCACGTCGCTTAGCAAATGCATCAACAACAGCAGAACGAGCAGACGACAAGTGACGTAAAGTACTGCGAATGATCGAATTTTAAGGAAAAGACGCCGAGTCGGGCCATACTGACTGATTAACAAGCATGCATGTACATTGTACATGGTGGGTCATAAAAAGTACCTCTACGGTTTTTGCCAATACCTTGGCCAAAAATAAATGAAAATTTACAGTCGTAAAGGCAATTCATAGGCCTATTTGCGTACAATGGCCACATTTCAACAAAATATTTCAAACAGAACAATAGTTACATCACTTTTAGTGAGATCACTTACTTTTTTGATGATCCAAAAGCATAACGCAACGAAAAGTAACAGAAACGAGATTTTATTAAGTCACGTGTCAAAGAATTATTATCAAATTAACTTCATAGTGCTTCACAACTTGTGCTCAATTTGTTCACCACCAGTGACCATGCACACTTGCTCTGAGTATCCCTGTAAAGTGCAAAGATTCTTGATGGCTTTGTTGATGTATTCCAGAGCTAAATCTTCCCATATCAACTCCAATGCATTGCGACCATCAATTCTCTTATCGCTGTTGGTTTTGTCTGCAATTTTTTTGATTTCTCCACCATAACTCTCCACACTTTATAATCCGTCGGGTTCAAATCCGGATTATGTGTGGGCCATTGCCTCGTCTCAATGACACCAGAACCAATGACTTTGAGACGATTTCCTTTCACCAACGGCTTATTTACGAATACTCAATTTAACTCCTAATTTCTGCGCTCTCACTGTTCATCAGATTAATCGGTAATTACAGTGTATAGGGCCTTGCTCTCAAAGTGTCTAGATACAAATTTTGTCTGTCATTGATAGGCCTACCTTGGCCATTGTCATATTTCATTTTCAGATACATACATACATCTTTCGAAATTTCACATAATTCAATCCTAGTGATTAATGAATTATGGTTTATTGTGTTATCAGAGGTTATATAATTTCACAAGTTCAAAGTCTGGCATGTTTATCTTCAAAACTAATGCTTATTTCTGTTTCGCAGATACTAATGCTCTGGGTGGTGGCCTGTCGCTGAGTCTCATGACTGTCGTTATCATTGCGTTGCTACTCAACACATACAGACTTTATCGAAGGATACAGACATTAGCATTTCAAATAGCCGGAATTCAGTCTATTCAACAGGTATTTTACGCAGACTTCTATTTTTGTTGGCCAAGGACTTCTAACAGACCGATGTCAATAAGCGCCCTTGCGAAGTCTATAGTCTTTTCAGAGGCTATACGATTTCACAGGTTCAAATCAGGCAGTCGGTAACAGTTACAATAAGTTTAGAATCTGCATGGGTCTTTTTAAATTTTTAACCCTTATAGGGTAACCCTTTTTCGGTTACAGTTGTTGGTAACCGGGGGGTAAAAAAATACCCCCAATTTATTTTCCTCAAATCTAGGGAAATGTTTAACCAATTTCGGTCCTGTTTAATTTATATGATAGACAAGGACACTGTTGAACGTAATGAGTAACAAATCTTGAGTTAAAATGATGACTCGTGATTACAAGCGGTCTGATTAGCTCATGACCAACTTCCAGCAGGAACACACGGCGCTTGTCCAAACGTAGGCCTACTGAATGTGTGTGATCTCGCCATGTTGGATTCTGCAACTTCTATAATTATGATATATGCGTTGAGCGCTGCTGCATCAACCAAGAAATAAAAGAGGCCATCTTCTGGTCCTGTAACTGCAAGTGTATCCCTTTGTTTCGTGGTCGAATGAGTCCACGGCACCTTTTGTGGCGTTGTAATCACCTATTTCTTTCGATAGCTTTATGTAAAAGTAAGTAATCTACACTAATATAATGCAACCTGAAATAGAAATCATACAGCAAAGAATGGCTAATTCACATGCAAAAATACAAGAACCACATATCTCCAACATTTCAGTTCTATCAACTACTATGCTTACATCTATGATAGTGTAGAAATGATTTATCCAGTGCTGGAATATGAAACCTTACTTTTCACACTAGTCTGCCGCTAGGTGGCAGCGCAATTTGGCACAGCTGAAAACGACATTTTGAAGAAAAAACATATTTAGGAAAAGTCACAAAAGCACAAGTCTATTTTCTTGTATTCAAAAAAAGTATACGAAAAAAAGTAGGCTGGGGGTTATTTTTTTACCCCCGGTTACCCTATAAGGGTTAAGGACCTAAGTCAATCACGAACAGTGCACAGAAACTACTACATGTAGCTAGCGATAGCACTAACTTGGATCAGCAGATACCCCGTCATTAGCGCGCAGAGGACAAATGCGCGCCGACAATTATTATAGCGCGCGGTCAAGGGCAATGACAGTAGGCCTACAGTGGAAGTAAAGCTAGCAGGCGTCGGCTATGTAATCTGAACACTGGCCCGTTTTAATTCTAACGGTTGGTGTCGTCTAAATGGAAGATGGATTGATGAAAACAGCTGCTGCTTAAACAGAAGTGCTAAGTGCTTGCATGTTTGCATGTGCACTTGTCATAGCGCCCCTTCAAGCCCCCTACTCAGAGTCACTCCCAACTACAGCGCGGACACTACATGTACATCGGAGTTTCACGCCGAAGCGCTGAACAATTGCGAGTGAAGGACTTGCCCAAGGTCCATACGCGGCGACTTGAGGTGGATTCGAACCTGCAACCCACCGGCTGCAAGGCAACGAACATACCCACTACACCACCACGTCCCTGTGCTGTGACTTCACAGTGATGTGCAGCTACGCTGGTCCCGGTTTCTTTTTTAAAGAATGGTAATATGGACTATCTGTCAATATTACGTTCATTATTGTAATAACTATTATTGTGACATAATAAAATCGCATTTTAAAAAACTCTTTGTGTTTCGTTATGTTTTTGAATCATCAAAAAACAGTGGGTGGTCTCACTAAAAGTGATATAACTTTTGTGCTTTTTGAAATATTTTTGTGAAATTGGGCCATTGTATGTAAATATGAATTGCCTTTAAGACTGTTAAATGTGATTTAGAAATTCCCACTTCTGGCTAAGATATTGGCAAAAAACACAAGGAGACACTTTTATGGCCCACTCTGTATATGGAAAGACACATAGGAATATGGTAGGATACAATTTTGGAAATATGTCCTTTTATCTTCAATAATAATTATTGTCCTACGCAAAGAATAAAACAATAGCCTACTGTTGGACGCTGTATTGCCTATAAAGTAAATATTCTCATGGCTTTACTACTAAGCTATTGAAAACGAACCAACAATAACCATTAACTTAATTGTGAAGTTTATCGTCAATTGAACACGGGTTTACAATACAATTTTAGATTTAAAGTAAAATAGATCAGCCTTTGCAAATTATATCTCCATGAAATGTGAGGCTAGGTCATAAACCAGAGAAATTCTATGACCGACCTTTGCATGCCATTGGCATAAAATAGTTTAATTGATAAAAATTAATGGAGACTGTAATTAAAATCAGTTGTTTGTAACACAGGTACCGGAGCAGGGACACGAGAGCGACAATATCTGTCCCAACCAACCAGCCGTATACACGGAGATGGTCGGAACACCGAATGACATTGATAATGTTTATGATGACCTTAACGAAATGCGTTTCTCATAAACAACAAGCAATAAGAAAATAAGCAATAACCGCTAAGCAATGAACATATTAACCTATGTGCAATAAGCAATCGCCAACAGCAGTAGACATTATTTTAACAATTATAGGCAGCCGATAACAAAGCACAGGAATCCTTCTATTGCGTCTTTAACGTTGAGAAGGAATTGAAGGTTGTGACCAGGTCCAAATTAAGGCACGTTCAACATGTCTTACAGGAATGGCCGAACAGGTTCCCCCACTTTAGGGAATCAAATTGGCATAACTTTGTATGCAAAAGCACATTTATGCAAAAGAATAAAATTTCAATATTTATAAAAAAATTATCATTTGTCACGTCTCATAGATAAAATGAGGAAAATAGGCCTACTCGGAGCAAATTGCTGGAAACGATACATCTTAGTGTAGGCATACACAACTTTCGCCATGAGTACATTGAGTAGGCCTACATGTAGGTCCCTATTAGGCCATAATTTGTGCTTCCATTATCAGGCAGATTCATCTCATAAACAGCCAGAAATCTGGGAATACTTATCTTTGGCTGATTTGAGTACATAGGCCACTACCTCATCTGGCCGGAACTCAAGTGCTATGTGACGCTGCATAAAAATACAATGTCGTCATTTTAATGCGTAGGCCTTTGCTATAGGGCATAGGCATATAAAATACACTATACAGTTGGCTATATGCACTCGTTCTTTTTACGAATTACTACTCGTCTTACCGCGAAAATATAGCCCACGCTCGTTTGCAACGTTCAAATTGTGCTTTATTCAAAGTTAGGTAATTCATCTCTCAGACTTAGTAGGCCTAATCATTATTTTGTGTAGCTGGAAATATAGACCTACAGTCTACGCTATTACTATTCCAATTTTCTGAAACATTAGGTCTAATATTCTTCTCGTGCTGCGTAGTGTAATGCGATTTTGACAAACTATAAAGCTTGTTGTAGAGAGACGTCTTGCAATGAACACCGTTTCCTTCATGACATCATGGGCCTTCTTTTATAAATCGCGACTTGTAGGCCTAAAGGCTGCACTTATTTACAACCTTAGCACTGCTTAAAAAATTCTGGCGTTGAATACAACACGCTTTATGCGGGGTTTTGATGTGATTCTTTTGTCCTGGGAACCATATGCATACGGGAGATTTCAGCAGTGGGGGTGGGGCAAAGATCGAACTTCTGCCCGAAAATATATCCGGTCAAAAAGTTGACGACCTTTTTTCAGTCGTTCGGGCTGTGTTTGTATGTGACATCGTATCATTATAATATTTCTAATATAATATGGAATATTTCTTAAGAAAGCGCATCGCGTAAATTGCATGTGATGAGTCGCGTTTGACAAAATGTTGCGCTGATCTGAAACTCAGAGTAAATTCCAATGTACGGAATAAAATGTGGATGTTTATATTAAACGCGAGCAAGCATGCATGTAGGCCTCGATCTATAGGTTCCACCGCAGATTAAGGCTAAAACTTTGTACCTGTGCTTTGCCTGTGTTGCGCGCGTCCCCCCAGCCAAAAGAGCACCCCTATTCAACCTCAAGTCAAGGTTTCTTTCCTCATATTCCACGCAGGGTCTCTCTGGCCGAGGAGCAAGGCGGGGAGGGGCTTCAGCATTAAGTTCCAGGTACTCCGTTCCCTTCCCTCGAAAACCCGGCACCCCCGAGGCAACATCCAGTATGGATTCTGAACCCTCTTCTTCCTCATTACCAGGTACCAAGGATGACTTAAGGCGACATATGTCCACGGCTCTCTGTGGGAGAGCAACAGCCCCTATTTCAGACTGTTCTGGGTTCAGATCCCCTCCACTTATTCGACGGGTTCCCATCCATCCGGGTTGCTCAGCGGTATCAGGGTCTAGGGCATTATTTTCTCCAGCATATTGCCTCAGATGTTTTTCTAACTGTTCGTGTTTCTCAATTAAGGCCTGCATTTGGGCTTCCTGGCGCTCCATAAATTCTTCCACAGTGCACGATACTATTTGGGAGGGGGTTGTCTCTTCTTCCTCCCCTTCACTAACTTCCTCTTCTGAATTATTACTTGACATAATGTTCAATGAGTAAGGACTTCTTAATAACTCTGATGAATTAAGAATTAAGCCTAAGTATTCACCACATATCTTCAAGTTAAAGGTTTTAATCAACACAATTGCAAACACTTGACTATCGGTAATCAGTCAATGATATTTAAGCGAAAGAGAAATTAATCAGCATGATTATATTGCGTTGATTTATGTAAATTCGAGAACATCTATCACTGTTTCGCAGACACGGTTTTCTTTCCGTGTGAGGCACTCGCTACCATCTAATTAATTAACACTAATGAGTTAAGCCTAATCAGTTCTTCAATTAAGCACCACACGCAATGCGACCAATTATAATTGTCTATTCTAGCGATATTCACTGCGAAACATTATTTATAATAATTTCTCATTTAAGCTTCTCGGTTCCACAGCAATATGAAATTTAAGGGGATACTTCTCTGCACTCCAGATAATAATTTCAGTAAACGTTGACCACGGAGATACCAGTCACCAAATTGACCACCAGAAGAAATGAAACGGCGGAAGAATTTCAACTTCCAAAGTATGACAAATATTCTTCAAAACGGTTTTCAGACACCCTGGTCTCGTCAATATGAAGGCCCAATTTCTTGGCTGCACGGCAGAAATTCAATTACTAGTTTCTTCGAGTAAATTTGGATCGCAATCTTATTCGATTTCTACCACAATTTCAACGATTCGAGCACAGAGATGTTGCTTCGTCAACCGCCACCGTCTGTCTGAAGGTTTCAGTCCTTCCAGCCAATCACAGGCCACATCCGGGACTCGTCGGAGTCACGGGATCAAGGGGGATCCAATGAAACCTGTTGCGTTGCCGCCGGACTAAAAATAGAGTGGCATAATGAGCTGTTCTCCCAGAATAAATAATAATACACCGGAGGTCGCTCTAAAACGCGGCTACACCACCGGAGACCGACCGAAGGTTTGATGTTAAGGCCGAAATTCGATTAGGCCGCAAATTTATAAAGGCCGTAAAATTATTAAGGAATTATTAACGATCCAACTTTTAACGATCGTTACACCCTCACCAGCCCCCTGAATTTTTCACCATGGGGAAAAATCTATCAGCTCCTGCTGATCATAACCGAGAAACTTAATTTCAGTGTCACCATAAACAATTCTATAGTCGAGATATCTAATTAAACATCGAAAGTCTTGACGGACAGACTTGTACAAAGGCACCTATCGGAAAATATAACGGACAGATCACGATTTAACGTTATGGCAGAAAGCAATCAAGTATCAAAACATTCACCGAGTAGAGTTCACTAAGTCCAACTCAATTACAATCATAATCAACGAACTACGACGTAGCAACACTTCAACTGCATCTCACAAAACTTTGCAGGTCGTTACAGAACTTAAAGTTCTCGGGAAGCACAGGTCGACTTAGACACATAAAAGAAAACACAACAGTTTCAAACAAAATTGCAGGGAATGATTCAGATAATAATTTCTTTTCACAAGAAAGAACACAATCATGATTTGACTTAGCCATTATCACGGCGACTCAACAAGGTACTACCCGACTATTTACTAATTACTGGTCCTCAGGTGGACATCAAGAGTGGCCAGAACCATGCGGCTCTTTTTAAAGTGTGCAGTGTCAAGGTAATTACCTCTACCTTCCACCACCTCAGCAGGGGGACTCCAAGGGTGCAGGAGCTCCAGCAAGTCGATCTCTCCGGCGTACATGGCCTTTCCTGTACAAGGAGACAACCTATCTACATTTATCGGTTCACCTGATTCGGTTCACATAACCAATACGAGAAACTACCCTTATTAGATCCCAACAAAAGTTTTTATCTCTAAGAATAATGCAACACATAATCGCAATCAATCCAAGGCGATAATACAACATAGCAATTTTAGAACGGACACATATAATTATAATCGACGTTTCCTATCCAATCCCATCACTTGCTCGGGGCCACTTACAAGGATAAATAAATGTCTTCCATAACACTAAAAGGTCATGCCCCGGCACCATATTCAGTACAACATTATTCATTTAAACGGAGCAACATATCAAATAACATCAAGAAGTCGCAAATGCATCGAGTCACATCACAAGGCACCAGCATGTCAAAGCCAACACTTATCTCATCACTTCGACAATTCATCTGCACACAGCATCACAACAATCTTGCTCCTAACCGTCAGACTAAACTACAGCTCAAGTAATACTCAGGGCTAGAAATCAACAACACTTTTAACTAATGCTGTATTCCATTTACACCACCCTTACAGACACTACATACAACCACCAACGATTGCAACGAACTCCTTTCTGAGCATTCATAAACATGGGCAGTCAGCACATCATCACAGACAGAACATATTACACTTAGGCTGAGACTACTAAACAAAGGCTTTCTGTTTAGCTAAGCATTATCAATACGCACTAGGGCGGCATTATCCTCGACCTATGCAATAGTTTCTCCACGTCCCCCTTCCAAGACGGAGTATAACAGAGCAGACCACCCGAGGCAAGTTAAACAAAGGGATCTACTGTTTAGTAAAACATACCCTAGAAACTAACGGGTTTCTCCCTGACCTATTTGCTATGACCTCTCCACGTCTACCTTACAAGACGGGTACAACAGAGTAGGACAGTAACGCTGACTAGTAAGCAAAAGGGTTTACTGCTTAGTAAAGCATACCAAAGAAACCAGGCCGTCTACAGCTCACAACTCTACACCAGGTCATCTGTCTCACCTCTCATATAACATAAACTGACTGCGGAGACATTAGACAACTCACAAGTCTACAATCTATCTTACTCACGAACTACTCGGAGCTTACACATCACACAGACATACTAGTTTCTTTCACACACTCAACTAATACAACTCGCTAATCAACATTCAAAGACTATGTCCACTAACTGCTACAAAGGTCAAGCTACTCATAATTCAATATGCTAAATAATACCTTCCTAACTTTTATGATTATGCACATTCAACTTTAGAATACATTCACCACAGTTACTGAGCTCAGCTACTCATAATCTAACATATTAGGTAATACCTTATTACCTTTCAATTATAATTATGCAGTCAACATTAGAAATGCATACAGAACATTTGCCTTTTCTTCTCTGGCAACCACAAAAAGAATGCAATGAAACACACAAGTAACCAATCTTATCTATAATCATGAACCAATCATAGATGTTCATTCACAAAATTCATCTGCTTCCATATGCATACCAAAGAACATAAAAATACTGGACTCAGTGTTACATCATACAACAACTAAGGGAGAGGGAACCCTAACCTCTAAGCTATTACTCCGTCGCCATTATGCGACCCACATCAGCATTTCCACAATCATACTTCATTCACAATAACCATTAATGTGAGCGCTACATAAAAATTCAACTACACAAAATAAACACAAACAACTTAACTAACAGCCCATCACATTATTTTACATTACTGCCTATACCCGGGCCCATTCCCGTGGTTCCCAGTGGGACTCGAGCGCTGTATAAACCTTCTTGCAAATTCACAATTATCTTGCACATGTTTAATCGATACAGCCACAAAATCATCTTTATTCAACACAACATCAGCAATCTGCATATTCTCTAAAACTAGACTAATTGGCTGATGATTCTGGGTGACTCCGGTGCTTTCGCTCTCGCCGGCTCGATGAGCGGAGAGGACGAATGGAGGATGCACATCCCAATCCGATGGATCCTGGGCTACCACCTTGGCAGCAGAGACTTGGAGCGAAGATTCCGTAGAGGACGTTTCTGGCGTCGCAGATTCCGGTTGTTTCTCCACATCTTCCTGAAGATGGATCCCTCCCAGGCGATGAATTCGTTCGAAGGTTCTTTGCTCCTTCTCACCATCTGATGCAGCCAGAGGGTCACGAGTTACCACGATTCTTCTGCACAGTCTGGAGCGAGGTTCACGATAGACTGAGAACTTGTGCTCCCCCACCAGAACCCAGTTATGACCCACATGCCATAAAACGTTTTCGTCCTTCATCCACGAGAGACCCAGAATTAGTTCGGAAACCTGTTCAGTCACCAAGCAGGGTATCTCGAATGGTCGGCCTTCAATCTGCAACTTCAGTTTCGTTTCGCCGAGTACACGGATGGCTGAACCATTTGCTGCTAACAGGGATTGCTTAGAGTGTTGGATTTCGGCAGGGTCTACCAACGAAGCAGGGCACAGAGTCATTTCACACCCCGAGTCCAGCAGCCCCAGCAAATGTTTACCTTTTATGGTTACGGAAAGGTAAGCGTCATTTCGTCCCTTCACATGTCTCGCATTGTTCACCGTGTTCGATTCTGGTTCTTGTTCTTGTTCTCTCTGCCAGGTGTTGTCTGTCCTGCTAGGGCAAACTCGAGAAAGGTGCCCGGGTTGATTACACTCGTAGCAGCGTCTGTTGTCTCGGGCTTCTCCTTGGAAACGGTTATTTGGACGGCGATCCCCCGGTTGATTCCTGAAGCCATTGTTTTCCTTTGGTTGAAACGGTCGTCGCGGTTGCCACTGTCGAAATTGTCCATCAGCAGAAGTAGTATTCGATTGCGGGGACCACTTCTGAAGCATTTCTTCCATCTTCCGGGTCATCTGTTCTTGAAGTCGGTTCAACTTTTCGTCAAGGTCAAGTTCGGTTTCTTTCACATTCGAAATGCGCCCAGGACGACGATCACGACGATCGGCAGCGTCTTCATCCGACCAGCGGTAGCCTTCCAGTCTCATGGCGATTTTGTAGGCGTTGTCTAAGGTGGCTGGTTCTCTTTCTCGTACCTTCAGGGCCAGATCCTTATCTCGTAGAGCATCCAGGAATGCTCTGATAGCGATGGTCTCGCTGTGCGTTGATGTTGGTCCCGGGAATGCGAGGATCATCAGTTTCCGGATATCTTGAGCCAGTGAACCAAGGTCCTCGCCCACCTTCTGGCGACGAGTGTTCAATTTAGTTTGATACAGAGCAGCTTGATCGGTGCTTCCGTATCGCAGTTTCAATCTACTGACCAGATCAGCACTGGTCACCAAAGCTTCAGAGTCAAATTCGTGTAGCAGTTGATCGACAGGTTCAACCAAGGCACAGGTCAGTTGGGCCAGCTTCTCTTCTTCAGTCCATCTATTGTTCTTCGAGCATACCTCGAATTTCTTGAGGAATACTTCCACCGACGTCTTACCGTTGTAGCGGTCCAGCTTCATTTGCGATTTCATTCTTCTATCTGGAAAATTTGAAGATTCAGATTGTAGTTTCCCAGCAGGTTCTTTCTTTTCACTAGCAATTTCTTGGACTGTATTGTCGATTGTCGTAGATGAATTCTGTGAAGGTTCTCTGAGTGTCTGCAGCAGGAGGCGGAGCAGTTCCTCTTGATTTAAGTTCTTACCATGCTCATCGGATCTGATTTCGCTTGCACTGTTCAGTTTCACAGCGCTAGCACTGTTCGATTTCACCACAGAGTTTATCGGCACTGTGTGTGTCGCTGACAATTGCACAGATTGATTCAGCATTGAAATCTGTTCATCATGAGCGGCTGGATCAGCGACCAGATGCTGATATGGCGTGTAAGGCATGTGCGAAGGTTGACTTGCCTTCCACCGTTGATATTCGCAGCTTTGTGTCACGTGGGTTTCCGACGACAGGTTCGGTGTCGACATGAGCGGCTGACCGGAAGGAAGGGTGAGCGTAGATATTCGTGGGGCGACGCCAGAGGGCAGGAAAGGTTTTTCGGAAGCCATGACGTTGAGCGACGACGGGGAAAAGGTGGTAGCCCATGAGATGGTTGTCGTTGTCTGTCCGGGATGTGCACCTCGAAGCACCAGATGGTTTTCCCTCAGCGATGATGGGTCCCCATTATCTGAAACTAACAGTCGTGAGTTAGTACATGCTTTAACATTACTTTGCCCTAAAGCTACCGCATGGGAATCGAGTACAAGATTATGCAAAGGCCGCATATCTTTTATTTCAGAATGCTCGCTGTCCGATAGACATTTTTCAGTTAATTGATTTCTGAATTGCATTTGTTTATTTCGCATGTAAGAGTCGAAATCAAAACCTTCATAAACAGTGTTCGTGTTATAATCATACATTGTTCGAGTATCTACTTTAGCAGCTGCAGTTGTAGTTCGGCTGTTAGATATCACTTTTGGTCGGGCGCCATAAAAATTTCCTTGAGCATCTAGTTCATCTATTTCTCCAAGAAACATTCTCCTTTCCTCAGCACCTTGGCTTAACAAGACCTCATTATTTCTGGTGACAGTTGTTGCACCAGTACTAGATTGGGTCTGAACCTCTGTACCTGAACTTAATTTCACCCCACTAATTCTGGGACCAATTGTTGCGCGCGTCCCCCCAGCCAAAAGAGCACCCCTATTCAACCTCAAGTCAAGGTTTCTTTCCTCATATTCCACGCAGGGTCTCTCTGGCCGAGGAGCAAGGCGGGGAGGGGCTTCAGCATTAAGTTCCAGGTACTCCGTTCCCTTCCCTCGAAAACCCGGCACCCCCGAGGCAACATCCAGTATGGATTCTGAACCCTCTTCTTCCTCATTACCAGGTACCAAGGATGACTTAAGGCGACATATGTCCACGGCTCTCTGTGGGAGAGCAACAGCCCCTATTTCAGACTGTTCTGGGTTCAGATCCCCTCCACTTATTCGACGGGTTCCCATCCATCCGGGTTGCTCAGCGGTATCAGGGTCTAGGGCATTATTTTCTCCAGCATATTGCCTCAGATGTTTTTCTAACTGTTCGTGTTTCTCAATTAAGGCCTGCATTTGGGCTTCCTGGCGCTCCATAAATTCTTCCACAGTGCACGATACTATTTGGGAGGGGGTTGTCTCTTCTTCCTCCCCTTCACTAACTTCCTCTTCTGAATTATTACTTGACATAATGTTCAATGAGTAAGGACTTCTTAATAACTCTGATGAATTAAGAATTAAGCCTAAGTATTCACCACATATCTTCAAGTTAAAGGTTTTAATCAACACAATTGCAAACACTTGACTATCGGTAATCAGTCAATGATATTTAAGCGAAAGAGAAATTAATCAGCATGATTATATTGCGTTGATTTATGTAAATTCGAGAACATCTATCACTGTTTCGCAGACACGGTTTTCTTTCCGTGTGAGGCACTCGCTACCATCTAATTAATTAACACTAATGAGTTAAGCCTAATCAGTTCTTCAATTAAGCACCACACGCAATGCGACCAATTATAATTGTCTATTCTAGCGATATTCACTGCGAAACATTATTTATAATAATTTCTCATTTAAGCTTCTCGGTTCCACAGCAATATGAAATTTAAGGGGATACTTCTCTGCACTCCAGATAATAATTTCAGTAAACGTTGACCACGGAGATACCAGTCACCAAATTGACCACCAGAAGAAATGAAACGGCGGAAGAATTTCAACTTCCAAAGTATGACAAATATTCTTCAAAACGGTTTTCAGACACCCTGGTCTCGTCAATATGAAGGCCCAATTTCTTGGCTGCACGGCAGAAATTCAATTACTAGTTTCTTCGAGTAAATTTGGATCGCAATCTTATTCGATTTCTACCACAATTTCAACGATTCGAGCACAGAGATGTTGCTTCGTCAACCGCCACCGTCTGTCTGAAGGTTTCAGTCCTTCCAGCCAATCACAGGCCACATCCGGGACTCGTCGGAGTCACGGGATCAAGGGGGATCCAATGAAACCTGTTGCGTTGCCGCCGGACTAAAAATAGAGTGGCATAATGAGCTGTTCTCCCAGAATAAATAATAATACACCGGAGGTCGCTCTAAAACGCGGCTACACCACCGGAGACCGACCGAAGGTTTGATGTTAAGGCCGAAATTCGATTAGGCCGCAAATTTATAAAGGCCGTAAAATTATTAAGGAATTATTAACGATCCAACTTTTAACGATCGTTACACCTGAACTGATTAAATCATAAAAGCACACCTAAATTGTAAGACCGCGTTTGTCTGGCAATCAGGATGAAGGCTTCTAATCTGCATTTGATTTCAAAGTCATCTTAAAAGTATCCCTTGGCAAATCATCTTCCCATCTTCCGTTGACGATAAGCGAGGCAGCTAGTCTTCCAATTTCGTCGGACGACATCGCTGAACAACCGTTGCCTCCAAGAGCCACACCCAGGTTGTTGTTGCCATGCACCAGGTCGATGTACTGTCTCCCACTTGGTGTGTCCACGGTGACACATGCATCGAAGTGGACAGAAACTGGCTTAATATCTACAATATAATTATGTGTAGGCTATGTAATTGACAAATACAGTTGTTGCAGAGCAGTACTGTTGTGCAGCGACTCTTCAGAATGCAACAAAAGGACCTTGGGCAAGTCCTTCACTCGCAATTGCTCATAGCTTCTGCGTGAAACTCCGATCTAGCTCTGCAGTCGAGAGCGCCTCTGATGAGTGAACTTGAAGGGGCGCCATAACAAGACAGTGCACATAGCCTACATACAAACTTGCTTGGCATGCTTCTAGTTATGCTCTGCCTCCGACAAATAACGGAATTAGTTATGAAAGTTATGCCTAATCCCAAAACGATCTCAATCAAAAGGCTACAATCATAATATAATAATGCTTAATTTAACCTGGAAATCTTGCTTTAAAGATCTCTTTAACGTCGTCCTCCCAGTCTTTTGGAACTCCGTTTCGGTACCAGTTTGCTATTTCTTTGGGAGATTTCAAGACTTTTTCAAAGCGATGACTTTTTCCGTGACCCAGCTTCAGATAGACTTTTCCTAAAATAGATATTCAAATGGACATTTGAATATCAAATGTGTGCTTTATAAATGATACTATCAATAAGGATCTACGTCCAGATAATCCAAACGTTGCCGATTTGAAACAATAGATAACCTATAGATCCTGGCTGTTAAGCGTATCAGATTTAAAACTCTAGACTAGAGGCCTAGACCCTAAGTAATTATGCATATATAGGCCTACATGAGTATAGGCGTGCACCTAGTACAGGTGTAGGCTACTCTAACCCTTAACCCTTTACCAGTTCATTTTAAAATTTTAAGCCCGTTTTCAGCGGATATTCTCGGGGCAAACGGGTAAAAGATTAAGTAATAATTATACGATTTATGAATGGGCCTACATGACAGTATAGGTGCACTCTAGCCCTTAAGTAATCATGCACACTTGATAGTATAGCTACGTATACTCTAGTTTTAAAGTAATTATGCATAGCTCATATAGGTGTACTCTAGCCCTTAATTATGCATAGGCCTACTTGATAGCACAAGTGTAAGCTATAGATTGACACACACTTGATGCTATAATTAGGCCTATGTCTCTAAAAATTTATATGAAATGTTTTTTTACCATCCGGGTACTTGATTGGGGGCAGCACGTAGCAGTCGTAGTCGTCCACGCCATCCTCTGTGTCGCTTTTAGGCCACCGTCTTGGCTGTTTCTGATAGACACACTTGATGACTATTGGAGGCATACTCCTGCAAGTACGCATTCATACAGCTAGTTAGGCACTCTTCCCTTATGTAGGCCTAGGTCTATGCACGGGGAAATTTTAAAGTTTGTTCATTTATGTAGTTGCGCTAAAAGACGGTAAAACAGACAGATGAACTTAAAATAAAAGAATAAAAATAACCTAAGGTTTCTGCACTGAGATCGGGAAACATCGAATCAAATTTTTATTATTTTATTTTGCAATAGACTTAAAGTCCAGTGCACGAGATAATATCTCACTTCATGGCTTGCTGATCGTCTTCGCACAATTCTGCAAATATGACAGCCTGAGTGACAGGTTGGAGATGAAGCTGAATATCTCTTGGAAGAATGGATCGGAAATCTGTAAACGCTCCAGTCGCCACGAGGACTTTCTTCGCCAGAACCTCCGTTCCCTCGTCCGTTGTTATCTTCCACTGAACCGGATTCACAGCAGCTGTCACGGATTTTACAATCTCTCGAATGATTCGACAACCGCCATTTTGTGCCAACTTCTGTTGCGCCTCGACCAGTAAGCGTGGATTGATATACCCGGCATTTCTCGGTTCAAAGATCGCCTGCGTTTGAGCATTGCCAATGGATAGGTAGGGAAATCTGGCCTCTGCTTCTGTTCCAGTTAGATAATCCACTTGGAGTTCTTGTTGTTTCGCTGAATCGCAGGATCGCTTGATGAACTCATTTGATTCGTCGCCCACTCTCAGGCAGCCAACTTCCTGGTAAAAATTGATGCCTGAAAACGTTCATAAGAAACTAGATTGCTATAAAAAAAATGGCTCAAAATACAATTGCTTAGCTGAGGTCAACATTTATGCAAAATGCGACTTTTAGGAGATTTTCTTCGATACTAAAGAATGCAATATTATAGACTTTATCGGTGTTAAATGTCTTAATCGGCCTATCCAGTATCCATAGTCTAGAGATTCTTAAAACTCATATTTTCTATTTTAAAACATTCATTAGCTACTCGTTAACCACAGTGAAAGTAAACATCACATCTGGTCTTAAACTCACAAAAAATGCTAAAAGACTCTTTTGACTGGAAAATAATTGTCGCAGAGAAGAAGAATCAAGAAGTTGTGGCAATAATTTATTTAGGGCGGGATTAGACTCGTAGACCCTACTCCCCTTAAATAGAACATGGCCTACTGGCCCTACTCACCTGTTTCTGCCTCGATCTGTCGGTAGCGTGCAATAGATCTGGATGCAAGAATCGCCAAATTTATATCGTCCTCGATGGACGATGCGATTCGACCCTCGTCATAATGAGCGCCGAAGATTTCTTGACCTTGGCGTTCCTATAAAAACACATGCATCTGCAAGTGCACTGTGTAGCAATGGATTATGGATGATTCATCAATGCGTTCGTTCTTAGCTAATAGCTTCATCATGATGCATTGACTTCAGTGAATCGTGGAACATAATAAAATTATGAGACCACATCACACTGGTCGTACCTCCACTATGTAGAGCCGTGCCATCTCGGTGGTAGGACCGTCGACCTGGAATGGCTTCCCCTTGACGCTTCCTTTACAAAACTCCTGTCGTGACCCCCATTTTCGGAAACTGCCAGGTGTTTCCAAACGAGGTGCCACGCTGTTGGAGCGGCGTCCGTGAATTGAGGGGAACCGAAGATAGTGCGAAATAAGCAGGGTCAGCAGTTTCTACGGTATGCGCCAGGGCAGAGTCAATTCCTGATTGGCCGTAAGGGAGGGTAGCTTCCACCACTTCAGGCCGGGGTTGTCTTACACAGGTACCAAGGATAGCTCGAGTGGAAGGGACATACGGCTCAGCGGCTCTCGGTCTGAGAGCAACGACTTCATTTGCATAAAGGTCGTCAGGGTTCGAATCCGCTCCAACAGGTTTTTGGATCCCCCTTTCCTTTAGTGGTGTTACCACTTCCCTTAGCCGTTCCGAAACTACCTCACCTTCCTTCGAAGAAGGGATAAACTGACCCGGGCGTTCATGCAATTGACTTATCTCGTTATTTAGGTGCTCTATTTGAGAATCATGGCGCTCCATAAATTCTGCTAGTGTGCCTGTGAAGGACTGTAGAAGCTCAACGACTCCTGTTTTACTCATCCCCTCGGGGTCATTATCATCCGGGGTTTCTCCTTCCTCATTCTCTTCCCTATTCTCCTCCCCCTCGTCTTCATAAGATACCTCGGACATTTCAGGGTTATCTTAAGTCAAAGTTATTCAATACTCGTTTAGATTATTTAATTAAGCAAACGTATCTTAACTGCAGTTGACAAACTTTGTCACTGTTTAACAATAGTTGAAATTAAAAGCAATGTTCTCGTACAACGTACAATATTCACTATTCAGAGTCTGTTCCGTAAGATTTAACTACACGACTTAATTATTACACGTTTCTAATACATGTTCTAACTTTACTCTGATTATTTGAGTAAAACACTTTAGGCTTATGAAGGTTAAATCTTATATCAGTTTTACAGGCGCGTTTCTCTTCTGAAAGAATTGTTCATTATTATCTAATCAATTTATACTCAATCAATTATCTAATTAATTATTGCACACGATCCATTCGTTGCTAATCATCTATCAACACTGCACACAGCCAAAGTATTATTCACAGATTATACTTATTCAATTTTCTCGGTTAAGGAATCAGATAAAAACCACAGTGATACTTCTCTACCCCTCCAGTAATTGTTATCGCAGCGATCGGCAATGACGACAATGGCGGTCACAAGGAATCGTCTACCAGAGAATTTACCACGGAAGAATTTCGGTTCTATTTCGTCGACAATTTAGCGTAAAAACTTCCTCCAGACTCTACGGTCTTAACCAGAAGTATCTTCAATATCTCGTTCGTCCGTTGAATTATTAAACGAATTATTTCAATGAAATTTCTGTCAGAATTCTTCTTATTTTTATCACCAATTTCGTCGGCACGAGCACGGAGATGTTGCACCCTCGAAACCTTTCCTCCGTCTGCCGATCTAGCTGTTTCCAGCCAACCAGAGACGACGTCACGTGACTCGTGAGAGTCCCGTGACCGAGGAGGTCCAATCAAAACGGTTGCGTTGCCGCCGATCTAAAAATAGAGTGTCGCAATGCAATATTCTCCGCTAAAAAGGATTACTGCTCCGGCGGTCAGTTCCAAAAAGGGGTTAAACTCCGAGGACCGCTCGCAAATTTAGCAAGGCCGCGAATCTAGGCCGCAAATCGTTTTAGGCCGCAAATTTATAATTAACGATCGCAATTTCCACGATCGTTACACTTCCCCCCACTTAGTCCGAAATTTTCCACCATAGAGGAAAATTTATCAGCTCCTGCTGATTATAACCGAGAAACATTATGCACAAGGTACCGTAGAGGATACCATAATGTAAACAATAACTGAACATCAACACAATCAACTAAAAGAGAGTCCGCTAGATCACATCAACTGCGATTACCATATGGCTAGAGATGTACCACCTCTCAAGTATATCTCACAAAACTTTGCAAGTCATTGCGAAACTTAAAGTTCTCAAAAGGCATATCTCCAAAACAAAACACATGAACACACAACAGTTTCTATCAAAATTGCAGGGAACGATTCACTATCAGTTACATCTTGAGCGGTACGAGATGACAGCAGCAACTGATCAAGGGTAATAGCAAAGCATGACAGGTTAAACAAACAATCATATTACTATAAGCATTATTTTTCATCCAATACCATCACTTGCTCGGGACCACTTACAAGGATAAATAAATGTCTTCCTAAACACTAAAAGGTCATGTCCCGGCACCATATTCAGTAATATTATCAATTAAACAGCACCACATATCAAAGCATATCAGAACTACAACACAGGACATCCTAAATGTCAAAGCAAACATTCATCCCATCACTCTGACAATTCATTTGCACACAGCATCACCAAATCCTGTTCCTAACCAGTCAGACCATACTACTGCTCAAGTATTACTCAGGGTTAGAAATTGACAACACTTTTAACTAATGCTGTATTCCATTTACACCACCCTTACAGATACCACATACAACCACCAACGATTGCAACTAACTCCTTTCTGAGCATTCATAAACATGGGCAGTCAGCACATCATCACAGACAGAACATATTACACTTAGGCTGAGACTACTAAACAAAGGCTTTCTGTTTAGCTAAGCATTATCAATACGCACTAGGGCGGCATTATCCTCGACCTATGCAATAGTTTCTCCACGTCCCCCTTCCAAGACGGAGTATGACAGAGCAGACCACCCGAGACAAGTTAAACAAAGGGATTTACTGTTTAGTAAAACATACCCAAGAAACTAACGGGTTTCTCTCTGACCTAAGCTATGACCTCTCCACGTCTACCTTACAAGACGGAATACACAGAGCAGAACAGTAACGCTAACTAGTAACAGAAGGGTTTACTGCTTAGTAAAGCATACCTAAGAACTAGGCCGTCTACAGCTCACAACTCTAAACACCAGGTCATCTGTCTCACCTCTCATATAATCTAAACTGACTGCGGGGACATTAGACTACACACAAGTCTACAATCTGACTTACACACAAATTACTCGGAGCTTACACATATCACACAGACATACAAGTTCCTTTCACACACCCAACTAATACAACTCACTAGTCAACATTCAAAGACTACTTCTACTAACTGCTACAAAGGTCGAGCTACTCATAATTCAATATGCTAAATAATACCTTCCTAACTTTTATGATTATGCACATTCAACTTTAAAATACATTCACCACAGTTACTGAGCTCAGCTACTCATAATCCACAATACTGAGTATCACCTTATTAATTTCCTATTACAGTTATATGCAAATTTAACCTGAAAACTGCATACACAACATTTGCCTTTTTTCTGTGGCAACAACAACAGAAATGCAATGAAACACGCAAGTAAGCAACCTTATCCCTCAGCACGACTGTCGTAGGCATATCAATGAACATAAGTAATACTGAACCACAGTGCATCATCATACATCAACTAAAAGAGAGGGGACTCTAACCTCTAAGCTATTACTCCGTCGCCATTATGCGACTCACATCAGCATTTCCACAATCATACTTCATTTACAATAACTACTAATGTGAGCGCTACATAAAAATTCAAATACACAAAATAAACACAAACAACTTAACTAACAGCCCATCACATTACATCACATTACCTCCTATACCCGGGCCCATTCCCATGGTTCCTATTGGGGCTCGAGCGCTGTATAAACCTTCTTGCAAATTCACAATTATCTTGCACATGTTTAATCGGTACAGCCACGAAATCATCTTTATTCAACAAAGCATCAGCAATCTGCATATCTCCTAAATCTAGACTAATTGACAGATGATTCTGGGTGACTCCAGTGCTTTCGCTCTCGCCGGCTCGATGAGCGGAGAGGACGAGTGGAGGATGCACATCCCAATCCTGTTGATTCTGGGCTACCACCTTGGCAGCAGAGACTTGGAGCGAAGATCCAGTCGGAGAAGTTTCTGGCGTCGCAGGCTTCGGTTGTTTCTCCACATCTTCCTGAAGATGAATTCTTTCCGGGTTCCTTTTCTCCTTCTCACCATCTGATGCAGCCAGAGGGTCACGAGTTACCACGATTCTTCTGCACAGTCTGGAGCGAGGTTTGCAATGAACTGAGAACTTGTGCTCCCCCACCAGAACCCAGTTATGACCCACATGCCATAAAACGTTTTCGTCCTTCATCCACGAGAGACCCAGAATTAGTTCGGAAACCTGTTCAGTCACCAAACAGGGTATCTCGAATGGTCGGCCTTCAATCTGCAACTTCAGTTTCGTTTCGCCGAGTACACGGATGGCTGAACCGTTTGCTGCTAACAGGGATTGCTTAGAGTGTTGGATTTCGGCAGGGTCTACCAACGAAGCAGGGCACAGAGTCATTTCACACCCCGAGTCCAGCAGCCCCAGCAAATGTTTACCTTTTATGGTTACTGAAAGGTAAGCGTCATTTCGTCCCTTCACATGTCTCGCATTGTTCACCGTGTTCGATTCTGGTTCTTGTTCTTGTTCTCTCTGCCATGTGTTGTCTGTCCTGCTAGGGCAAACTCGAGAAAGGTGCCCGGGTTGATTACACTCGTAGCAACGTCTGTTGTCTCGGGCTTCTCCTTGGAAACGGTTATTTGGACGGCGATCCCCCCGGTTGATTTCTGAAGCCATTGTTCTCCTTTGGTTGAAACGGTCGTCGCGGTTGCCACTGTCGAAATTGTCCATCAGCAGAAGTAGTATTCGGTTGCGGGGACCACTTCTGAAGCATTTCTTCCATCTTCCGGGTCATCTGTTCTTGAAGTCGGTTCAACTTTTCGTCAAGGTCAAGTTCGGTTTTCTTCACATTCGAAATGCGCCCAGGACGACGATCACGACGATCGGCAGCGTCTTCATCCGACCAGCGATAGCCTTCCAGTCTCATGGCGATTTTGTAGGCGTTGTCTAAGGTGGCTGGTTCTCTTTCTCGTACCTTCAGGGCCAGATCTTTATCTCGTAGAGCATCCAGGAATGCTCTGATAGCGATGGTCTCGCTGTGCGTTGATGTTGGTCCCGGAAATGCGAGGATCATCAGTTTCCGGATATCTTGAGCCAGTGAACCAAGGTCCTCGCCCACCTTCTGGCGACGAGTGTTCAATTTAGTTTGATACAGAACAGCTTGATCGGTGCTTCCGTATCGCAGTTTCAACCTACTGACCAGATCAGCACTGGTCACCAAAGCTTCAGAGTCAAATTCGTGTAGCAGATGATCGACAGGTTCAACCAAGGCACAGGTCAGTTGGGCCAGCTTCTCTTCCTCAGTCCATCTATTGTTCTTCGAGCATACCTCGAATTTCTTGAGGAATACTTCCACCGACGTCTTACCATTGTAGCGGTCCAGCTTCATTTGCGATTTCATTCTTCTATCTGGAAAATTTGAAGATTCAGGTTGTAGTTTCCCAGCAGGTTCTTTCTTTTCACTAGCAATTTCTTGGACTGCATTGTCGATTGTCGTAGATGAATTCTGTGGAGGTTCTCTGAGTGTCTGCAGCAGGAGGCGGAGCAGTTCTTCTTGATTGAAATTCTTACGATGCTCATCGGATCTGATTTCGCTTGCACTGTTCAGTTTCACAGCAGTAGCACTGTTCGATTTCACCACAGAGTTTATCGGAACTGTTTGTGTCGCTGACGATTGCACAGATTTATTCAGCGTCGAAATCTGTTCATCATGAACGGTTGGATCAGCGACCAGATGCTGATATGGCGTGTAAGGCATGTACGAAGGTTGACTTGCCTTCCACCGTTGATATTCGCAGCTTTGTGTCACGTGGGTTTCCGACGACAGGTTCGGTGTCGACATGAGCGGCTGACCGGAAGGAAGGGTGAGCGTAGATATTCGTGGAGCGACGCCAGAGGGCAGGAAAGGTTTTTCGGAAGCCATGACGTTGAGCGACGACGGGGAAAAGGTGGTAGCCCACGAGATGGTTGTCGTTGTCTGACCGGGATGTGCACCTCGAAGCACCAGATGATTTTCCCTCAGCGATGATGGATCCCCATTATCTGAAACTAACAGTTGTGAGTTAGTAAATGCCTTAACATCATTTTGCCCTAAAGCTACCGCATGGGAATCGAGTACAAGATTATGCAAAGGCCGCATATCTTTTATTTCAGAATGCTCGCTATCCGATAGACATTTTTCAGTTAATTGATTTCTTAATTGCATTTGTTTACTCTGCATGTAATAATCGAACTCAAAACCTTCATATGCAGTTCTCATATCATGATCATACATCCTTTGAGTGTCTACATTAGCATCATCAGTTGTAACTCGAGTGCTAAATATCACTTTTGGTCGGGCGCCATAGAAATTTTCTGGGTTATTTAGTTCATTTATTCCTCCAAGAAAAATTCTCTTTCCATCAGCACCTGCACTAATTCTGATGTCACTTGCTACACCTGAGCTTATCTTAGCAGGACCCTCGGTATCCGGACTCAATTCAACCCTGCTTACTCTGGTATCACTTGTTATACCAGCCCTTAGCTTCATCCCACCAATGGTACCACTTGTCGTACCTGCACTAATTTTAACAGTACCCTCGGTATCCGGACTCAATTTGACCCCACTAATTCTGGTGCCACTTGTCGCGACTCCCATTTTCGGAAACTGCCAGGTGTTTCCAAACGAGGTGCCACGCTGTTGGAGCGGCGTCCGTGAATTGAGGGGAACCGAAGATAGTGCGAAATAAGCAGGGTCAGCAGTTTCTACGGTATGCGCCAGGGCAGAGTCAATTCCTGATTGGCCGTAAGGGAGGGTAGCTTCCACCACTTCAGGCCGGGGTTGTCTTACACAGGTACCAAGGATAGCTCGAGTGGAAGGGACATACGGCTCAGCGGCTCTCGGTCTGAGAGCAACGACTTCATTTGCATAAAGGTCGTCAGGGTTCGAATCCGCTCCAACAGGTTTTTGGATCCCCCTTTCCTTTAGTGGTGTTACCACTTCCCTTAGCCGTTCCGAAACTACCTCACCTTCCTTCGAAGAAGGGATAAACTGACCCGGGCGTTCATGCAATTGACTTATCTCGTTATTTAGGTGCTCTATTTGAGAATCTATACATTTGAGAATATATACAACGGGAGTATGGCCAGAAGACTTCCTACAAGCAATCATCATACCGATTAAGAAGAAACCGAATACAACATCATGTGAAGAACACAGAACCATCAGCTTGCTCACCCATGCATCCAAAATCATGGTAAGAATACTGGCGAAAAGAGTACTGGGAAAAACAGAGACAATTGGAGGACTAGGAGAGGACCAATTCGGTTTCAGGAAGGGTGTGGGAACAAGAGACGCGATCGGAGCATTGCGGATACTAACAGAAAGGAGTTGTCAGAATGGACAGGACGTATATATATGTTTTGTGGATTATGAGAAGGCATTTGATAGAGTCAACTGGAGAAAGCTGCTACATGTACTGAGGAGGATGGGAATAGACTGGAGAGACAGAAGATTGATAGGAAATTTATACATGGGGCAGAAGGTACGAATAAGAATCGACGGAGAGTACTCAGAACCAGGAAAGGTGGGCAGAGGAGTGAGACAGGGCTGCCCTCTATCACCTCTTTTATTCAACATCTATATAGAAGAACTGGTCAGAGAAGCATTAGATGATCTGGAAGAAGGCATAAAGGTGGGAGGAAGATGGATTAAGGCTTTGAGGTTTGCGGACGATCAGGCAATGTTAGCGAGAAGTCAGAAGGGGTTGCAAGAAGTGATGGATAGATTGAACACAACGTCAATTGAATATGGAATGAGAATTAACATCAAGAAGACAAAAGTAATGAAGATCAGCAAGGGAGAAGAAACTACAGTCGACATTCAGATAGAAGGCAAAGGAATAGAACAGGTCAAGGAATTTTGCTACCTGGGAAGCTTGATGACAACGGATGCTAAATGTCATAAGGAAATCAGAAGGAGGATTGCAATGGGAAAAGAGGCATTTACGAAAAGAGGAGAACTACTACGAGGAAAGCTAAACAGAAGTCTCAAGAAACGAATGATAAAAACACTGGTGTGGAGTGTGGTGTTGTATGGTTCCGAAACCTGGACCATGAGAAAAGAAGACATAAAGAAAATCGAAGCGTTTGAAATGTGGACGTGGAGAAGAATGGAGAAGATCAGCTGGACGGAACACAGAACAAACGAGGAAGTGCTGGAAAGGGTAGGAGAGGGAAGAACAATGATAAAAACAATCAGAGAAAGGCATAAGAATTGGATAGGGCATATGCTAAGAGGAGACAGTCTGGTGAAAACGGTGTTAGAAGGACAAATGGAGGGGAAACGAACAAGAGGAAGACCCCGACAGATGTTGCTGGACACTCTGATGAAGAAGATCGGATATCAGAAACTAAAGGAGAAGGCCCAGCGGAGGGAAGAGTGGCGACATTGGACAGCCGAACCTGCCTAGGGGCAGAGAACCAGAAGAAGAAGAAGAATTTGAGAATCATGGCGCTCCATAAATTCTGCTAGTGTGCCTGTGAAGGACTGTAGAAGCTCAACGACTCCTGTTTTACTCATCCCCTCGGGGTCATTATCATCCGGGGTTTCTCCTTCCTCATTCTCTTCCCTATTCTCCTCCCCCTCGTCTTCATAAGATACCTCGGACATTTCAGGGTTATCTTAAGTCAAAGTTATTCAATACTCGTTTAGATTATTTAATTAAGCAAACGTATCTTAACTGCAGTTGACAAACTTTGTCACTGTTTAACAATAGTTGAAATTAAAAGCAATGTTCTCGTACAACGTACAATATTCACTATTCAGAGTCTGTTCCGTAAGATTTAACTACACGACTTAATTATTACACGTTTCTAATACATGTTCTAACTTTACTCTGATTATTTGAGTAAAACACTTTAGGCTTATGAAGGTTAAATCTTATATCAGTTTTACAGGCGCGTTTCTCTTCTGAAAGAATTGTTCATTATTATCTAATCAATTTATACTCAATCAATTATCTAATTAATTATTGCACACGATCCATTCGTTGCTAATCATCTATCAACACTGCACACAGCCAAAGTATTATTCACAGATTATACTTATTCAATTTTCTCGGTTAAGGAATCAGATAAAAACCACAGTGATACTTCTCTACCCCTCCAGTAATTGTTATCGCAGCGATCGGCAATGACGACAATGGCGGTCACAAGGAATCGTCTACCAGAGAATTTACCACGGAAGAATTTCGGTTCTATTTCGTCGACAATTTAGCGTAAAAACTTCCTCCAGACTCTACGGTCTTAACCAGAAGTATCTTCAATATCTCGTTCGTCCGTTGAATTATTAAACGAATTATTTCAATGAAATTTCTGTCAGAATTCTTCTTATTTTTATCACCAATTTCGTCGGCACGAGCACGGAGATGTTGCACCCTCGAAACCTTTCCTCCGTCTGCCGATCTAGCTGTTTCCAGCCAACCAGAGACGACGTCACGTGACTCGTGAGAGTCCCGTGACCGAGGAGGTCCAATCAAAACGGTTGCGTTGCCGCCGATCTAAAAATAGAGTGTCGCAATGCAATATTCTCCGCTAAAAAGGATTACTGCTCCGGCGGTCAGTTCCAAAAAGGGGTTAAACTCCGAGGACCGCTCGCAAATTTAGCAAGGCCGCGAATCTAGGCCGCAAATCGTTTTAGGCCGCAAATTTATAATTAACGATCGCAATTTCCACGATCGTTACACTCCTTCTCGGGTAGACTATTCCTCTCTCATCTTAAGACAGTTTCAGTTTGGCCGCGCTGAGGTTGGGAGCGCCTCTGAGTAATCCCGTTGAAGAGGCGCCATACAAATTCATTGAATGAATGAATGAATGAATGAATGAATGAATGAATCGAGTGCTTCAATCATGTCAGCATTCTTATTGGCATCGGATGAAACCCACATAAGATCTAAAGTTCTAAACGGTTGCCATAATTATGGTAATATGCGTCCCATATTATGGGTTCCATATTATATGGACACACTATAGCAGAGTATGATTGAAGAGTAGGGCCTAATGCAAGTGCGCCATAAACATGTGAGCTTAATATTCTCTATGTAATTATTTTTCAATACACACTAGACCCTTCTATTAGCCTACTTTGCCTCCACTTCAAACCTAGAGACACCACCCGGACCACCCGTTTAAGTATTTTCATCCTAGATAATAATAATATTATTAATTGGCTGATGTGGAATATTCGGAGGATATAACAATAACTTGCTTGGAAAGCCATCCTTGGTTAAGTTTATTGTTCCTTTCTAGAATAATATTCACATCATGATTTGCTTACGTGACGTTACGTCTGACCATAATTTATGTGGTCGATAACTATGTCTGGTTTCTCGATTTGGTCCATCCCTTCAGCAAAGTTTCCGACTGCACCAATTATTGCTGCTGTCTTGCAAAATCGACGACACCTTAAAATTTGTTTTCAGCATGCTTTAACTCTCTTCTGGCATTTGTTAATTTATTTCTTGCATTTACTATATAGCGCCCCTTCAAGCTTTCTACTCAGAGGCGCTCGTAGTTTTCCACTACACCACCGCGCCCCATATTGACGCGGTGGTCTAGTGGTGGCGTCGTTGCCTTGGAGCCGGAAGGTCCGAGGTTCGAATCCACCCTCAAGCCGCGTAAGGACCTTGGGCAAGTCCTTCACTTACAATTGCTCAGCGCTTCGGCGTGAAACTCCGATGCAGTGTCCGCTCTGCATCGGGAGCGCCTCTGAGTAGAGAGAGCTTGAAGGGGCGCCATAACAAGTGCACATACATACATACATAGGCTACATACATACATACATACATACATACATACATTGACCAAGCACGCTCATATTTAAATGAATTGATCTGATGATTAGATCCGTCCCCACCGCCAGATGATTTCCTGTCCCAGTTTGCGGACCGTGCTCGTCCAAGATTTACATCTAAGAAAAAACTCAGCACGAGATAGCCAAACGCACTCTAACACAGATGCGCGTGGAACGCAGTCTACTTCATATAGTCTAAGCGGTACACAAAAGTAAACTGCATTTTTTGAACACGGGTTGCCGCTTGGCACAGTTGTAGTTGGGACCCAAGAGAACATTTTAAGATCGGGAGCCATCCGAAATTTCCCTTAGAATTCAAGATGGCGGCTTTTTTCAAAATGGCGGTCTGAGGCTAAGAAATTCTTATAAATCATCGTATCATCTCGTGTCTGGTGTCGTTTCTATATATTTCTGACTCGAATAACACGAATCTAATGTCAAAATCAACATTAGACATCAAAATTAAGCCAAAAAAAGTATTTTTACATTAAAAAACAGCAAAATTGCTATTAAATGTATTAAATATAGTTCTTCATTTTCATTGCTTGTTTTCCAATTTTCTTCTGGTATATTCCTTCATAGGTCTGGGTGTTTTCTCAAAGTTTTGATTATTTTGCATCGGAACCATTGGGAATTATCCTTAGAACTCAAAATGTCGGCTTCTTAAAAATGGAGTCCTGCGTCAAAGACATTCATACAAATTGTCAAGACATGTCACGTTTAGTGTTGTTTACACATATACTTTTAGGCTCGAAGAACACCAGTCTAAGGTCAAAATCATTATAGGACATCAATATAAAACCAATATGATCAATGTTTTGCAAAACAGGAAAACGTTTTGCAAAACAGCAAAACTGTTTTTTATAAAAACAAATATTTCTTTTTTGTTCGTTGCTTTTCTTCGATTTCTCGTGGCATCCTTCCTCGTGTATTTGGGTGGTTCTTGCAATTCTATTTCTAATTATCATAATTTATAATTAGACTAAAAATTAATAGCTAAAACCTAATAATCGCAGTTTTTCATATTTCCGTCTGGAAAGAGAAAACGCCCGCACAGCAGTTATGACCAACAGTAGGCTACAACGATTAAGACGACGTCATTATCCTATCCGTCTCTCTTGGGAACGGCGTCCGGTCCTCCGCCGTTACGGATGAGTGATTCGTGGATTACGAGATAGAAGAAGGTTCGCGCCTAGCTAAAAGTTGGACCGTGATCACGGACCTTGACATTCACGAACAACGTCAGATTGGTCGATTTAGACATGATGGTGGTGGATTCGTTCGGTTCTACCTCGACGCCAGCAAAAGACTCTCAAGGACGACCGATCTCTCTCGCATAAATAACGAAACGGAGGGCAAATGAGCTGCTGAGGAGCCTGGACTTTGAATCTGCATCTCTACATAAATTGCAGGTGCTTGCCATTGACTCAAGTCATGACGTCCGATTCACTGACGAAGCAAGCGTCATCATATACGTCACCGACGTCAATGGCAATGGACCTATTGTGACGGTCTTGACAGAGTTTGGAATGTCGAGGTCTCTGAAGATGATCTCAATGGAACCTTAGTCACTCATCTCACAGTCAACGATCCGGATGACGGGCTAAACAGACAGACTCAAGTCATGACGTCCGATTCACTGGACGGAGTCGGGGTCTCGCTGAACTGCGATCAGTACAAAGTGACTACAGCAGCATTGAGGTCAGTGGACCGTGAAGCGACAGCTGAGCACCGTCTGACCACTGTCTACAGTGAGCTTGCATATCCAATGCAGTCAACCGTAGTGAAAATGACTGTCACGGTTGTTGACGAAAGCGATAATCCTCCGTCTTTCACGATCGATATCTAAGGCCATTGAGAACATCTACCCTGGTCATCATAATTATGGCTCTTGTAGAGGCACTGGACAGTGACG
Source organism: Lumbricus rubellus (assembly GCA_945859605.1). Classification (NCBI taxonomy): domain Eukaryota; kingdom Metazoa; phylum Annelida; class Clitellata; order Crassiclitellata; family Lumbricidae; genus Lumbricus; species Lumbricus rubellus. The sequence goes on along the minus strand of OX243826.1, from coordinate 19,038,333 downwards.
AAGGACTGAGCGCAGTCATCCGATACGCAAGTGACGAACAGTTGAAGGAAATCTTCGATGTCCATCCTTCGAAAGACATCGTCACGGCCAAGGCCAGTCTCGATCGGGAGGTCACGCCTAAGGTCAACATATCCATCTTGGCCTTTGACCTTAGGACACCATCTCTGACGTCATCATCACTGTCTTTGTTGACCATCGAAGACATTGAAAACGAGATTCCACGGTTCACCGAGTTCAGTACAGCTTCGGTGTCCTGGAAAACTAGCATAAAACGCAGGTAGGGGATCATCATGGTCGACTGATGACAGTCATTGCAAGAGATGCTGATGCAGAAGACAATGCCCGTCTAACCTATTACATATCTCAGCATCCTGTAGACGCCGCTTACCATCACCACATCCGCACCCTCCTTCAGATTGACCAGAGAACAGGTGTGATCTCCATCAAAACTACCACCATCACAACCACCACCACCAGCATGTCTGAATCGACCAATCTGACGTTGTTCGTGGAGATCAAGGTCCGTGATCACGGTCCAACTGTTCGTCGGGCGCAAACCTTCTTCTATCTCGTAATGCACGAATCACTCATCCGTAACGGCGGAGGACCGGTACTCCTCAAGGGAGACGGATCGGATAATGACGTCGTCGTTGTCGTCATCATCATAATCGTCGTCGTCATCGTCTTAATCGTTGTACTGTTGGTCATAACTGCTGTGCGGGCGTTTTCTCTTTCCAGACGGAAATATGAAAAACTGCGATTATTAGGTTTTAGATATTAATTTTTAGTCTAATTATAAATTATAATAATTAGAAATAGAATTGCAAGAACCACCCAGATACACGAGGAAGGATGCCACGAGAAATCGAAGAAAAGCAACGAACAAATTTTTTTTGTTTTTGTAAAAACAGTTTTGCTGTTTTGCAAAACTTTTTCCTGTTTCGCAAAACATTGATCATATTGGTTTTATATTGATGTCCTATAATGATTTTGACCTTAGACTGGTGTTCTTCGAGCCTAAAAGTATATGTGTAAACAACACTAAACGTGACATGTCTTGACAATTTGTATGAATGTCTTTGACGCAGGACTCCATTTTTAAGAAGCCGACATTTTGAGTTCTAAGGATAATTCCCAATGGTTCCGATGCAAAATAATCAAAACTTTGAGAAAACACCCAGACCTATGAAGGAATATACCAGAAGAAAATTGGAAAACAAGCAATGAAAATGAAGAACTATATTTAATACATTTAATAGCAATTTTGCTGTTTTTTAATGTAAAAATACTTTTTTTGGCTTAATTTTGATGTCTAATGTTGATTTTGACATTAGATTCGTGTTATTCGAGTCAGAAATATATAAAAACGACACCAGACACGAGATGATACGATGATTTATAAGAATTTCTTAGCCTCAGACCGCCATTTTGAAAAAAGCCGCCATCTTGAATTCTAAGGGAAATTTCGGATGGCTCCCGATCTTAAAATGTTCTCTTGGGTCCCAACTACAACTGTGCCAAGCGGCAACCCGTGTTCAAAAAGTGCAGTTTACTAACCAGAAACTGATTTGTACCGCTTCTACTAATAACCAATGTAGCTACATGAAGGTGAGTGAGTAAGAGATTGACACATCCTAACCTTTGGTTCTGCTGGGCCGATCAGGCAGACTGAATGGCCAAGCTGAATGGCATGACGTACGGCGCTTGAGCCGATCATCCCAGCCCCCACTACGCACAGATCGAACGCCATCCGAATAGCCTTCACAACACAGACCACGAGAAACTAGACGGATGTAGGCCTACAACTACGACAGTCAAACAACTGATCAGGTGATGGAAACAGCAGTTTCAGTAAAATCACACTTTAGGACCTATAGATCATTTAAGCCTATATTCAGCGAGAACACCGCAAGTGTATGCATGCCTAAGCGAAAGTCCACGTGCGCATGACCAATCGTATAGGCCTAATATGGGCTCATACAATGTGCAGACATTCTGAGCTGCATGGGCCAATGCAATGCATGCGAAAGTGAGGCCTAAACCAATCGATTCAAAGTCCAGACCGTCAGTTGATAGCCTAGCGACCCTGTCTGGTTTGCTGCATGGGCATAATATCAATGTGCTTGAACTTAGGCTATTGACAATCCACAGTTCAAAATTCGTCGTAAGTTGGATGGATAGTCTACCACGGTAATGATGGAGTTAGGAACACGACAAAACTCTTAAGCTACTAGAGTAGGCCTATTCAGCCAATAAAAAGGGTGATATTGTTCACTGCGAAGCTTATGACTTCAAAGCTTTGGATTGTACTCTTGCCTCTTGGGCAGTAGACCTACCAGTCCCAAGCTTTAATGAAGCAGAAGGACTCAGCTATCTTTGTTATAATAGTACAGGGACGTTAAACTGCAAGAACCACTGCGGTGCAGAGCTCAGCTGCTCTCTGTAACCACCAACAGACTGTCTGTCAAGTCTAGCTTAATGTCGGTTGTATAGCCTACGCCTACAGAATAACACTGAATACTGTACAGAGTAGTCCTTGGCTTTCAAAAAAGATCCAACCAGGAAAGCCAATCGGTTTATCAATACCAATATCAATGACAATATTATCGATGCCAACATATCAATAATCGCTTAACTGGTACGCAAGAATTGTATAATTAAATACACAATTCTCTGTAGGTGTTCTAATAATGTGGGCTATTTGCAGCTGGGCCATTATGCTGCGAGCATCTCATGTTTTCATTTGTGGGTTTTCTTGATTTTGTCGTGCATTAATTTAGGCCAATATTATGTTACTTGTGATGGACTTCATTGACCAATAGACCTATATAGGGTCCATCCTACGATTACGAACGAACTTAACCCCTTAACCGCCAACTTAATGCTAACTAAATCAATGCCTTTCGACTCATTGCGTCGTCTTCGTGGAGTGATGCTCAATTGTAACTGTGCCTCTGTAATCGTAATCCTAATCTCCAAATTTCTAAGGCGCTACTTCAAAGCCAAGCGCGGGGCACCAGCTTATTCACGAGCGCTGCGTTGGGTCAAAAGGGTTGTCCGTAAGAGTAGTCCGTGGTGGTCCGGGTCGAGTTACCATAGGATCAGAGGGATGGAACAGCTACTACCGTTGCTTGTAAGAGCATCTATTTTCGTTAGGCCTACTAACCTACCGTTCTTAGTTATTTCAATGCCAAAGTGTGATAAAGTGTTGAAATATTACTTAGCCTATACCGGTAGCTCATAAATTGGTTGTGTTTGGGTTTAGCACGTTAACATGAAAACACAGATGTTTCTGTTTCACAAATTTTACAAAGGGATTATTTCGCATGCATGTTTATATGATCAGTAACACGTTAATGAAACAAAATTTCGTATTTGTTTATTTGCGGTCAGTAACAGAATGAGTCTGAATCTAAATTGTGGATTAAAGCTTTGAATTCGGCTTTGACTTTGCAATCATCTTAAAAGCTTCCTTTGGCAAATCATCTTCCCATCTTCCTTTGATGATAAGCGAGGCTGCCAGTCTTCCAATTTCATCGCACGACTTCGCTGAACAACCGTTGTCCCCCAGTGCTACACCCAGATTGGTCCCATGCACCAGATCGATGTACGGTCTCCCACTTGGTGTGTCCACAGTAGCGCATGTGTCGAAGTAGACAGAAACTGGCGTAACATCTACAATAATTATGTGGTTGTAATACACAATGTTATAATACATTTGTAGGCTAATTAGTAATTAGTTACATAAAAATTAATTGCATAGTTAAATAATTACATTATTCGTCATAATAACTTGGCTTTATGTAAATTATATTTCAGTAACTTGTAAAAAGTAGTCGCATTATTTCTATAGAGTAGGCCTATATAGGCGCATCTCCATTCTAAGTGGATGGGCCAAAAATCAATAATGTTCAACGCTGCCTGTAGTTTAGGTGCTACTGTGCTAGTGTGGGGAACCAGAAATTCCCATTAGCAGGAGAACGAGGGGCTCGACGGCCAAAAGTAGTGTCCGAGAAATTTTTGAAGAGGTGTGACTTTAGTTTTCGATGGCAAGCCTGAGGATAAAAGCAATGTCTGAAGCAGGAAATGATTTAGGCTATGCTAAACTGGCGGATAGCCGAAATAATGTTTGCGGAACTCAGGAAGAAGATAATTCCAGATGGAGAAATATAGGCCTAAGTACTGTGTTTGTTTGTTTGTATGTGCACTTGTTACATGTATAGCGCTCCTTCAAGCTCTCCCTACTCAGAAGCGCTCCCGAATGCAGAATGGACACTGCATCGGAGTTTCACGCCGAAGCGCTGAGCAATTGTGAGTGAAGGACTTGCCCAAGGTCCTTACGCCGAAGTGACGCGGCGAGGTGAATTCGAACCTTGAACCTTCCGGCTCCAAGGCAACGACGCCGCCACTACGCCACCGCACCCCACAATTTTTATGGACCTACCTATAATTTATTGTTTTCATTTCGCTTGCTAGCATAGATAGGCTATTCTTCATTTCTAATTAATAACGGAATTAGCATTAAAAAGTTTTGCTACACTTTAAAGCGATCTTAACCATCAAATTGATGGTTTCTTTGACCTAACCTGGAAATCTTGTTTTAAAGAGTTCTTTAAGGTAGTTCTCGCACTCTTTTGGAACGTTGCTTCGGAACCAGCTTGCTATTTCTTCGGGAGAATTCAGTGGCCTTTCCAAGTATCCTCCGTGGCCCAACTTCACATAAACTTTTCCTAACACAAATGTACGTAGACTTTTTCACATCAATTGTCAATCAAACAACACTAATTTCTAGCAATGTGAGCTATGGCACGAAAAAATATAAATAGCTACATGTATCTGAACTTTGTTTTCGTGTCTAGAAAGCATGGTGTGACTTTTATAATAGGCTACACTGTTGTTGTGGCTGTTGTTGGTCGTGATATCCAAACTTCTAAAGCGCCACTCGAAAGCCAAGCGCGAGGCACCAGCCTATTCATGTTGTTGTTTGGTGTTATGTTTATCTTTTTGGAGCGCCTCTGAGTAGCTTTCTTGAAGAAGCGCAATATAAATTCACGAAATGAATGAATGAATCTTATTAAGCACCGTGCAAATCAAATGGTTAGGCTACATAGGCTAATTACAGTAGCTGTAGGCCTACGCCATAGATTGAAACATTTAGCATACCGCCTCAGAGATCTCAGTCTAAGATTCAAATGAAATTTCGTTTTACCATCCGGGTATTTGATTGGGGGCAAGATATAGCAGTCGTAATCCTTTGTTCTGCCTTCGGTGTCGCTTGTGTACGTTTCATTGTTATGCTTGATTAAGTCGATTATCACTGATGGCATATTCCTACAAGTATGCATTCATACAGCAAGTTACATGTAGGACTACTTTTGTGTCCTGTAGGCTATAGCATATTCTTGCAAGCGTAAATTTATAGCCTATGGCTACGTATAGGCCTAATAGTTATCCAAATTTGTAGTGACTGGATTTATGTCATCGAATGGGCTTCGGCTAAACAGATGTAAAATGCCATCAATTTTAGGCTACGTATAGCTCAGCACTAGAAAGCATTGGCAATAAGTGATCTGTGCACACTTCTACCCATTTCCCCTCTTCACTCTCTCGACCTCTGGAGTTCTTCTTGACCAAGAACTCTCCTTTGCTCAAGTTGTTAACGCTTTCTCTCGTACAATGCACAAAACCGTTTAAGTTTAGGCAGCGTAGAAACCAAAAATTATTGCGTAGGCCTAATGCATGCATTCGCTACCGAGTTACATTCTCGTATACAGCAGCAGCACATTGCACTTCCGGTACACTACCCCTTGCATTGAATAAATTTTACTGTTTTACAATAAAATCTCACTTCATGG